>CM045554.1:8754275-9954275 GCA_024721245.1 Mitragyna speciosa | reverse complement strand
CTCACTCATAGATTCTTTGTATTATTTTACTCCTCAAGTTTTTCAACCAAGAATTTAAGTTGGTTTTACCGCGCTCCCAAAACCCAGAGATGGAGAAAAAAGCTCATTTCATGCACTTTTAGATTCACCATTGTTTGGTTTTCAAAGTAATATTTTTCCATGTTATATATTCGACAGTTGATCAGCCAAATAAAATAATTACAACCCTACTTGAATCCCAGTGAAAATGTTGGAGTAATCAGCTCTAACTAAAAATGTTAAAATACCTTTACTAATATAGTGTAAAAAAATAAAGAGCAAACTGCACAAAGAGTTCTTATACTATCAATTATAAATGTTCAATTGCATAATTTTTGTGTTAAATTTCTTGAAACATAGAATCTCTTGTCATTCTAATCCAATCCATTTGTCAAAGCAGATAGAATCTCATATTTTGAAGGAAAATTTGTCCAAGAAATCATAGCATTAGCCATTAGGATGTTAATGATTTTGAAGTGTATGTAGTATACGTTTTAAAACATTTTTTGACAATTTTATCTCTTAGTATCTCGCCTGTTTTAAATACCAAAATGGAGTAGAATGATCAAATTCTATATTATAAAAAGTTTGATGACCGATTTACAGTAAAAATAATTTAATGATTAAAACACGAAAACTTTAATAATTTAGTTACCAGTAGTGGATTTTGGTCAGAAATAATATATAATAGTGTTAAAAGACAAAAGTGAAAATAGTGTTAAAAGACAAAAGTGAAAAAAAACTTACCACCTTTCACTCCATGCGGTAAAAATATCCAATAAGGCATATGTGTGAGTTTATTCAGAACCACCCTAGGTCAAAGTACGTTTGGATGATTGTTTTTGGGGTGTTTTTTAAAAATAATTACTGTAGTAGTTTTAAAGGTTTTTTTTTAATAAATACGTATGTGAGATAAAAGGTGGTTGAAAAATGTATTTAAAATTTTTAAAAAACATGTTTTAAAAAACACCAACAAACAAACAAAGCTTCGCCTCTAGACCAAATGGTAGCAGAAACATTGCACATAGGTATCGCTCACAATTGAATTGGACCATTCTTCAAGATATTTAATTTTTCATTACGGTTACCTTACATCTAGTTTGGGAGGAAAAAAAAAAGAGAGAAAAGAAAAGAATAGAAAGGATACTTAACCAATTCTTTGTTTGGGAGTAAGAAGGGAAAAGAAAAGAAATGATACTTAATTAATTTTCTTTATTAGGCAGTAAAAACAAGGAAAGAAAAGAAAGGAAAAGTGAAGAAAATATTCCCTTTTTTCCTCCAAAAACTTTCCTCCCAAATTTGGGTGAAAATGGAAGGAAAGGAAATAAAAATTTCTCTTCCGTTCTTTTCTATTCTCAACTCTTCTTCTCTCTTATTTTCTTTTTCATCTCAACTTCCAAACTAGGCATTAAAATTTCATTTACTTTGCTTTCGTAGTCTCGAGAGTCTAGTTATATTTTTCAAACAATCATGAAGGCTCAAAACAAAAATATGAGGGCACAGACAATTTAAAAATAAACATGGAACTCTTATTTCCTTTTAATTGTCTCAATTAATCATCAAGAACTAATTGAGAAATTATATGCGAGATTGATAGGAATCAAATTCCCGATCTTCGGAAAGAAGTAATAGAATTCTAACATCTCAACTCACTATTTATTCCTATATATATTATATACACAAGTTATATTTGAGAACTTCGGTTTTGAGTCTTGCCTTTCTTACTTCTCTATCTTTGTTGTGACCTCACTAGCCAATCCGATGATGAAAAGTATTTAGTATGAAATGCAAACAAACTATCCAAGATAGACTAGGATCATTAGTGATAATTCAATGGTAATATGTGGCACTTAAAATCTGCAACATTTTATTTATTTCCTTACTTTACCTGCACGATCATAATTACATGTTTATATGACTGCTGTCACTTCAAGACTTCATGAAAACTTTCCACATATTTTGAGAAATCGTGGAAGTTTCATCATGATTGAAGGGCTTCACTTAGGGACAAATACAAATGATAGCATTCTATTGCTAGTCAATTTGTCATATTGATATTTCTCCCATCTATCCTGCATTTTTAATAACTTTTATTCAACACGTAACAAGAAAAGACACATGAAGTTTGAAACTTCGGTTGCCTAGATATCTTTCTGTGACGAGGCAAATTCTGGAACGATATTGAACTTTCAACACCCATCTTTTTTCACCCGGGGTTGTTGATAAAATCTTTTACTGCTGCATCTTAACTAACTTGAGGTTTGAGAAGTCAAACAAATTTATCTTCAATAGAATTAAAATTCACAAGAAAATTCAGTAACATGTATGAAACCTAATTGTACATAAAAACTTTGCTTTTAAAGTTATTTCTTCAGAAGTAACCATTAATTAATGCTTCTTGTGAACTATAATCTTCGCATTTAATATCCCAAAAAGTTATCTTGATTTAGTGATATTAAAAGGACAAGAAGAAATATTGCAAGAAAAACACTCACAACAACCACAATATTATGGCATTATGTAAAGCGTGACCTGCCCATTTTTTACAGCCCCTTTATTTTTCATATGCTCTAAGGCTGTAGTAACTCTTCCTTTTACTTCTAACTTTATTTTCTTGTAATTTTTTTCTCTAATTTTTACATTGTACACATGTTGAGAGTGTCCTTTTCTATTAGATTTGGCGTAGCACAAATATTTCCTATCTCTTTTTTTTAATGTAGTATGTCCTATCTCTTTTTTTTAATATATATGTCCTATCTCTTTTTGTTCTTTTTCACTCTAATTTTTACATTGTACACTTGTTGAGAGTGTGTCTTTTCTATTCGATTTGGTGTAGTAGTGTGTGTGTGTGTGTGTGTATATATATATATATATGTGTCCTATCTCTCTCTTCTTTTCGTTTTTTAAATTGTTGAGGAAACATTGTCATCACATGTAAGAACAAAAGACAGAATTTTTATGATAGTTAGGAAATACCAATTACCTATGTCTGCTGGAATGTGTCTCACTAAGGCATGCATACGAGGCCTTCTAAAATGATTAATTTCAGATTAATAAGCTTGAGTCCCTTCTAGAGGAACATAGGTGATGAATGAAGCATTAAAGACTTGTTCATGTAGAGTTTGATTGCCTTTATTTTTTTTTTTCTTTGAAGTTATTAGCTCCAAAACTCCTTTTCCTAATCTTAAAAAATAATTGAAGAAACATCCAAGATTAAATTATCCTAGATAGCCGAAAATGACTGCGTATACATAATCCCATAAAGTGTAGTCCAAAAATTGAAGATTAAATTAGAAAGAAATATGTTACAAGAGTATTTACTATTAGTATGCAACCCTAATTTGACTTTTCGCTTCTTGCTAGTCTATGTAAATATACTCTCGCCGGCCACAATCTGTTGTCAACAATATTATTTCTATTTGGACTATTACATATAAACAAATCTTAAGGGTTGTTTGGTTCAGGGGAATTAGGGAAGGGAATAAATGTTAATAGTAATGAAACTCATTGTTGATTTTTTAAAAATAACTATCACTATCTTTCAATTAAAATAAAAGTAACTAATTGGAGTTCTATGATTCTCCGAAAATATTATTCTATCAAATTCATTAACTTTTTCTGGAGGATACTCATTTTATTACTAAATCAAACATATTGAGGGGAATCATCAAAACCCATAATCATGGTAGATTTAAAGAAATATTCATAGTGATATTAACTGAAAATTTTGAACTAAACAATTCCTTAATTATTATTACTATTTTCTAACTCAAGCAATATAAAAAAAACTTTAAATATTCACAGAGGGTGTATATCCTTAAATTATTGGGATAATGGACGATAACAAATTAAGAACACAGACATTAGTCATATTAGAGCTGTCTGTAAATTGTAAATTGAAGAGTTAATTTATTCATATTAGAACCATATGCAACTCTTTATATTTTAGTGCCTCTAACAGTATAATTTTCCTTTCAATCTGAAGAAATGGTAGTTGCTATTAATTATCGTTGAAGTTGAACGAATTAAGAAACTAAACTTTATTTGCTAGTATAAAAAAGGTACAAAACCATAAATTCAGAAGAGTAAGAAACTCTATCAAAATTATTTCAACGAAAAATAAATTCCATCTGACGTAATTGTAGCTTATACGAGTAGAAAAATCCACAAGATTAAGATAATTAATTAATAAAGATAATTTAGATAATTAATAAAGAATTTGTCGGCAGAAGAGAAGTAACGAAGATTAGAGAAAAAATAGTGAACCGGGGACCACCACCACCGACACCAACAAAACGTCGTACAGATAAACGGTCAACGGTCAAGTTGGGTGACTACTGCAGCTCTGAAAAGCACGTGCACCTAACGTGGTAAACTGCCGATAACGGACGATAACGGTGTCCTGGCCGTCGCACTCGTGTCCAGTAATCCGCATTAATTTACGAACTTGCAAGGTCCCTACTTTTCCTGTGGGACCCACTTTTTGTGAAATTGTCAATTCAGTCCTCACGCCAAATCATGATTTTTATTATATTTATAATATAAAAGAAGTAGTCATTTCGTTAATTATCATGTTTATGAATATTTTTATTTATAAAGTAACTTAGGAAGTTAAGAAATGAATTAGGTTTTCTTTTAAAAGAAAAGAAGAAAGTTTATAAGGGAAGACACCACAAACCAAATGTTGCTCTCCTTTTGTATACGGTAAGATATATTTAATATTATTTTTTTATTACACTGACTTTTCAAAACAATAAAAGAACTGTTTGGATTTCAATTGATTATTTAGAAAAAAAAATTGTCAACGAAAGATAATTTGTAAAAACTAATTACTTTGATAAATATATATGTACCATGTACAGAATGAATGAAGTATCAATTAATTAGCTTTTCAATTTGAGGACATTACAAGTTAAATGTTTTGCCAAAAAAAAAAAATTCACCACTAATTCAATTTACCTTCTTCATTTGAGCGGGCTAAGTACAAAAACTAATCCCATTTAACCCTTGCTATATTTCATGGTTTCAAATCATATTCATTGCCTACTAACAGATTTCATCAATCAAGGGATATGACAAAATACATAAAATTTCACGACACACGAATAGGTGTAACATGCTAAAAGTTCTAAGGTAACTTTCAAGGATGAATAAGTAAGTTAGCTGAAGTTTTAAGTAATAAAATTGAAATGTGTTATTAAACGTCATTCATATTTTTACAAATTAACTAGGGAACAAACACTGCTTTACGAATGCCTTGCTGGTGTATGTAAGTCTGGTTTAAATCACTTAAATACAAGTAAACTAACTGTTATGTAGATTCAATTCAAAACCAAAGCCCATCCTATTATCAACAATGATGAATTACAAGCAGAGTCTGTACATGCAAACATATCTACTAGTGCGCCAATTTAGCTTCTCTTTGTCTTAAAGCAGCTGGATCCTCTTGATCACCTTTTTCTTCTTCTTTACCATTACTGTAAACTTTATTAGAGAAGAAAAAATTCATGGCAGTTTAATGAAAATCAACTGTGTACTTGTAGCTCTTCCAAATGCGCATGCTTTTTTTTTTTTTAAAGACTATCAACAATGAAACTTCCACTTACTTTCGTAGTCATTCGAACCCGAAACTTATAATATCCCAAATGAAGCATTTTGTCAAATACTCATTCATTGATATTAATGCTGACGCTGATTTGTAAAATGCGAACAACAATCTAAATTAGATGAGGGCAAATTGTAGAGGGTAGAAGTGGGACGGGAGAAGATGAATGAATTTGCTGGTCAAGGAAGGGAGTTGCCTAGTTGATATGTGGGCCATTTTTCTTTTTCTTTTCTTTTCTTTTTTTTTTCGGGAAAAATTGTTACAGTGAAAGAATTTCATTATTTAAGATAATTTTTGGTCCAATCCAAATAAATTTATAGAATAATTTTTTCCAATAATACAAATAATGCATATCTAAAACACAAACAATAATATATTTTCTAAAAATACTCCATCTAAAAAGTAGAGTTGGAGCCAATAAATCACTTGATGCCTTTTAATCCTAGTTAATAGTGAAGTCTAAGCACTTTATTGATGCTTTGCCAGGCAAGTTCGTTTCCCGAACTACTGTTTAACGAGTTGATACGTCCATGAACCGGAAAAGTATACAATACATTATGTGCATTGTCACGTGGTGTACTAGAACTAATAATTTATCACCATGTGATAATGGTGGGTCATACCTTTTATTATTTGGCGATGTGTGATTGATTATAATACACCACGTGACACGCCACGTACCGCGCGTGATGCACGCAATACTCACTCGCATGAACCTCCTGAATCTTTGCCAATGTGAACGTGTGGAATCTTTCAATTTTGTTAGGTTTCGCCTTTTCTATTTTCACTTTTTTGACAATCACATCTTATCCAAAACCTCACAAATGAATGAAATGGCCTAGAAACTTACGAATAACCCCGTAGTACTACAAAGTGAAAAAGCACACTTTGATCAACAAATTTTTGTGGCAATTTAATTCTTCCTAGCATTAGAATAATAAGGGGTTCGGCTGCTAAATTTTGAGTCATCCTCTGATTCACAATTTCATATTAAAAAAGTACTTCGTACAAGTAAATAATAACCGGCAAAGAAACTATTAATGCCATTTTTTTACAGTTTCTTAGAAGTGGAGACTACATTCTCGAGACATTTCTTCAACTCCCGTCCTCCCCTCCCCCTCTTCCTCCGACAATCTGCTTTCAAAAAGTTTCAATTATTTCACACCAGCTAATTATGATACATAGTCAAAATTTTCCCTATTCATTTGAGCCTTATTTTTCCAATTATTCAGGCCCACCGTTCTTAGAAAGTTTCCAAAAATCTTTTTCCTGTTAAAATTATTTTATTATTTTTTTATAAAATAGTTAAAAGTAATAACATTTCTATAAGAAGATAAATTGCTAATGAAAGAGGTAACTGCATTTTTGTCCATGACGTGCTTGTGTACAGCACTTTCCATGCAAGATAATTGAGTTTTTCTCTTTTTTATTTAATAACTATTTAAGGAAGTCGCTTGAAAATTAATACTTTGATCTTTATTTAATTATCCCTGTAACTTATCTCTGCGATCTAGTCCGCTGTTGAAAGAATAATGTAATGCAAATTTCATGTTTGAGTGCCTACCTTCAAACTATTTTGCTTCAAGCAATTTTCTTAGATGAACCCGAACAATTTATGAAATGCTCGAAAAAAAAATTGCCTAAACCAAAAATTTTTTTAAAAAGGATTAAAAAAAATATCATAAAATGATTTTAAAAAAAAAGAATAAATGAGCAGACAATATAATGATAGAAATCCCCACTTTTGCTACGCATTAAATTCCTCGAACCAACACAGCCATATGCACGTACTAAATTGTGATCGATGATAGCCGTCGGTCCATGATGCTGGTGAAATGCCTAACGTGGGGCAGTAAATGGTATGATTTTGTCGATTTCACATCATGCTTTATGCTTTTCCACAAAATCATAAATAGTTTAATCCAGTACAATGTTATTATCTTGGAAAACGAAACAAGAGGGACTGTGAATCTTAAATTAAATTAATAGAGTACGGAATAAAAAGTTGAGTGATTAAAGTTTCATGACTATATTTCAAAAATTGGGAGTTCGTATCTCATTAATATTAAATTTTTTTTTATTGTAATAATATAGGTTTAATAAAAAAAATTTTAAATTAGTGAAACTATAGGCTAATGCAACTTGTAGCATTTATAGCAAGGACTTTAATTTGAACAAGTGAAAAAAAAAATGTTGCAGGCAATATCAAGAAACAAATAAATCAGAACAGTTTCTCTTTAAAAAGCAAGCTATTGGAACTTGGAAGACCCGTCAGAAGTAGGCTCTCATGGAGACTTCTGTCATGAAAATTTGAGAAAGGCACCTTAGCTTGAGTGAATACTTTAGCTAAAGAGACATTCTGCTCCTTTTATTTATTTATTTATTTGATATCCAAATTAAATAGCATGCTACTACAGCATAAACAGAAAGGATTATCACCATTTGAGTTCCCTATTATTCACATTTGACCAAATTGTTCCGTGATGGATTTTGCCAAAATGAACTTTGTCTGTGATGTTTACCCTGATTAAGAAAATTTGAGATAAACTGACCAGTTTGATTAGGAAATTTTCAAAGTTCTCAACTGAATTAGTCAAAAGTGGACTTCTGTTAAAAAAGTTTAGGAACATTTGAATTAACTTAGAAGACTAAATTGGTTTTTGTGAAACGACCAAAGTGGTCCACTAACAAAATAATGGGGAAACAGAACAGTAATTGTTTTAGTAAATTCTATATAATAAAAATGGAAAACAAATTTTTAAGGTTTAAAATGCTCTTCTAAAACAAAAAGATGTTTAGAGGTCAAAATCAAAACCAAATCTATAAACTAAACACTTTTGTGCGATTCAATTGAGTTGGGCCGGATTTTTTTCTTTTTTCTTTTTTTTAGAACCTGTTACATAACCCTCACATGCTATTCCTTAACCAGAATACTTTAGCAACCATTTGTAAAATGGTGTTCTTGTAGTCAAAGAAGTACTTTTGTTCGTAACATCAGCCATTATTTTCTATGAACATTCAAAAAGCCCACCACCAAGAAAAGGCAAAAGCAATTTTAACTTTACCTTCATGACATCAGCTTCTAGATTCCATCGGAAAAATTTTCTCCTCATAATTCGTGAGTGGTGACTTCCAAACTGAATTCAGCTCTCAACTTGCTTAGGAAATAGCTTTAATGCTGGCTAAGTCATGCAGGCATTGTGTGAGACCAGAGCACAGTGAGTCAGCAGTGACCCTCCATCCCAGGAAAAACAGGTGATTCACAATTTAATGAGGTATTTTTAATTAATTCTTTTTCAGTTGAATGATTGTATAGAATTGAAATTGGAGGGAGATTTGGGGCATAACCCTAAAGTCAAAAAAGAAAATTTTAAAGTTTGGATCAAAATGGCTTGACAAAAGATGTGTACAGTCGTGGCTGAGTCATTGCCACATCTAACTTAGTACAAGCTTGGTTGGTTGCCATGTTTGAATGCCTAGATGTGCAAGTTTCTTAACCAATTACACCGGCCAAATCTAGAATACAATGACCAATGACATTCAAAAGCTAGCATGCCTGCATTTGTCAAACGAACTTGTTCAATCAAATTGCAATGATAATTAAACAAGGCATGAGAACCTTAATCCATTAGGGGTTTTTCACTAACAATATAGAAAAATGAAGACTAATGAAGTTCATTACATGCTAAAATTAATTGAGTGCCCATTGTTCATTGCTTAATTGTTGGATCTTGCACATGCAAGTTTAATTTTCATTGTCCTTTACTCTTCAATAGTCTTGTACATTTCTCACCGGCTCTCTTGTTTGCCATTTGCTATCTTGATGGTGGATGACCAATTCCTTAATGTTCAGCCGGCCTTGAGCTGTTGTTGATATAAAAGAAATTGAGTCAATTCCTAGTGAGGAACATTAATTAAATTCTAGTGAGTTTTAAAAAGATCAAATCTAAAGCACAATTTTTAAATTAAATTCGGAAAGTTTAGATGTATTAACCCCAAAAGATTCGTTCGTCCGAGTGACTGATAGTGTTGAATTTTCCGCACTCTTAATCCAGAAATGCAAATAGTTCAATTGGACACTTCAAACACTAAATACAAAAGTCAAAGGGCCAAAATGGACTTTTTCAAAATAATGGGGCTTATTGATGAATTATCCCTTTATTGGCATCTATTTTTTATTTTTAAAGATAACTAACAACAGCGCGCTACTTACCTTCTTGGTAACTCAAATTCCAGATCTATAGATCACAAATGAAGCATGCTGCCACCTACTCCTTTATTCCTTTATTGGCATCCTTGTTTTACTTAATGTGCGGTTGCAGAAAGACAACCTTTTTTCAAGAAAAAAGAATAGAAAAATTCAGTAATTCCTATTGGGCCACATGCAAACCACGTAAGAGATATATGCTCTTGAGTACGTACTGCTTAGGCAAATGAATTTATTTAAATGCATAAGATTAGTTGGTCGTTAATTACAATAAACAAAAATGTTGGGGGCGACGGGGGGAAATTATGACACATGGTCCTGGGGTTTGGTGAGGCGTGGGAACCATCAAGTGGATAGTCGATGCCTCGTTTTCAATGTGGATCCCACCAAATCAAATCCAGATGATTTAGATAATTGCATAGTAATCTGTACTTTATGCTATTATAAACTTGTGGATTGCATTTTCCCTTTGGATATTGCTTTTTTTTTTTTTTAAATTAACATTGGTTGGATCGTTGAATTTCTATCAAGGCTAAAAAGCAAATGGGAAAATAAAATTTGCTTAATTTTTCCCATACTCAAATAACGCTAAAAAAATCATAAAATAACCTAATTATTTACGAGCAATTAATCTCTTAATTTACCCTTTAATTTTTTTTCCTTTGAAGTAGTACAAAATACTTCATCTTCTTTCTTAATTTTCTTGGAAATTAATTACTAGGTTTTTGGGACATTTTCTTGCCAAATTCTATG
This sequence comes from Mitragyna speciosa, assembly GCA_024721245.1. Taxonomy (NCBI): domain Eukaryota; kingdom Viridiplantae; phylum Streptophyta; class Magnoliopsida; order Gentianales; family Rubiaceae; genus Mitragyna; species Mitragyna speciosa. Next base: position 9,943,692 of record CM045554.1, on the reverse strand, counting down.
ATATCCCTAGCTACTTGAGAAAGTGCGTGTGTTGGGTAGGGGTGGAGTTTGGTGTGTGGTATGTTTGGAGGTTGGCCGTTGCCTACAAAGAAGCAAGTTAGGGTTTGCACCGTCAGATCTCATGTGGCAACCACGTATACCTAGTTTGTGGGGTCAACTTTTGAGGGTTAGGCTAGGTGGGAACCTAGCAGTAGTTGCAATAGTGATCACTACTAGGTAATCTTTGTCTATAGTTTTGTTTTGGTATACCAACTTAGTACATATAACATGTCAAGGATAGCGGAGGATTCCCTAAAAAAAAAAGATAGCGGAGGATTAGAATCATGTGTATGTTTTTAAAAATTTTAAATAAACTTTCGAACTGTCTTTTTACTTCATACGTAAATTTATCTAAAAATACCTTTCAAACCGTTATAGAAATAGTTTTTAGGGATAATTACAGAAACCTCCCCTGAGGTTTCTGACAATTTCACTTGGCACCCCTCAATTTTCAAAAATTACACAAACCTCCCTTGCATTTACTATTTTGGTAACAAGACCTCCCCTTTTAATAAAAATTTTAATTAAAAACCCCATAATGCCCTTCTCAATCTACAAAAGAAAAAATAAAACAATATCATTTTCTTTACCACTTAAACCACTGTACCACCGTCGTTGCCACTAACTTAATGAACACCGCCATTAATAACCAAAAAACAATCCTATCAATGCCAGTACAACACTATCAACTAATTAGGAAAATAAAAAATAAAAAATCTATTGGGTTTTGACCATTTGAATTACTATCATATCATGCCAGCTCCATTTTCATTAGTTACCACTACCAAAAGAAACCGGATTATAAAGCCAAAATTTATAGAGATATTCCTTAGCCAGATATTGAAATCTAACCCAACTACATAAATCCTAAACAAACTCAAATAATTTGTCAAACCAAATGAGTTTTTCTATTTTTATGAACCTTTTTTGGTAAAAGATTGATTTCAAAGGGTATTATTGGAACTTTAGTTAACCAAGGGAGGTTTGTGTAACTTTTGAAAATTGAGGGGTGCCAGGTGAAATTGTCAGAAACCTCAGGGGAGGTTTCTGTAATTATCCCTAGTTTTTATGAAAACAACTAATCAAATGGAGTACGAGAGGTCGTTATGATTATCTATAAATCAACATCCCTTTGGAAATAATGTTTAGAGAGACATTCAACGGCTAAACAAATTCATATTTGGCCATTTGGATAATGTTTTTAACTTTTGTCAAATCTGAGTTTTCCTATTGTTTTATTTCAAAAGTATTGCTTGACGAATAGTGTTCTAAATTGGCCTTTACCTATCAGTAGGAGTAGGTGAATTGAGCAAGAAAAGTGCGTGTTGTGCAAGTATAGAATAAAGATCATGATCCATGCAGAATTGCTGATGCATAATCCTCATCGACAGCGACGATTACATCGAAGTGGCACAGCGGCAGGCGTAGATGATGAAGCTAAGACTCAGCAACACGTGTGATGCTTCTGGTGCTGGTACAAGTGCTAACCCTCTCTCTAGGAAAATTCAGTCAACTTTTCTCCTTTTTTTTTTATTAATAATAAAAGTTTAAAAAGAGGGAAAGATCACCTATTTAAGGCGGTGCAAGTTACTGCCGCATTAAGTGTTTATAATGGTTATTACAAATCGGCTACCAATGACGGATGACATTAAAATTTGAAGGATGAACAGACATTATTAATTGAGTCAACTCTTTTGTCCTTTGCAACTAATCCTATTACGGTATAATAAGCAGTTAAGTACAATCGTTATACATGCAATCTTTGAAATTATCGATCAGCATAATCGTGCACGATTAAAATAAGAGTATCAAAAGGATTAAGGTTACGCCAAAGTTGCTTTAATTCATTTTACATGTGATAATAGTTTGCAGTCCTTTCTAATTTCTCCAACTTTGATCACTATACCGAAATATAGACGGTAAGATTTGAACTCTAAAATTTGCATCTGTGATCACTAGTTCTCACTCGCGAATAATGCCATGCCTCAGGATGATTAATTCATTTGTAATTGACACCATTATTTACTCTCTTTTTTTTCCTTCATGAATTTCTACTAATATATAATCTTACATGCTTATTTTTCCATTCATGAGATTCTAACAATAATAAACTCTCCTAGCTTTTTCTTTTATTTTTTCGTCATAAAGTTTTTGATAGCAGTCGGGTCCACACTTTGTGGAAAAATGTTTTGTAGACACTGGCGGGGCCAGAAAATATTTTTAGTGGGGGCAAAAATAATATTAAAATTTTTTACTTAATATTAAAATTTTTTACTTACTTTTTTACTTTTTTTTTAAACAAAAAAACATCAATACTCACATAACAAGAAGAAATAATGCATATATTTTACATAAAACATAAGTAAATTTATACTCAAAATTACTAATGTAATAGTAATTGTATTTCAAAAAAGTAAATCAAAGCACTTATAATTGCTCATGACGAGTTTTAATTTTTTAATAACTATTTACAACTTTCTTATATTTTCAACTTCACGAGATATATTTTTTCAATGTAAATAACTAAATAATCACTCATTCAATTGTCTCCTATCTAATCCACAAGGAAAAGAAAATGAGCCCGTAAAGAGAAATAGTGAAGACACAATTAAAAATTTGTCTAAAATTTATAGACATTAAAAGAGACAAAGGAGGGCCAGTGGGGGCCCGTGCCCCCAGGGCCCCCACTGTGGATCCGCCCTTGTTTGTAGACTTTTTTCCTTCGTTGTTTTCAGTCTGAACTTTACTGGGACAGCCTTCCAGGAACAAATTCTGCTGAATTAAAGCCAAAAAAGTTCTCATTGGAAGGTGGAAAAAATGCGACTTCTTGTTCCTAGATGCCGCACCTTAATTAATATTATGCAACTCTGCTTAATGATTTTATATTTGAATATGAAAAGGAAAACTAATTAGCCTAAAAGTATCTTTCCCTTTTTATCTAGATCCCCAAAATTTAATTGACATATGGGGATAAGGTCTGAGTATCTTTTGTTTTCTTTTCTTGAAGTATCTTACCTACTCTTTTGTTTTGAAATGGTGTGCATTTCTCTCAAAATCAATTGCCTCGTGGGTTGGTTGTAGTATTGTTTGGATTAACACAACACATTCTTGTAGGTCAACAGCAGAAGAATCAATTTTATATAATTTCTTAAACTCTAAAGTCTAAACTAGAAAGGGAGTTCAGTGGAACACTTTTGTTTTCGATCAATCAAAAATTAAAATGTAGGAGAAGCATATTTTGATAAGCGACATGATAACAATAAGGTAATTAGCAAAAGAACATATTAAATAAGCAAATGAATATTAAACACTATACGTAAAGCGAGAGTCTGCCTTTTGATATTATATTTTTTTTATCACGTTATGTAATACCAAAAAAGTCCTTTGTTTGATTAGTTTAACTATCTATATTCCCTTTTCTCTCCTATAACATTCAATTTTCTACAATAACTTTTTTTTTTCAAACAAATTTCAATAACTAATTTATATAATTGATACAACACGAGAGTGTGACAAGAGTACTAGTATAAATTAAGTAGATAGAACTATTGAATGCCATGATCAACTTGTGAAATTCCTTTTCCTCTCTGATCTTCATTCCTCCTTGTTAACATATTCTATACGATAAATATCTTTGGTTTATTAGCTTATTAATAGAGGTGCTCTGGTGATAATCTAACTAAAGGATAATTTGTTTTGGACTATACATCCTTAGGTTTATCCTCCTGTTTTTTGCAAGAAAAATCTAAAAACTTAGTACGATGTTTCTAAGAACATTGTTTTTGGAACAAGCGATGGTAAATGAAACAGGAGGCTAATCTAGGAAGTCATAAGCAAATGTTTCATCTCAACTCTCATACAAGCAAAATGTGATAACAACCTTTTTTTTTTCTTTTTGTTTGGGTAAATATTTGTCCCACATTCGAAGAAGTAATAGTCAAACTTGTTTGAAGAACAATGTAAATTGAAGGATGCCTCAAAACCTACAACAAAATAAGTCTAATCTAGGAAGTCATAAACAACAAATAGGATCTATAATATTACAGGGAGCCTCTTTTGTCTTTTTTCTATCACCTTTATTTTGTTGGTTCAATTGTATGAAACAAGAGAAAATGATTGAACTAAAAATAGTTAGATAACATTACGATCTTCAAATTATCCCCTTACAGATAATTTAAACAATGGATTTATGATTATTAATTTTTACTACTGGCAAAAAAATCTAACCTCATGGGATGGCTATGTAATTAGGACGAAGTGTGAACAAACAATATCAAAAGTGGGGTCAAACAACAATTAGAAAAACCCAGAACACTCCAAATTAAAAAGTAAAATAAAATGCTTTTTGAGTAGGTTGATTATCGTTGTGAAATGAATGGGACCAAAAAGAAAGAAACCGTTGGTACGCAACAAAACATGACTGATGACACTACCGACTGCTTATGTCAAAGCATGTGTGATGATATATATGAGCTGCCCTACATCGATCCAAAGCAATCAAATGTAATGGTCCACAGAACAAGATGTTATATAAACTTGAATGAAATCTAGAGTTTGTTCTCAATAAATTCTGATATTTACAAAATTGATTTTTGAAAATTTCAAAACCCATTGCTTCAAATTTTAGTTTAAAAAAAATCTAGAAACGGATTAAAAGAAGTTGTTGAAAATATTATAAAACAGATTTTTCAAAATCAAAAACTAAAATTAAATAAAAAAAACTGTTGAAAACAGACATCTAGACAGTTGGTGTTATATCTAATTAGTTTGAAATCAATTTTCATTGCAATAAATGCGATGCTGATATAGATAATTAGAAGGTGATTGATTATATTGATAACATATACGGTTGATGGGGTCACGTGTATGGGGCATAATAGCTGTTAGGTGAGTTTTCTTGAAATAAAAGGATTCGTTTTCACTTTTTTTCAAGTTGGTTGGTTTTTAATCTCTTAGGGTTTTGACCATGTCTCCTCTCATCTTCTGCGTGCCATTTGCCAAATGTTTCCTTGCTTTTTCCCTTTATCTTTTTCAATGTTTAGAACTTTCGGAAAGTGAATTCTATAAGCCAACTTTATCTTCATTGCAGTCTAGAAAACTGGAAGGGATATCCTTAATTGCTTCCACACTCCATCTTTTTTTTTTTTTTTTTTTTTGTGTCTAGAAAACTCATATATATATATATATATATATATATATATATATATTTTGGTCAAGAATTCAACATTCTAACTTACTCCTAACTTACTTTAGGGGATGGTCCAACTAGACCTGAGGGAACCAATGGGGACTAAACTACCATTGGACCAGAAAAAACACTATGACACTCCTCTAGATAGATAGATAGATAGACATATATATATATATATATATATATATATATATATCTTGATTTATACCTTTTTTCCATATCTGAAATTCTATATGATGAGTATGTTTAAAGTTAGTTTAACATAATTGTTGACAATTAATGATTTATAATATATATTTTGTACACGGTATATATCTAAACTCGCTTGTGTAACTAAAATTCACTTCTTGCATTTTAACGCCTTATACATTAATTTTATTCATTAAGGTAATGCCATTGAATATATTTAAATTAATAAAAAAGAAAAAGGAAAAGGAAAAAAAATGCAAAATTGGATTTACTTTGCAGAGTGCAGCTAGGTTTGAATTTTATGAGAATGCCTTTGTCTCTTACTTTTGTTGCTTTCTCGTTCAATAGAAAAGAATGAAATTGTGGAAGGAATTATTACGAGTTAATACTCATAGAAACAAGGATTTTGGCTAAGGTATTATGGATATCTCAGCCAGCTCCTTCAACCAAGTTGTCCCCTACTAATTTTGGTGAGTGCAATTAATTTGATAAGTACTATAATATTATTATTCCTTGTATTATCTTGTACTCAAACCAGTGATGGTATGGCTTTAGAAACATTGAAAATAGCTTAAAAAATTAGAGGTGGTTGGGGTGGGGGAGGGGTTAGGGGAGGCTAAAACATCATGGACTTTAAGGTTACATGGATTTGGCATTGGATTGTGGGTCCTATAATTTTCATGAGAAGATCACAAACAATTACTTTGGTTATGCATTTCAAATTAGATGATGGATTTACTTGTGTCAGTTGGAGAAATCAATTTTTGTCTTGTTTTGCTTCCTCTTTATTTTCATTATTTTCTTTACCGTTTTTATATGGCTCTTTGCCTCTTTCTATTTATTAATGAATAATAGCTATAACTTAGGCATGTCTCCTGTGGATGATGCCTTGTAATTTTCATTATCAAAGTTGGCAATAAATACGAAGAAAGGGACTACAACAAAGAGAGTAGACACGAGGATGAAATTGCCATATTAAACAATGGATGGATGAGGCTAATCTTTGCACAAAAATGAAAACTTACCATCATTTAATTTTTTTTTTTAATCGAGAAGAAAACCGATCATTCCAATTGCTTAATTAGACGTTAAAATATGTAAATTAGGTCATTAAATTGAGACAAGACTTTGGTTTTCTTTTCTTTTGTTTCTACCTATTGAGGTTTTTGGATAAGTAGATAACAAAGGACCTAATTGAATGCCACCTGATTTCGGAAGCAAGTTTGGCTTTGTTACCGAACAGCCAAACTATTTTGTACTAAAAGGAATGAAGAAAAACTAAGAGTAGCTTTGCTTTATCTTTGACCTTGCCCTCCAAATCCAGCAAAGGAATGTGTATATTCTACCCCTACTATTCTACACGTTAATTTGTTTCACAATCTGTCTTTTGTTTTGACACTTGTTGCATTACAAATCAGCCTTACGTACGCGTTTTAAATTTAAGTTCATTATTATAACTAAGCACTAATGACATTGTTACCTAAAATATACCATACACGTTCATCTTATAACATGCTGTTGCACGATCTGTCATTAAATATTACAAGATGTGTGACAATAAATTTAGCACGTGGTTTACTAATACTAATTACTATCAGTAAAAATTGTAAGGTGTAGTCCACTATCATTGTGGAACAATAAATTATTAGTTCTAATATATTACATGACAGTGCATACGATTCATTTTATATTTTTATACATTGTTTGGTAAAAAGAAAATATAATAAAGTTTGTCAACAACTAATCACAGTAACAATGCAATAATATAAAAAGTTACCGTTGCTTGACTTTGCAATTAAACCTATCCTTATAGAATTGGATTGATCCTTGGAGTTTTATAATGCTCTAAAAGAATCCCTATGTAACTTTTCATTAAACTTCATCCTCAAAAAAAAAAAAAAAAAAAAAAAAACTTTCATTAAACTTCTGTCACCCTTTTTGCAGCCAAACAACAAGCAGGTTAAAATTGATTATGACAGTGTCAAAAAAAAAAAAAAATTGATTATGACATTGTCCTAGAAATACTATAAATAATTTAAGAAATGGCACTGATTGTGGTGGTAATAAATATGTATTGGAGTCAGAGCCCTTTAAATGTTTCCATTATTTGAATTATTTAACTGCATTAATTGATAACTGCTCACATGCTGTTCTTGAATTCATGAGCAACTTTTTTCCTATTCATGAATTCCCCTTAGTTTTAGACAGTACCAAATTGTTTGTTAATTTCACAAATCTATTTTAGAGTTAATAAATTGTACCCTTCTTCAGTGCATGGATCCCTGAAGTGTGCAGGTGGCCACAGGCCATATTCTTCACGGACCACCCTCCAATTTTGAATACTAAATAAATAGATAAATAAATAAGAGGGAATAGTTAAAAAAAAAAAGAAAAAGAAAAGAAGTTACAAATTAAACCAAAAAAAAAAAAAAACACTTTCTTGAAGTCAAAAGGCCAAGGAAGGAAAGATTGTACCCTTCTCGGTTTCTCTTCCTAGCCTTTTGTTTTTAAATTGGGATAACCAGGTGAAACTTATTTACGGTGGTGTTTTAATTCGTACCAAATTGGCCGATTCGACTGTTTTGTTCAATTTATTATTATTTTTTAATTATATGACTTTATTTTGTTTTTTCTGTTCTCATTGCTTAAGTTTATAATTTTTGTTTAAACTAATATTTGTAATAAAATAAGTAACCTATTCGATTGAGCCGATTGAACTCCAATTTCAACCGCCGAATTAAGTTTAAAAACCTTATTCACGTTGGATAAAGACCACTAAAATAACAATAACAACATAATTCACCTATGTGTAAGTAAATTAGAAAGTGGGAAAAATCCGCAACGGACTGGATATACACCATCTCAATTGTAAATTTTATAGTTTGAAAGAGTGTTACATAAATATATATAATGATGCATACTGATATAAGAAATCGATATAAATATGTTTATATATCTTTATTTTAAATCACAAGTTTTATTAATAGTTGATTGGGTTCATTTAAGAATCTAAAGTAATTACCCGTCTAATAGTGTCGAACATTTTTTTCAAAAAAAAAAAAAAAAGAAAAATAGTGTCAAACCTTGTAGCACCAAAACAAAACGAAGGCTTTATTGGTGTAGAAAATTTTGACCGGTTCGATTTCCCAGCGCTTGAACTCAGCCTTGGAGTGGAGTCTCTATCCAAATTTTTTTTTTCTTTTGTCTCTTGAAAAGCTATTTCTAATTATTGTTTGTGTCTCAATCCTTTATTAACAGACAATTTGCAAATGAGTTAAAAAAAATAAAACTTTTAATCTTTTTTTCTTTTTAAAAAAAGGAAAAAGGTAAAAAAGAAAAGGAGAAAGAGAGGGGAAAAAGGCCATGGTTTGCCCTGATATTTTTAGTATATAAAGCCGCCATTGCCTCTTCGCTGCCAATCTCATTTCAATTCTTCCTCCTCTGTTCTTTCCCATTTCCTTCCATCCCTCAAACCCTTTTCCTTCTTCTTTCATTTGCATTCTTTCCCACTCTTTCTTTCTGCCTTTCTTTTCACTCCTATGAACCAAGAAAGCCCAGATTTTTACAGTGTTTAGTGGCAAACTAGATAAGGTTCTGAAACAAAGACAACAGCTCTTGCTTTTCTTGTTGCTAGGAAGAAGATATTAACAATAATAAGATTAATATTACCTGAGTTTCTGTCTTTTTGACCTTTCAGGTTTCCTTTCTTTTCTAATTCTTTTCGTGGTACGTAGAAAGTTGTCATTTTTTTCTTGGAGCTGAAATTGATTTGCCATTGGTATTGTTGTTTTTGAAGGAATTGAAGAAAAGGGATTTGTGTTTTTTTGATTGCTTGTTTAAAGAAAAGAAAGAAGGAAAGAAATGAAGTACGTATTGGTAACTGGAGGAGTGGTGAGTGGGCTGGGAAAAGGGGTGACTGCAAGCAGTATTGGACTCATCCTTAAAGCTTGCGGGATTCGAGTTACTTCCATTAAGATTGGTATTTTTGCTTCTTCTTGTTGTTCTTCTTCTTCTCAATTCAAGCATTTTTCTTGCCTATTCATTTCCTCAAGAAGTCGATGGGGTGTGGGCTATGGAAAAGAGGGTTGAATTTTCTTCTCCTTTTCTCCTTTTCTTTTCATTGAGAGAGAGAGGAGAAAAGGATTAAAAACAAAAGAAGAAATGGCCATATGGGATTGCTCTTTCTCCTCCTTTATTAGCATTTCTCCTTTTTTTCGGCCGGAGAGTTACTGTTTTCATTTTGGAGTTTGGATCGGACTCAAAAAGGTTGTGACCTTTTTGGTTTTTTCTTTATTCTTTTTTTCATAAATTGACTTGTCCAAAATACATATTTAAAGCATTATTTGTTCTCTGATATTACAGATATTATTTCAGCAGAGGTGACTTTGATAACAATTGATAGTTTTTGCAGCATGCTGCTAAATTTTTATTCCTATAGTAGTATTACAGAGTTTTTATTTGCCAGTTATCTACATGGTTGAAAGTTAAAGTAACAGCCTTTCAGTTCTGCTTTTTGTATTTATGTATATCATGTTTATGGATTTATGTATACGTTTATGTTTATATGTAGAGATAAACATCTCTCCTTTTAGAAAGTGTATGCATAACTAAAATATGATAAAACAGTTAAGCAAGGCAGGGATAAACATAACTAAAATATGTAAAATATTTGGGGTCCTCTAAAATATGATATTTTTGGGTGGGCAAAGGAGTTTAGAGTTTAGTCTGTTATCAAGAGCCAACTGGTTGTAACTTTGCAATTTTGGACATTTCAACCGTTGTGACCTATATGCTTATCGCTTCTTAATCAAAACCTTTTTTTCTTTATCCATTTGTTGGTTCCAGTAAAATGTCACTTTCTTGCAATTAAAGAAGATGAAATGCTTTTTTTTTTTTTTTTTCAACTAGTATATTAAACAAATTTTTTCCTTAAAAAAATCGAATACTCTGCCATATTCACTTTTTTTTGCTATTTATCGTTAATAACAACTAAGCAGATTAAGGTCTCTAATTCCTTTTTTTCTTCCTTATCCTTCAGATCCTTATTTGAATACTGATGCTGGGACTATGTCACCCTTTGAGCATGGGGAAGTATTTGTCTTGGATGATGGTGGTGAGGTTAGTCAAAAATGTTTGTTGTCATTGTGTTTTAGTTTGGGTCTGGCTACGAAGTCTATGGTACTCCTACCTATGTTTTTAGTTTGTGGTGATTAACATTGGCAATTCATATTGACGAGTATTTTGGTTATCTACCTCTAAACTAGATGCAACAAACATGATGTATCCTGTTGGATCAAATTGTTCTGGTGACAAAGATATGGATGATTTCTTTGACATTACGCTGTAGATTAATGATGTTGCCTACTTTCTATGTTAAATTAGTTGGCAATTTTTAAACTGGCCTGCAGTATTTGTTTTAAGTGGGTAGAGGGTCAGGTGAATACTATGATACCAACAAAAACTGACATGACTATTCTTTTTTGAAGGTGGACCTGGACCTTGGAAATTACGAGCGCTTCCTGGATATCAAGTTGACGCGTGATAATAATATTACAACTGGAAAGATTTACCAGGCAAACACCTTTTAATCTGAGAGATATTTTTATGTTTGTTTGTTGGTTCCTGGTGCTTGGGATTGTTAAGTATTGAGTTTTACAGAAATTGACTGATGAATGTTATCTGCTTCTTTTCTAACAGTCTGTCATTGATAAAGAAAGGAGAGGAGATTACTTGGGGAATACTGTACAGGTTGGTTACTGCATCTGAATTGTTATTTTTGCTCTTCACTGTCTCTTGTTTTACGCCAATTTCACTAAGTCCTTTTGTTCAGGTCGTCCCGCACATTACAGATGCCATACAAGAGTGGATTGAACGTGTTGCGGCCATACCAGTTGATGGAAAAGAGGGTCCAGCTGATGTTTGTGTCATTGAATTGGGTGGCACAATAGGTATGTTATTAATAATGTCTTACTTGTGGCAGATGAGCTTGTTTTTACCGTTGATTCCTTAAAGCAGGTCTTTATTCATACAGGAGACATTGAGTCAATGCCATTTATTGAAGCTCTTGGACAGTTCTCTTACCGTGTAGGTAAGATCTAGTATGTGATTGGAACTTTGGGAAGGAGATCAATTGACCATCATTTAGAGGAGTTGGCGTGTTTGAAGTTCATTGTATTTGGCATTCTTTCATCACGTTTATTTGTCTCAGGAGCTGGCAACTTTTGCTTGATACATGTGAGCCTTGTACCTGTTCTGAATGTTGTTGGTGAGCAGGTACAGTTTTTGAAGTAAGTAATGATAGACAGTAGATCATGCATGTTTTTATCTTCTGACTGCGATATGTTTGAATTTTCAGAAAACCAAGCCAACTCAGCATAGCGTTAGGGGCCTAAGGAGCCTTGGGTTGATGCCAAATATTTTAGCTTGCCGTAGCACAACGGTCTTGCTCTCTAATCCTTTTTCCTTCTCTCATTTCCCTCTAGCTCCCTCTTCTCCACTTGTTTAGTGTGCACATGCACTTTTTCTGGCTGCCTTAGACTCAGTCTGAAAAATATAATTTATTTTCAGGAACTTGAAGAAAATGTAAAGGAGAAAATTTCCAGATTTTGTCATGTTCCGGTAGTATGATTAAAGAATATTTAAAGATATCTTATTGTTGTATGTTTATTAAACTTTGTAGTACTGTTTGTCTTGAGTTCTTTTGTTCTTTGTTTACAGTTTGAGAACATAATAACTCTCCACGATGTTTCAAACATCTGGCACGTTCCTCTGCTTCTAAGAGTATGTAGTGTTGGAATCTTTGATTGAACCACAGCTTTTGTTACTGACTGTTAAATTATGCACTCAGATATCTGTTGTTTCCCTTCTCTTAGGATCAGAAGGCTCATGAGGCAATCTTGAGAGTTCTGGACCTGAAAGGGTCAGTCCATTGGGCTCAATGCTTTTTCCTTGCTGACCTTTTTTTTGAGTTTGGGGTTGCTAGCTTTTGTTTTCAGCATCACTTTCTTTTATATTCCTTATCCTTTAGCATCATCATATTTTGCAACATTCTGTTTAATCAACTACAGTGTTGCATGTGAGCCTGCTCTGGGGGATTGGACATCTAGGGCTGAACTCAGTGATATGTTGCATGAACCGGTCTGTCCTTGGCCACTAAGTTCTTTTTCTATTACGTCTGGTTTTTTCTTTTTGAATTTTTAAAGGATTTTCCTGAGTTCATTACAATTTAACCAACAGGTTAGAATTGCAATGGTTGGGAAGTATACTGGCCTCTCTGACTCATACCTATCTGTACTAAAGGTAGAGCTGTTCTGTTTTAGTCCTTTGGTGGAAAATATCATTGTGCTAAAAAGTGAAAAGGATTTTGTTTTATGTTAATTGGATTATGGGCTGCTGCTTTTTTATTCGTAGTGTCAGCATTCACTGGTAAAGACATGCTAAATATAGCACTAAAATTGAGTTTATGGAAAATTCTTATGATGAGGCTGTTGTATATGTGAGCTTACATGTAGTTTTTGTTCCTGCATATTACATGGCTATTCCCATAATCTAAGCCTGTGCCAAATGAGAGAACCACAATTGTTTCTGGGGAGGTCCTTCAGCTGATTGCAAAAAGATTGGAACGTTGGCCTCAGTTTTTTCATTTTTTTTATTCTACTGTCTTCCTGATCTTCATTGTTGATCAAATGAATGCATAAGTTTCAAGAAGAATGCATTTTGTTTGATGTTTGGATTATGGGAGCTAATTGTCTGCTGTTTAAATGTGTTGAATTTCCTCTTTGCAGGCGCTTTTGCATGCTTCTGTTGATTGCTATAGGAAACTATGTATTGATTGGGTTCCTGCCAGTGACCTAGAAATTGCAACTGCTCAAGAGGTTAGTTTAAGATTTTCTTCTTTCTATTTGGATTATGCTTCTCGCAGCAGAGATTGACAATTTTTTTGTTGTCCCATTCGTAGAACCCCCACGCATATAGAAGTGCTTGGAGTGTGTTGAAGGTCTGTATGGATTCCACATTTTGGCTGTCTAAGACTGACTGATGTATTCATCTTTTCATGTTTCAGTATGTTCTATGCAAACTCTGACAAGTCCTTCATATTACAGGGTGCAGATGGTGTACTTGTTCCTGGAGGCTTTGGTGACAGAGGGGTGGAGGGTAAAATTCTTGCTGCCAAGTATGCTCGCGAAAATAGGAAACCATATCTTGGGATATGTCTAGGAATGCAAATTGCTGTTATTGAATTTGCACGATCTGTTCTTGGAATGGAAGACGCAAATAGCACAGAGTTTAATGCCCATACTAGAAATCCTTGTGTGATTTTTATGCCAGAGGTTTGGATTCTCTTTGTATTCTTTTACTGCTGATTTTTAGGGGGGCGTTGAGCCTTATTTTGTCAATTGTAATTTGACTCATTATCCATTTCCACATTGATCGGTTTACAGGGTTCAAAAACCCATATGGGTGGCACCATGCGGCTAGGATCAAGGAGGACATATTTTCAGGTCATGGATTGTAAATCAGCAAGACTGTGAGTTCCTAAATCTCTGTCCTTTCTTTCCCTAGCAGAAGACTCAAGAGATTTTAGAATGAGCTTGCAAAAACTTTTTAGTAGTATTGACCAGTGTAGCAGATAAACATCACCTAATGTTTCTCTAAATTGCCAACTCCAGCAGGTATTACATTAACGTTTTTGGACATTCTGTTTTGAGTTATAGCTTTGCCCATCAACTTTGATTTGGTCTATCATTATCAAGTATTTTCTGACCTGCAAAAATGAGTATCAAATTGGCTCCCGTTTATGTCTGTAGAACCTAGTGGTTAATTGATTGCAGTGAGTTCATCATATCTATTACTTTCAGACCTGAAGATTAGACAAAAAACAAGCCTCAGTATACATTTGAAACGATAACACCGCCAATTTCCTTTGAAAAGGCACCTACTCTTATTGTTATCCACAGTTGTCACATTCAATTGAAATTTTTTCATCAAATAAGGTAACATGTATAAAGATAAATAGGTTCTAAATTGCAAAGCGATCTTTCGTTTTTATCTTTGTTTTAAAGTTTGGGTTTCTATTGTATGATACTGAAATTTTGATGGATCAACATGTGTGACTGTATCTTTTTCTATTGTATGATAGATATGACAATAGAAGTTTCATTGAGGAAAGACATCGTCACAGATATGAGGTTTGTGTACACTGTATATAGCATCTGGCCATGAATGAGCATCTCTAATATCTGTATCTCTAGGTTTCTGTTCCATTTAAATTGGGTTTTTGTCAAAAGCTCCTATTGAATAAACTACTTCGTTCAATGCAGGTAAATCCTGATATGGTACCTCAACTTGAAGCTGCTGGACTATCTTTCACAGGGAAAGATGAAACTGGTCGTCGCATGGAGGTAGAGATTTCAATACTGATTAATATCAACTTCTAGCTGTTGCAATGATTTCGCTGTTTGTGTATATATTTATTTATTTTTTGTTGATTTTGCACTTTTTGTAGATAATTGAACTTCCAAATCATCCTTATTTTGTTGGGGTTCAATTTCATCCAGAGTTCAAATCAAGACCAGGAAAGCCTTCTGCAGTTTTCTTAGGTACAATTCTGTTTATTCATAATGCTCTTACATCAAGTACAATAAATAATATGGTTTTCCTGTTGTTGAAAGAGTAATGGCTGGTTCAATGAGAACTTTTCTTCTCAGTTTGCATAAGACGATACACATGTTCTTTGCCCATTTTATTCTCATCTTTTCACGGACCTTTCGGTTCGGGAGCATATTTCCTTTGACATTGATGAAGAACAAGAAAGTGCATCAAAAGATCAACTATGATGCTATTTTTCCCCAACGTCTCTGATTGTTCTAATTTGTCTTGTAACTTACATTGAAGTATAGGTACCTTTTCTTGCCATTTTAAGTGTAAAATTCACTTGTTGTTTGTGAAAAGATATGCTCAAGAGAGGTGAAGGAAAGAATTATGAAATAGATTACTATCTAGATCCCAAATGGAGTAGATTGTGGCTGTGGAGAGTTCAGTTCAACTTGTAATTACCTTCCATCCGTGAGTGGATATCATACTTGAAAAGTTCTTATGATAGGTCTGAATAATAACCAGGAATTGACCCGATCGATTGAGAGCTACTGTCTTCTTGTAACAGTCAGTAGGCTAAGGATTGATGGACATCAACAATCAAGGTTTGGGATGTCTGGTTTGCAGTGGAGGAAAAAGTTCAAAATCTGCATATCCAAGTTATGGGACCTAGGGATGAAACAAACTTGATGGTCTAATTTTATTTAGTGTTGAAGTTTTAGGGGGGGAAAAAAAAAAGCCTTAGGTTTTGGTCATCAGTTGCCAATATCCATGGCATTGTCTAGTGCTCAAAATGTACTGATTAAGACTCCTGAGCTAAGCTCAAGTACATTCTGGCACAAAACATTTCCTTGTTCCTTTTCTTTTTTCCCTAATATTTCCACCTTAACCCCTGTGCACTTCTTATTGATGTCAATGATGTTCCGCTTAACCATGCTTCCTCTTATTTTGAAACAGGACTTATTGCAGCAGCATGTGGGCAACTAGATGGCTTGCTGAAGAAGAAGGGCCCTGTAAAGTCTTACGCACTCAGCAATGGTATCTCTGCAATAAAGCCACGCCTTAATGGGACTGCAAATAAGCTAGCTAATGGGCCTTTAGTTGGAATCTGTTGCAATGGAAATGGTTTACATGTATAAACCAGAAACTTGGTTTTGGTGCTATTTTTTTGTCCCAGGGAACATTTGATGATTCCCCCTTTTCTGTGGGTGTGATTTTATCAATTTTGCTGCTAGCTTATTGCAGTTATTGGTATGTATAGCCATAGATGTTACACAGCTTCTCAGATTGACTCGTTGCATAGGGGTAGAGCTGGATTCCGGTCTTTTTAAACGGAACAGCAATGTTGTAGTTACAGCAAAATGCAGTTGAATTGGGGCGAGGGGAATTCATATTTTATTTTGATGCTTCTAATTATTCCAAGTGAGGAAGTTATGCTCAATGTACATTAGGGACTTTGTAGCTAAAAAAGTTGTGGGTTGACACTGGATTATGATTATGATGTTTCTGCCATTTTTCTTTAATGTTATGGCCTTTATTTCTCCGTTGATGCATGTCAGTCATATATTACTAAATCAAGAGCATCAAAGATTTAATGTGCAAGGAACATGCTGCAGTAACATTTAAGCTGACACTCTTTAAATGGCAAGCTCGTGGAAGAATAAGAAGAGGAATATAGGAAAAATTTTAAATTAATAATCATCCTTCTTTCTTATATTTATATAGAAATTCTTAAATTTTCTAACATAATTCGGAGACCGCCTGCAAAGAAAAATTTACAAAATACCAGGAAGGTTACCTTATATTGTATTACATGGTAGTAATTATTATGAATTATAATTTGTGAATTGGCCTGAGAAAAAATGAAAATTGAAATTAAATTTATCTAAATTAGATACGATAATTAAATTAGTGACACGCATAACAAAAGGAAATACATCATCAGAAAGGAATCAAATTATAGATAGGTTATTGACAACAGATTAACCATTTTTAGTTAGTCTATGAAATCAGAAAAATATTTCAATTTTAGAAATATCTAATTATAATACAAGATTATAGAATGAAACTTTCATCGAAAGAATTTAATACGGTAGTAGATTTAATTTTACATTTAGCCAATGATTAAAAAAAAATAGAACTTGAGAAGCATTTTAAGATAATAAAATTAACAAAAAATTATATAGGAAAAAGATAAACTAATAAAAGGGATACAAGAAAAAGTAGAATATTTAAAGGAACAAAATAATTTAGTTAGTATTAAAATATCTAATTTAGAAGGACAGTTTAGCTTTGATAAAGAATTTGACCCTTGAAAATTCATAGAACAAATAGAAAAATAAATTGTAGACATTCAAATATTAGGATAGAAACTAGAACAAATTATGCAAAATATTAACAGATTAGAATGTTCAGAAATATTAATTGGAGTTCTAATGATTTTCAAGACAAATATCAATGAAGTGCAACAACCAAAATACTTAGGGGCTACTTGGTTCATAGGAATTGAAATTGTGAATCGAAATGAATCCCTTATAGACTGTCCGGTTGGAGGGAATCATAATCGGGAAATCGGAATCATTTCTGAAAATTTTGGAATTCCCCATTCCTGACTAAATTGGAGGGAATCGAAATCATTTCTAAAAATTTTGCAACTTTGACTTTTTTCTATTCCTCAATTATTTTGTTGTGATAAACCATTAATAGACATCATCATTTGTTTGTTAATCAACAAAACTAGATGATTTAGGACCATAAAATCTTCAAACGTGAATTATTCCGATTTTGATTTTGACATCAAACTAAGCAAAGATATTGAAATGAAAAACATCATTCCAATTCCAAAGTGAATGATTCCGATTCTAATTCCTTTTTACGCAAGTGCCCCTTAGTAGTCAAGAACTGTTGAGACAAAAGCTACTGAAACTCTAGGATGTAGATGGAGAATATGATATTTATTGGTTTGAGCAATAATTTCTACTTGTTAAAATTTGACCTGCAAAAAGATGCTTCCAGAGGGAAAATTCTTGAATGAAACTGGTCCATGACCTCACTTGTAGACCTTGTGATTTAAAATAAAATCACGTTTTTACATTATTTTACATTATTTTCTTACATTAACGTGCATCACTTTATTTACTTGGTGCACTTTTAAACCACAAGATCTACAAATGGAGCGTGAATTCGATCTACTTAAGAATTTATGAACCGTTATCTGACAATAAGGAAATGGACATTGGATTTCCGACCATTGGGGGCTGAGGAAACGAAGACCGCAGTTTTGGGTTAGATTTCTGAAACTTCCAGAGGAATAGTATAACTCAAAGCCTCTATACTTAATAGGCAAGGAATTGGGAAAGCCATTGAAGATAGATTTCAATACGGCCTCAACTACAAAAGGTAAGTTCGCAAGGGTGTGTATTGGGGTAGATCTCAGTAGGCCTCTCGTCTCACATTTTAAATTGAGGAAGAAGATTTATGCAGTGGAATATGAATACTTGTCATGGATTTATTTTGGATGTGGACAAGTTAGGCACAAAATTATTGTTTGCAATCGAACTCCGGCATCGATGGTGCTTGAGAAGATAACCGGAGACACAATGGTAAAAAATCCACTGTTAATAAGAATTCTGACCTAAGCTAAAATCAAAATTTGGGCTATGTGAATGTACCTGGTGTTAAGCCTATTTATGGGCCATAGATCTTGGCTACCAAAAAAAATAGAAGGATGGCTTTCAGTTTGGGTTGAGTCAGGTAGGTTCCCCTTCCCCTTTCCCCAAATTGTCAAAAAAAAAAAAATAGAAGGCTTGCTTCTTAAACAAGCCTAAAGTTTAATGAAAATGGCCAAGAAAGGATCAAATACTTTGCCTTGGGCTAGGAGATTATGGAGAGGAGCCCACTGTAGATGGCCCACAATCTCGAAGCCTGAGTATAGTCTAAAAATGGATGCCAAAGGAGATCCATAGAAATGTAAGAGGCGGCCCAGTTCTTTTAAAGGATTGTGAGTCCAAAATTATTATAAACCAACAAATGGAAGCAAACAGGCCTATGACCAAAAAATGAGGGGAAAATTTTTATTGAGGCGCTGAAACTTATAAAATGTATAAAGAGGGTGAAGATTTTACATAATTATTAATAAGGGAAAAAGTTATTTCGTGGAAAGAAATAAAATTTGTGAAAAGAAAATTATTGGTGAGTGAAGCGTTAGTCAATCTTTAGTAGCAGCTCCTAATCCCCTCTCCCCTATCCCACATCGGTTCCGTAAGAAACGAGTGAATGTTAGTTAAGTCTTTTGGGCCAACTCAAAAGTCAGCAATTGCCTTTTGAGTTGGTTTGAGGATTAGGTTTACCTTCCGCATGAAATTTCTAAAAAAAAAAAAAAAAGTTGTTTTGAATAAAAAATAAAATTTATTATTAAGTAAATAGTCATTCATAGCCCTACTACTCTGTATCAGATATTCCAGCTACATGCAATCCGTACGCAATTACTAGATTCATTCTTTTCTTACCCACTACAGTTAGAAACAATTATTTTAATCATTCTTCTCTTGCCCACCATTCTCAGAACCTCAAAAGAAAAATAGTCTCTTACTTCAAATTTCAACATCAAACCCTACACAAGGCTAAGAGAATTTCACACATTAATCTACGCAAGTGCTTCTCCATTTTATTACATCTTTTGCCATATCCCTAAAGCTCTAATTTCAAATCCTATTTTTAAGAATTCTACCTCAAATCTTTATTATAATAGGTATGTAGACACCAAATTTTGATACACCATTTATTTTCAAATATTGGGGGACCTTTTTTCCACTATTTGGAGTCAAATCCTGATTTTTGAGTAAAAATGAAGAAGTCAGTAATTTTGGAGGGCAGAATAGTAATTTTTTAATTGTAAATATTTTTTTCATTAATTTTGGAGGGGTTTAAATTCATTTTTTGTACTTTTATACATATTTTTAAATTTTGTGATTTTTTCGGATTCAGATGGTATTTTTATGTATTTTCGCTAACACAGGGACAAAATGGTAATTTCGCATCGCGAATACCACTTTCGTCCATTTTTGTGTACCTAATTTGTTTTTCAAATTTTCAAACATGTTTCTAAATTTTCTTAACTTTTTTCGGGGTAAATTTCTATTAACAAATTTATTATTTACATTTTTCTTAATTTTTTCTATTTTTTGTGAGAGAATATAAATTTTGATATTTTTTAAGGGCAAGGTTGTAATTTTTGTAGTCAATGGCGTTTTGGTTTTTTAACCATTTCTTGGAGGTTAAGACTTGTGTACTATAAATACTCCACTTGGGGATTTTAGAAAAAGGGAGAGAAAATAAAAAGTCTAGAGATAGTTTTTTTAGTTTTTTTAGTTTTTAGGTTTTTTATTTCACCAAGAACACATACTAGTGTATATTCAAATTTTCACCTAGAACACCTAGAACACACACTAGTACATCTTCAAATTTTCACCTAAAACACCTAGAACACACACCTGCACTTTCTCTCTCACACACTACACACACTCTCACGTTAGTTGCATCCCCAGGCACACCACTTCACAAATACACACACTTACACACACTTACAAACACAAACATCATTAGATTCACAATTCACACACAACATTCACACACAATCACACGCATTTGCACACATTCATTTTCATAATTTCAAACAAACACAATCACTCAAAACATATCTCACACACACAGCAAAAACAACCCAAAAATCCTGCTAGAAAAAGCTCCAAACGACCAGCAATTCCAACACAAAATCCTGCACGAAATAACCACAAAAACACAGCAATCACAGCACAAACAATCTGCAAAAACAGTCACTAAACAACTCTAAAATCAGTCCCAAAACCACCCAAAAATCCTGCAAAATCACTGCAAATTCGCAGCTAAAAAATGCCCAAAAACTGCCTACAAAAACAGCCCCAGAATTCTGGAAAAACAGCCCAAAATCCTTGTGTAAACAGCCCCAAAATTCTGCTCAAATTACCACAAAAATTCTTGCAATTCCAGCCCAAAAAACCCTGCAAAAAATCCTGCCAAAACCACCACCGAAATTCCTGCAATTCCAGCCCCAAATCCTGCGATTCCAGCTCCAAATTCCTGTAAGAAAACAGCCCAAATTCGTAGCAAAAACAGCCACAAAAACACTGCAAAAACAATCCAAAACGCTGCAAAAAAGGGCCCCAAAAACCAGCAGCAATCTTCACAAAAGTCCCTCAAAACCAAGACCCAAAAACAGCAACAAGAACTCCATCACATCAGTCCATAAACCACCTGCAAGAACTACCAAAACCAGCTACAAAACAGCATCCAAGTCGACCTATAGCCACCTAACCAGTCTTCAACGACCACAATTTCTCCAAGGCTTGCACACACACAAAAGGGAGGATCCCATCGTTGCTGGATTCAACTACACCATTGGAGTTCTTGGCCACTAGTCACCACGGAAGTCCTATCACTGCTGCATGAAAAACAATTGCTGTTGAGGTCCTTTCTTCACTCTAGCTATTTTATTTTCGGATAAAAGGATTTACCTGCCTTGTCTTTGGTTGGACGAAATGATGAAAAGTGTTGTGTTGTTGTGTTTTGAAACAAAATCTGGGCTTTGTCTAGGCTGATCAGTATATGAATGTCCTGAGTATTCCATATGCCTGTTATGTGTTTGTCTAAATGCTCCAATGAACTTCTCTGTCCTGTGTCTTGAAATTTGACTCGGTTAAGAAAATTTGAGGTAAAACCAATCTAGTAATGGCTTAGATACTCTGTTATGGGAACGACTATCACAAAATTCAGTTGGTATTTAGTGGTTTATTCAACCATTTGTATTTGTTTATTTATCTTGGTTCCCCTTGAATTTGTTTTAATTTGGTTAATTAGCTTAGTTAAGCAAGTCAATTTGATTATTTAATTTGGCTCTAATTTAATTCAATCTTGTGATTCTGTTACAACATATGTGTTTAGGTCCTAATTTGGCTCTCCACGCTTCTTATAACTTGTCATTTGACCCTTCATGTCTTTGCTGAAATTGTTCAATTAACCCCAAGAGCGCATTGAGATTTTCATTTTTTTGGGTCCTTTTTAAAATGCTGAAAATTTATTCCTAGTCTTCATAGTTGCTGGAATTTCATTTCTGGACACTTATTATTGCTGGAATTTCATGTTTGAAGCATTCTTATTGCTGGAATTTTCATTTTTTGAGCTCAAAGTCGCTGGAATTTCTATTATTGAGTTCCTAAACTTGTTAGAATTTTAGTTCTAAATTCCTAAGCTTGTTAGAATTTTAGTCCTAAGTCCTAGTTGCTGGAATTTCATTTTTTTTAACTTCATGTTGCTGGAATTTCATTCTAAGTCATTAAGCTTTGCTGAAATTTTAAACTAACTCTTAGAACTTGCTGTATTTTATAATTTAGTCCTCCATTGCTGCTGAAAATTGTGTTTTATCCCCCACATATTTCTGGAATTTGTTTTGGACCCCTCATTAGTTGCAGGAATTTTCATTAGCCCCTTAAGACTTGTTAGAATTTCAGTTTTAGGCCCCATTAATTCCTGGTGTAATTGCATTTTAGTCTCTACACATTGCTGGAATTTGTGTTTTAATCCTTTTTAGTGGTTAGATTTTTAATTTCATACTCCCATTTGTTGCTGGAATTTTTAATTTCAGTCCTTAGACTTTGCTGGAATTTTAATTTCAACCTTAGACTTTGCTGTAATTTTTAATTTCAGTCCTTAGACTTTGCTGGAATTTTAATTTCAACCTTAGACTTTGCTGGAATTTCAATTTCGATCCTTATACTTTGCTGGAATTTTCAATTTCAATCCTTATACTTTGCTGGAATTTGTTTTAAACTTCCAAACATTTGCTGGAAATTCATTTTTGGCCCCTTTAAATTGCTGGGAATTCATTTTTTTGTTTTTTTTTTTTTGAGTTGCTGAAAATTCATTTTTTAGCCATGTGTTGCTGGAATGTTCAATTTTAGCCTCTAGGACCTGCTGGAATTGTGTTTTAGTCCTCACATATTTCTGGAATTTGATTTTAGACTCCATCAATTGCTGGAAATTGTATGTTAGTGCTTTTAATTGCTGGAATTTATATTTCTCCCCCTTCATATTGGCTTTCTAGATGTTAGAACTCATATTTATACTTTATTTTACCTAAATGATGGTACCTTAACGCGTTTGCTCATGATTTAAGCATTAGTACTGAGTCTTCAAGAGGTATCTCTATTCCTCATTAATTTCTCTTTTATGTGCTCCAATGTGCCTTACGTGATTTTTATGCATTTTATTCACATATTTCCTATTTGGCATGCTCTTTGCATATTTATTTCTTTCACGCGATTTCATTTTAAGTCTTATTATTTCTTTATTATTATTTTGATAAAAATGTAATATTTTTGTATTTAGCTAGTCAATGTAATAGTTAGATTTTTTTTCTCATATTTTAGTAAAAATTGTGTAATTAGATAGAAAGTGTAATAGATAGGGCATTTTTTAATTTCCCCCATTAAATTGTAAATCAAGCCTCCCGGTGTAATAGTTAGGGTTTATTTGCTTTTGCATGCTTACTTGCTTATTTGTTTTACCGCTTTCATTAGGATTTTGCATCTAGATATTATGCTTATGTATTATGTGCTCCTACTTGACTTTATGTGTCTTTATATGTTTAATTTGCTTTTAATTCACGCTTTAGTATTTAATTCATAATTTATGGTATTCCGTCACCACACTAGTCCAACGCTAGTTGTGGCTTCATTCTTTTCCCGCTAGTCCAACGCTAACGGATTTTTTTTTAGAACGCGCTAGTCCAACGCTAGACCTTTAGGACATTTTAGTATTAGGAACACTCGTTTGCATTTTTACATCCCACTTCACACACTTTAGTTTTCTTTCCATTTTGCATGATTTTTATTATTATTACTATTATTTATTTATTTATTTTGACTCATCTCCAAATGCATGACATTTAGGTTGCATCTCACTTAGAAATTAGGACATTTGCGTTATTCGACTAGAAATAGTCGCCTACTCACGTGGGAAACGGTGGCATACATGGCGTTTCCCCCTCCGTGAGTAGAAACATCCAGTCACGAGTTATTAGTTCCCCGTACCCGTCATATTGCATTCCCACTTTCTTCGGCCATTTATTATCTATATTATTATTTTTCTTTTCTTTTTGCATTTCATTTTTGCATTCACACTCGTGACTCCCTCGAGATCTCGACTCGGGTTTCGCAATTAATGCGATAATTCCGACCAAGCCTTGACGGAACATTTCGACCCTCCCGATACTCACATTTAGATTTAGAATTTGCATTCATTTAGATACATCCGAACGCGATAGAACTTAGGGTTAATTTAAGAAATTTTGATTAAATCTCGCAACTAGCGTCGGTTAGGTTGAAAGGGTGCCTTAGGCGCAAGCCTTTGCCTTCCCTTTCTTCAAATGTGACTCCCGGACCTTTTTCTCTCATTTTTCGTAGACCGGAGTCGGAAAAGGGTTTTAAATTATTTTTTCTAAAAATTTTACTTTTTGTTTTGTTTAAACAATTTTTTCGAGTGACTTGGTACACCCTAACTCAGTACCAAGTGGCAACTGCATTTTAAAAATAAAACCCTTTTTCAAAAGTTATTTGGCCAAACCTGTCATATTTTTAGTCTCGGCCTTGTCTTTCTTTTAAAATGCCATTTTTCTTAAAATAAACTTTTTTTACTAAAACTTGATTTTTCTCACACACGCACGGTTTTTCATAAATCTTTATTTTCGAAAGGGTCACCGAGACCAGACCGTCTTTTCGGGACGTGACAGTCAACGACCCCACCAGCACCCCTTTTGCTTTCACGATTTTTAGGACGCGACAAGGTATTTCTCCATCACGTGATTTTTATGCAAATTTTGTTTGCCTAGGATTTGTTAATTTTCTATTTTGTAGATTGGAATTAATCTGGGTTTCAATTTACAAAATAGAAAATTAACAAATCCTATATGTAGCCATCAAATTTTGACATACCATTCATCTTTTCCAACATTGGGGGTGTATTTCCTATTTTAGGGTCAAATTCTGATTTTTGAGCAAAAATGGACAAAATCAACAAGTTCCCGAGGGGGGGCAAACAGTAATTTTTAGCTGTAAATATTTTTCATTAGTTTTGGAATTTTAAATTCATATTTTGTACTTTCATACATATTTTTCAAATTTTTATTTTTTTCGAATTTAACTGATATTTTTCTATATTTCGCTAGCACAAGGGTAAAATGGCCGTTTCGCCTCACGAATACTATTTTCATTTATTTTGAGCTTTAAAATTGTTTTTCATGTTTTTAAACATGTTTCTAAATTTTTCTAAATTTTTCGAGGCCAATAGCTATTTTTCTGTTTATTTTGTCATTATGAGAGCAAAATAGTCATTTCACACCCCGAATGCATTTTTGGCCAATTTTAAACTCTAGTATTTATTTTTTAGATTTTGGAATCTATTTTGAATTTTTTTGGCAAATTTTAGAGTTCATTGTCATTTTTGTATTAATTTTAATTTTTTTTGTGTCAAAAATATTTTTTTAAGGAAAAAATTAGAATTTTGTTACAAGTAGCATTTTGGTTATTTTAGAATATTCTTGGAGGCCAAAACTATTATATTCTATAAATACTCCATTAATATTAGAAAAAGGAAAAGAAAAAAAAAACTCTAAAACACATATTCTTTTATCTATTGAAATTAACACACACACTTATTCACCTAAAAATACACACACTTATAGCCGCCGGTTCTAATTTGGAGACTGTTCATCATCTTCAACTATCAATCATTAGTCATCAAGCAAGATGATGCAGATGGTGACTTAATCCCCAATTCTTATCTGGATTGTGATGAGAAATGAAGAACACAAATCGTAGACATGAATTGAATTGAATAATGGAACTTGTATTGATTGAGAGTGAAGGAAAGTTACAGAGATGATAGAAAGATTCAAGACACAAAAAACACTATAAAACTTCCCTCTCCCCTCTTCCCTTTTATTCTTTTATTTTATAACTAACTTGTAACTGATTTTCCCTCGCACTAACTGACTAACTGCTCAGCTGCTACTTCTTCAACTAACTTGAGCTGCTGACTTATACCAGGCCCCACTTAAGCTGCGCTGACTTGCACTAGCTTGCTGACTGGACTTCTTTTTCTAACTTGCACTCGCACTAACTTGCTGACTGGATTTTCTTTTCTTGCACATGTATCAATATCCCCCCTTGAAATAGTCATTGTCCTCAAGGACGAAACTGAGGAAATCTGTGCTGCAAATCATGTCAGTACTCCCAAGTCGAGTCCTCTAGGTATGTATTGCTCCACTACACCAAAACTTGAGTAACAACCTAATTACCCCTTTTTACCAGTCGTCTATCCAAGATGGCCAGTGGCTCCAAGATGAGTTGTCCTTGAGTGTTGACCTCCTTAGGGAACTAACAAGAGATAAGTGCTGCTCCTATCTTCTTCTTTAGTAGCGAAACATGAAACATAGGGTGAATTTTTGAGTGTGCTGGTAGTTGCAGTTGGTAAGCTACCTTGCCCACTTTAGCTATGACTAGAAAGGGTCCAAAGTATCTTGGTGAAAGTTTCTGATAGTGATGGCTTTTGATCGAATGCTGTCGATATGGCTGAAGTTTCACATACACTAATTCTCCAATTTCAAATTCTCTTTCACTTCGATGTTTATCTGCTTGCTGCTTCATTCTGTTTTGAGCTCGATGCAAATTGTGTTTGAGAAGATGAATTGCAACTACTCGTGTAGCTAGGCTTCTATCAACTGCTTCCACAAAAGAGGTTCCAGGTAAGTATGCAGGTAATTGGGAGGGGGTTGTCCGTAAACCACTTGGTAAGAGATAGTGTTTATAGCTGTAAATATCAAATTTTGACACACCACTCATTTTTCTAACATTGGGAGCATTTTTATATTTTTTGGGGTCAAATTCTAATTTTTCAATAAAATGGGGACGAAATTAGCATTTTCGGGGGGCAAAATTATAATTTTCAACTATAAATATTTTTCCATTAGTTTTGGGCTTTTAAATTCATGTTTTGCACTTTCATACGTATTTTTTAAATTTCTGTAATTTTTTTGAATTTAACTGGTATTTTTTTTTTTGTATTTCACTAGCATAGGAGTAAAATAGTAGTTTCACATTGCATATACTATTTTCGTCCATTTTTAGTACCAAATTTATTTTTCTGATTCTTTAAGTATGTTTTTAAATTTTCTTTATTTTTTCAGAAACGATTGCTATTTTTTCTGTAAATATTGCATTTAAGGGGTAGAATCGTCATTTTATAATTTAAATTCATTTTTCGTCAATTTTTTAGTCGTAGATGCATTTCCTAGAGTTTTAAACTTATTTTTAATTTTTCATAATTTTTTGAGGCCAATAGCTATTTTTTGTATATTTTCGTTATCCAAGGGCAAAATTATCATTTTACATTCTAAACTCATTTTTTATCAATTTTTGGGTCCCAATTTCATTTTTAGGTTTTAAGCATGTTTATAAGTTTTTCTAACTTTTTTTGGGATGAATTTCTATTAACAAATTTTTTATTTACATTTTTCTTAATTTTTTCATTTTTGTGAGAAAAAATAGATTTTTATGAAGGATAAAGTTGTAATTTTGGTAATCAAGGGACGTTTTGGTCTTTTAGTCATTTCTTGGAAGATAAGTCTTTTGTGCACTATAAATACCCCCACTTGGGGATTTTAAAAAGGGAAAAAATAAAAAACCTAGGTAGAGTTTTTAGTTTTTTTAGTTTTTTGACTTTATTCTCTTACACCAAGAACACCTATTAGGTTTAGTGTATTTTCAAGTTTTCACCTATGACACCTAGAACATACACTAATATATCTTCAAACCTATACCTAAAACACCAAGAACACACTTCTCCAAATTACATACACTCACACTCTCTCACACACTACACACACTACTCACTCTCTTTCACACACACTGCCCATACTCAAACACACATAGTAACTTGCACAGTCAGAATTTCACACACACTACCCACACTCAAACACACACAGTAGCTCACACAATCAGAATGTCACACACACATCATTTTCACACACTTCACGCACATTCAAACACACACTTGCACACACAATACACACAGTCCCATAATACACACAAAAGCACATGAACAGATTCACACACACTTTAGCACATACACACGTTCACACACTTAACACATCCATATTCACAGATACAAGCACAACACACATTCACACAGTCCACAAACTCACACGCACGGCCAAAACACACACATTCACATACACATACACACATAATCACACCGTTCCAGCAACACAGTCTCACAATCTGCTCACACACACAACTTCACACACCAATTCACACAGTTTCACACACAATACCCACACAGACACACACACGTTATATATACTGCTCATCCACAAACACATCCACAACCACACACAATCAGCCGCAATCATCTGCGCATACACACAGAATCAACATAACAAAACAGCCATACCACTACCAATTACAGCCCAAATCCCAACCACAATTGCCACAAAATAAACTGCAAAATTCCAAAACAACCGAAACACCATACAACCACCCAAGACCAGCCCCACAAATGCCTCCAAATCACACTCAAACACGCACTCTCTCAAAACATAGTCACAACAGCCCAAAATCAAACCACCCTTGAACGCCATCAGAACACCACCATCTCTGTTCCACCAACTCATGGAACCCAATTAACCACCAACAACCACAATCATCATCACAATAACACAAAAATTCTTACACAAATCACAGAATTCCTGCAAACTCTCACACAGGCACATATTCACCGACCGTGTATACACACTGCTAACACAAAGTACACACAGAAGTTTCACGCACTCACGCACATCATACAGAACACAAAAATATAATTCAGGCACACACGATAGCACACAGACTGTACATGCACGCAACCTGCAAAATAACCATTAGCCCAATTGAACCACAAAGCAACTGACTTCCACAAGCTCCATCTCCAGTTCCAACTAGTCAACCACCTAAATCACCACCCATGTCCCAACCTTGAATCACCGCCAATGCACCCCTACAAACCATCTGTGCCAAGCCTCCACCACTGCCTCCATTTCTCAACAAAATCTAAGCCAACAAAACCATCAATTTCCCAAACCACTTTCCGCCACCAGTCAAAGCTACAACTCCAAGCCACGACAAAACAAACTACCTCCAACATCAACAGATACCAGTTAGAGCCAATTGTCGCTGCCAACAAACAGACCCCATGGCCTTCAATACTACTGTCCTGCTCGCCGTTGCTGTTACCGACGCCGTGGAGAAGAAGAAGGTGAGCTCAAGGGACGGGGGATTCAGCTATTCCATCAAGTCTGGAGCTCTCTTCTACGGTCTAATTTCCCTCTGTGTTTAATATTTTTTTATAGAGAACTTGATTTAGTATTTCAGGTTAGGGATTTAGTGAATTTTAGAGAAAGAATAACCGAGAGAGAGGAGAAAAGAAACGAGAGAGAGCGGGGGAGGGGGGGAAACGAAGCAAGCGAGAAAAGAAAGAAACGAAAAATAGACAAAGGGAGAGATCAGAAAGAGAAAAAGAGAGGACCAGTGAGAGAAGAGAGAGGAAGAACAAATGCAAAGAAAGAGAGACGGAGGGAGTTAGGAGAGAAAAAGAGAAACAGAAAGAAATAGAAGAAGAAAGAAAGATAAGAAAGAAGAGAAATTGGAGAGGAAAACAGGAAGAGAGGGAGAGAAGAAGAGAGAAGCTGGAATCGAGAGAGAGAACAGAAAGAATAGGGAGGAAAACAGGAGTTTGAAGAAATAGAAAGAGAGTGAGAGGAAGAGAGAGCTGGAGAGACCGCGAGAGAGGGAAACGGAAAAATACAGAGAGAATAAGAGAGAACAGATGAGGAAAAGAGAAAATAGAGAGATGGAATGAGAGAAACCAACAATTTGAAGAGAAAAAAAAATGAAAACAGAGAGAGGGCAGAGCACGAGAAGAAGAAGATGGTTCTTAGGGGAGGAGCTGGGGATCTTGTTTAATTTTAT
Source organism: Mitragyna speciosa (assembly GCA_024721245.1). NCBI lineage: Eukaryota > Viridiplantae > Streptophyta > Magnoliopsida > Gentianales > Rubiaceae > Mitragyna > Mitragyna speciosa. The sequence goes on along the minus strand of CM045554.1, from coordinate 9,913,584 downwards.
GGTGTTTTGTTTTCCTTTGTTTTAGTTTAACTTGCATTCTTTTTATTTAGTTAATTGTAGTTTATGTGTTTATGATTTGGGTCTTAACTTGGCTTAATCTACCAATTAAGCAGGCTAATTTAGTTAAATTTAACAACTAGTTTTTTTTTTAATCAAACTAATTTTTTGTCTTTATTTTTGGGTACTCAGTTGCATAAAAAGATTAATTAATTAATTAAAAATTAATTATGTTTTTGGCACTAGATTCCATTTAGTTATCAACATGCCTTTAAAGGTTTTATCTTATTCAATCAAGTCCTCCATGACAACAGATTGACCCCAAATTTCACACGCCTTCCAATTAAGTCCTGTAATATGCAATTTACCTCTTATTTGCGTGAATTTGTGGCTTTGTCCCTCCCAATTTTGCTTCCAATTTTACCCATTAATTAGTTGAATTTTTAATTTTTCCTTTTAATCCCTTTAAGTTTATAATTGCGTTTTACCCTGTTAATTTAATAAAATTATACTTTTGCCCCCCTAATTTGCTTTACTTTGCCCCCACAATCCCTGATTAGTTAGAAATTTTTTTTTATTATTTTTAATTCTACCCCTTAAGCGTTATGGAATTTTATTTTATTCTTTAGCCCTCTTAGTTGCTAGAATTTATTTTTGTTATCTCAAATTGTCAATACTTATATATTTTAGATTTTGTTTGTTTATACCGAGATACGTTGACGTGTGTGTTCATGTTTTTAAATATTGGTACCGGGTCTTTAAATAGGTAATCCTGTTAATCATTAATTTCTTTATGTGCCCCAACGTGCCTTTATGTGATTTTTATGAATTTTCTTCATATATTTCTTATTTTATTTTTACATTTTTATTTTACATGCTTTTTACGTATTTATTTATTTTATATTATTTAATTTCAAATTTTATTAGTTTGGTAAAAAGAGTAGTATTTGTGTATTTAACTAGTCAGTATAATAATTAGGTTACATTTACTACATTTTTCGCAAATGTTTATATTTAGATAGCAAGTGTAATAGATATGTCGTTTTTACCTTTTCACTTCCTAAATTGTAAATTAAATTCCCCCGGTGTAATAGTTATGGCTTGTATGCTTGTGTGTTTATATATTTTACCACTTTCAATTAGGATTGTTGCATCTAGAAAAGCATGATTACGTGTTATATGCTTTATATGCTCTTACATGTCTTTATGTGTTTATTTGCTTTCGATTCGTGTTTTTATTATTTTAATTCATGCTTTTATCAGCTTTATTATTCTGTCACAACACTAGTCCAACGCTAGTTGTGACTTTATCGTTTCCCTGCTAATCCAACACTAGTAGGAATCTCTAGAAAGGGCTAATCCAACGCTAGACCCTTAGGGCATATTATTGTTAAATGCACTTGTCTGCATTTTTACATCCCATTTCACACATTTTTAGTTTTCTTTCCATTTTGCATGATTTTTATTATTATTATCATTGCTATTATTATTTATTTATTTATTTTTGACACATTTTCAAATGCATGACATCTAGGTTGCATCTCACTTAGAATTTAGGTCATTTTGTGTGATTCGACTAGAAATAGTCGCCTACTCATGTGGGAAGCGATGGCGTACATGCCGTTCCCCCCTCCGTGAGTAGAAAGATTCAGTCACGAATTATTCGTCCCCCGTACCCGTTATGTTGCATACCCATATTCTTTCTTCACTTACTATATATTATTATTTTCTTTTCTTTTTGCATCGCATTTTTGCATAGACACTTGTGAGTCTCGATTCGAGTTTCACAATTAATGCGATAATTTCGACCAAGTCTTGACGGAACATTTCGACCCTCCGGATACTAACATTTAGACTTAGGATTTACATTCATTTAGACACATCCGAACGCGATAGAATTTTGGGTTAATTTAGAAAATTTTGATTAAATCTCGCAATTAGCCTCGGTTAGGTAGAAAGGGTGTCTTAGGCGCAAGTCTTTGCCTTCCCTTTCTTCAAATGTGACTTCCGGACCTTTTTCTCTCTTTTTTCGTAGACCAAAGTCAGAAAAGGGTTTTAAATGATTTTTTTAAAATTTCACTTTTGTTTTATTAAACAATTTTTTGGATGATTTGGTACACCCTAACTCAGTATCAAGTGGCAACTCCATTTTTTTTAATAAAACCCTTTTTCATAAATCATTTGGCCAAATCGTCGCATTTTTAGTCCCAACCTTTTTTTGTTTTCCAAAATACTATTTTTTTTAAAAATATTACTTTTTCAATAAAAACCTGATTTTTCACACATGCGCACGATTTTTCCTAAAAACTTACCTTTTCAAAAGGGTTACCGAACTGAACCGTCTCTTCTGGACACGACAGTTAACGACCCCATCGTGCGTGTCATTTCGGGACGCGACAATAGCTGTGTGATAACTAGTGTTATACTAGTACTCAGCTAAGAGAAGCCACATAACCCACTTCTTTGGAAAGTCTCCAGTCATACACCTCAAATAGGTCTCAAGACACCTGTTAACAACTTCTGTCTGGCCATGCGACTGTGGATGATAGGATGATGACGTGTGAAGAGCTATCCCCTAGTATTTAAATAATGCTTGCCAGAATTAACTAACAAAGATAGGGTCCCTGTCACTAACAATAGATTCAAGCATACCATGCAATTTGAAAACAAAGTCAAGAAAGGTCTATGCTATTGATATTGCAGAGTAAGGGTGAACCAATGCTATAAAGTGGGCATACTTGCTCAACCTATCTACCACCACGAAAATGATAGACTTTTCTTGTGATGTTGGTAATCCTTCAATGAAGTCCATTAATACATCCTTCCATATCTGCTTTGGAATTGGCAGTGGCTATAGAAGGCCTGGACTTGCTACATTTTTCACTTTCTGCCTTTGACAAATTTCACAAGCAACAATAACAGTTGCTACTTCCCTGTACATATGCTTCCAGTAGAACCACCCTTAAGCCTCTTGTAAGTAACAAATACTCCAGAGTGCCCCCCTGTGAAACCTGCATGCCACATAGTAATAAGCTTACTTCTCAATGCAGGGTCTGGTCCTACCACTAACCTGCCATTTCTCCTGAGTTGTTGTTCCCACGTATAAGCCTTGTGTTGCTTTTCCCTAGGTTGTGAATTGCTAAATAACCTTGGCCAGCTTCTCATCTTATTGGCAACTTTCTCGTATTTTTTTTAGCAAGTCAGTTGTAACAAAAGAGATGGCCTGGATGGTAACTTTCCCCATAGGTTCTGGTTGTCTTGACAAAACGTCTGCTATAACATTATCAATCCCCTTTTTATAGTGTAGCTCATAATTGTAGCCCACTAATTTTGCTATCCATTTCTGTTGGGCAGGAGTGAAGACTCTTTGCTTCATGAGGTATTTGAGGCTCTGATAATCTGTCTTCACCACAAAATGTCTCCCCAACAGATATGGTCTCCATTTTTGAATGGCACTCACAATGGCCATCATTTCCCTTTCGTAAACTGAGAGCGTCAAGTGTCTTCCACTGAAGGCTTTACTGAAAAAAGCCACTAGGTTTCCCTCTTGTGACAGTTCTGCTCCAATACCATTACCAAAAACATTAGTCTCAACTACGAATTGCTTAGAAAAGTTTGGTAAGGCTAACATTGATGAGGCAATCATCATAGTTTTCAATTGGTTAAAAGCTTGAGTAGCCTTGTCATCCTACTTGAAAGCATTCTTCTTTAATAGGTCAGTTAATTGTCGAGCCACCTGTCCGTAATGCTTTATAAATTTCCTGTAATACCCAATTAGGCCTAGAAACCCCCTCAGCTCCTTGATGTTTCTAGGAAGTGGCCATTGCTACATTGCTTCAATTTTTGAGGGGTCAACACTCACTCCATCTGCTGAGATTAAGTGTCTCAAGTACTTAATTCTTGTAGACCCAAAAACACACTTGCTCCTCTTCACTTTAAGATCATTGCTCCTGAGTATCTCGAAGGTAGATTGAAGGTGTGTCACATGGTCATCCCAATTCTTGCTATAAATGAGGATATCATCGAAAAAGACCAAGATAAACTTCCTCAAGTGTGGTCTAAAAAGGTCATTCATCAGGCTTTGGAATGTGAAAAGGGCATTTGTGAGCCCAAATGGCATTACCATCAATTCGTAATGCCCATCATGGGTTCCAAATGCAGTTTTATGAACATCCATAGGGTCCATTCTAATCTGGTGATAACTAGATCTCAAGTCTAGTTTCAAAAAATACACAACTCCACTTAATTCGTCTAACAGTTCTTCTATCAGTGGAATGAAAAATTTATCCTTTACTGTCTTTGCATTCAATTCCCTATAGTCAATGCACATTCTCTATGTTCCATATTTTTTCTTCACTAAGACCACAAGTGAAGAAAAAAGACTGTTGCTAGGCCTTATGATTCCTCCTTCCAACATCTCTTTAACCAACCTTTCAATTTCCCCTTCTTGAAAAGTAGGAAACCTGTAGGGTCTCACATTTACAGGTTGTGTTCCTTTCTTTAGAATGATTTTGTGGTCATAAAATCTCATAGGAGGCATTTTTTTGGATTCTAGAAATAAATCTTCATAGACATTCATTAACATTGCTAGTTTTTGAGGCTAAAGAGTTACCTGTTTACCCTACTCCCCCTTTTCTTGATAATGATACGGCACCTGTATCATGCACAAGTGAGCTGTTTCAACTCCCTTTGCCTTAGATAACAATTATTGCATCTTCTTTTGCTATAGAATTTGTACTAGGGCCTGCTTAGAGCCCCTCAGGATTACCTTCTTCCCTCCTTGAAAAAATTTCATTTTTAAATCATTGAAATTCCATTTAACCTCCCCTAGTGTACATAACCACTGCATGCTTAGGATAATCTCACAACCTCCCACAGGCAACACCAATAGATCAGTCATAAATTCCACAGATTGCATCTTCCATTTGAATTGCTAGCATAATTGAGTGGTGATGAGTTTCTGACCATTGGCTACTTCCACTGCCATAGGTGTCACTTCCACTGTCTTCAATCCTAATTTTTTTATTGTATTAGGATGTATGAAGTTGTGGGAACTCCCACAATCAATGAAGATATGGACATTAACTCCCTGTGTATGGCCTGTTATTCTCATGGTTCTGAATAAAGGCATAACAGTTGATGTCATAGCACTAATAGATATATGGGCTAGGTTCCCCTCATTGACAAATTTCATTTCTTCTTCTTCTTCTTCCTCATCCACTCCACTTGTCTCCAATTCTTCCTGCACTGTCTCAATTCTGTATAATTGTCTCTTTTTACATTTGTGACCTTTTTCATATTTTTCATCACACCAAAAACACAATCCTCTGGCCCTTTTTTCATCCAAATCAATTCCAGACAAGACTTTAGAGGGTTTCTTGTTGATTCCTAGATTGACTGTTTCCGGGTTTGGCAACAATGGTGCAGAACCCCTGCTAGTGGATCCACTGAAGCTATTCCCAATATTCCCTACTTGGTTCCCAGATTTTTTGAGAAATGTGGTCCTTCGGATAGCATTCAGGATCTTGGATTTTTCTATCTTGGCCAAGGTCCTTGCATGCTGTAATGTTCTTGGCATAAACATTCGAACTGCTAACTGAATCTCCTCCTTTAGCCCACTCAAGAAACAACTGATGGCATAGCTTTCTTGAAGTTCCACCCTGTTGAGCAATTCCTCAAACAGTTCTTGATATTCTTGGACTGATCTTTTCTGTCTCAATCTCAACAACTCTCCCATTAGGTTATCAAAAGCACAGTCACTAAACCTGGATGCCAGTGAATGAACATACTCCTCCCAGTGTGGGGGCTCCCTTGACATCTTGGATTTCATGAAAATTTGGTACCATTGCAGCACTTTCCCTTCAAAATGCATAGCAGCCAATTTCACCTTCATCTCTAGAAGTGTGTCATCCATCTCAAAAAATTGCTCACACTTAAAGAGCCAACCATTGAAATCCTCAACCCAGAATCTGAAAAATTCAACCCTAGAAAATCGAGTAGGAGTTGAGGAATGATTTCCAGGATTGGAATTTGTTCCCTTACTCATGGAGCCTGCAGAATCTTGATCATTATTCTTCCTTTGCGAGTTCACTTCCAATACTAAGGTCTTCAGAGCAGCAATTTCTTTATCAAATTGCTCTCTCTGTTCCCTTAGCATATTCTTCATACTTTCTTCAAGCCTTCTGCTATCTTTGGATCGAGTGCCACTCGCCATAATTAGCCAAGAACCTTGCTCTGATACCACTGATGCAGATGGTGACTTAATCCCCAATTCTTATCTGGATTGTGATGAGAAACGAAGAACACAAATCGTAGACAAGAATTGAATTGAATAATGGAACTTGTATTGATTGAGAGTGAAGGAAAGTTACAGAGATGATAGAAAGATTCAAGACACAAAAAACACCATAAAACTTCCCTCTCCCCTCTTTCCTTTTATTCTTTTATTCTATAACTAACTTGCAACTGATTTTCCCTCACACTAATTGACTAACTACTCAACTGCTACTTCTTCAACTAACTTGAGCTGCTGACTTATACCAGGCCCTACTTAAGTTGCGCTGACTTGCACTAGCTTGCTGACTGGACTTCCTTTTCTGACTTGCACTCGCACTAACTTGCTAACTGAATTTTCTTTTCTTGCACGTGTATCACAAGAAGAATCCAAAGGTAATTTTTCATCTTAAATTCTTTTATTATTGATTTATGTTTTACAAATTGGTTCATAAATTTTCTTGGATTTTGGCGTGTCTTTCTTTTCTGGAAATGTTCTCGTTTCGTTTCCTTGTTTCTGATTTTTCTTGTATATTTTTTGTTTCTAAGTTTTCTCTTCTTCCCATTTCTTTGTTCCTGATCACCAAAACTCCCTGGTCTCCATCGTCAACAGCCAGACCATCCTTGTCTAATTCTGCAAGCAATCATCATCATACCCACAACCTCCATCTTCGACCCCCTCCCTCCAAATTCACAGCCCTTTGATCAAGCTAATTGCCAAACCAATTCCACTGAATCCTTCAAATGCCTTTCCTCTGTAACCAACAACCACAACAATCATCAAGAAAAGCCTAAACCAAACACAAATCATCAGCCAATCAACGCCAAATTACAACTCCTCACCTGTCACCCGAGTCACAGCTAGCCAATTTCCACCTGCAAAAATCAACAGCTACAACCACTACCCAGTCCGCAACCGTCGGCACACTGCCAACCATGGGCCCATCATCAACCACCATAACCGAAATTCACAATTCAAAACAATTCCAGCTACCCACTATCAATTGCCACCTCCAAAACCCACCATCATTTGCAAGTCACACCAAAAGGAAGCCCCACAAATCTGCAATCACATGCCCAAATTTCTGCAAAAGAATGGCCCCAAAAATCTACAACCACACGCCCAAATTCCTGCAAAAAAAAAAAGCCTCAAAAATTCTACAATTCCAGCCCAAAAAAATATGTAATTCCAGCCACAAAACAACCTGCAAAAAATAACCAAAATCCCTCCAAAAGAAACAGCCCGAAATCCTTGCAAAAAATAGCCCCAAAATGCTTGCAAAACAGCCTAAAACACTGAAAAAATCCTGCAAAAATAGTCCCAAACAACCTACAATATCACAGCTCAAAAGTCACCCAAAGCCACCCAAACTCGCCACTCCATCACCAAAGACCAGTCACCATCAAACTCACCAGCTTTCAAACCCAGGAAATTTTGTTTTGATTCGAGATTTGAGTGGGCAGAAGATTCATAAGTGGTGAATTGGAATTCAAGTTGGCAAGAGTTGGAAATTTGAGAATGGGACTAACTTGGGCAGTTTAAAATTTGGGATTTGGATTTGGGTATGAAAAGGTCTTTGGTTTTATTCAATTCCGAGGAGAAATGATCCTGGCAAGGGGAATCTTTGACTTTATTCACGATTTGGGGAAATGGAAGGAATCTAGTATTAGGGTTTTTGTTTAATATAGTTTCATTGCTTATTTAATTGTTTTGTTTCTCATTTAGTAATTAACTTTTGTATTGAGTGTTTAGTTTTACGCAATTAGTTCCCAATTTATAGATTTGCTGTTTTAGGTTTCTATTTTCTTTCAATTGGATCCTAGATACTTGTTGGATTTTGTCAATTACCCCCAATGATTTGCTATGCCTTTCAATTTTAGCCCCATTAAGCTTTGCTGTGATTAATATTTTACCCCCACAAACATTGTTGAAAATTCAATTTTTGCCCCTTTTAAATTGCTGGGAATTCATTTTTTATTTTCTAAAGTTGCTGAAAATTCATTTATAGCCCTTATTGTTGCTGGAATTTAGTTTTTTAATCCCCATTGTTGTTGGAAGTTGTATTTTAGTACTTGTATATAGTTTTAATTTTGTCTTTAGTCCCTTTAAGTGGCTAGATCTTTGTTTTTATCCACTAACGTTGTTGGAATTTACATTCTTGTGCCCCAACTTGCTGGAATTTGCATGTTTTCCCCTCATGTTTGCTAGATTCATATGTTTCACCCTTCTCACTTGCTAGAATTTCTTCTAAGTCCCTTTGACATGCTAGAATTTTAGTTTTAAGTCCTAGGTTGTTGGAAATTTTATTCTAACTCCCTACAACCTGCTGGAATTTTGATTTAAGACCCTATTAATTGCTGAAAATTGTATTTTTAATCCTTTATATGTTGTTGGAATTTATTTTAGACCCCATTAATTGCTAAAAAATGTATTGTAGTCCTTTATATGTTTGTCTAATTTGTTTTATACTCCCATTTGTTGCTGGAATTCGTATTTTAGTGCTACTAGTTGCTAGAATTTACTATTTTGTCTCCCAATTTACTTCTTTTTTACATCTCTACCCCTCTAGGCTTATGTGAATTTTTAATTTTACCCCTCAAGCACTTAGAAATTCATTTTTAGTCCCCTTAGTTGCTAAACCTTACATGTTTACCCCAGTTTGTCCAATATTTCCATATTTTGTGCTTTACTCATTTATATCATGATACATTAACGTGTGTGTTCATTTTCTTAAGTATTGGTATCGGGTCTTCAAAGAGACACCTCTATTACTTATTAATTTCTCTTTATGTGCCCCAATGTGCCTTTATGTGATTTTTATGCATTTTCTTCATATATTCCTTATTTTACATGTTTTTTACGTATTTATTTATTTTATGTTATTTAATTTTGAATTTTATTATTTCGGCAAAAATATAATATTTTTGTATTTAGCTAGTCAATTTAATAGCTAGATAATATTTCTCATAGTTTTAGCAAAAAATTTTGTATTTAGATAGCGAGTGTAATAGATAGGTTGTTTTTATTTTTTTTTTCCCTTAAAATTGTAGCTAATTCCCCGGTGTAATAGTTAAGGCTTGTGTACTTTTGCGTGTTTATGTGCTTATTTGTTTTACCACTTTCTTTAGGATTTGCATCTAGATATTATGCTTACGTGTTATGTGCTCCTACGTGCTCTTGTATGCCTTATATGTTTATTTGCTTTTTAATTCACGTTTTACTATTTTAATTCATGTTTTATCAGCTTTTATTATTTCGTCGCCACACTAGTCCAATGCTAGTTGTGATTTTTTCGTTTCCCTACTAGTCCAACGCTAGTGGGGGGATTCCTAGAAAGGGATAATCCACCATTGGACCCTTAGGTCATTTTAGTTATAGTTTCACTCGCGTGCATTTCATCTCATTTCACACACATTTTCTTTTTCTTAGAATTTTTCATATTCGCATGATTTTTTTTGTATATATTATTATTATAATTATTATGTATTTTTAGCATTTGACAGTGCATGACATTTGGGTTGCATTTCACTTAGAAGTTAGGTCATTTTGTGTGCTCCGACTATAAATAGTTGTCTATTTACGTAGGAAGCGGTGGATTGACTAAGCCGTTCCCTCCCTTCGTGAGTAGAAAAATATCAGTCACAAATTATTAGTCCTCCGTACCCGTTATATGGCAATTCCTATTTTCTTTGACACTTACTGTAAATACCAAATTTTGACACACCATTTATTTTCAAATATTGGGGGACATTTTTCCTACTATTTAGAGTCAAAACCTGATTTTTGGGTGAAAATGAAAAAGTCAGCAATTTTGGAGGGCAGAATATTAATTTTTTAATTGTAAATATTTTTTCATTAATTTTGGAGGGTTTAAATTCATTTTTTGTACTTTTATACACATTTTTAAATTTTGTGATTTTTTCGGGTTTAGCTAGTATTTTTATGCATTTTCGCTAGCACAGGGGCAAAATGGTAATTTTGCATCGCGAATACCACTTTCGCCCATTTTTGTGTACCAAATTTATTTTAGGTTTTTAAGCATGTTTCTAAGTTTTTCTAACTTTTTTCGGAGCGAATTTCTATTAACAAATTTATTATTTACATTTTTCTTAATTTTTTCTATTTTTTGTAAGAGAATATAAATTTTGATATTTTTTAAAGGTAAGGTTGTAATTTTTGTAGTCAATGGCGTTTTGGTCTTTTAACCATTTCTTGGAGGTTAAGACTTGTGCACTATAAATACCCCACTTAGGGATTTTAGAAAAAGGGAGGAGAAAATAAAAAGTTTAGGGAGAGTTTTTTTAGTTTTATTTTTAGTTTTTAGTTTTTTTCATTTCACCAAGAACATCAAGAACACACAATTCTTTTTTACACACATTTTCAAGTTTTCACACACCACACCAAGAACACACACTAACACTCTCTCTCACACACTACACTTACTACTCACTCTCTCTCACACACTACACTCACTACTCACTCTCTCACACACCACACACACCATTTTCATTACTTTACACATTAACACTACTCACTCTCTCACACACTACACACACTTCTCACATACACATTCACACAATCAGATACATCAACACACACAAACATACACCACACAAAATACACACACAGGTTCACGCATTAAGCTCATATACAAACACACACAGCACGCACTTCACAAACACACAGAGACACACACATACACATAGCCAACAAATACACACTCGCAGAAACAGAAGCACAAACACGCACACATTCATGTCTCACGCATAACCCTAAGCTTGCAAAATCCACTCCATCACCACCACTTTTAATCCCAGAAGAAAACAACCACAAATCACAATCGAATCAACCACAAAATATTCACCGACAAGGCCAGCTATTTTTCAGATTCACCCTAACCTGCCAATAAACAAAGTCTGCTCCACCTCCGGCAGCTTGAATCAATTGCCTCCACCTAAAGCCAACATCAGTAACCCAATCTCATCATCTCACACGTGTATCTGCCCAATTCCATCCCACGGACCCCATCTTAACTGAAATCACCACTAAAGATCAACCAGAACAACCATTTCCTCCGACCATCATCCATTGTCCATCTTGCCTCTATCACTCACTACAATCTGCAACCATATTCTCCAATTAAACAATCACAATGACTTCACCATAAACCAGTCACAATCTCCTTCCAGCCCCGCCTCCCCAAACGGCCAACCATCAACAATCAAAGCTCAACAATCATTCGCCATTGCTAGTCATACGCACCGCCCCTGCAAAATCAGACTCAAAAATAAATATAGCAGACCACCAAGCCACTATCAGCCTTCATGGCTTCATCAGTTCCACCCTCACGTTCCTCCACCAAATCAATTTCTCTGCCACCTGCAGAAGCAACAAACAAGAGGCCCTCCACACCAATCAGCTCATCAATGCCACAATAACAGCCAATTGATCAAACCTAAGCAGCAGCCCAACTTCAAGAACCCTTTCTATCAAAAACAGGCCCTTTTGTTTGCTGACTGAGAACTCTATGGCCGACGTTGAAACTGCAAAGGCACCATCCTTATCTGAGTAATATTTACTGAAGGGGAAAGAAGGAACATCTGAAACCACAAAAAAAAAAAAAAAAAAAAACAGTTAGAAGCTGATATCAAAGCTCCAGTAAATGCTACTGTTGATGACGCTGCTCAGAAAATTGAGGAACCTCCTGCTGTTGTTGAGAGTAGCGAAGTTCCTTCTCCTGCTTCTGCTGACACAAGTAGTGAATCCTTTCATGCTGCTGGTGGTGAAAGTACTGAAGCCACCCCTGCTGCCGAAGCTGTTGTTGGAGATGACACACCAACCAGTGGAGAAGCCGGTGAAAGTGGTGAAAGTGAGGCCACCAGTGATCAAGAAGCCCTTGAAGAGACCCCAAAGATTAAGATTGAGACTGCACCTGCATACTTCCGTTTTCCAACTACAAATCAAACCAGAGCTCCACCTCCCCTGCTATTGCCAAAGCGAAACAACCCAGCAGTGGCACACGGCCATCCTTCTCCACGCACGCCACCGAATTCTTTCTGGTATACAGATAAGATTTCTTTGTGGTTTCTTGCAATTCATTTAATTAAATCCTAATATATGGATGGATTAGATTACTGATTTTGGGAATTTGAATTTGGGAATTGGGGGATGAAGAGTTTGACAAAGCAATTAGGGAAGTTAGCTTTGGGATTCCTTAGTAGAGCGAGAACGACAGAGGTAAAACGACCGGAAAGAGCAGGGGAGAAAAAGTGAGAAGATGGGAGAAGATTGATCGAAGAGAGAGAGAGAGAGAGAGAGAGAGAGAGAGAGAGAGAGAGAGAGAGAGAGAGAGAGAGAGAGTGAAGGAAGAAGACGACCTGGGGCGGGAGAGGGTTTTTTTTTTTTTTAATTTTATACATTTATTTCTTTTATTGTTTTTTTTAATAAGAAAAAGAGAAAAATGATTTGGGAATTGGTTTTAGTTCTTAATTTAGTGCATTTTTATTTTTTTCTGTTTTTCTTTCTTTCGTTGTTTAATTTTTTGTGTTAATTGATTTCCATTTTAGCTTAGTTTAGTTGGATTAAGCAATTAAAATAATTTATTAGGTTAGTTTAGCTAATTAATGTAGTTTTATTTTAGTTTAGCATTTTCTGTTTTTGGTTATTCTATTTATAGTAAATAGTTACATGTCAGTCCCTAAGACTTGAATAATATTGGTATGCTCTCAAAGATTTCCTAGTTTTGTACAATTAGGTCCTCAATTTTATACATTGACTCTTAGATTTTTATATTCTTTCAATTCAGTCCCCTATTTGCAATTTGCTCCACTTTTGTTCAAACTTATCATTTTGTCCTCCTACTTACTTTAATTTTGCATTTCTACCCTTCTAGACTTTGTGAATTTTTTTAATTTTTAAATTTTTACACCTTAAGCTTTATGGAGCTTCATTTTTAGTCCCTTTAGTTGATAGAATTTACATCGTACTCTAATTACACATTTTAGGTTTTATTTATTTATTTATTTATATTGTGATACATTGACGTGTATGTTCATTTTCTTAAGTATTTGTACTAGGTCTTCAAGAGGTATCCCTACTCGACTTCTCGTTATTTTTCCTTTATGTGCTCCAACGTGCTCTAATGTGATATTTTTATGCATTTTTATGCGTTTCTTATTTTATGCACTTTTTGCGTATTTATTTATTTTGTGTTATTTCATTTTAAATTTTATTATTTTTGACGAAAAATGTAATATTTTTATATTTAGCTAGTCAATGTAATAGTTAGATTATTTTTTCATATTTTTTGCAAAAATTGTGTAATTAGATAGAAAGTGTAATAGATAGGGTATTTTAATTTCCCTCCTAAATTGTAAATCAAGCCCCCCGGTGTAATAGTTAGGGTTTATTTGCTTTTGCGTGCTTATGCTTTATTTCTTTTACCGCTTTTCTTAGAATTTTGCATCTAGAATATTATGCTTATATGTTATGTGCTCCTATGTAATTTTGTATGTTTTTATATGTTTAAATTGCTTTTAATTCATACTTTAATATTTAAATTCATGATTTATGGTATTCTGTTACCACACTAGTCCAACGCTAGTTGTGGCCTCATTCTTTTCCTGCCAGTCCAACACTAGTGGAATTTTTAGAACAGGCTAGTCCAACGCTAGACCCTTAGGGCATTTTAGTGATTAGGTGCATTCGTGTGCATTTCTCATTTCACACACTTTTAGTTTTCTTTCCATTTAGCATGATTTTATTATTACTATTATTATTCATTATTATTATTATTATTTTGACACATTTTAAATGTATGACATCTAGGTTGCATCTCACTTAGAAATTAGGACATTTGTGTGATTCCGACTAGAAATAGTCATCTATTCACGTGAGAAGCGGTGGCGTACATGCCGTTTCTCCCTCCGTGAGTAGAAATATTCAGTCACGAGATACTAGTTCCCCGTACCCATCATGTTGCATTCTCACTTTCTTCAATCACTTATTATATATTTTTTTTTCTTTTTGCATTACATTTTGCATAAAAACTCGTGACTCCCTCGAGGTCTTGACTCGGGTTTCGCAATTAATGCGATAATTCTGACCAAACCTTGACGGGACATTCCAACTCTCTCGATATCTATATTTAGACTTAGGATTTGCATTCATATAGACACATCCAAAACGCGATAGAATCTAGGGTTAATTTAGAAAATTTTGATTAAACCTCGCAACTAGCCTCGACTAGGTTGAAAGGGTGCCTTAGGCGCAAGCCTTTGCCTTCCCTTTCTTCAAATGTGACTCCCGGACCTTTTTCTCTCGTTTTTCGTAGACCGAAGTCGAAAAAGGGTTTTAAATGATTTTTCTAAAATTTTTATTTTTGTTTTGTTAAACGATTTTTTTTGGGTGACTAGGTACACCCTAACTCAGTACCAAGTGGCGACTCCATTTTTTTTAAAATAATAATAATAATAATAATAATAATAAAACCCTTTTTCAAAAATTATTTAGCCAAACCTGTCGCACTTGTAGTCCCGGCCTTGTTTTCTTTTAAAATGCCATTTTTCTTAAAATACACTTTTTTTACTAAAATTTGATTTTTCTCACACACGCACGATTTTTTTCTGAAATTTTAGTTTTTCAAAAGGGTCATCAGACTAGACCGTTTTTTTGGAACGCAACAGTCAACGACCCCACTAGCACCCTTTTACACCCTTTTGTACTTCACGATTTTTCGGACGCGACACTTACTATCTATAGTATTTTCATTTTCTTTTGGCATTTTATTTTTGCATATACACTCGCGACTCCCTCGAAATCTCGACTTGGGTTTTGTAATTAATGCGATAATTGTGACCAAGCCTCAACGGAACATTTCAACCCTTCCAATATTCACATTTAGATTTAGGATTTGCATTCATATAGATGCACCCAAACGCGATCAAACTTATGGTTAATTTAGGAAATTTTGATTAAATCTCGCAACTAGTCTCGACTAGGTAGAAAGGGTGCCTTAGGCACAAGTCTTTGCCTTTCCTTTCTTCAAATGTGACTCTCAGACCCTTTTCTCTCGTTTTTCGTGGACTGGAGTTGAAAAAGGGTTTTTAAATATTTTTTCTAAATATTTTATTTTTGTTTTGTTTTGTTAAACAATTTTTGGGTAACTTGGTACACTCTAACTCAATACCAAGTGGCGATTCTATTTCTTTAAAATAAAACCCTTTTTCAAATTTAGTTGGCCAAAATTGTCGCACTTTTTAGTCTCAGCCTTATTTTATTTTTATTCTAAAAATATTATTTTTCCTAAATAGCACTTTTTCACTAAAAATTCAAGTTTTTCTCACACACGCATAGTTTTTTTCAAAAAACTTTTTTTTCGAAAAGGGTCATCGTACTGGACTGTCTTTTCGGGACGCGAAAGTCAATAATCCCACCGTGGGATCATTTTGGGATGTGACACCTATGCAAACAAAATCTACACATATTAACACTAAAATAGCGTGCAAAGTGAGATTTTATCTTAAATATGACAAGAAAAATCACATAATGGAGAAATATCTATTATAATAAAGATTTGACATTGAAATTCTTAAAAATAGAGTTTGAAATTAGGGTTTTACGGATATGGCAAAAGAAGTAATGCAATAGAGAAATACTTACGTATGTGTGGAATTCTCTTAACCTTGCGTAGGGTTTGATGTTAAAACTTGAACTGAGAGATGATTTTTCTTCTGAGATTTTGAGTATGTTGAGCAAGAGAAAAATGATAAAGTAATTATTTTTTTAGGGTAGTGGTAAGAAGAGAACGAATCAAGTAATAATATCTGACACAGAATAGTAAGGCCATGAATGTCTATTTGTTTAATGATAAATTTTATTTTTTATTTAAAATAACTTTTACCCTCATTAACAATTATGTAAAACATTCGCCTTCTTTATACAGTTAAAAGTTTCACCGCCCTTAATAAAAATTTTCCCAAAAATTGAAAGCATCCCAGCAACCTATGCAGCATCTCAAAACTCAGTAGTCCATGCATAGTACTAAAGCTCAGTAGCCCGTACGGGACGATCACATCCAACAGGCGAAACAGCACACAAAAAAAGAGGCTCATCAATCTGTGTATGTGACCCAGTCCAACACGCAGTTAACAATGGGTAAGCGGTTTTTTCAGAAAGACTAGTGTTAGATAATACTTCAGCTTCTTTAGAGCTATCTAATACCATGCAGCTTGCTTTATCATTCCCATCGAAGAGCACTAGCCCTTTAGGAGAAAAAAAGCAGATATAATTTGTATAGAGTTCACGGATGCAAATGTTTTAATGGACAATAGTAATAAAAAAAGATTCTGAGGATTGCTTAGAAGAAAGTTCTAAATGTATGCAAGTTAGTGAGGGATTGCACATGCAGTTGGGATGAGAGGCACGTGTTTCAAGCAAATTTGATCATTATTGATAGCCATGGATATATTAATTTGGAATTGTAGAGAAGCAGGGGAACAAAGACTTTAGAAGAGTTTTAAAAGATATAGTTGGTAGATTTAATTTTGGGATTGTGATCATTTTGGAACCAAAGGTTCCCATTACTAGCAACATTTGAATTTTTAGTAAACTTCAATGTGACAATTTGAATGTGGTAGAGGCCATTGGACGAGTAGGAGGAATTTGGGTTTTTCTCAAAATCAATTAGTGTTCAGGCGTGTGAATTCAGTGGCATGGTTAGATTCTTCACCTAAGAATTTCTGCAACTTACGAAGACTTTATTCTCTCTACTGTGCATGGAAATCCGAACCTGATAGAAAGAGACAAACTGTGGAAGAATATCAAAGCCCTTTTTCACACCATGGATGAATCGTGGATTCTAGTGGGAGATTTTAGTGATTATCATGAGGAAGGGCAGGCCTATTATTGACAATAGGAGAAGGGCTAAGTTCAATGAGAATATCAATTACTGCAGTCTCATGGACTTGGATGTTGGGAAATATGTATGCAAAACAGTAGGATAGACTATGAAAGCCTAGAATCAAAACTAGCAGACTTTGACGCATAGTTATACTATTCTTGATGAAATTTGCCCCACTATATTGCTATTAGGGTTTAATGCCAATCCTCTCTCGGAATAACAAACCAGAAACCAGAATTTCCCTTGAGCAAAAAGAGAGATTCTCCCAAAGAACGAATAGAGAATATATATGTCTAATATAAAACGTGGTTTTGTACACTTAAGGAAGAATAAAAACATAATATAACTCTACTATTTATAGAGTTTTCCAGACACATTTTTTAAATATTTATGTCTTTTGAAGACAAAGCTTCATGAATGGATATCTATTTATTTGAAGACATTCAAATAAAATGGCATTTTTTCAATTCAAAATGAATATTTTGAATTGAATTCATATCTTTTGAACATTGAAAATTTTTCCTATGCAATGCATTGTGTCTATTAGAAAAACTTTGAAGAAAACTCTTCAAAATTGTAAACTAAAAATTTAGCATTCATCTGCAGAAGCCAGCCGTGGCCTTTTTGCCCGTGACTCAAGCCGCACATCAGCACTAGAACCATTTCGTGGGCTGAGCCGCGGCTAAATCGCAACTCATGTACAAAAACTTCCTGTAACCCGCGGCTCATAAATTGAAACCTTCCATTCTGACTTGCGGCATGAGCCAGATCAGAACAGAAGGTTTTAGTTTATGAGCCGCAGTCTGCTTACCCGCGGCTCATGCCGTGATTGATGAATGGCCGTGGCTCATTTATGTCTAATTTTTCAACATTTTAAGGTCAATTTTTCCAACAACTCACCGTCATTTTATTTAACTCTCACATCACTAATTATGACTAACATTGGATTGTTCTGGTCCGAAATTGACGTGGTGCAATAGATCGAAATGAAAAGCAAGAACTTATATTCGTCTGGATAGAATGCTTGTGAATACGGAATGAAGAAGGCAAATCGGTCAAATTAATTAAGAACTTTCCCAGAATATACTCAGATCACTCGCCATTAGTCATCCATGTGTGTGGTATGAATTCTCAAACCAACTCTCCTAGACTTTTTAGATTTGGAACTTGTTGGTTATTACGTGAATCTTTTGAATATTTTGTGAATGATGTTTGAGATAATTTCATAGTTTTTTTCGCATAATTTGACTAGATTTAAAGATGCCCTCATCAAATGGAATAGGAATGTCTTTGGTAATATTTAAAAAAAAAAAAAAAAAAACAGCTCGTGGCTACATTCGTTGTTATCCAGAGGAGCTAAGAGAGCTCTTTTTCTACTTATTTGTGCAGCTTAGAGAAATGTCTTGTAGATGAGTATAAGAACACATTGAAGCAAGAAGGGATCATTTGGCTTCAAAACTCGAGATCCAATTGGATTATCAAAGGGAAAAATAATATTAAATATTTTCATATCACGACTTTGAATAAAAGAAAAAAGATATAGAATAAATATGTTGAAAATCAATGCCATTAAATTGCGTATTCAAGATTATTTTTTGAATTTTTTTGCTAGACCTGATGTCTTTCCTAACTATTTTGATGAACTCATTTCAAACTAGAATAGATGATAAGGAACACTGGAGATTTTTTTTCTCCCATTACTTATAATGAAATTAAATATGCTTTATTTTTCATGAATGGGTTCAAGAGTTCAGGTCCGAATGGGTTCCACCCGGTATTTTATAAAAAAAAATTGGAATCATGTTTGCCTTTCCTTTTGTAATGTGATTATGTATATTTTTGCTTCTGCTAAAATTCCTGAAGAGGTTGGCGAAACGACAATCTATTTAGTACTTAAAATTGATCAACCTAGTCTTGCTCTCATTTTCGACTTATCAGTTTATGTAATGTGACCTATATAACCTTGACAAATGTGTTAGTTAGTAGAATTAAATCACTCATGCAGCATCTGGTTTCTCCCTTTCAGAGTAGCTTTATACTTGGCAGGCTTACCTCAGATAATATCATTAGTACCTAGGAAATTATTCACTTGCTCCACCAGAGAAAGGGTAAAACGGGTTATATGATTTGGAAACCTAGAAAAAGCTTATGACAAGATTGATTGAGTGTCCTTTTCTACTTGCTACTCTTAGGGATTTTAATTTTCCAAGTCATTGGGTCACTCTTGTTTATGAATGTTTGAGGAGCAATAGTATCTCAGTTTTATGGAATGGCTTGAGACACCCATTATTTTCCCCTAAAAGAGGACCTAGGCAGGGAGATCCTCTCTCCTCGTATCTTTTTGTACTCTGCTTGGAAAAGCCATCCCATCTAAATTTGAAAAGATTTTAAGAATGAATGGTAGGCCTTAAAGCTTCAAAGCATGGCCTAGTTTTCTCATACTTATTTATTGCAAATGATCTATTGCTATTTGTGAAAGTGGATGATAATCATTGCAATTTGACGAAGGAAGTTGTAACGCCTTTCTGCAGTTTTTAAGTCCTTAGAATTAACTTCAAGAAGTCTAAAATCTTTGTCTCACCAAATGTCTCTGCTCAGCATGCCAGGATACTAATTTAGAACAATAGTATTCCTTTGACGACAGATTTGGAGAAATATTTAGGTGTGCCACTCATTCATAGAAAAAAGAAGAAAAATCACTTCAAGGATATTATTGACAAGATTTCGACTAGACTTGCTGGGTAGAAAGCTAATCTTATGTCTCTCATGGAAAAGGCAATGCTAATCCAAAGTGTGACAGCTTCTATACCATATTACACTGTGCAAACGTGTATTCTTCTTGATTGGTTTGTAAAGAAGTGGATAGATTTAATAGGAAGTTCCTATGGGGCAATGTAGATGAGAGGAAAAAAGTCCATTAGGTTAAATGAGAGAATGTCTGTAAAGACAAGAAATCTAGGGGCTTGGGCCTTAGGTGTAGCAAAAAAATAACATGGCTCAAATTTCGAAACTTGGATGGAAGAGGAGTTCTAAAATGGAACCACTTTGGATTCGGACACTTTGGGCTAAATATCACAATTGTTCATTGAATGATTACAAATCACAAAGGCCTGCTTCCCACAGTTGAAAGGGTATTGTAAAGACAAAGGACTTCATTGGAAAAATACTGTGGAAGGCATATATCCTTTTGCCATGATTGGTGGGTCTCTAATAAGCCTTAGGAATCATCTAAACTAAGAGAGCTCGCTAATTATGGCCATTACCTTAAAGTTTCTGGAGTTTTTTTGGCAGACGGTAGATGGGATATTGAGTACATGAAGTATGTACACCCAGTCAACATTGTCCAAACTATTATTGCGACACCTAGCCCCATGGCCATGCACTTTGAGGATAAACCTTTCTGGGGCCTTAAAAACTCAGGAAAGTTTTCTACTAAATTTGTTTATCAAAAGTTTTGCAAGGATGACTATTTGTACGGTGACTGGAAATGCATTTGGAAATAAAAACTCCCACAGAAACTAAAACGCTTCTTCTAGACCTTGAAGCATGGGAAATTGCTCCCACAAAAACTAGGGGGCGCTTGGTTCGTAGTGAGGAATCGGAATTGGAATCGGAATCATTCACTTTAGAATTTGAATGAAGTTTTTCATTTCAATATTCTTGCTTGGTTAAATGTCGGAATCGGAATCATTCACTTGTGAAGACTTTATAGTCCTAAATTATCTAATTTTGTTATTTAACAAATAAATAATGATGTCTACTAATAGTTTATCATAACAAAATAATTGAGGAATTAAAAAGAAGTCAAAGTTGTAAAATTTTTAGAAATGATTCCAATTCTCTCTAATTTACTCGGGAATAGAAAATTCTCAAATTTTCAGAAATGATGATTCCGATTTTCCAATTTCCATTCTCTCCAACCAAGCAGCTTATAAAGGATTCATTCCGATTCCCGATTCCGATACTCATGAACCAAGCAGCCCCTAAAAGGTTTCCTCTGGACTTTGAAGCATGAGAAATTGCTCATGAATCACATAAGAGTCAAACGAAACTTCACTGCAGATGCTTCTTGCCAAAAATGTAACTGCTCAAAGGAGGACCTTCTTCACCTATTTTGGGATTGTTCTAAAGCCAAGCAAGTTTGGAAATGTTTTTTACCTAAGGAAGAGGTGACCCAGAATTTGAATGTGAATTTTTTTGACTGGGTGGAATTTAATTTGAGATAGAGGGATAAGGTGACAGGATGGAACATCTCTTAGAGCTATATTTTTACCACAGTGCTTTGGCATGTTTGGAAGGACAAGAATTTAGAATCCTTTAAAGAACCACAAAAACCAGCGCATGTTGTTTCCAAATTGGCACTTGCTTATGCAAAGGAAATTCAAATAGCTTTTCTCCAAGTAAGTCTACTACAACATCTAATGACACTAAACTAATCAGTTGGAGCTTTCCTCGCGCAGGTTTTATTAAGCTTAACATTAATGGCGCGACAAAAAGGAACCCATGAAATGTGAGCTTCAGTGGAACTTTAAGAGATGATGGAGGGAAGTGGATAGCTGGACACTATGGTAAGCTGGGCAACTCCACTAGCTTAATAGCGGAGCTCTGGAGTATCAAAACTAGCATCAAAATTACGAAGGAGTAGGGCTATGACAAGCTAATTGTGGAGTCGGACTCTAAGATGGTTATAGATATGCTAAACAATGAATGTGAAGTTCCTCCATATCTTTTGGCATTAATGGCGGATTGCAAATCCTACTCTCAAGGAATCAAAATTAGTTTCCAACATACATTCAAGGAGGGCAACTTTTGTGCAGACTTCTTGGCAAATCAAGGAGTTAATGCAAACTTTCATTTCATTTTTTGTAGACAACCTCCCAATAGATTAGGACCGTTAATTAATGCAGATATAGCACACGTTAATTAAGAAGGCTCAAGTTTGTTTCAATATAAGTATTTGTATAGACTTCTCTTTCGTTACCTAATATTGTGGTAGATTTATCCAACTCATATCCGGACCTAATCAGAACCCAAATTCAGGAAATCAAATGTAAGATCCATTGGGTATATGAGTTTATTTCGAAATAATTTCATTTTAACGGATCTGGACTCAGAATATTCAATTCTGGTTCGGACCCAACACGTTTGACAATCCTATTCATTAGCGCTAAAAATATTGGAGTGAACTAATTGGATTTTGAAAGCTTGTAAGCATAGAGATTAAAAAAAAATTAGGTTCAGCAATTTTTCAAAATAAGTTGAGCACTATTAGGTCGGTTTTGAGCGCTATCAGACAGTTTATAACTATGAATATCATTTTATTGACCAGAAGCATTTGAGGGCTTGACATAACCCCTTCGGGCCACTCCCAGCTTTCTCCGGTTTCACTTGCCACCTCCATGTGAACGAGCCTCTTTGCAGTCTAAATTTACGGTTTTTTCTCGATCCACCCGCAACATCTTCCCCGCAAACTATTACTCCCATTCCTTTTCGCATATGCCTCTCCGATCCTAGAGGTTTTAGCCAACTACCGCTTGAGATAATTCTCTCTCTTCTCTTAGAGGTTTTCGAAAACTTCCCCTTGAGAGATAATTCTCTGAAGTTCTGTTTTCTTGAATAAAATCTGTATTTCTAGTTCCCTACTTCTTCAAGAAATCTCTGAAGCACAATTCCTTTCCTAGAAAGTTGGAATCTTTGCTTTTATCTGCTTTCGAAATTTTAGTACTACTACTATTTGTTTGGTAATGTTTATTTCTTTCTTGATTTGCCTCAGGGCAATGTACGAGGCTAATGTTGTGGTATGTGTCTCATGTATGAATGTGAGTTTTCTAGATTCTTGTTTCACGGGTTACATGAGCAGACCAAGAAAGACATGTTTTTTTATTTAACTTGCTTGGATCCGTTTGATGCTGCCCTTCCGAAATCAGTCTATGAAACTCTTCAACAATGTTGGTAAGTGCAATACTTTAGAATTACTGAAGCGTTTTGTTTTCAGATATATATGTATTTTTTGTTGTATTCTATCATGTCTATTTATATGGTCTAGCACTGACGATATGATAATGTGAGATAGTGTCAACTCAATACTAACTATTTTCTCTCCATTTTTAATTGCTCGATAGAAGTTCATTTGGTTTCCTGACCTAGTTGTATGTAATTTAATTTTTCTGGGTGGATAAATAGTTAGGTAGAAGTTAGAGTCCCAAATGGTGCAGTGTTATGTTATGTTGACCAGGAAAGTTAAAAAATTTCTGACAGTAGGCAAGGGTTTGTATTCACCTGATTCTGAATCTTGTAAAGCTGATTTTAGAAAATCTGAAATCCAAAATCCAAAAGCAGATTTCTAATTGCTTTTGATCTGAGCTTAAAAACCAAAAGCACAAAATAGGAAATAGTTGAGAGCATCACAAAACAATATTTCAAAATTAAAAGCTAAAAGCAGGCCCTAAATAGGGTATAGATATTCACTACCTAATATTGGAAACTCTTCTGTCCTTTAGGCCAAAGACTAGTGCAAGAAAGCAGTCAAGTCACTGTATTTGCAAATTGCTGTAAAAGATGTTCGAGCGTGAAAGAGCTGGAATCTCTATATGCCTTCATGTTCAAGAAAAATGTAACGCAAGATTGTTTCTTGATGAACCAATTCATTACTGCATGTTCAAGCATTCGTTGTGCAGAATGGGCAATTGCTTCCTTTAACCAGTTAAAAGATCCCAATGTATTCGTTTACAATGCAGTAGTAGGAGCCTTGCTTCATTGTTTCCATCCATTGAAAGCTTTACAAATGTATATAGACATGTTGAAAACTGAAGTCAGACCAACTAGTTTCACGTTTTTGTCAATAATAAAGAGCTGCATATACATAACTGGGGTAAATATTGGAGAATCTGTACATGGGCAGATATGGAAGTGTGGATTTGAAACTCATCTTCATGTTCAGACTGCTCTTATTGATTTTTATTCAAATTTTGGTAAAGTTGTTGAAGCGAGACTAGTGTTTGATAAGATGCCTGAAAGAGACGGTTTTGCCTGGACAACAATGGTTTCAGCTTATGTTCGGTCTGGAGATTTGGGATCTGCTAGGAAATTGTTTGATGAGATGCCTGAGAAAAATACTGCATCTTGGAATACCTTGGTGAATGGATTTGCAAGGATGGGGGATGTTGAGTCTGCTAAGGAGTTGTTCAATGATATTCCTCAAAAAGATTTAATTTCTTGGACAACTATGATCAACTGCTTCTCTCAAAACAAGCACTATAGAGAAGCATTGGAAATTTTCAACGAAATGAAGGTTAATGGGATCAATCCTGATGAAGTGACCATGTCGACAATTATTTCTGCTTGTGCTCATATTGGTTGGCTGGACCAAGGCAAGGATATACACATATACTTTATGCAAAGTGGATTTGATCTCGATGTTTATATTGGTTCAGCACTGATTGATATGTATGCAAAATGTGGTGCCATGGAGAGATCTCTTGTGGTGTTCTTCAAATTGCCGGAGAAAAACCTTTTCTGTTGGAACTCTGTGATTGAAGGGCTTGCAGCTCATGGTTATGCCAAAGAAGCTTTGTCAATGTTTCATATGATGGAGAAGCAGATAAAACCAAATGGCATAACCTTTCTCAGTGTTCTTACTGCATGTACTCATGCTGGACTGGTTGAAGAAGGCAAAAGTAGATTTCTTCAAATGACTCATGATCTTCTCATCTCTCCTGACATTAAGCATTATGGGTGCATGGTTGATCTGTTTAGCAAGGCTGGTTTGCTTGAAGAAGCATTAGAGTTAATAAGAGTCATGAATATGGAACCAAACGCTGTCATATGGGGATCATTGCTTGGTGGGTGTAAGCTTCACAAGAATTTGGAGATTGCTCAGATGGCTGTTGATAAATTGATGCTATTGGAGCCAAATAATAGTGGATACTACAATCTTTTAGTGAACATGTATGCTGAAGCAAATCGATGGAGTGAAGTTGCCAGAGTCAGAGCAAAAATGAAGAACCTTAGAGTAGAAAAGAGATGTCCTGGATCCAGTTGGATTGAAGTGGAGAAGAATATTTTCCAGTTTGCTTCTTGTGACAATTGTCATCCTGCCTTCAAAGAAATTTGCCTGTTACTGGATGAATTGGTTGGGCAACTTAAGCTGACTGGCAATGTTTCTGAGTTTGATGTGATTTCGCGATGGCTTCTGGTAGAAAATAGCAGATGATTGTGTGTTGGTAAAGGTTGCTGTGCGTAATCATTCCGAAACTTTTCTGAAATTCTTGTTCCTTATTGATTAATATTTATGATAGGGACCTGTCTCTGAGCATCTTATAGGTATCTTTTGTGTGTTTGTATCTGTTTTTAATTTGTTCTCTTGGTAAATAATTTTGTACCTCATATATCTTCAATCCTATCCTTACTCTGGGTAATTTTTAATCTGTGGAAATTGAGTTACTTGCCTCAGCTTAAATTGTCTAATCAGAACACTGAGAAAGTTATTTAAGGGCATTCAGCTAACCTATGTTCAAGAGATGTACTATTTAATGTATGTTCAGAAATATGAAGTCATGCAGCTTACACATTACTTTTCCAGTTGGGTTTGGATACAGATAGCGTGTGACACTGGGTCAAGTTTTGGTGAACTAATTGGTTTCTCCTCTACACTTTTTTCTCAGACTTTACTTACTTGATCTCAACTTTTCTCATCATTATCTTATTAAATCATTGACCTTTTGTTTCGTGTACATGTATGCTCTTACTGTGATATGTTGAAATGGGCAGGTGGACTGAAATGATATAATTCAGTTTTTTCTGTGTAAGAGAATATGTGCCACAAAATGGACTTTATTAATTTCCTGTGCTGTTTTGGGACTTATATTAAATAGCACATCCTAATAGTGTTGTATCCAAGTTGAGGCAGTTGCAAGGATGGTTTTTGAGAAGGATGGGTTTTATGTTGTTGTAGCAATCTGCATGTCTACCTAGCTATATTGGGCTAAACAAGGTTGCTCCTCCTAGTAGTTGTAATCAGACAGAAATTACTCTTGTCATGGTTGTTAATAAGGTTTCTTTCCTCAGGTTGGCCTTTTAACAGTCCAGGGTATGGCCTGAGCACCACTGATGGCATTGATCTGGCAAAAGGAGTTGGATTGTCAGAATGTTAGCTTCGGACCAATGGACAAGCCAAAATGGAGGACTTGGAGCTGCTTATTTTTTTTGTGTCTCTACCTTTCTCCTTTACAAACTTTTCAAGTTGGCGTCAAAGCTGAGGGTTTGTTTTAAAAGCCTGGCTAAAGAGGCTACACTTCTATGTTCTGGTCAGATATCATGGTATTATGTGTTTGATCTCTTATGAAGATATGACAATCAGAACCTGGCAGTACTTTGAAATTAGTGAGGATCTCAACAACAAACTTTTCTCATCTCCTTACTCTCTTTTGCTTTCCCAGTTTTAAGGCCTGTATGCTATGGTAGTTACATTCCTCCTCATTTGAAACAGGACTTGTTGCCCAGCATGTGGGGAGCTGGATGCCTTTTTGAAGGAGGTGGTGGAAATTCTTGCAGATGGAGTAATGATACTACGCAAGGAAACCTTAGCTTTAAGGAAATGCAACTAAGCTTTCCAGCAGGTTATTATTTGCGTCTGCTGCTAATGCAGTGTGTTTGACATGTTGAAACCATTAAGTTTTTTATTTTATTTTATTTATTTATTTATTTATTTAT
Source organism: Mitragyna speciosa (assembly GCA_024721245.1). NCBI lineage: Eukaryota > Viridiplantae > Streptophyta > Magnoliopsida > Gentianales > Rubiaceae > Mitragyna > Mitragyna speciosa. Next base: position 9,886,702 of record CM045554.1, on the reverse strand, counting down.
TTATATTTAGGTGTTTTGGCCCTAGGTATAACTCCTGATTATAATATTACTGCTGCCTTCTGATTATGTGTAGCCATTAGTTATTGGTCTTTTGGCTTCACTTGATGCGTTGGGTAGGGTTGGGCTTTTGGTCTTTTGATAAAGTGACCTGCTGTAGTTGCAACGAGATACCAGGCATGTTTGATATGAGCTGCTTTGACAATGTACCATCAATGACCTGTAAAGAGTTCCCATTGAGGCGTTTGAGTTTTATTTTACTGAAGGCTTGTGCTCTTTATGATGTTTTTGTTTTTTTTTTATTTATAATTTTGTTGATGTACATGAGAAGTTAATCCAGACGCCAATCAAAACTTCATTGCTAAGAACGTATAGAGGGTCGATCGTTGAGCTCTACGACTCTACTCCAAAAGTCGAGAGTTCGAATTTCACCAACCATTCCTCTCCCAAAAAATGTAATAGTATAAGTTTGATTAAAAAAAAAAAAAAAACTTTACTGCTAATCAGTGCTAGTTACCTTCACCAAGGACTTGTGAGTCAAAAACCAAGGACTTGTGAGTCGAAGAGTAGCTCTTTCGGAGAAACATTTTTCCAGAAAAGGAAATTAGTGCAGATGTGTTTTGCATGGCATTGCAAGATAAATTTCCAACCATATCAATTGCGGAATGCGAGCAATAGTGTTCTCAAATGAGAGAAATTTGCAGCTAATTCTAGTGCTTTTGAATAAATTATGTTGAAGGCTAAAATTCTTTATATGAATTGAATTGAACCGAATGAGATTGAAGAAATGAAATTTATGGTTACAATTTCGCTGTTCTATTGGAAAATTACAGAAAATAGAATCAAACTATCTATTCAAGATCTTATTAGAAGTGCATCGATATTTCTTTTTCCTTCGGGTCCCTTGGTGTACCATGAGGATACATAATCTCCATACATCACCTCACGGTATATAGGAGGCTCGAAAGCTGGGAATATTACCCTAGGTTTTGCAGGATCATGGAATGTGGCAACTGAGAATCTCGCTCTTTCGGCATTTGTAATGGCCCGGTGTTGACAACTTCTGTACTTGCCATTGGTTATGATCTGCAAGCAAAAACAATCAGTGTCACAGAATTTCCCAGGCATAATGAGTTCTGGAAAGGCAGAATCCAATGCATCAGATTTGTCCAGTTGTCTCCAAATTTTCATTCATGATGGATTTCCAATAAACAAGTAAATCACATGATGTCTATGACACAATATACATCTTACAAATAGCTAATCCTCACAAGTTACCAGATGTCCCCAGTCTTACAACTTAAAGATCCACCCTAATCCCAGGAACCAAAAGAGGAAAAGATAGAAAAATACATTCCAGAGAGAGGGAGAGAGGAGCTGGAGGGCAAAACTACAAAATTGAAACTCAATGGAAATCAAATTTAGGATCATCTGAAGTAGGGACCTAAGAAACTTATAAATAAGCAACAGGAAGTAAAGTCATATGCCAGAAAAAAAGCTCTTTTCAGATTGACCTCTTACTAAGACACAGAATCATACCCGTACTTGGCAACCATATGCTGCTACTTTATCAAGACTAATTAGACTCACCAAAAACATATAAAAAGGAACAAGCAAGTTACGTTAATAACTCAAACTTGGCTACAATATTTCACCCAAAAACCAATATGGTGCATAAAAGTTCTCAAAAAACAAAACTAACAGCCATCAAATATCAAGAGAAAACTGCAGTCAATAAAAAGATGCAGTTACCTCAGTTTGGTCAGCCAAAAGAACCAGGATACCATCACGCAATGGATGTATTGTTACCCATTCTCCATCCTTGAACACTTGAAGACCCTCAACGTCATCTTGGATGAGAAGTGTGACAGCACCCATGTCTGAATGCGACTGGAGACCAAGAGTAAGGTCTGGTTGAGGACAAGGAGGGTAGTAACTCACAGTAATGTTCTGATAGAAGTCTCCAACAGCCTCTTCAATGCATGAAGATGGCAGACCTAGACTCTCCGAGATCAAAGCCAATAATCTTTGAGCAAGGACTTTCATCCGATCACTATATTCTGCCACTACATCCCTATCCAAAAAATATCATTTTTGTTAAGTCATTCATATAAGGAAGATTGAAATTGTCGCTAATGTAAAATAGAAGTAGAGAAGGATATATCCAAATGTTGAGAGAATTTCTTGACTAAAAGGAGAATTGAATGGCAGTTTGGGGTTGTTTTGATGTACAAAACAATCATAGGACTATGAAAATGCAACGGCTAGCGATGGAAATGTGGGAATGGATTGATGTAGGTCGAAAATTGAAACTTGGGAATGGAAGGGGGGAGGGAGAAAATGAGGACGAGTCATAATTGGCATGAGTGTGTGTGCCTGTTTGTGTTTGTTTTTCTGAACAAAAAGAAAAAGGTATTTTTAAAATAAAATAAATAAAAAAAAGTGAATGAAGACTGCGTTGACATAAAAAGGGGACCAAAGACTAATAGATACACATTCACCCACTCTCCTATTTTTTCATAAAATGTGCCATGATCACTAGTTTAAATTAGTGCGAAGGCAAAACAAAGGCTTTTGAAGGCCTTACAGTGTAGTCAGTCATTAGCAATCTTTCAGAGAAACAGTGTGTGCACTTGCTCATTTTGTGCCACAATATGTCACCTTTGCAAGCTTTGTAAGTAAACGGAAACAAATTCTACACAAATTTCCTTCGGAGTCAAGTGATTTATTCTACATGGGAATGGTGAAAGCTCTGGCATTGATTGGCAATACCACTTAAACCTATTGTCGTTACAATGTAGTGTAGAGTCTTATTCTCATCGTCTCTCGACCCTGTTTTCCCTACCATTTAAATTTGAACCTGGAAAATACTAGGTAAAACGAAAATGAGCTACTCTAGCTTATGGCAGGACAGCTAATTATGCCCAATCCTTCCTAATCCTCAAAACCAAACGGGCCCTAGACAGAATTAATAAACCACTCCTGCAAAATCCTTCCTAATCCCAGGAAACAGATGAGATTGGATTCTTAATCCAATCCTGCTTAATCCTTTCTAACACTGGGGGATCAAATAAGCCCCAAAGTTCCCCTAAAGTTTCCCTTTTTATAACTCCTTTTTGTTTTTGTATTGCCTAATTTCAATCACCAAACATTCAAATATTTGTAACGATCCAAAAATTCTAAATACCGAACCATATTCAATTAAGCATTGAATTTCCATACAAGAATAAATAATTATTCATGCGCAATCCCACCTGTAATTAGGCTGATAATGAGGCCACCGAGCCGGATTCCGCCTCGACAGCGGCAACGTATGATGATCAAAATAATCCCTCCAATCCAAAACGCTGTCGTTTTCCGCCACCAGCATCCGGCTACCGTATCCCTCGGACGCCGGCGAATTAGGATCGCAAGAATACTTGAGCTTCTGCTCCATATCACAATCTTCGAAGAACGATTTTCCCACGCGCCTCATCTCGTCGAGTAACTGGATCGGCACTCCATGGTTGACCACGTGAAACGCTCCCCAATCACGGCAGGCCCGCCCGATTTCTTCTTTGAGGCGGCCGGGGGTGTCTCCGCCGTCGCCGAGATCTATCGACGGGTGGAGATGGCTCAACGGCCGTCGTTTTTATGATGATTACGGGTTATTTTTGTTGTGGGTCGGGTTTCTGGGGGTTGTACGTATTGAGGAGGTACTACTGAGTTGTGGGTTTGGGCTATGGCTTGCACTCTCACGGGCTCTCCGGCGGTTGACATCTGGAAAACGACAACGTTTTGAGCGGGAGACTAATTGATTGTTTGCTGGGGAAAATGGTGAAGGGGATTGTATAGGCTTATATGCTGAGTAAGAAGCGGCAACTTGGATCACAACTTGTATACTGCAAAAAGCATAAAAAGGCCCCCGGACGCCGCACCTAAAGGCGTGGTGCCACTACTGCGTCCTTCTCGAAATATATATATATATATATATATATATATATATATATTTTAGGGTAGAGGAAGGGAACGTATTGGTTTTGTCGTCGTCGTTGTTGTTTATTTTATTTTATTTGTGTTTTTTGGTGTTTGAGGAAGCGGGAGAAAAGAGTATTTGGGGAGAGGAAGAGAAGGAGGGGGGCCAAGGGGGTGTTTCGAGAGTAGAATCAATCATCTGATCTTGATTGACTAACTGAATTGAATTGAAACAAAAGGGCCTATTTAATAAAACTCAAATCTTAAGCCTGAATTCTAAGATGTAAATATTAAGTGATAAAAGTATTAAATTGTTGAATTTATAAAGTTATATTCATTTGATCATTAATTAAATTTAATTACATTATCTCATTTCAAAAGTAGTAAATTATATCTTGATAAAAAAAACAATTTAAAGATAGTGTATGGCTGAATTTGAGGTATGATAGAGTGTTTGTATATGTGTGTGTGTGAGAGAAAGAGAGAAGAAGGGTCAGTGTGATTATATGTTAAAATGTATGTACGTACGAGAAAGAGTATGTGAATGTATTTGAACGAAAAAATGTGTATATGAGAAAAAGTAAGAAAAACATATATATGTGGTTGTGTACGAGAGAGTGTAAAGAAGTGCATTTTGGAAGCTACTCTTGGAAAGAATTCCACTTGGTATGGCAAAATTTAATGTCAGTCAAAGGTTTACTAGAGAAAGTGTTGCTAAAACAAATTGGCGATGGAAGGTCAATTGGAATATGGGATGACAGGTGGATTCCCTTCAATTGAATTGAAAAAATCATGCCACTAAAACGTCCCTTGATAGTCAATTATACACTCTGGATCAGCTTCTACATGGCAGATGTTGGAATAAGGAGCTTTTGGAGAGTTAGGAAAGAGAAAGTGCAAGATATCATGAGAATTCTTGTTAGTATGGTAGGGAATCATGATAGATTTTTTTTGGAATGGAGTATACTTTGTAACATCAGGCTATTGCGCGGCTAAACTGATGCAAGTTGCTAGGATAGAAGGAGATTAGCAGGGGGAAACAAGTATAACAAGACAAGCCAGGAAGATGTGGTCAAGTATATGGAGGCTCAACATCAAACACAGGATTAAACATTTCTTGTGGAAATGCCTCAATTTGACAATTCCAGCAAAAGAGATTTTGTTTCATCGAATAGGCAAAGAAGATCCATACTGTCCTAATTGTGGACATGAGGTAAAATCAGTGGAACGTATGCTACTACTGTGCAGAAAACTTAGGAGACATGGCAAGTGGCACCTCCACAGTGAGATGGGCTAGGCAAATTGAAAGGGAAATTTTGGTCATGATGCGAACAACTGCAGGAAGCAAAGAAAAGGGTTCGAGGACAGCAGCATATTGAGCTAATAGCAACGTACTTTGGTAGTTATAGAAGAATAGAAACAAAAAGCTATTTGAAAATACCATCAAGGGTTTTTCAAAAAAAAAAAAAATACCATCAAGGAAAGTGAAAATGTAATTCAGACATATTTTCTCTCTCACACGTGCAAATACATGGATTCTTTTTTTATCACCCACATACTCTCATTCACATGCATATTCTCTTACTCTCTCTCACACACAAACATGCTTTCATACATATATGCACATTTTCTTTTTGTCTTTCTCACATATTGTCTCTCACACACATCACACAATTTCTCACACATATATGTATGTAAGTATATTATTTTTCTCATTTTCACATATACTTTTTCTCTCTTTCATACACACACACACACACAAATTTTTTCTTCTTTCACAAACTTGCGCTCAGTATATTTTTTCATACATACATTTTAAATATACACACATATTTTTTCTCACACACGTACTCATATATATTACACTTGCATTCTCCCACGCTACATTCTCTCTCTCTCTCTCTCTCTCTCTCTCTCTCTCTCTCTCTCTCACGCACTCACACTCACACAGTGGATTATTCCTAAATTGTTTTATATTTTGAAGATGAAGATATTATATTTACAATGTGAGATATTTAAATTTAGTACTTAAATTAAGATGATTATCAAATAAATAAAATTTTATGAATTCAGTAACTTAACATTTTTAATGCCTAAATTTCATATTTCGAACTTCAATTTTATCAACCAAGCTCTTAAATGGAATGCAAAAAGTTATTCTATCTTGACCATGATTAAAATTTTCAACTAATGACTTACATAAAATACCAATTGGAATTCTTAAATTATTTTAGGCATAAATGCATAATTAAATAATGTAGATAAAATGACTAATCTTAGTACGAGAGGTTTTGCAAAAAGTGAATACCATATTTGTTTTAATAAAATGAATTTGGATTCCAAACTAGAAATGTAAGAATCAATTAATATCCTTAAACATGATTAATACAGAAAGTAAAGAAAGAGAAGACAGAGAATAATTTAAACATGATTGATATGGAACTTAGAGGTCAATTAGACAATAACAACGAATGGATAAAAAGGAAAAAAAGAAAAGATATTACGAAAATAGTTGGTAAAAAGTGTGTACGTATGTATCTATGCATGTACAATGAAACTCCTCGTACTTTAGACAAATTCAGCAAACGAATGAAAACTGTCAAAATTACCCTAGATTGTACACAAGTGACAATTGTGAGTGTTTATCAAAAAATGAGATTCATTTTCAAAATTTTAATTTTTTTAAAACATACCCTTTTTATACTCATTTTTCCTCTTCGTATATCCTTTTCTTGTTTCTTGTTTGAAAAAAAAAAAAAAATCTTCCCATATACATTGTATAAAACAATCGACCTTTTGCCCTCCTACTTCATGCCCCACCTAAAATTGCACCAATCTTTTGTACTTTGGACAAATCTTGAAAATGGATGACAACTTATAAAATTAGCCTAGATTGAGCCACACACGAGATAGCTGCTAGTGTTAATGAAAAAGTGAGATTTATTTTAAAAATTCAAAATTTTTTTTTCTAAACATACCCTCTTCATGCTCATTTTTCTATTTTTTTATTCTTTTTTCTTGTTTCAAATTTTTTCGTTTTAAAAAAAAAAATCTTTCACTACCCATATTTTCTCTGCAAAACAATCCACCTTAATTGCTTTCCAGCTCCATACCTCACCTAAAATTGTATTACCCATTATGTCCACAAAAACCCCTTATACGTTGGACAAATTCGAAAAAATGGATGAAAAATTGTCAAAATTGGCCGAGATTGAGCAACACACACGATAGGTACAAATTCGAAAAATGGATGAAAATTTTCAAAATTAGCCCAGATTGAGCTACACATGTGATAGCTACAAATTCGAAAAATGGATGAAAAATTATCAAAATTAGCCGAGATTGAGTTACACATGTGATAGCTAAAAATGTTGATGAAAAGAGAGATTTATCTACAAATAGTCAAAATTATCTTCCAAACTTACCCATTTAATGCTTGTTTTTCTTCTTGCTATTATGTTTTCTTGTTTTCATTTTTTTAAAAGAAAATTCTTTTACGAGCCATATTCTCTCTACAAAACAACCCACCCTCTGCCCTCCAACTCCATACCCAACCCAAAATTGCATCACCTACTTCTCTCATCCTTCACTGCATGGATTTCCTGCATTATTCTCCATCCTCTCTTCACGTTACAATGTCCCTTCCCTCCAAACCCCAATTCCATAACAGCCTTCTTCTGCTTTTCTACAACTATATGGATAGCCATAGCCATCTCCATCCTGTGCTCATTGCATCATGTGTATACACTCTACAGGTTCGGCTTTGAAAGAACTAAAAAAAAAAAACTCATCTTTTGCTATCAAAGTTGGAAATCTTTGAGTTATTGAAAGTAGTATTCTTGAAAAAATCAAGAATTTGAAGAATTGAACTATCTTTAATCATTATATAATGGAAGTAAAAATCAGAACTCTTTAGTTAGGACGTCAGGTTTTAATAAAAAATCCTAGTAGAAGAGTTAACTTCTTTCTAAAAACATTAAATAGCAACATAGATGGTTTTCAGTGGTGATGGGTTAAACTAAATAGATTAGATGGGTTAGTGTGGGAATATAATTAATTGAGATTTATTTAATTTTTTTTTTAATTTTTCGGGTTCCTAAAATAATACCCAACCCAGCTAATTACTTTCTGGTTACCCAACGTAGTTAATTGAAAATTTAATAATCCACCCACTTACACCTAATGTCATTTAGGTTGGGTTGTGTTATTGGGTTTTCAATTTGATGAGCATCCCTAATTCCAAGTGGCAAAGAAGAAGTCATAAGGGGTGGAAGTAGGACTGTCAATAGGGCCGAGCCGGCCTGAGTTCGGCCCTTAAAAAAACTCATGAACTTAATTATATATTCAGCCGAGTTGAACTTGGGCCGCAATATTAGGCCCGAAATATTTCGAGTTGAGCTTGAGCCTCACAAGGCTCAGTCCCGTTATAAGCCCGGCTCATAATGTATGTATGTATGTATATATATATATATATATATATATATATATATATATATAGTTATAGACACACACATATACATATATACATACACATATATGCACATATACATATAAACACATATATGTACACACACATATATGTACATATGTCTATGTACACACGCTATACATACATACATACATATATATACATATATATATGTGTACATATGTATATGTACACATATAATATTATATATATACATATACACACACACTATATTATATATTATACTATATTATAGATATTGTATATCATAGTATTCTTTTGACATTTATAAGTCTAATGAATTAGTGTGAATGAAGTTTTTTGTGCCATAGATGTAATGCACTTAACCTATTTGATGAAGTAATGTAGAAGATAATACTTTTTTTTGCCATAAAATTTTTATTTGCTTTTTAGTTAAATATGTACATCAATATGTAAAGAAGCTATTTATGCTTAGTAGTAATATCTTGTAGATGTATTTTGTGAATTTTTTACTTGAATACCTATTAGTACACATTTTGATATAGTCATTTTCCACTTAATCACTTCAAAAAAATTTTTGCTGTACTTTTCAAAAACAATTTTACACTAAAGGATTGTGTTTATACACAATAATATTAATTTGCTAATTAGTTTGTCTCCATTTATCATTTTTGTGAGATTATTGAATTTTAGGAATATTTCAATAGTTTTAGGCTTATAAGCTCGTGAGCTTAGGCTCACAACCCGAATATTTTGTGAGTCGAGGATGAGCTTCACATTTATAAGCCTGAAGCTCATAGCCCAAAGCTCATAACCTGATTAAATATATAAGCTGGGTCTGAGCTTGTTAAAGCCCGGCTCATAAGGCCCGATTGACACCCCTAGGTGGAAGAAGGAAGAAAGAAAAATAAAGAAGCAAAAAACAAAGTTAATGACAAGTATGCATTTACGTCTTACAAATAAGGTTAGTATGGGCATTACATAGTGTTTTGTTAATTTTGACAATTTCTATTCGTTTTTCTAGATCTACACAAAAGCAGGAGGGAATTCACTATATATTTTTTGATAGAATTCCACGGACACTTGTACAAGTCACACGTGCTAATCACAGAGTTGGTGATCAAGTAGCTTGATGCAAGCTTGAGGAGACATTTATCTTGTATGCAAGCTGTCCAAGAGTTGTTCGTGAGTTTATACTTGAGCTTGGACTTGGAGACTATATTGAGCAATTTGGACATTTGGGCCACAATATGATCTTTTGGTTGTGGATTAAGAGTACATATAAAGAAGGATTTGATAGAGTTACACAAGTTATCCAGCCTATTCAAGTGGTCCATGATGTTTACCAAGGCTTAAGGCACTTGTGGAGGTCCAATAGGTCGTGTTTGATGGGCTTGAGAATTGTTCAACCCAAGGCCATTAAGTATGGCGTGAACAATGATTTTTTGAAGCTTTTAAGCATTTAAGTTTATGTTTTAATAGGTTACTTTGAGTACAAGTTGTAATATTTAGTATTTATCATTTGTGATATATATTACAACTAGTGTTTAAGTAAGTTTCCAAGTAGTCTTTTATTTCCTTATTCTTACAATTTGTACCCTATATAAGGGCTGCTACTGTTCATCCAAATTTATGTGATTTTGAGTTAATAAAATTGTGTGTTTTCTTGTGAAGAGATTACTCTTAGTTCTTTGATGATTGAGAACTACCCTTGTTTCTTCATGAATAGATTTTGTTAAGTTTCAAGTTTCTAGCTTAGAGTTTGTTCAATTGGTTTGTTTTCAGTCTTTTAGGTTTATCCACTAGGAACCTAAACTACAAGTTGGTTAGGGGTCTAGAGAAAATTCTAAAGGGCAAACATTCAACGAGATTGAATAACCTTCAAGCAACTAATTCGTGATTCTTGGAGTCTTTGAACAGGTTTCAAAGGAGTCAAGTGTTCGAGTTGTTCAACCTATTTTCAAAGCGTTCTTGGTCTCATGCAACCGTGTGTGCATCGTTTTTAAATTATAAGGAAGTAGTTTATTCTTCACGAAAACTACCTGGGATTTTTTTTGGTTTTACAATTTTGTAAATTAGCAACTATGCTACCAACTCAATACATTACATTCAACTCATGGTACCAATAGATTGGATTGTGTTATTTTCATATTGACTTATGTATAAATTTGGTGGGTTTAATACATTTTACCCCATATTTCTATTGAGATATGCATATAATTTTTATATTGAAAGATATTTCAAGTTAATTGCCAATATGAACCCTAAGACACTGATGCATCAAAATCATTTGCATCCTTACGTGCATGTATTTATCTTTTGTTTTTACTACTTGTGGCTAACACACTTTTTTGTTTGGCCTAAATTATTGATTTTATTGAGAGTATATATGTCGCCTTCTTGTGGTCACATGTTGAAATTGAGATTCGTTAGTGGTAGATTTGGAGCTCCGATTTTGAAATTTAAAAATGTTAGGATAGAATGGATTAGTTGTTTAAATAAGGGCAAATTACTTCGATGGCCATTAAACTTTCTCGATCGTAAACTTTTGACCGCTCAACTTTTTTTGTTTTCACAAAGGTCACTGAAGTTTTAAAATTGGTTACTTATGGTCATTTCGTTAATTTTTACCGTTAAGTCATACAGCATCAGTTGATGAAATGATCATAAGTGACAATTTTTACGAGTTCGGTGACCTATTTGAAACTACAGAATGAGTATAAGTAACCATTTTTACGAGTTCAGTAACTTTTTTGAAATTAAAAAAAAAAACTTTTTCTTAACTTGCTTGACGGCCATATCTAACGGAATTACCATAAGTAACCAACTTTAAAGTTCAATGACTATACTGAAACCAAAAAAAGTTGAGTGGTCAAAACTTTACGATCGAGAAAGTTTAATGACCATTGGAGTAATTTGCCCTTTAAATAATGATGTTGCTTATAATTTAACAAAGCATGCTGAGAACGAATACATGGTCGAGCGATTAGGGCTTTATGACTCCACTTAGAGGTCGGGGGTTTGAATCCCACCAATGCCAAAAATCCCCTTCCCCATGTAATAGTGTAGGTTTATCAAAAAAAAAAAAAAGTATGCTAAATATGTTTCAAACTTTAAAGAATGTTCTATACCACTTTATTTTGTTTAATCTTTGTTGCTGACTAATATTCAATCTAACTATTTATGACAAGTTAGTTAGTATTGTAATTTAAAAAAAATGATAGTATCTTAGGTAGTGTGACTTTAAAAGTTACAAACATTTTAATAAATTCTGATTGTTATTCTTTAACACATGAAAATTTCAAAATACCACTCAAATATCTATAAAATAAGATTGGTTATTCTTAAATTGTACGAATAACTAAAGATGAAAATGTTAGTTAGAAATTGAGTAGGTAGTTTATTTGTAAAAGTTTGGAACTCTCAAAATTCCTTCAAAAGAATATGTTGAAGTTGGGTTCAGTTAGTAGTTGCTCAGTTGTTTGTGTTACATTAAGAAAGCATTATGAAATCTAAAGGGCAAATTAATCCAATTAATTTAGACCATACTTTTGGTATGTTCTAGTAATTAAATCAAAGGAAAAGGATTTTATTTACTCCTCTAGCTATATTTTTGCCTTTTTTTTTTGGCAATAACAAAGTTTAGGAAGAGAGTAAAGTTTCTAATTTTTTACATATTCTATATTAATTTTAAGGAACTGCTAACTAATGATTCAGTAAAATACTATTGGCAGTTAAATTCAAACCTGGACTTCTTCTAGAAAAATTGAATACGTTAAATTCAAACCTGGACTTCTTCTAGAAAAATTGAATACGAGCAACTAGTTAGAACATTAAATAAGTAAAGTGGAGCCGAGTGTTTCGCGTTTGAGTTTGGCTTGTCTACCATTTAATGCTCATTTGATATCAACTTGTTTATTAAATAGGCTAAAATAGCCGTTCGAATTCATTCATTTGACAAAAAGCAACAAAATTTGAATTCAAGCTTGAACTCATCTTATTTATGTTAAACGAGTTGAGCTCGAGCTCAAATATAGATTTTTTTTTTAAAAAATTAAATTTTTGCGCATATTTTATTTGGAAACTCTTAAATATTGAAAAATCTAAGCACAAATTCAAGGAATAGACCTCTTGAAAGTAAATTGAATCAAATATATAGGCTTAATCAATAAGGGAATGTGAAAATGATACTTAAAAATCTAAATGCTATTTATATTCCATTATCCAGGAAGCAAACAAGTGTTCGTGAACAAGACTCTTGTTCATTTATTGATTGAGCTTTATTTAGTGTTTGAACTCTATTTGTTTAATCAAATGAATGAATAGAATGCCAGTTTATACGAGTCGACTTGAATTTTGTTTGCGAATAGCTTGATTTATTCGCAGCTCTATAGCTAAGCCAACTCTTATAATAGTTTGTTTTCCATTGAATTTCTTAGTAAGAGGACTCCTTGTATCATATGAACATAGTCTAGCATAGTTTTTTTTCTTCTACTACTCCTCCACATACTTAAGTTACTCCATTTTTTTTCTCCTCCAGATTAAACCAAAAAAGAAAATTGAAAGTCACATGCATTTAAATAAATCCTAATTGTTACTTTTTAACGCATGAGATTTTAGTATACTACTCAGGTATCTACAAATGGGGGTGTTCACTCTTAAATTGTATGGATAAGAAAGGACAAGAAAGTTAGTTTAGAGAAATTGGGTAGGTAGTTTAGTGGTAAATATTTGAAACTCCCAAAATTCCTTAAAAAAAGTATGTTGGAGTTGAATTCAGGTAGTGATTGCTCGGTCAATTATGTTACAAAAAAAAAAAGAAAAAAATTTGTGAATTTTAAGGGCAAATTGATCCGATTGATTTAGACCATACTTTTCAAGGAGTTATTTTATAGTAATTAACTCAAAATAAGGGATTTCATTTATTCTTCTTGATACCTTTTCACCTTCTTTTGACAGTAAAAAAGTTTAGAAAGAGAGGAAGATATCTGATTTTAATGTCAAAGTAGATCACACATGCTTCGAGGCAATCTTTTTTTTTTTTTTTGTCAAAAAGTCATTTTTATATATATTTGTATCAAAGATACATATACTTACATCATCCGGCAACTGCCAAGATATCATGTTGTGCGGATTGACAAACCCACACAGGGAAATTAACTTTCTACCTAGTTTCAACAAAGAGTTTAGTGACTAGTTTAGCCAACTCATGACAATAAAAATTACCATCTCTTTTAGCAAAAGCAAAATTACATTGCCAAAAGGATTGCCTTAACCTTCTAATATCCTACACTATTACATCAGTATCAGTTGAATTTTCACAGCCAAAATTGATGCTTCTAATGAGTTTTTTGCAGTCAGAAATAATCAAAATTGATGTCCAATTTTCCTCCAAAGCCTTTAACAGAGCTAGTTTGACGGCACATCCTTCCATCACAACTGGACTTCCTTGACTAGAGCTTGGAACAGCCCATGTTGCCAACAACTCATTCTTGTTGTTTTTAGCCATGAGCCTCAACCCATTCATCCTTTTCCTTGCATCCACTGCTGCATCAACTTGAATTGTCACCTCATGTTGATTTATTAGCTTTTGCAGTGAGTGTCCTCTATTTGGTTCCATCAGCTTTTCAATCTGGTCTTTTGTTTCCTGGCTTTGAGTCGCTTCATTAAATTCTATCTAATCCTAAGTTGCTGTTCTGGCTACCTGATGTCCCTCTTGCTGCACTTCATTAAAGTTCTAGCGATTCCTGACTTTCCAAATATACCATAGTAGATTGGCAGTCAATGCAATGTGCTCTTTTCCACTCTTTCTCTTCCTAGCTTGCTGAAGTTTCTCCTACCAATCTCAAAAATTATGTCTATACTATTCCAGACCTTCCCAGGTGTCACGTCCCAAAAAGGGTGTAGTAAAAGGTGCTAGTTTGGGTTGTTGACTGTCGCGTCCCGAAAAGACGGTTCGGTCTCGATGACCCTTTCGAAAGTAAAGGTTTTTGAAAAAAATCGTGCGTGTGTGAGAAAAATCAAATCTTAGTAAAAAAGTTTATTTTAAGAAAAATAGCATTTTAAAAGAAAACAAGGCCGGGACTAAAAATGCGACAGATTTGGCCAAATAATTTTTTTGAAAAAGGGTTTTATTTTAGAAAATGGAGTCGCCACTTGGTACTGAGTTAGGGTGTACCAAGTCACCCAAAAAAATCGTTTGACAAAATAAAAATAAAAATAAAAATTTAAGAAAAATATTTCAAAACCCTTTTTCGACTCCGGTCTACGAAAAAACGAGAGAAAAGGGTCCGGGAGTCACATTTGAAGAAAGGGAAGGCAAAGGCTTGCGCCTAAGGCACCCTTTCAACCTAGCCGAGGCTAGTTGCGAGGTTTAATCAAGTTTTCCTAAATTAACCCTAAGATTCTATCGCGTTCGGATGTATCTAAATGAATGCAAATCCTAAGTCTAAATGTGAATATCGAGAGGGTCAAAATGTTCCGTCGAAGGCTTTGGTCGGAATTATCGCATTAATTGCGAAACCCGAGTCGAGACCTCGAGGGAGTCACGAGTTTTTAATGCAAAAAGTGAATGCAAAAAGAAAAGAAAATAATTAATATATAATAAGTGAAGAAAGAAGGTGGGTATGCAACATGACGGGTACGGGGGACTACTGACTCGTGACTAAATTTTTCTACTCACGGAGGGGGGAACGGCCTGTACGCCACCGCTTCCCACGTGAGTAGACGACTATTTCTAGTCGAATCACACAAATGTCCTAATTTCTAAGTGAGATGCAACCTAAATGTCATGCATTTTAAAAAATGTGTCAAATAATAATAATAATAATAATAATAATAATAATAATAATAATAATAATAATAATAAAATCATGAAAAAAAGAAAACTAAAAGTGTGAATGAGATGTGAAATGCACACAAATGTACCTAACACTAAAATGTTCTAAGGGTCTAGCGTAGAACTAGCCCATTCTAAAAATGTCCCACTAGAGTTGAACTAGCAGGAAAAAAGAAGCCACAACTAGCGTTGGACTAGTGTGGTGACGGAATACTATAAATCATGAATTAAATATTAAAGCATGAATTGAAAAGCAAATTAAACATATAAAAACATATAAGATCACATAGGTGCACATAACACATAAGCATAATATTCTAGATGCAAAAATCTTAAGGAAAGCGGTAAAAGAAATAAAACACATAAGCACGCAAAAGCAAATAAATCCCTAACTATTACACTGGGGCTTGATTTACAATTTAAGGGGGAAATTGAAAATGCCTTATCTATTACACTTTCTATCTAATTACACAATTTTGCTAAAATATGAGAAAAATAATCTAACTATTACATTGACTAGCTAAATACAAAAATATTACATTTTTCAGTCAAAATAACAAAAATAATAAAATTTAAAATTAAATAACACGAAATAAATAAATACGCAAAAAAGTGCATAAAATAAATAAAAAACGCATGAAAATTTGCATAAAATATCACATTAGAGCACGTTGGAGCATATAAAGGAAAAATAATGAGAGATAGGGATACCTCTCGAAGACCCGGTACTAAAATACTATCAAAATGAACAAACAAGTCAAGGCACATCGGTATAATCAAATAAAACCTAAAATATATAACTATTGACGAATTGAGATAAAAAAAATGAATTCTAGCAACTACGGGGCTAAAATAAAATTCTATAAAACTTAAGGGGTAAAAATTAAAAATTCATGTAAGTCCAAGGGGTGCAAATGCAAAATTAAAGTAAACTAGGGGCGACAGTGTAAAAATAAATAAATAAATAATAAAAAAAACTAGGACCTAGGAGGTCAATTCATAACAATCCAAGGGCTTAACTAAGATTTTAAGGGACATGGTGGTCGAACCAAAACTTAGGGGACTAGTATGAAATACCTATATTAATGTAAAATAACTTCAGAAAGTTAAAATGCTAAAACTAAATAAATAAATAAAAGAAAGTGAAATTGAATAACTAAGTTAATTAAACTAATGGAAACCCAAACCATAAAGAAAAACAAAACGAGACAAAAAATAGAAGAAACAAAAACTAACTTAACTAAAACAAACTAACATAAAAAACCGGACAAAGCACCATGGCCCCCAAACCCAATAATCAAATAAACAAATAGATTAGTCAAACAAGACAAATAAGATATGAATCAAATAAAGAAATGTGATTTCCCGTCAATGAAGCGTGTCTCGCAATTCGGTTCTTGCAAAATGCCTTGAACCCACATTGGTCCCACAAATCTGAAATTCTCGATTCAATCAAAGGACAAACACCAAATGCCTTCTTCTTTGACCAAAATGACTCAAGGCCTTAAAAATGCCCTTCCCCAATTCCCTTGTAGGCTTCGGCCGAAAAATTCAAAAAAAAAAAAAATGCCCCAATTTCATTTTCCTCTTTTTCGGCTTCTTTAGCCTTCGCGCTGGCCTCTCTCTGTTTCTCTTTTCTCAAATCTGTTTTTCTTCCATTTTTTTTTCACTGCTTTTCTCTCTTCTCCGCTGATCTCTCTGCCTCCTTTCTCCAAGTTTGTCCAATTCTTTTCCCATTCTTCCTATTGTCTCCTCTCCGAATCTCTCCTTTCTCTCGCTCTGCTCCAATTCTCTCTGTTTTCCTCACCCTCGCTCTTTCTTCTCTTTTTTTTTTCATCTGTCTTTCTCTTCATCTCCCTCCCTTTCTGCTTGTGTGGATGTGCAGTTGTGATTTGGTTGTTTGATGGAAGGGTAGGAATTCAGTTGTTGTATTGGTTATGGGACTATGCAATGGTTGGATTGAGCGGGAAAAGATGCAATTAAAGTGACTGCAAGGGATTTTGGGAGATTGATGAACGGAGAAATGGGGCAGTGGTATTTGTGCGAGCAGAGAAATTGCTGGTGCTTTGTGATGATGTGTGTTCTCGTGTGCATAGTTAATTTTGTGTGTGTGTGTATAACTGATTGTGTTCTTTGTTTTGCAGGTGACGATGGGTGTTTTGTTGGGCTGATGGGAGGTGAATTGGAAGTGGGACTGGTTTTAGTCGATTGGGGCTGTTGGTGGGGTTGGGCAGGTGGAGAATTGGGTGGTTGTGTTGATGTTCTGGTGATGGTGGTGATTGGAAGCTATGGGGTTGGGGGTAGTATGGTGGTTGTTTGATGTGTGTGTGTATCCGATTGTGCCTGTGTGTGAGTTCTGTGTGTGTGTATGTGTATGTGATGTGTACATTTGTTTACTGACTGTGAGTATGAGTTGTGTGACGTATGTGAATGTGTGACTACATATGCAATATGTGTGAAATGTGTGCAGAGTGTGTATGAATTTGAGCATTGCTTGTGTGTGATTGTGTGTTTTGAGTATCTGTATGTATTATGACTTTGTGTGACTGCCTGGTTTGTGCGTGAAGATGTGTATGTGAGTGCGTATGTATCTTTGTGTGCTCAAGTGTGAACCAGTGTGTGCGTGCAATGGCTGTGACTGATTTGGTTTGTGGGTATACATGGGGAATGAGTGGTTTTTGGATTGTTTTGGAGCCATTTGAATGGCTGATTCAGGGGCTACAGTAACTGATTTAGGGAACGACTTATGTATGTTTTTGCTTTATGCAAGTTTACGATTTTTTGTGAGGTTTGTGAGCTGGGAGTAGGGGCTGCAACGATGGAATTGGATTGGTGAATTGGAGGAAATCTGGTGGCAGGGTACTGGCAGTGATTTGGGGTCTAGGAGGTGGTGAATTTGTGGGTTGTTTTAGGGTTGTTGTTTTTGTGATTTTGGACTGCAATTATAGCTGTAATTGTCAGTTTTGGGAGCCAATTGTTTCTGCAGGTTGGAGGTTTTGGGATTGAGGGGGGCTGTATTATGCTTATCTAGTGGCTGCAGAGAAAGAAAAGGAGGGAGGGACTAACAATGAAATTTGTGGGAGGAATGGATGAACAAATCAGTGAAGAACAAAGGTCAAGATTAAAAACCAGAAACAAAAATACAACTCCAGAGATTGTCAACAGGAACCCAAAAAATTTCCAAAATCTAGGAAACATGAACATAGATTATTGGACTAATTAAAAAAAAAATAGACATAAACAAAATGAAACAATACAGGAAGAACAAATTAAAATAAATCAAGTAAAAGTATTACCTTTTTCTTTCTCTCTCTTTTTTCTTGTTGGTTTGATCGCGGCTAATTGATCAAAATATTAAAAAAAAAAACAATATCCAATTTGTACCTAGTCAGACGAGGAGTGGTCTAATTTATACTCGACGTGTTTGTGAAACACGTCGAGGTCTTTTTTTTTTTTTTAAAATGCTCCCTGACGTGGACGTGTTTCACAAACACGTCGGGCTACTCGTGCCCGACTGACGCCTTTGCAGCGCGCCAGGCTTTTTGACCAACCTGGCCCGACGTGTTTTAGAAACAAGGTCGGGCCTCTTTTTTCTTTTTTTTTTTTAATTTCGGTGGCCTATAAAAGCCACCGTTCACATTTTCCCCTCCCGCCCCTCTCTCTCTCTCTCTCCCTCCCTCCCTCCTTCCAAACGGCTCCCTCCTCCAGACGGCTTCCCTGCGCAAGAATTGAAGGAGAAACAAAGCAAATTGAAGAGCAGAAACAAAGCAAATTGAAGGAAGAAACACGTTGGGGAACGGCTCCATCTTCAAGCTGAAAAAGAAACAACAGCTTAGAAAATTTTAAATTTCAGGTATTTATCTCATAATTTTATTATTATTTATATTATGTATTAATTACATTAATTATTGTGTAATGTAAAGGATAAATATTATATATTTGTTTTTATTTTTGTTTTTATTTTTATATTAATGTGTAGGATAAATTAATGTAATTAAATTAAATTTTATTTTTGTTATTATATTATATGATTTTATGTTAATGCGTAGGGTAAATTTTATTTGTGTTTCTGAATTTTGATATAAATAAAATTATTGTGGCAATATGTTGAATGTTTACATGTTTAATAAATTTTGGGCCAATAAATAATGTAGGGTAAATATATTATTTTTTGAATTGAATGTTGTTAGATATTTACATTTATAGATAAAGAATTTAATTATTGTGCAGTTAAATTTTGGAGCATGAAATGTTGATATTTACAGTTTGGGCGTTGATATTTGGTCTAATTAAAAGTTGGACCGGAAAATTATGAAAATAAGATATTTGTGCCCAAACTTTTGGTAATTACAATTTGGGTGCTAAAGTTGTTAAAATTATGGATTGAGCCCAATTTTTTTATGTATTCCGATTTTGACCAAAAACTGTTTTATATTTACAATGAAGCACCTAAACTTTTAAAAACTACATTTTGACTTTAATTACGTCTTGAGCCCTAAAGTTTTGTATATTTATAATTTTAGCCCTTAAACTTTTAAAAATTATAATTTGACCCATACATTTATATATATTTATGTTGTGGTCCCTGAAATTTTGTATATTTACAGTTTAGTCCCTAAACTTGTAAAATTTATATTTTGACCGCTATATTTATATGTATTTATTTTATGGATCCAGAACTTTTGTGTATTTATAATTTAGCCTCTAAACTTTTAAAAATTATAATTTGACCCCTGTGTGTTTTAATTACGTGTTGACCACTAAATTTTTATATATTTATAATTTAGCCCCTAAACTTTTAAAAATTTCAGTTTGACCCTGCATTTGTATATATTTATGTTGTGGGCCCTGAACTTTTTATATTTATAGTTTAGTCCCTAAACTTGTAAAATTTATATTTTGACCCTTATATTTATATGTATTTATTTTGTGGCTCCAGAACTTTTCTATATTTACAATGTAGCCTATAAACTTTTTAAATTACAGTTTGACCCCTGTATTTTTTAATTACGTGTTGACCCCTAAATTTTTATATATTTACAATTTAGCTCCTAAACTTTTAAAAATTTTAGTTTGACCCTGCATTATTATATATTTATGTTGTGGGCCCTAAACTTTTGTATATTTACAGTTTAGAATTCAGAACTTGTAAAATTTATATTTTGACACCTATATTTATATGTATTTATTTTGTGGCTCCATAACTTTTCTATATTTACAATGTAGCCTCTAAACTTTTTAAATTACATTTTGACCCCTACATTTTTTATATATTTATATTTTGGCCCATGAACTGTTGTATATTTACAATGTAGCCCTTAAACTTATAAAATTTATATTTTGACCACTATATTTTTATGTATTGATGTTATACAAAAAACTTTTTGTATATTTACAATGTAGTACCTAAACTTTTAAAAATTACATTTGGACCCCTGTATTTTTTAATTACGTGTTGACCCCTAAATTTTTGTATATTTACAATGTAGCCCTAAACTTTTAAAAGGTTCAGTTTGACCCTGCATTTTTATATATTTATGTTTTGGCCCTGAACTTTTGTATATTTACAGTTTGGCCCCTAAATTTGTAAAATTTATATTCCGAGCCCTGCATTTTTATGTATTTATATTATGGCGCCAGGACTTTTGTATATTTACAATTTGGCACCTAAACCTTTCAAAATTACATTTGGACCCCTGTATTTTTTAATTACGTTTTGACTCATAAATTTTTCTATGTTTATAATTTGGCACATAAACTTTTAAAAATAACTTTTGAACGCCTGTATTGTGATATATTTATGTTTTGGCCCATGAACTTTTGTAAAATTACAGTTTAGCCTCTAAACTTGTAAAAATTATATTTTTATGCCTATAATTTTATATAATTACAACTTGACCCTTGTATTTTTATATTTTTATAAGTTGACCCCTCAATTGCTGAATAATTACAATTTAGCTCCTAAACTTTTAAAAATTATATTTTGCCCTCTATTTTTTGTGTATTTGCTATTTATGATCTAGAGTTTTGAAATGACATTTTTGACCCTTGTATATTTTTATATTTATATTTTGGCCCCTAAACTTTTAAAAATTATAATTCAACCCCAATTTTATTGCATATTTATAATTTGACCCCTGAACTTTTGTCTATGTTTTATTGGCCAAATAAAATTTTTAGAAGTACAGTTTCACCTAAAATTTGTTTTAAAAATTACACTTTGGGCCCTAAACTTTTATATAATTATAATTTAGCCATATCAAAACTCAATAATTACAATTTGATAGACTATAAATTCTGTATATTTTGAATGTGTTACCTAGGAAGCACTACGTTTTATGCTTTATCCTCTTAACTTATTAGTTTTACATTGGTTAGATTTAGGCGAAACATGTCGAACGATCATACCTTGCCAATTAATTTATATTGGGGAGGAAAGATCGTATACGCCGGAGGATCAATGTTGTATGACCCCCCTATGCCTAAAAAATTTTTGTTCCTTACGGAAAGAGTAAGTTTTGAAGAATTGATGGATAAAGTCTACGATGCTATGAATCTAGACCGGAATAGATTCAAAATTACTCTGATGCTTAGGGGTTCCATGCTACAAGGTGCATCCGGTATAATACCTTTAGTAGATGATACCGGAGTAAACGCAATGTATTATTTTAAAGGGAATAATCGAGAAGTAATTGAGATCTACGTGGAGGTTGAGGAGATCTCAATAGTACAAGAATATGCAACTCAGTGCACTAGTCAATTTGGCTCATTTCCGGTTGATGCATCGTGTACAGCCGATTTGTACGGAAGTCAGCCTACGCAATTAGAATACGGGGATATCCAGCAGCCTAGGAGAGGACGAAGAAGAGGCAATAGGAGTCGTGTTGACAATCGCCCTAGTAGCAGTGCTGCAGGAATTCATTTGTCTTCAGCGGCAGAGCTTGTTTCTGGGCACAATGAATATGATGCATTTCATATTCCTAATACAGAACCAGAGACTAACGAGGAAGATAGTGACATGGACTCCGAGCCAGAACCGGAAGATGATGACTCCGATGATAATGCCCAAGAGTATGATACATTCGAACAAGAGGACGACCAGAGACATTCTGATGTTGGTCCTAATTCAGCATGGACTGGATATGATCCTGGAACACTTCAATATGATGCCGGTATAGATGCAACTTTACAATTTGACCCCTTAAACGCGGGTCCAGCCTGAGAGGCTTAATGTGTGGAACGAGGAGACAATGGAACTTCGGTTGGGCATGTTATTTGATAGTAAAGAAAAGGTTAAGAAAGCAGTGCAAAAGTGGTCCATAAAGCAAAATAGAGAGTACAAGGTGCGCGCAAGTTCTCAAACGACTTGGTATGTTCGTTGCAGGGCTCGTAACTCAACACCTCCATGCAATTGGCAGTTGAGAGCGACGTTAAGGCGTTCTCATAACATGTGGATGATTGTTACTCTTGCCGATGAACATACATGTGCACGGGTGTTTAACAATAACGATCACCGGCAGTTGAGTTCAGAATTAATCGCTGAGTTCATTATTCCACACATTAGTAATGGTCCCATGTTCAAAGTGAAGGACATAATGGCAGCGGTTAAGCAACATTTTCACTGCGATGTGTCGTACAGGAAAGCTTGGTTCGGTCGCCGTAGAGCCATTGATATTCTTTATGGTGATTGGCCGTCATCTATACGCCTTCTTCCGACCTATATGGAAGAGTTACAGCGATGCAATCTAGGGACAGTTGTTGTGTGGGATTCACATCCAAGTAGCACAAATTTTAACATATTTTTCGACTATATTTTCTGGACTTTTGGTCCTGTCATCCAAGCATTCCGTCATATAAAACCGGTGATATGTGTGGATGGTACTTTCATGAAAGGACCGTACCAAGGAAAATTACTTGTTGCTGTCGGATATGATGCATGCAATCACCTATTGCCGCTAGCTTTCGCACTCGTCGATGAGGAGAACAACCGAAGTTGGTGTTGGTTCATGCGGTTATTGCGTATTCACGTATGCGGTAATATTCAAAATGTATGCGTCATATCTGATAGGCACAAATCCATTATCCACGCAATGATGACGCTTCCGGAATGGCGTGAACCAATGGGAATCCACCGCTACTGTCTTGTGCACGTGCAAAGTAATTTCACTAAAAAATTTAAAAATGAGAGGTATTTTAATTTTACGTGATCACGTAATTTTACATATTTAGTTAATACCGTATAACGAAATTTCGTATTATTCAGGTTAAAGAAACTTGTAATGGCAGCCGGAATGGCCAACCAACCGTCTAAGTATGAGAAGTTCATGGAACAAATACGGAGTTTGAATCAAGAGGCGTACGATTGGTTGACAGGCGTCAATGTTAGACCCGAACAATGGGCTTTGTGCATGGATGAGGGGT
Source organism: Mitragyna speciosa (assembly GCA_024721245.1). Taxonomy (NCBI): domain Eukaryota; kingdom Viridiplantae; phylum Streptophyta; class Magnoliopsida; order Gentianales; family Rubiaceae; genus Mitragyna; species Mitragyna speciosa. The sequence continues at coordinate 9,863,042 of CM045554.1, read as the reverse complement.
ATCGTTGGGGTCATACGTCGACAAACATGGCCGAGTGTTTCAACAACTTGCTCAGAGATGCTCGATTGTTGCCTATCACAGCTTGCGTTCGCTTTACACTGAGCCAGACTGTTAAATTATTTGTTAAGAATCAAAAATTTGCGTGGGATGTGAGATACCCACTTCCAGAATACAGTTGGATCAAATACGCGTCAAATGAGAAAAAAGGAAAAAAACACAAAGTTGAAGTGTATGACTCCAGAAATCGAATTTTCAACATCATTACTGGCCATCGTCGAGGTCACGAGGGTGGAAAAACGCAAACTGTAGACCTTACACAGCGAACGTGCACATGTCGTAAGTTTCAACAACTCCACTTCCCTTGTTCGCATGCAATGGCGGCATGTTCTCAATGCAGAATGAATCCTATGGATTTGGTGGGAGAGCAGTATACATACGATGCTTATCAAGCGATATTCAGCAACCAATTCTATCCTCTCAGAGACCAAGCCTATTGGCCTCCATCAGAACTCATATTGACAATGAACGGTAGTCGCCTAAGACAAAGACGACCGGGGCCATTGCGGACTGCAAGAATTCGAAATCAGATGGATCGTAGATGTCCAGATGCACCGCGACGATGTAGCAATTGTTCCCAGCCAGGACACACGGCGCAAAACTGTCCATTTCCTGAATATTTTAACCGTTAGTAATGTAGGATTTATGCTTATTGAAATCTTTTTTATTTTAGGGTTTTAATCGTGTAACATTAGTATCATATTTTTCGTACTTAATAAAATTTTGTGGTGCTGCCCTTCTTCTCTTTATGGAGTTTGCCATTAAATACAAATGAATTGTATTCATTTTTTTATGGTTTATGATGAGTTTATGATTTTTGGTTTCATAGTTAGTTCGTATTTGTTTAGAATTTAGAATTAAGGTTTAGGGCTTACGATTTAGGATTTGGATTTGGGTTTAGGGTTTGAGAGGAGTTTATTATTCAGTACTTTTGGGTATTGCTTATTATTCAGTACTTTTGGGTTTAGACCTAATTGATTTGTTATTGATACATGTAGGTATGGCTGAGAGTAGGCAGGGGGAGGTATCCCAGCCGTCTGACGTGGCTCCGGTACGTCAGAGGCTTCGTGCTAGACCAGGTTGTTCGATACAGAGAGGGACCGGGACATCCTTACAGGACTTTTTCGCCTGCTCGCCGAGTGCGTCCTGCATGTGGGTGTTGGAGGACCTACTCATATCCTGATCACGTTGTACTTTCTTTGATCGAGGAGAGTAGGCGTCTAGGACGCGCGGGTGATACCTCTCAGGGGCGTATTCATGAGCTGCGGGAGGTAGTACGTGCACAGACGCAGCGGATTCGAGAGTTAGAGGATGCTGTTCGAGAGGAGCAGCAGAGGACCGACGCTTTTAGAGAGTTGTACCATGACACTCGTGCCCGACTCACTCGTGTCGTACGGCACATTCAGGACCACACCGGACGTGTTCTCGATGAGTGTGGCCAGATGATAGGCCGGGTGGTTGATGAGGCACGAGATGGGAGAGTGCATATTGAGTTGGGGCAGGCCCACACCCACCTCCTGGAGCCGAGGAGGCCCATGATGATGAGCCAGAGAGAGAGCTCTTTGAGGGTGTGGGTTCCACCGGATCAGTAGGCAGTTAGATTAGATTATTAGATAGGAATATGTATAAAGACATATGTTTGCCTTATTATATTTTGTATGTGAAACTTTTGAACTTATGAATGCCTTACTATGTTTTATATGTTGAACTTTTGAAATGTGTAAATTGAATAGCATGTATATATATATGTGACTCTATTTGGCATGACATTTGGGTTTGAGTTTAGGCTTTAGGTTTTAGGATTTGGGTTTAAGATTTAGGGTTTAGGACTTGGGTTTTGGATTTAGAGTTTGGGTTTTGGGTTTAAGGTTTGAGTTTAGGGTTTAGGTTTTACGATTTAGGGTTTAGGGTTCCGGTATAGGGTTTAGGGTTTAGGGTTTGGATTTAGGTTTTAGGGTTTAGGGTTATATTTAGGGTTTAGATTTTGGGGTTTAGGGTTTCGGTTTAGTATTTAGGGTTAGGGTTTAGGGTTTGGGTTTAGGGTTTGGACTTAGGGTTTAGGTTTAGTATTTAGGGTTTGGGTTTGGAGTTTAGGATTTAGGGTTTGGGTTTAGGGTTTGGGTTTAGAATTTAGGGTTAGGGTTTAGGGTTTGGATTTTGGGTTTTGGGTTTTGGTTTAGAGTTTAAGGTTTAGGGTTTAGGGTTTAAGGTTTAGGGTTTAGGGTTTAAGGTTTGGGTTTTGAGTTAGAGTTTAGGGTTTAAGGTTAGGGTTTAGGGTTTTGGTTTAGGGTTTAGGGTTTGGGTTTAAGGTTTAGGGTTTAGGGGTTAGGGTTTGGGTTTTGGGTTAGGGTTTAGGGTTAGGGTTTAGGGTTTAGGATTTAGGTTTAGTATTTAGAATTTAAGTTTAGGGTTTTACTTTAGGGTTTAGAGTTTAGGATCTGGGTTTAAGGTTTAAGATTTAGGATTTAGGATTTTGTGTTATTATCATTATATCTTGTTTGTTACAACAAAATTTATTAGGGTTTATTTAATATTTACAGTCCATTTTAAATTACTTTGAAATTATTAATTTGATATATTCTTTGCACGTGCAGTCACAAATTCACATGGATCACCGGCAGTTGAGTACCGCGGCACCGTTTCAGGGTCCTATAGATGATGCTATTTTGCGACTACAGCCTGGTCACAGATCTGCGGCGATCTTTCACGGTGAGGGCTCTGTTCTAGACGTCAGGAGATGTGATAAACGGTTTTGGCAGTTATATCGCACCGCAGATCCCGTGTGAGATATTATATTGACGCCGCTGGATTTGGCGGAGTATGTCGAGTCGGTACATTCCGTTTGGACCACGGACTTATTACAGCATTCATTGAGCGATGGAGACAGGAGACACATACATTTCATCTTCCTATTATTGGTGAGGCCACTATCACATTGCAGGATGTCGAGGTGTTGTGGGGCCTGCGAGTAGACGGTTTACCTGTTACGTTACACCACGAGCCTACTTCTCCACCTCAGCGACTGGCTTTGATTAATCAGTGGTTGGGATTTTTGCCGGAGCAGAGTAATTTGAAGGAAGCACGCATCAAGATTGAGGCCTTGTACCAGCAGTTGATAGATCATCCATTACTACCGGATGCCGATGATGAGACAGTCCGCCAGTATACCCGTACATTACTTTTGATTTTATTAGGAGGTCATCTGTTTGCAGATAGTGCGGGTAATGTTGTACATCTTAGCTGGCTATATTATTTGAGAGATCTGGAGGGGATGGGCCAGTATAGCTGGGGGAGTGCCGTACTTGCATGCTTGTACAGACGTATGTGCCATGCATGCCGTTCCGACGCTAGGGTCACTGCTGGACCGTACATGCTACTACAGGTAAAAAATTTAAACAGTAACCATACATTATCACATATTATCATTTGGTTAAGTAATATCAACTAGTTAAATAACTTAATATCCAATATATTAAATTATTCTATTTGAACAGCTATGGGCATGGGAGCGGTTTCCGACTATTCGTCCAGTCATAGTCGATCAGCGACCGGTTGGAGATTATCCACTTGGAGGTAGATGGATTACCAGGCGTAGTACTCGAAATGCTCCCCAGCATGTAGCCGGTCACTACCGTGATCATCTTTCGATGTTACAGCCGGATCACGTATTCTTATATTTTTATACATTTTGAAATTTTATTATGCATTACATATAGTTTTTATAAATGTCGTTCACCATTGGTTGATTGTTGCAGTTTATATGGATGCCTTACACGGATGATGTGCTATTGTCACTACCCGCTTATTGTAGAGCAGGGGCTCATATTTGGCGAGCTAAGGTCCCCCTGATTTTTTGGCACATCGTCGAGATCCATTTACCAGATCGTGTCATGCGTCAGTTCGGGATGCGCCAGCTTATTCCAGAGAATGCTGACACTGATCGGACCATGTTACATGATCTAAAACTTTCAGGATTCCCAGGGCGGGATTGGAGTGATTACCATAGTTCTTGGATCGGTTACTGGAATGGCCGTGCATGGTTCGGTCGTTCCAGGAGAGCCTACAGATACTTTTCAGCCATCGACCGATTACCTGCAGTGGTACCACCGTCATACCATTCTATATATCACACCTCTCGTCCATCAGATCCGGCGTGATGGACTGCAAGGTGTTTCTGGTCAGCTCGAGTACATGGTAAAATTGTTATTAAGTGTTATAGCATTTCTTTCAATGAATCTTACTTCATATTGTTGCATTACAAATAATTTGTGTTTATGTGCCTTAACAGATGAGCAGCATGTACAGGATAGGACAGGCATCAGTGTCAGGCCTTCATCATGCTGACCCTACACAGACTTTTCATCCTAGTTTGACGACGATTCGAGACGAGGCATTCGGGTCTATGCACTACTTACAGCGTTCCGATCATATGGATCTTGGCCCAGATCCCCGTCAGGACATTGGCGCCTCTACGTCACGCAGTGCTCATTATCAGAGGCCAGTTAGACATGTCCCTAGTCAGGCTGGAGCTTCGTCTCGAGGCGATCGACGTCGTCATCGACATGGACTTCACGATGATGTCAACATGATGAGCAGGTTGCCCCGACCGATTACCATACACATACCGTCGGGAAGTGCACAGATCCCACATTCAGTTGGTACAGACAGAGTGTACGATGCATACGCTTCCTCAGCTATGCATGCTAGTACTTCTGACGTTGGGTATCAGTCTCATACGCCTGTATTTTCTACTGGATCTGACCTGCATCCTATATATCAGTTCCTGCATGGATCGGCCGGTGGATTTCCTGATCCATACGCATCTACATTTTTTACACCGGGTCCTAGTGCTCACATTCCTATCTCGGGCCCATCCACGTCTACCACGATCCATCATCGTTATTTACATCCATTCAGTGCATATTCATCTTCTGATCCTACAGACTCGCACCGTGGACTTGATGATGGTGATGATGGTGATGGTGATGGTGATGGTGATGATGATGACGAGACCGATGATGTTGAGCCGTCAGCTCACCAGGCTGTGCATGGACGACGTGAGATTAGACGCCTAGGAGATTTTGCTGCTCGTCGACCCCTCGAGATCCGCCTCATGATCAACGTCGACGACGTTGATTTCACCCATAAATTGTATATTTTAGCATTTTCTAAATTCTCTAATTATATAATTGAACATTTTTTTTAGTGCTTAATTTACAAATTTTCACTAGCGTTGTCATTTTTAACGACGAACTAGAATTTAACATAAAAAAATATTCACAAAAACTTTAGACCTTATAAACGTACATCCAACTTATAAATTGTGACCTTATAAACGTACATCTAATTTATAAATTGTGAAAAATTAATCTTTGCATTTCCTTTCCCTAACAAAAAGTTCTTAACCTTAAACCCTTCCAAAAAAAAAAAAAAAATTGGTTAAGACTAAGAATCATAGTTGCATTTTCTCTCGCTATCCTTACATTCTATGCATTTGCTTTCCCCAATTAAATTTTTTTTAAAGTTGAATTTAGGGCTAATTGATTTAAATATACATTAAAAAAAAAGGGTCCCTTCCCTTTATCTGAACTATGTATATGTTATTATATCAATATCAAAGTGACTGTTGGAAGAAATGACTTATATTTGTAACTTATATTCACGAATAAGTTATTTTACAGTTCAAATTCAATACCAACTTAGATATTTATCGAATTATCGATTTAGATTAAATTGTTAGATTGAACAAAAAAGTCGCCCAACAATTGTACTCCAACATTTCAAAAATGTATATTAACCCCAATAAGTATTATCCAATCAATAAATCACCAATCAATTGTTAGTAATTAACAAATTGTCTTTAACGAAAGAACAAAAATTAAAATTTATGATTAAAAATCTTAAGTACTTAATATATATCATAATATAATTTTTTTAATATACATTACATAGTTGAATTTTATTTATAATTGATAATTTTGTAAATATTGTGTATTTATTCATAAATATAAATATAATTTAATATATACTTATATATAAATATAAATATCAAATAATTTATATTTATTTTTTGTATTTATTTATAAATATAATATAAGTTATATAAGATTTATAATTTACATTTAAAATTATAAATTTAAATCTTGATTTTGTAGAAAAATCCACGTCACGGCCCGACGTGCTTTTCAAACATGTCGGGTCGCACGGGCAGCCCGACGTGTTCCACAAACACGTCGGGGTTGGACTTAAAAAAAAAAATAAGACCTCGACGTGTTTCGAAAACACGTCGAGTATATATCGGACCAACCCCACTCTGACAGCTACACATTGGACAATGTTTTTTTTTTTAAGAATATTCTAATCAATAAGCCTTTGATCTCTGGTGTTATGATGGAACGATGTTTCTTTAATGAATAGTAGTCTGATGAACAGTAATTCGTCCCTAACTTTAAAGATGAACAGTAACAGGTTGAAGGAGATGGCGTGTTAGTGTGTGTTTTTTGGGTGTAAGGTGTGTGTTTGATCCTTAAAGCACACAAATCAAAGTGTTTGTAGGGTTTTTTTTTCTCTTCTTTTTTTTTAAATCCCCAAGTGGGGTATTTATACTGCACAAGTTTTAACTTCCAAGAAATGATTAAAAGACCAAAATGCCCTTAACTACAAAAATTACAACTTTATCCTTAAAAAATTTATTCTCTCACAATAAAGAAAAAATCAAGAAAAATGTAAATAATAAATTCATTAACACTAATTCATTCCCAAAAAAGTTAGAAACTTAGAAACATGCTTAAAACCTAAAAACGAATTTGGGACCCAAAAATTAATGAAAAATGAATTTGGAATGTGAAATGATAATTTTGCCCTTGGATGACAAAAATTCACAGAAAAATAGCTATTGAACTCAAAAAATTATCAAAAGTTACAAATAAGCTTAAAACACTAAAAAATGCATTTTTGACTCAAAATTTGTGAAAAATGAATTTAATTTGTAAAATGACGATTTTGCCCTTGGGTAATGAAAATTTACAGAAAAAATAGTAATCATCTCTGAAAAATCAAGAAAATTAAAAACATGCTTAAAGAATTATAAAAAATGAATTTGGAACTAAAAATGAGCTAACATGGTATTCGCAAGGTGAAATTATCATTTTGCCGTTATGCTGGTAAAAATATAAAGAAGACCAATTAAATCTAAAAAAATCATAAGAAATAAAAAAATTCACATAAAAGTAAAAATATGAATTTAAAACTCCCAAAAGCTGATAGAAAAATATTTACAGATAAAATTCCTATTTTGCCCCCTAGATTATTGAAAAATTAAAAATGAAAAATTAAAATTTATCCCAAAAAGTGCAAACATGCTCCCAAGTGTTTGAAAATAAATGGTGTGTCAAAATTTGGTGTTTACACCAAGCAATAGGAAAGGTTTTCCAGATCATGCTATTAGCTCTGCAGTAGAAGAGTAAATGTTCCACTGTCTCCTACTTCTTCTCCACATCTTTTACAGCATGGGTTGCCTAGGCCTGTTCTTCTGTGCACAGGCTTCTTGTGTTGGGAGAATGTCATATAGACATTTCCATACAAAATGCTTCACCTTGTGTTTGATATTGAGGTCCCAAAGTTGCTGTCAGTTTTTTGATCTCAGTTTGCATTCTACTTGGCCCAACCTTTGTCTATATCCTTCGATCTTTCAATCTCCAGCTTTTCTTTAGCCATAACAGTAGCCAGATTTTGTCGTATAGCAGCCATGAGATTGTTCCTTTCCAAATGTATCTATCTTTTCTTCCATACCAGCTAATGGGAATGGCTGAAATTTCTTTGACATCTTGCTCTGAGAAAAGTGCTTGTAGCAGATTTTGGTTCCAGCTCCTACCAATGATCAGCTTAGCCACATTATTTATCTCACACTCCAACCTCTTTTGTGAAGTGATTCTGCCTGTTTTCGTGTTTCTTAACCACTTGTCCTTCCAAATGTCTATAGTTTTTCCATCTCCAACTTGCTTAATCAATCCACTTTCTAACAGGCAAATGGAACTTTGGAGACTTTGCCAGATCCACGACGCACCTTGTTTGCTTTTTGCTTCTAAGATAGATGACTTTGGAAAGTATTTACATTTTAACACTTTACTAACAAGCAAGTTTGGCTGGATCATTAGTCGCCATACTTGCTTTGCTAGTAAAGCATCATTAAAACATTGTAGGTCCCTAAATCCCAAGCCACCCTTTCCTTTGACCTCTGAAAGATCTGCCCAGCTTTTCCATTGCATTTTCTTCTCATTTTCACCATTTCCCCACCAAAATCTTGCCATTCTTTTACTTAAATCCTTGCACATTCCTTTGGGGAGTCTAAACACAGACATTGCATATGTCGGTAAAGCCATAGCAACAGATTTCAATAGTGTTTCTTTTCCTGCAGCGTTTAACAGCTTACTCTTCCAGTTCTCCAGCCTTTTATCCAATCTTTCTTTGATGAAACTCAACACATTATTTCTTGACCTGCCAATTGTTAAAGGTAAGACCGAGATATTTGCTTTGTTGGGCCCACCGCATACTTCCCAACGGCCTGCATACATCCTCAATCTTCCCTGCTTCAATGTTTTTACTGAGAAAATAAGAAGATTTTTCAATGTTTATCTCTTTGACCTTGATGCTTTCCTGTAGCTTTGGATGATCCTCATAATTTCTGAAGTTTCATCTGTTGAAGCTTTACAAAACAAAAGGGAATCGTCAGCAAAAAACAGATGTGACAAGACAGGTCCTTACCTCGCAATTCTAATACCTGAAATTTTTTTACAAAAAACAGCTTGTCTCAGCAAGCTAGATAACCCCTCAGAGCAAAAAAGGAAATAAATAGGGTGATAACGGGTCTCCTTGTCTAAGACCTCTATTGGGACACACATATCCTACTTTGCTACCATTAACATTAAAAGAGAAAGACATTGAAGACAAACATCCATGGATCCATTTGATCCATAGTGGACAAAAATCCATTTTAGCCATGATTGCATAAATGAATTTCACTCGACACGGTCATAGGCTTTGGACATATCAAATTTTAAGGCCATAAATGCATCCTTTTCATGTTTTTTTTGGTTAAGCCAATGAACATATTTGTGGGCTATGATCACATTATCAACAATTTGGCGACCAGGAACAAAAGTGGCTTGAGATTGGCTAATGCAAGCCTTCAAAAAAGGTTTAACTCTAATAACCATAACTTTGGAAATGATTTTATATACAACATTGCAAAGACTAATAGGTTTATAATGGCTCAGGTTGATTGGAGTGTCAATTTTGGGTATAAGAGTAATCAAAGTCTCATTGAAAGCTTTCGGCATAAAACCCATATTGAAGAAATTTTTAATGGCATTTACCAAGTCAATACGAATTATATGCCAATATTTCTGAAAAAAGATCAGAGACATACCATCTGGATTGAGAGCTTTAGTTGGGTGCATTGAGAAGAGGGCCTCTTTAATTTCTGCTTCCGTAACTGGTCTTGTTAGTTGCAGGTTCATTTGCTGTGTTATTGTCGTAGAAATGCCTTGCAAGACTTCAAAAGAGTCATTTGGTTGAGCACTTGTGAACAACTCCTTATAAAAATCAACAATTTCCCCTCCAATTTCTTCATCAGTTGAACACCACTCTTCATTGTTCTTTTGCAGTCTAGAAATTTTATTTCTTTTCCTTTTACCCGCCACACAAGCATGAAAATATGCAGTAGTCCTGTCACCCTCTCACTACAAGAAATTTAGTTTTTACCTACACATAAAATTGTTACACATAATATGTGTGGGTATTTAGCCACACATTTATTTTATATGTGTGGATAAATATAAAAAGAATAATTACTATATATTTGACATTTATTAAGTGTAGGTAAATATCTATAGTTTCATATAAATTTGGTGGGAGTTCTTCCCTCCATAATTAGGGATTGGCTACATTTTCAAAATTTTTAGAATGCTGACATGGCTTTTTTGTTATTTTGATTAAATGTAGGTAAAATTTTTCTATTACACAAAAAATTTGTGGGAGAATTTTCCCAAAATTTTGAAATTGGTGATATTATCAAATTTATTGAAATGCTAACGTGGCTTTTTTTGTTATTTTTATTAAGTGTAAGTAGTTTTCTATTACACATAAAATTGGTGGGATAATTTCCCCCAAAATTTTCAAATTGGCGGTATTACCAATTTTTTGTGAAATACTGACATGGCTTTTTTGTTATTTTTTTAAGTGTAGCTAAAAGTTTTTTGTTACACATAAAATTGATGGGAGTATTTTTCCCAAAATTTTTAAATTGGCAGTAATATCAAATTTGTTGAAATGCTAACGTGGCTTTTTTGTTATTTATATTCAGTGTAGGTAAAGATTTTTCGTTACACATAAATTGGTGGGAGAATTTCTCCCAAAATTTAGAAATTGGCAGTATTATAAAATTTTTTTGAAATGCTATCGTGTCTTATTTGTTAATTAAATTAAGTGTGGGTAAAAGGGTTCTGTTACACATAAAATTGGTGGGATTAATTGTCAAATTTTTTAAAATGCTGATGTGTTTTTTTTGTAGCTAATATTACCTACACATAAGTGAAAATGTCCCATATGTGTAAGTAAAACTATGATATTTTCAAGTTTTAGGAAGGCTAATGTGGATTTTTCCTCTTTTGTTATCCTTATTACCCGCACATAATTGGAGATGTTAAATATGTGTAGGTAATAATGGGGTAGTAATCATTTTAAAAAATTGAACATGATGTAATATGATATGACTTTTTTATCCATAATTTTTTTGAAAAATACAATTTTATATATTTGAATTGTAAACATAAGATGGTTAATATTGTAATTTGATAACAAAATAAAAACTTAATTAAAAAATGAAAAAAAAATCAATAAGAAGCATTCCCAATTTCTAATTTCGGTAGCCCCAAAACATCCTTCCCCAAAAAAAGGCATCCTTCCCCCAAAACTTCTCTGCCCTTACTGGAACTCATCACCGACACTTGCTATGCCTCGCCTCGCCTCACCGGTCGCGTCACCGATCCTGCATCGCGTCACCTATCCTGGACACGTTGTCCGGTCCTGAGCAAGAAGTAAGACATTAAAGCGATTCATCCTTTCTCAAGCTAGCTTTTGCTTGCATTGCTATTTTCCTTTCGTTGTTTTCTTTTTTGTCATTTTTTTTTCAACCAAAGGACCACGCAAAATGATGGCGAGTCACAAATGAGGGATGGATAGATATTCTATTATTTTTTCATTTCTTCTTGTTAGATAAAGAAAAGTGCGGAGAGAAATATTTAGTAGACAGCCAAAGACAAATTTTTACTCACCCAAAGTGTAAATTCCAATTGCTAGAATTGTGGACCTGAATGGAGACGAAATCTTCGATTGGCTTCGAAATTGGACTCGGGGTTGCATGAAGATGTGGGAATTGTTACTGTTTTGAGCAAGAAAAGAAAGAGGCCTAATGATGACAATGGGGGGATTTTAGATAGTAATAGTGGGTTTAATTTGGGAAGTCTAGTGAGTGAGAAAAAGGGTGATGTTGGGACCGGGGATTTGCAATTGGGTGTGAGGAATATTGGGTAAGGTACCGACTTATGCAATATTAATTGGGTAAGGATTTTAGATAGTAATAGTTGGTTTAATTGGATGTTTAATTCAGATGATTAAATAGTAGGTCTTTTTCGTATGACCTGAACTTCAGGTGCTCAAATCTTAGTCTTTTCTATATCAGGCTAGAACACTAATCTTATCATTTTTCTCAGATTTATTTTCGTGCTGCTTGCCTCTCCATTTTATGGTGTGAGACTAAATATATCCTTTCATTTCTTTTCAACTACACATTATCCTTTTTCCCATTCAACGGAATCCTTTTCATCTTTTTCTTGAAATGCTATCAGGAAGACGTAATTAGTCTTTCTTAGAGATTTTATTCCCAACTCGTCTATTTCATGGCTCTCAATTTAAACTTGTAATAAGATGCTAAGACTTATATTTAAATTGAATATTATTATTGGATGTCACTATTTATTTACTCGTAGTCGGACTGATATTTGGAGTTATTTTCCTACTGCACTTCCTTTTGTTGTTAGGAGAAGGAGGAGGTAATCTCTCTTTGTTTTACGTTTTGTCCACACTACTTGTAGGAGAATTTTGGGATTTTGCAATTCCTCTATATCACCATCTCTATTTTTGAAGTTGTTATCAGATGCTACAACACATATTTGAACTATTATTTGATATTATAATTTGTACGCTTGGTTATGTCAATGTTGGGAATATTTTCTGTAATATTATCAAAATTGTAGTTTTTTCTTCCATTTGTATCAGTTCTCTCTGATTATGCCCATTGTCGTAAATTTTTTTAGGACAATAAGACTAGATTTTCAGATGGTCATCAAGAAAAGCATCATTGAAAATACGAGTGCTTGATAAAAGGAAGGGAATTGAGGAAAATAGAACGTGAGAGACCATGGCAGCAAGCTGAAGCCCAGGTTTTGGTTGAGTTCATCTTTAGGATTTCTTTTAACCATTCATTTGTGAGTTTCTTATCGATTGCTTTGGACATATAATTTAACTGCAGTCTCCCAGTGAAAAGGGCAAGAAGACATATCAGTCTTCTGAAACTAAAACCTCAGTGAGTGTCCATCGTCCTCCTGTTATTCCACCTTCTTTTCTGTATCATGTCTACTCTTGTATAAGTAGCTCATATACCGGCTTTTGCAGAATCAGTTTCTTTTAGGTTGTCCATTTGCTATAATTGAACTTGTCTCTAAGTCATTTGTTACATCAACAGTGTAATTCATAGCTGCATTAGTTGGCTCTTGAATAAAGCACCAGTTGTAGGATGAGAGCAAGTTAATCAAGTTCCCTGCATTGTTGTCTGTATGCTTTAGGTTTGAACTCTAAAGTGGGTCTAGAAGCAAAGGCTTCATATTTTCTATTATTTATTGGACTATTTAAATGCCATATAGAAGCTTATCCTCTGTCAGTGTTTCATTAAATTTACATTAGATTTTTCTTCTTTCATACACATACACACTTCTTGGAAAGGAGAATACAGATTATAAGGCCATTATATTAAAAATTAAAGACACACACACACACACACATATACATTCAGACAGTATCTAAGTTGAATGTCGGTTACCATTTTACTAGGTGCAAGATCATGAAGCTGCTTCTGATATTAAAGATCATACATCTTCTGCACCAATTTCAGGTTGAACATATAACTGGTGTGACTTGCATCTTAAATGGTGATAAATGTTTGATTTTGTTAATGGTCACCAAATGAATGAATGTTTGATCATATCACCCGTCCATTGCATCATATAACTAGCTCTTTCTTGTACTTGTCGTACATGTTCTCCTATTTCCACTTTCTATAGATTAATTTTACAACGATGGAACTTATTCATGTGGCCTATAAATTACGTATTCAAATTCTCAATTGTCTATCTCTATTTTGTTTCTTGAAAAACTATTTTTCTTCTTTCTCTTGATTAAGACTTGTAGTTGTAGATAGTTTTGGTTCTATTACTCCTGCAAACTTAAATGTTCTAAACCATCTAATTGATATTTTAATGTTTATGTTTTATGTATATATTTTTGTTGAGCTTAATGTGTTTTTAAGTAGGCTCCAACTTTAGGAGTCGTTAATATATGGAGGTATGTCTAGCAACAAAAGATGCATGCATTTTTAAGAAAGGGAATATTAATTTGTGTGATCCATTATTCTAGTAAGAGAACAACATTGTATGGTCTCCTAATTTTTCTCATTTGTCTGTAACAAACATTATCACCGTGGTTTTGGGTATAAACTTTATTCGACTCTCATCAAAAGCTTACCGCATTTGCACAATTTCTTAATCAATCACTCATTTTTCTCCTTCTAGCAACCCAATAAAGATTTTCTTATGATTTCATTGGCGTGATTCCTGATCATGTCTCGATTTTTGCATTCTGTTCCGAAAGCTTCTACGTCTAATTTTCATGCGGTTTGCTTAATTAACATACGTGATTAGTCATAATTCATGAGCATTAGAGTTTGAAGATATGTTTTTTGAAGTCTCAAGTTGGATTTCTTGGTTTATAGCCAACGTTCGGCACAAGTTGCTGTAGGAAGACAAATAGATTATTACTGTCTTCCTAATTAGCCAATGTAGTGACTTTACTGTTACTATCTATAGAAGTTGTACACACGAGTCATTTGTAATTGTCTCAAAGTAAAGGGACAGGCTGTTCTATTGTTGTTAGGCTTCCTTAATGGTGTGATTGGACACATTAGAAGTAAGCAAGTTGGTGGGGGTTTTTAAAGGGCAAGGAGAGAAAGGTCTCTTCTTGATTTTTTTTTTTTTGAAGTGTAAAGATTTGGAATGAGTTTGATCAAAGAAGGATCATTTTAAGTCCTTAGCTTGCATATTGCATCGAATTTAGAAGTTTTTCTTGTGCCATAGGCTTTTATATTGTTTAGAAATTTTAATATTCATCTTTTGTTTTGGGATCAATAGTTGAGTTTGATCAAGTATGATGTTCCCTTGATGTTATTTTAGAAAAATTGAAAAAAAAAAGAGGAACTAATTTTTAACTTTAAATAGATTGTAGCTATAATAGTTATATCTGTACCTGATGATATTTTGATCATATGCACTGTACCCAATGTGTCATCAGATCATGGCTCAAGATTATCTCAACCCGACACAAAAGACATTGATCCTGCTCGTTCGTGCAGCTCAAGTGATGAGTTTGCTGACTTTATTTCCAGATATAATGATATTTGCTGACCCTTTTTTTTTTGTATTCTTGATACTAGTACTGCAACTTATGTTTGTTTGATGATGTTTTTGCTAACTTTTATATTTGAATGTACAACTTTCCTAGTTACTTTTAAACTCATGTTTGGACATTTGTTGGGTTATTTGAAATTGATATTTGAACAGCATTATGGTCATTTATTTTTTTGTTTGTTTGGTTCCTATGTTTTATTAAATATGATACATGTAATATGAAATATAAATTTGATACAGGTGATTTTTATCTACTCATACTATAATTTTCTCCACATATACAAGCCAGGTTACATACATATACAGATGGTTTACCTACACATACGAGTATTTTTACTTACAGATAGAGATCTATTAGCTACAAATGTAACTACTTTTATCTACACATGTGGATGCTTTTACCCACACATACTGAATTTTGACCGTTTTATGTACGAAGATATACCTACACATACAACTACTTTTATCCACACATAAAGTTGTTTTTACCCACACATAGAGCTATTTTGCCTACACATATCAGTAATTTTTATCTACACATAAAATAAATATCATGACACATTAAATGCCACGTCACATGACACATCATTGTACACGTCATACACAATCTGCCAACAAAGAAGCTGTGTCAATATCCACGGCAGCATCCACGTCAGCTTCCACGTCATCATCACACGTTCAGCCAGCAAATTACCCAAACATATTGTAAATATTTACCAACACATATATATGTAGGTAAATGTTTTATCTTTACCTACACATAGGTATATGTGTGGGTAAAAACATTTCTCCGCAATCCTATAGCGACATATTCTAACATTTATTTTATGTATAAGTAAAGACATTTGTTGACACATAATTATTTTTTACCCACACATCATCTGTGTGGGTAAAAACTTAATTTCTTGTACTCTTAACCAAGTTATTCTAGCCTTTTGTGTCCAGTAAGATTCCTCTTCCTTATACATCTTTCCTAGTCTTGTCTTCAACTGCACTACCTGTTGGTAATCCTTCTCTTTTCCAGATTTTTGCAATTGCTTTATTTCTGCTTTCAAGCTTCTGATTTCATTATTGCTGTTTATTTTATTTGCTTTGTTCTAATTTTCAAGGGCCGATCTACACTCCTTAATCTTACTTTTAACCATGAATCCTCTTGACTCATCAATCTGTTTTTACCATGCTCCCCTTATTACCTCCTCCACTTCAGGATGCTGGATCCACCTGGAATCAAAATAGAATCTTTTCTTTCCTCTCTTTAAGTTCGGATGAGTTTCCAACAGGATCATGCTATGGTCTAAGCCTAACGATTCTCGATGAGTCACTTTTGCTTTTCCAAAATCCAAGTCCCACTCCACACTGGCAAAAACCCAATCTAATCTTTCCTTAATCCTTCCTTCTTTATTCCATGAGCAATACCGTGTCCATGGCATTCTGTCATATCTTAGATTAATTAACTCATTTTCCTTAATGAATCCTCTGAAGTCTTTAAAGGAGCCAGTATTTCGAACATTGCCACCCCATTTTTCATCATTAGATGTAATATCATTGAAGTCTACCATGATGATGAATTTCTTTCTCCACAATCTCTTCCTCCCTTTAATGCATTCCCACTGTTTTTTCCTCTCATTTCTGTCTGGGCTGGCATACAAACACACACACCACCAATAGTTATCCCCATCTTCAGATTTTAGTTTCAACTCAATTGTAAAACTGGTCCATAGTATTTTCTCCACATTTACCTCTTCTTTCCACAAAGAGCTTGTCAAAACCTATCCTTTTTTTAACTGTTTCCAAAACAGATTTTTTATTCTTTGTTTCACATAAGAAAATTAAATCTAGGGAAAGGAGTTGAATTACTTCCTTCAAGCTGGGAATTACCAAGGGGGCTCTCTGCACCTTGGCAATTCCACGCCAGAAGCTTCATTGGAATTTTGGGGACCAAATGGGTTGGCCCCCTCCCCCCACGCTATTGTACTCGGCTGATTCTCATCTACAAATTTGCATTTCTTAATTTGTGATTCTTTCTCCTTTGCTACATTTTCCTCTTCTCTCTCTGTGAACTTCCTCGTGGTTCCCTTATCTAATTCATCATGTTTGTATCATTCTGACCCAAGAAACACTTTCTGCTTTGCTCTTCTCCATTGAAAATCCGAATTCCTTTTTCCACCTGTCTCTTGAATTTTCTGATCCCTTTGGATTTATTTGTTCCTCCTGTTTAATTATTTTCCAGCCCAGTTTGACAAGGATCCTTTTGCAGTGATTTTTGTCTTTGGTCCTCTCCCACTTTTTGGTCTACTACAGGCCCATCTTTTATTCCTCTTTCTACCTAGCCCATGTTGCTCGCCCTAATTTCAGTCAAATCCATTCCTACAGGCCCTTCACTAATGTGTTGTACACTTCATTTTTTATTTCTAATATTTTAATTATTTCACTCCTTCCCGACAGTGTATTTTTTTCCAAAATTTGAACCTCCCTCTTTTCTTTTCTCTCCTTCTCCATTCCCCTCTCTATCCCATCAATCACCATCTCACGATTGTCCAATTTTATTCCACTTGTGGTTTGGTTTCCTTTCCCGTCTCCTGATCTTCTATCACTAACACTCATTGCTTGTTGTTGCTTCACCATAGCTGGATTATTTGATTGGTGTATGTAGACATCAAATTTTGACACATCTTTGGTAAAAATATGTGTGTTATTTTATTTTAGGGGGTATTTTTTATTTTTTATTTTTCGAGGGTCGAGTACAATTTTCGCGTATTATGTCTAATTCGTCACATCAGGGGCACAACGGTAATTTCATTATGTAAATATTATTCTATTTTGTTTTATTTTCTAAATACATAATTTTTATTATTTTATCATTTATTAATGATTTTAATGATTTTTGGAAGTCATTTATTGTTTATTTAAAATTTTAGTATTTTACACTTAATGGCACGTTTTTCAATGCACTTATTTTTACAAGAATTTTCGAGTGAAAAAATTTTATATGTGTATTTTGTATATTCATAAATTTTCTGTCAAAATTACATAATTTTTTGAGGTCATTTAAGTATTTATTTAATTTTTGTCTTTTTTGTTTGTTAAGGGCACGTTACCCAAGAATGCATATATGTTAAAAAAAATTTTTTGAGTGAAAATTTTAATATACCTATTTTGTGTGATAATATATTTTTTGTAAAAATTTCGTGATTTTTAATGGTCATTTAGTATTTTTTTTTCTCACAATTTTGTCACATATGACATATATTCAAATATGTTTTATTATTAGAATTTTCATATCAAAGAAATTTATACATGCATCGTATGAATTTGTAGATTTTTAACAAAATTTTCATAATTTTTAAACACTATTTACTATTTATTTGGATTTTTTCTTTACAAAAAAAAAGAGCAAAAAATAAAAAATAAAAAAAGAAAGGAAAGAAAAGGGCGCCTGAAAAAAAAATATAAAAAAAAAAACTGCTGCACAGTAGCAGCAGAAAAAGAAAAACCAACCCCCTACAATTCAGCAGATTTGAGGGGATTTTGGGAAGATTGATTTTCTTTCTTCACCCACTTTCATCATCACATTCAACAACACAAAAACACTTCTAACTCTCTATTCTCCAGAGACGACACACATACTCAACCATCAGTTCCGTTTTTTTCTCTCAAAAACACAGACACACTTTCTTCTTTTCTCCTTTTTCAGTTCACACACAACCCATCTGCACCATATCACAGACACCATCAGTTTCCATTTTTCTTCTCTCAAGAGAAAACACAGAAACTTTTTTTTTCTTCTTTTCTCCCTCTCAGCTCTCACTGCATATACACGCATTGCACCACCACCAGCTGCCAAAATCAATCCACCAACGTTGCCAAGTTCCACCAATTTCATAGCCAAACCAGGTAAGGTTCTCGGCCCTTTTAAACTGATTTTTGCGTACCATAAATTTCATGATGTTCCTAATTAAAATTTCTGAATTATTGCCGCTTAATCTATAATTTCGATAGCCTTGATGTTTGGATTTAGACAATTATGTTTCATGAAGAAATTCAAGATTGATTTTAAAAAAAACTCAGGTGAGAAATAGGAAAATTAACTAGGAAGAACGGAGAGAGAGAAGCTGAGAGAAAGAAAGAAAAACTAGAGTGTAGTCTGAAGAGAAGAGGAGTCGGAGAGTGAGAGTGAGTAGGTCGAAGAGAAGAAGAGAAGAAGAGAAGAAGAGAGTGAGTGAGTAAGGAGAAGAGAAGAAGAGAAGAAGAGAGTGAGTGAGTAAGGAGAAGAGAAGAAGAGAAGAAGAGAAGAAGAGAGTGAGCGAGTGGCCGAAGAGAAACAGCCGAGGAGAAGTAGCCGAAGAGAAATGGCCGAAGAGAAATGGTCGAAGAGAAAAATCTAAAGAGAGGGAGGCCGAAAAGAAAAATCCGAAGAGAAAATCCGAAGAGAGGGAGGCCGAAAAGAAAAATTCGAAGAGAAAAATCCGAAGAGGGAGGCTGAAGAGAAAAATCCGAAGAGGGAGACCAAAGAGAATATTGGCCGAAGAGAGGGTGGCCGAAGAGAAAAATCTGAAGAGGGAAGCTGAAGAGAGAAAATCCGAGGAGAATATTGGCCGAAGAGAGGGAGGCTGAAGAGAAAAAATCCGAAGAGAATATTGGCCGAAGAGAGGGAACCCGAAGAGAAAAATCCAAAGAGGGGAAAACCGAGAATAAGAAAAGAAAATTTGTAGCCGAGACTTAGTTTTTTTTTCTTTAGTCATTTATTTTCATCATCTTCATCTGATTATATTACACTTTGCTCCCCTTAGATGCTTAATTGTTTAATAATGCCCTTCAATACTTTAATTTACTTCATTTAAGTCTTCATTTTATTTTAATTGGCCCCTAGAATTTTGTAGTTTCTTTCAATTACATCTAAGTTAATTACAATATGTTCTAATATGTCTGGAAATTGCAATTTTACACCCCTTAGTTTGCTGAAATTGCAAATTTGTTCCTAAATATTGCTGAAATTATGTTTTCACCCCCCTAGGTTTGCTCTAGTTCACCTTTTACCCCCATACATTACTGGAATTGTATTTTTGACCTTAGGATATTGCTGGGATTGTATTTTAGCCCTTAGATATTGCTGAAAATCATAAATTTGGTCCCCAGTGTTGCTGAAAATTGCATTTTTTGCCCCCCAACCTTGCAGAAATTTTATTTTTGTCATTATGTTCTGCTGGAATTACATTATTGCCCTCCAATATTGCTGAAATTTGCATTTTTACCCCCATACTTAGCTGGAATTTTTTTTATTTAGCTCAAACACTTGCTGTATTTTTTTTAGAGCCCCAAACTTGCTGGAATTTATTGTTTCATCCCTCATACTTGCTGGAATAATTTCTAAATCCCTTGAATTTTCCTGGAATTTCATTCCCAAGTCTTATATTTTGCTGGAATTTCATTCTAAGTCCCCTAATTATGCTCGAACTTACATTTTTATTCTCAATTTTAAGTATTTCCCATATTTATACTTTAAATAGTGGTACCTTGACATGTTTGTCAATTTTCTTAGCAATTTGTACCGGATTTACAAATGGGAGGTACCTCTATTACCCTTTTATTTTTCTTTATGTGCTCTTACGTGCTCCTATGTGTTTTGCTATATATTTTTTTTTTATGTATCTCTTTGTGCTTCTAATTATTATTCATGTGTGAGTATTTATTTATGTCATATTATTTATTTGAATTTAATTTTTGATTATTCAAAGAAATGTAATAGATAGTTAATGTTCTATTTAGCAAAATTTCTGTATTTAGATAGTTAATGTAATAGATAGTTTATATCTAGTTAACAAAAACTTTTGTATTTTAGTTAGAAAATGTAATAGATAGGTTAGATAGGCTACTTTGATCATCTTTTCCATTTTAGATTGTAATTAGGCTTCTCCGGTGTAATAGTTAGGTTTTGTGTGCTATGTGTGCTATGTGCTTATGTGTTTTATTCGTTTTTCCTAGGATTTTGCATCTAGAATATTATGCCTATGTGTTATGTGCTCCTATGTGCTAATATTTGCTTTTACATGATTATTGCTTTAATCTAGGCTTTATTCAATTACTTACTTGCTTTATTGTTCTATATATGTATCGTCACCACACTAGTCCAACGCTAGTTGTGGCCAATTTCGGTTTCTTCGCTAGTCCAACGCTAGCGGAGAATATATAGAAAAATAGGCTAGTCCAATGCTAAGCCTTTAGGTCATTTTAGTATTAGGATCATTTCTCGCGTGTTCATTCCATGCCATTTCACACACATTTTTTTTGTTTTGTTTTAGGCCTTTTTCCATTTTGTATGATTTTATATATATATATATATATATATATATATATATATATATACTCTATCATTTATTACCTATTTTAACATCTATTTAGTGCATAACATTTTAGATTCCACTACACATAGAATTTTAGGTCATTTGTGTGATTTTTGAATAAGAAACAGTCATCTACTCACGTGGGAAGCGATGGCGTACATGTCGTTCTCCCCTCCGTGAGTAGGAATAGTTAGTCACGAGTCCATTAGTCTCCCGTACCCGTTATGTTGCATCCCTACTTTCTTTGTCCACTTACTATCTATGCTACTATTTTCCTTTTTTTTTTTGCATTCTATTTTGCACCTAAACTCGTGACTCCGTCGAGGTCTACATTTGGGTTTCGCAATTAATGCGATAATTCTAACTAAACCTCAATGGAACATTTTGTCCCTTAACGATACCCATTTTTAGGACTAGATTTGCATTCATATAGTTGCATCCAAATGCGATAAAATCTTAGGGTTATATTAGGAAAATTTAGACTAAAACTCGCAACTAATTTCGGCTAGGTTGAAAGGGTGCTTTAGGCGCGAGCCTTTGCCTTCCCTTTCTTCAACTGTGACTCCCGAACCTTTTTCTCTTGTTTCCAAAGACCTAGAGTCGTCTAAAAGGGTTTTCTTGTTTTTTCCTATATTTTTTCCAAAAATCATTTCCTTAAAAAATCATTCTTAATTTTCTTACCTTTTATAAAATATTTTCGGGTGACTTGGTACACCAAAACTCAATACCAAGTGGCAACTCCTTTTTCACTAAAAAACCCTTTTTAGACTCTATTTTCGAGCCCAAAAACCGTCGCATTTTCAAAGTCCCATTTTAGGCCCTTTTTCTTTTATTTTAATAAAGCATTCGTTTGTTACATTTTTATCGAATCATCTTTTACCAAGCATTTTCTAAAAAATTATTTTTACAAAAAAAAATTTACACTCTTCTTTTTTAAAAAAGCACAACCACATTTAATTCTTCCTTTTCCTTTTTCTCGACCACACGATATCATTTATTTTCCCTTTCGAAAAATGGGGCGCGACAGTGTATGTTTGACGATCCCCCTTTCAACTGATTCCTCACTTCCTGCGGTGATTTAATTCCCGTTGCTCTCAGCCAACTGCCATATTGCAACCTGGAGCCACTGTCCACACTATTCAATCTATTGCTGCAACTTCGATCACCATGCCTAATTAATCCACATTCATAACAAAAGTCGGGGCACCGTTCATACTTGAATTCCATCCAATTGCTGGCATTTTTATTTTTGATCATTGTTCCTCTCATTAATGGTTGATTGGTATTCACCTCAACCTTGATTTTTATATGCCTCCCAAGTTTATTTCCTCCAGCTAGGATTACAACATTTTCCCCTCTTCCAATAACTGAGCCTACTTTGATTCCCACCTCTTTTGTCAAATAGTGAATTGGGAGATTCCATAACTGAATCCACATTGGTGAGAAATCAAAGGCCCTAGGATTTTGATCCATACCCTCTTTCCATTCCTTTACATTTAGTAACTGATTGTCAATTAAGTATGGTCTACCTGTGAGTACTCTTCTAGTAACATCTCCTTCTTGCCCTGAGAATTGATACATGTTAACCCCAATCTCTATCACCGTTAACCCTCTTGGGTAGCCCCACATTTGGTTTACGAAATTTTTAATTCCATTGATGTTGATCACCTTCTGCCCGATTACTTTTCCAAACAAAGATTTTCCACATTCAGTTCTTCCAACTTCTAAATCTTTGTCACTCAAATCCACCTCCTCTCTTTCCTTACCGGACAGGTCGAACTTCCTTAGAATTTCTGTCATCTCCTCCGCCATGACTCCTAAAAGTCTTGTATTCCTTTAGACAATATCACAGCAAAAACCTGCACCTCCCACCCAATAACCAAAGCTTAAAAGATGGCACCTTTTCACAAGAAAAATAGAGAGAACGAAGTTAGCTAATAACACAGATGGAAAACTAAAACACAAAAAGTAATTTTTGACAGGGATAACAAAAGAAGGGCTACACAGTTGGCCCAATTGATTAAAAGGATGCAGATATGGTCCCAAACTTGATACTTCCTAAGTTTCCTCAAACGAGTGAGGAGGATACTCCCATTAAGAGAAAGAAAGCTCTCATGAAGAGAGAGTCCAAGGAAAGGCCTCTGAGTCTTCACCTTCGAGGCTATCCATGAGAGAAAAAATTGACTCGAATTGATATTACTGGCTCTACAGAATAGGTCTATTTCTATAATCTAACTAGATGATCAATTATTTGAAAATTTGTTCAGATGCACTGATACCCAAACTGGTTACTCTTAAATTTATTTTTTATCAAAATAATTCAAATTCTTTTTAAAATTTCACTTGCTAGCTATAATTCCATTTCTTTTTTGAAATCATTCATATAAATTTTGCTTGTTTCTGAAAATAATAAATATGAATACCATGTAATGATTAATTCAAAAGCTTTTACTTTTTATTTTTTACAACAATAATCATTAAGACTATATAACAATATAAAATCAAATATAAATTTTATATTTTCTAATTTTGAACAACAAAGGTTTACTTTAACATAAAATGTACTTTAATTTTTTAACATAAAAAATTAAAAAATTAATTTTTATTATATTGACCGATTTGGATAACTGATGATTTGCAAATTTCTCTTTTTTTTTTTTGTCGTCTCGCGACAGATTGGTTTTACCAATTTTTCAATACACCCTTTTTTTAATCTTTTATTTTTTATTTTTTATTTTTTATTTTTTTATATAGTAATCCCAGTGCGTGCTACCGATTCCATCATGAATTTTACACGCCAATGACTCGATGTAAGACTACTGACAAACATAAACCTGAACTTCTCCTAGGTGAACATCTCACCATTGGTTCGCTTTCCCCCGGCTTCCTTAGTAATAGTAAGAGGATTCCCCGTACCAACGGCAAATACAGAGTCTTGTATACTTTTCATTCTTTTCTACCCCCCCAAGTCCCGCCCCAGATCTCTGACAAACTCCTCCCTGCTTGATTCACTCATTCATTTCCCTTTCCTCCAGATTGAAAAAGAAAAAAGAGTAAGCCATTAACCCATCTCTTTTTGCTTTTTACTATTCAAGATTTATACATGGAGTGCATCATTAGCCCATCTCAAGGGATTTACAAATCTTGCACCTGATCTGCTCTGATCTCAATCTTTATTCACTTATCTTAGCAGGTCAAGAGGGCTCTTCTTTTCATTTGACTCGAATTGAATTGGGTTGGGTTGGGGTGAAGGGGAGAAAGAAAGAGATACGAAAATGGCTGGCGCTGCAGGGGGTTTTGTCACCCGGGCATTTGATTCTATGCTCAAGGAGTGTGCCAATAAGAAGTATACTGCCCTGCAAACTGCTATTCAGACTTATTTAGGTTCGCATTATTTTTCGCTCCTCTTTATCGTTGAGCCCTGATTGTAATCTTTTTCCTGCTTTATTTAAGCTTTACTATTATGCTTGCAGCTCAATTGATTTGTTGCTGTGCTTAAAATTTTGTGTAGTGGGAGTTTAGTTCCGTTAAGTATTGATTTGCTTTCAAAATAGGATGGTGGATATTTTTCTGTGGAGATTTGTAAGGTGAATTGGCTGCTTGTATTTGAAGCCAGGAAATGTAGCGATTTTCTGTGTCTTGTGAACTAAAATCTTAAGCTTGTGTGCTGATTGAATGCGTCACTTAACCTTTGGACATGTTTAGTGTATGTTCGGATTATTTCTTGATGTTTGGTTTGAAGTTAGAGTATTTATAGCACTGTATCTGGAATTTATTTTCTTGGGGCACTGGTCCTGGAGCTCATGTTTGTATATTGGCTAAATCAATTAAATGCTGGAAATTTGGGGCATCTGGTGTAACATGCAATTATGGATTAAGGATTAGAATATCTGGGGCTGGGATGATTTGGGGCATGTGGTGTAATGTGCAATTACTGATTAAGGATATTAGAATTCTGAGACAGTGGAAGATGTATGAGGACATATATTTTTTGAATTCACATTAGCATTGCAAAACTGGGTGGAAAAAGGTTTCTTTTTTCACAAGAAGATATTGAGGAAGTTCATCTTTTATAGGAAGAAATATCCATGCAATGTATCAGTTTGGCTAATTATCCCTGTAGTTGCTGTCATGTTATCTCTGTTTTCTTAATTCTCATGAAGAGCAATATGGTTATTTAGGCTTGCAAGCAATGAGATGGAGTTGTGTTTTTTTTTTCTTTGGGGGGGGGGGGGGGGGGCGGGGGGGATTTTTGCATTTGTTGCTTGGTATGTTCATGAAATCATTCATACGACAAATTTGGCTGAGGGGCTTTTATAAAGTGATCTCGATATGCATGCAAACTAATGAAGTGATACTATATCTGCTGCTTTAGTGGTGCAAAAAAGTTTCAAGGGAGCAAAAATTTTGGAAGAAACACTAAAGCATAAGATAGCGGCTTACAAGAGCTCCATTTTTCTGGATTAATTTGGTTGGTTGTTGGGTCTACCAGAGTTTTGGAATGAACCCTTATTATGTCTAGATTACCAATTACTGCATTGGATATATGGAATAAGTTTAAGCCAGTTGTTGTGATATCTTATTTTGTGTAAACTACTCCATTCATCGAACGTGGTTGATTTTCTGTGTCCTATTAGTTTCGCATATTGTATATGTCATTAATTTTGTCTGGTCTCATCTTCAATTTTGTATATGTTATGCCCTTTCCAAGTATTTGAGATTGACCACATTGTTATCCATTTTCCTTTGGTTTTTGCTGTCTCGAAATACCTCCTTTGTTCAATCACATCTTCTTTTTTCCTTTTCCCACTTAAAGTTACTTTTGATGCATCTCCTATATTTGACCATCAATAGAAGATAGGTTGCTTATTCTTCCACTACATCTGTTGAATTACATTCAAATCCAGATCATTTTCATTATTCTCATAAGTTAACATTGAGTACGAAAACGAATTGACTGAAAATGCTTCCATTTTTAATTTTACCTTTCTTGGATTACCTTAAACCACTCGACAAATACCAAGGGAAAGTTTTACAGAGGATTCTAGTTTGCCTGAAATTTGTTGCTTCACTAGATGCATGGGTTTTTTATTCGCTGATGTTTGCTTGATTTAAATCCACTTTGAGAAAATGAATGAGGTTCTCAATTACCATGTAACCCTTTTTTTCTTATTAATTAACAAGTTTTTAAGGTTACATCTAAACTTCTAACAATTGTTTGCGGTATTTTCTTCTCTTCTTTTTGCACAAAAGTTTTCTAGTGTGCTTGGTTTGATTTAAAAAACCAAATATGATCACTGTTATCATTGATCTATGCTGAGTGATATGGTTAGAAGGTGTACCAAGTGATACCCCTTTTGAATGGATTTTAATTAAGTTGAAAGAAGAGAAAGTGAGACAATCTGTTTGTAGGCTTCTGGAATGCCAGAGGTTCTCGTTGAAAAATGCTTTATGTAGTTATGTTTGGTATTTACTGAAGATGTTGCCTCTATCACGTTTATTGAGGTGGTTGCACTACAGAATGGCCATGCCTTATTAGCCCAATTAGAAGTGCATTGACACACCCTTAATGTTCTACTTTTTCTTGCTACTATGAACCATTTCTTCTAATTGAGTGGTCCTTTTTTTTGTGCTTTATAAATTTCAGACAATGCAAAGCATCCCAATCAGCAGTCCAGTTCCAGTGTTATTGTGCAAACAGCATCTTCAGCTGGAGATGAGAGGTTGTTTATCTATTGATAGTTGCTTTTTATCTGCTTTCTTTTGCAATCCTTTGCTCCAACCTTCAGTTTTCTGCTTTCTTTTTCTGTTCTTTTTCCTTGATGGATTTGTTTAAGCTGCGCTCCCCTCGTTGTTTGTCATATTTTGCTGTTTTTGAAAATGCAAGTTATTACTGTTGGAGCTTGTTTATCACGTTCTTCATGTTATTTGTGATGGGTTTTTGTGGTTTGGTGGATAGAATGAGTTTCCTAAATGAGGTAGATTTGTTGTAATTTCTTCATTCACATGTTGTTTGAATTACTTTAAACACTTCTTTCAGTAGTTTGCCTGAAACTCAAGCTGGATCTGTGAAAGATGCAACGGAACCAGATGATTCAACAACACCTTCAGAGTCTAGTGAGGCAGCAGATTCTGTAGAAAGACCAAAAAGCACAGGTGGAAATATAACAGTTACCTTAGCAAATGCTGGGAATACTTTATTAGAAGCTGATGCGGAACTTGTTCTGAATCCACTACGACTTGCATTTGAGATGAAGAATGCTAAAGTGGCAGAGCTTGCGTTGGATTGTCTTCATGTGGGTGCCTCTTATTATTGTCTTTAATGTTGAAGCTTGTGTCTTAGGTGACGAGTTTTGTCTGGTTTAATTGCATCTGTTATTGTTTACATGGTATCTTCCCCTTTTACATTCTATGGCAAGGATTTCCATCTTCTTTTGGGTGAATTTCGTTATTCACACAGTACAAAAAGACAATTATGACCTTGTTTTGTTATGTACACGTATTTCAACTCCCCAATGTGTGTGAACTCTAACTTAAAATAGTAATAGGAAAAAGTTGATCTAGTGGAGGTACAACAAGGTGAGTTCTTGTTAGATATCACCTATTATATTGAGAATATCACATGCTGTATCCCCTATGCTCAAGTACCTTACCGACTATGGATGTTTTGTATTTTCTCAAGATCTGATTTGATGTACTATTGCACCTTCATACGTTACACCACAATTTAACATGATCAACTGCTAAACGACATGGATAATATGACAATTTTGTTTTACCCTTGATCCTAGGCTGTCTTACCCAGCACTTTGTGGTAATTTGAGATAATTTTTGGACGATACAAAATCCTAAAGTTTTTTTTTTTTTATTATAGTTTTAGTTGTTTAGCCGAATGTAAAATTTCAAAGTCTTATTTTGAATTTGGAATGGAAATTCTCATTTGATACTAAGTTTATAGTTTTTTTGAGAAAGTTAATGATAACACATCTTGAATCATGATCTAGTTTCGAGTGGGCAAGCTGATAGTCAAAGTTCCTTTGTTGATAGATGGTTATAAGAGTGGCTGCAGGGGGAACATAATTTCTAGCCTATTAAGATGTGGGGTGTTGAAACACTGGATGTTTTCTAAAACAGTAGTATATAATATCAGTAGAGCATGTAGTTCTGAAACTTTATTATTGTAAAGTCACAGAAACTGGTATAAGAATTCTGTTCCTCACTAAGCTGATTTGTCATCTAGAAAAAGTATCAAACGCAAATTGGAAAGGAGATGTGAATGTTTGTTTGCGTGTAAACTTACGTTTAAAGAGATTGTTTCTTCATTTAAACTTTTGCTTTTGTCAAGACTAAACTGGTTGTGGAGAAAAAGGCTTATTGTCAAACTTTCGGTGTGAAAGCGAGCATGATACATTCTGACACCATTATAATGTTTAGCCATATAATTGAATTTCAGTTTCTCAGAGTAGTTATGGTAATGTTTGGTAGATGGATGTATTGCTTTTTATTTGAATTGAGAATAAAATAGATGGATAACTTTTCCAAGCTCAATTTAATGCAGAAACTTATTGCATATGACCATTTAGAGGGTGATCCTGGTCTGGATGGTGGTCTAAATGAACCTCTGTTTACAGATATCCTGAACATGGTCTGCAGTTGTGTGGATAATTCATCTCCTGACAGGTATGCACCATTCTGCACTGGAAATTGATTTCTGTTCCTCCATAATTTTGGCTTTTCTGGATTTGATATCTGATACAATGGCTTTCAGTACTACTCTTCAAGTTTTGAAGGTGCTTCTTACAGCTGTTGCATCGACCAAGTTCAGAGGTATGTAGTTACAGACGTAAGAGTTTGTTGTTTGCTTATTTTATTCATAAAGTCAGTTATATTTTTTTGTATCATGGTTCAGTGTCCACCAAGTGATGAAAACGGGTAAGGTAACTTTTTATGATGCATACCATATTGATACTATGTTTTCAGTGTTGTTTGAGTAATCTTCTTCGCTGCCTTTTTTTGGTTCTCCCCATCCCTCCACATGTGAATGGTTATATCTGTGGCGATGTGCAGGGTACAAAAATATTGCTCCCAAAGTTGTGTATATGTAGTTCTTCCACTCTAGTTTCCTCTAGTAGTTATCACATGAAGTTCCCATGCGTTTATTTCAACTCCTACATCTTGCATATGATAAGAAGTCTTATGACTTAACTAATTTAGTTGAATTGGCCCCATAATATGGGAAAGTCTTGCATATAGGGAACTTAACGCAGATTATAAAGTGACATTGAATATAAGGTGATGTGGCTCAATATGATGTTATTAGCCCATGTGACCAAAGAAATGGAAATCATGAATCAGGATATACCTGATCTTGAAGCTTTGAAGAATTGGTAATGGGGCTGCTTCTGTCTTAGTTGGTCCCACAATTATTCTTTATGAATCACTATTGTGATGCTTCCTTATCCTGGTGCTGCTTGATGTACAAGATTTCCCATTCATGACTTTTTTGTTTTCATGCAGTTCACGGAGAACTGTTGCTTGGTGTAATCAGAGTGTGCTATAACATTGCTCTGAATAGGTAATTAAGGAAATCTTTGCTGAGTTGAAATTATTTGTTGCTATACTCATCTCATGACTTCTTATTGGATGTTTAGCAAGAGTCCCATAAATCAAGCAACTGCGAAAGCCATGTTAACCCAGATGCTCAGTATCGTATTCAGACGGATGGAGAATGATCTGGTTTGTCATTTAAAATTGTCTCGTTTTTAAAGAAAATTTTCCTCTACATATGATTAAGTTGGGACAGACATCTGAAGTGTCTTTATACCTCTTGGCGATTCAGGTGCCTCCTTCATCTATTTCTGTTGCACAAAAAGAAGCTACTTCAAAAAATGGATCAAACTTGGAGGACGAGTGGGCATCATCAAGTGATCAGAATGATACAGATTTGACTTTGGGTGACGCACTTTCTCACAACCAAGCAAATGATACATCTCTTGCATCTGTTGAGGAACTTCAGAATCTTGCTGGTGGTGCTGATATCAAGGTCCATTTCTATTTGTGGTTTAGCACTTAAATGTATAATTAAGTACAAGGAAGCTGTATCCTTATTCTTGTGCAGGTTTTTTGTTGTCACTGGCTTTGGCTATGTGATTTTAGATCTTTTTTGATGACCTTGCCTATGTAATATGTACCTTATAGGGTTTAGAGGCTGTTCTTGAAAAGGCTGTTCACCTTGAAGATGGTGAAAAGGCAACAAAGTATGGAAATGCACTAATACCCTGATTCTTTTATTCTGAAAGGGTCAGCTAATCACACAGATTATTAATTTCATAATCTTTGGATATTTTTAACTGATCTGAACTTTATCTGTCTTTAGAGGGATTGACCTAGAAGGCATGAGCATTGTAGAACGTGATGCTTTACTCCTTTTTCGCACCCTCTGCAAGGTTTGTAACTTTGTAGGTTTAGGTTTCTCTTTGTAGTGGTCTCTAAATTTTTAATTGCAACTTCATTAATTTTTCATGCTTTCTGTTTACAGATGGGTATGAAGGAAGATAATGATGAAGTTACTACCAAAACCCGCATCCTTTCGCTGGAGCTTCTGCAGGTTGTATTTGGGATTCACAAGCTTTAAGAATTATCGCTTCAATGTGCAACTTTAGTCATCTCCCGTATAATTTGTTTTAGTTACTTGCCAAATACTTTTCCATGACTGAGAAGCTAGTCAGAACCAGTGCATTTCTTCAGGGCTAGAAGTATGGCATGGGAAGCTTAATTGCTGATGATTAGTGCCAAAAGTAATAAGGACAATAAAATGTTGAACTGTGAATTTACGAGCCAACAGGAATGCAAAAAGTTTACTTAATCCTAAAACAAGCACATACCCGTACCAGAGGCCCTGATCTGATGTAATATTCTTTTCAAAATTTTGTAACTTTATAACTAAGAGCGCTTTTTTTTTTTTTTCCCAATTAACTGCATGAACTTGATAAGTTTCAAGGAGAAGGGAAGTGGTCGTAAAGTAGAGTTGAAATTGGATTCCTTTTCCTCCCTAAGGGTCCGTTTGGTTCATGGACAGGATGAGATGAGATGACTTATTCTCGGGCTATGAATCTTAGGATGAGTTATCCTAGGATTATTAGTCCCAGTTATCCAGTGTTTGGTTGACACCAGATTTGATAGGATATTTTACGAAATAATGGCTTTGTTTGTTTGATATTGTTTTTTAAAAACATGTTTTTTAGAAACTTCATACACATTTTCCAACCACATTTTTATCTCACATACACATTTACCAAGAATAATCTTTAAAACAACTACAATAATGTTTTTTAAAAAACACCTCAAAAAACATCCATCCAGACGCAGCCAATGTTATTGTGCATTTTATCGGGGTTTGAATTTTGGTTGTTTTACTAAAAAAACCCAAAATTTACAGTATTACTTTTATTTGGTAATAGTGGTGGTGTACGGTGGTAGATGGTTCATGGTGGTGCATGGTGATAGAGGGCGGTGGAGTTACGTAATAGTGGTAGCGATGATGCTCGATAGGGGTTGTGTATGGTTGCGGATGGTGGTGATTGTGGTGGTGTTGTTGTATGGTAGTGATAGTGGTGTTGCACAGTGGTAGATGGTAGTGGTGGTACAAGGTAGTAGATGGCCATATTACATAGTGGTAATGATAGTAGTAGTGGTGTTGTTGGGTCTTGATGGTAGTGGTGCTCAGTGGTGGTAGTGTGTGTGGTGGTTGTGGTTGGTAATGCTATTTGGTGGTGGTGTTGGTGATGGTAGTGCTATTTGGTGGTGATGGTGGTGATGGTAGTGCTATTTGGTGGTGGTACATGGTGATGGTGATGGTGGTGCATATGATGATGGTAGCGGCAAATTAGTTAACAGTTATGTTATCCCATATAAGAATAATCCTGAGATGACTAATACCACCTCCACTATGGGATTACTTTATCCCACGTACAAGGGATTAATTCGGTTTGATGGGATGAATAATCCCATGTTTAAAATGCTAACAAACATTGAATGATATAGGATTAGTAATCTGATCTCGCGTCAGCCCATGAATCAAATGCACCCTAAAAGAGGTTGGACTCCATTTCCTTTCTTTGTTTTTTACTCATTTTCTTCCCTTTTCTCTGTCATTTGACTTTTCCTTTTGCCATCGTTGCTATCAGCATGCTAAACTATATCTATGTCACATTATAGAGTTGTTTGTTCTGGCTGAAAATTTGTCGCCATTTGCTCTCCCACTATGGTAGCACTTAAAGACAATATCTTAGAGCTTGCAAGAGTTTCCTTTTCCAATTCTTGGGTATATTGATTAAATTTAATCCTAACAGATCTTTTCAAAATGTTATAGAATCATAGCCATTTTCCATTGTGGTTGTTTGCAAGCTTCAGATGCAGATTGCCTAAATAGTAAGATGATTGGAACTGGAAAATCACAATGCTAAATACAGCTCCAGAAGTGATATCCTTAATTTTTCAGAGTGGCAAATTTTTGCTTGTGAAAATCATTTGAATTTTTCTATCCTTGTAATAATAACAAAGTTGTGGATGTTTACTTGGAATCTTTTTTAGTTAGTTCAGCAAGTTGAATAGGTAATATTCAACTCTGTGTTAACTGTTACTTTTTGTTATTTTATGCTCTTGGACCTGCTACTCTAATGCTTTTCATGTTTTGAATTTACAGGGTCTTCTGGAAGGTGTCAGTGTCTCCTTTACAAAGAACTTCCATTTTATCGACTCAGTCAAAGCTTACCTTTCATATGCATTATTGCGAGCATCAGTTTCTCGAGCTACATCCATATTTCAGGTACAGTAGGAAGCGTTTTATTTGTATTTATTCTTCATTTGATGTCACGGATATTCCGCTTCATAAATTCTAATTTGAACTGTTATTTGTTGGACAGTATGCAACAGGGATTTTCTTGGTACTCTTATTGCGGTTCAGGGAAAGTCTCAAAGTATGAAAATGAAAAGATATTCATCTCACCTACTTTTTGAGAACTGAAGTATTGTTTCTTCTGCTGCTAATGCCTATTCTTTTGGTCAGGGGGAAATTGGTGTTTTCTTTCCATTGATTGTTTTACGATCCTTGGATGGTTCAGATCTAAACCAAAAACCAAGTGTTCTTCGGTATGATGTCTTTTCAGAAGATAATGCTGATATTTGAATCTAACAGTTTTCCCTTATCTATTTCATAAGTTTGGCTGTTACTTCTTGCTGTTATTTTTTCCTCTGTGAGTAGATTTGCCAAAAGTTGCACTTCAATGAGAATTAGCTGTTTGACATATCAAGAATATTGATGCTTGTGGATCTCAGGATAGCTTGCATTTCATGTGCTTATTCTTCATGTCTCATGACTTTGAATGAATCTGATCTTCCAGGATGCTAGAGAAAGTCTGCAAGGATTCTCAGATGTTGGTTGACCTCTATGTGAACTATGATTGTGATCTTGAAGCACCTAATTTGTTTGAACGCATGGTTTGTTCTTGTTCAACATTTCTATGACTAACTTCCCAGTGAGGTTTTTATGCGTTTAACAAGTTATCCTCTTTTCCTCTTTCTGGTATAGGCTACAACATTATCCAAAATTGCTCAAGGAACTCAAACTATGGATCCAAACTCCGTTACTGCTTCCCAGATGGGATCAATTAAAACATCATCTGTTCAGGTATAAACTCTTTGAACTGTGCTTTCTGTATTCATCTGGCTATGTCTTACAACCATTTCTTTTTCTTCTGAATCACTGTTATAAGCGTTAGTTGACATCTCTTTAACGTATTTTTTAGTGTCTTGTGAGTGTTATAAAATCATTGGTTGATTGGGAGAAAACCCAGAAAGAATCAGGGAAGCAGAAAGAATCTTCTGAAGTGGAAAATTCAACTAGGGAGTCTGTTGAGTCTAAAGGCAGGGAAGATCTACCTAGTAATTTTGAGAAATTAAAGGCTCAGAAATCTACACTTGAAGCTGCTGTCTCCGAGGTATACCCTCTTGATCTGATCAAGGACAGAGTAGTATATCACTGATTTTGATTTGTTGCTATATATAATTATTGTTTTCTACTTGGGTTGTGTTCCATCACTGATTTTAGTAGAATATAACAGTTCAATAGGAAACAAGAGAAGGGTATAGAATATCTAATATCAAGTGGGTTGGTGGAGAACACGCCAGCATCAGTTGCTCAGTTTCTTAAGAACACTCCCAATTTGGACAAGGTAAAAGATAGCTGCTTTTTATGGGTTCTTCTCTGTACAATTTAGCTTTTATTTGCAGTGACTAACTGTCTTGTTATGTTAGGCTAAGATTGGAGACTATATTGGCCAGCACGAGGAGTTTCCACTTGCTGTCATGCATGCTTATGTTGATTCCATGAAATTTTCTGGATTGAAGTTCGACACAGCAATCCGTGAATTCCTACGTGGATTCCGACTTCCAGGAGAGGCTCAGAAGATAGACCGCATAATGGAAAAGTTTGCTGAGCGGTGATTGCCTGCTTGCCTCTTTGCTGCTTGTCTTTTCATGCGATAATCCAAAACTAGTAAAAAACAGCAAAACAAGGGACCTGAGTTCAGAAAAGAAGTATGAGCTCGTGAACATAAGAGATTGATGCAAAACTAAATAACATTTTTTAAAGGCTGAGAGTACTATATTTTGGAAAAGATTCATATTGTTTTGGGGATTTGGTCGATCATGCCTTGCTGATTTTTCTTCATGAGTAGCAAAAGGCCAGTTGACCAATTAGTTTTTCATTTAATTCTTTACTTTTGTAAATATTATCTCTCAAGTATGATGGATAGAATTGGAGATCGTATAGAACATAATGTGGAAATCCTGACATGGGGCATTCTATATAGGTGCTCACAAATTAGAACAACACCCAGCTATTGCTATAATTTTGCATGTATGAAGTTGCCAGGTGATTGATAGACTTATAATCAAGCATGTTCTCTTTAGCTTATGCTTAATTAACGGAGTTGATATGCTTCAGAAGAGATCCTTTATGTCTTCATATAACAATACAAACATTCATGCATACCAGTTTTACTTTCAATAAGATGAATTTTATACTGATTTTGTTCGAGCTTCATGCTATACCTTTTCTGAGGAATGCTGAGCAACTGTCTCAAAATCAAGTTGAATTAAGTTTTAGCTCACTTGGTCAAAGTGGAGGCTCATGTGTATGTAGACTTCCCATCCTGTGGTTGAGATTTCCCATCCTAAAAGAGTCTTTGGTTTTCAGTACCTAGGGTGTAGGGACTTTTCATGATTTGTTTGCTCTTTACAATGAGTAATTTCCTTATTGTATACCTAAACTAGGTTTTCTACACCTTGTTTATTGAGTATAGCATTTTCACTTGAAGATCTTGCATTTCGGTGTTTGTATCTTGGATCCTTTTTATCAATGAGGGTGACCTTGCATCGTGGAAACACTAGAATTTAGATGGTATGCACGATGATAACCTTTGGTGTCAAACTAGATGACAGGCTTAGGCATTGACTGAATGGGTCATTCTTAAAAACCCTGCATGCTAATTTGCTGCTCATTATAGCATGCCAACAACTTTGTAGCTCTGCATGCCTGTTGTGCCCTATTACATATAGATTGTAACCATGATTTACAGCATAGCATTTAAATATATGAAGTTTGGTATTTATTTGGAATAACAGAAGCACATAATAACATCTTATTGCTTGTGACACTTTTCATTTTCGGCAGTTACTGTGCGGACAATCCTGGCCTGTTCAAGAATGCAGATACAGCTTATGTTCTTGCATATGCAGTTATATTGTTGAATACTGATGCTCATAATCCAATGGTGTGGCCAAAAATGTCAAAGAGTGATTTTTTGCGTATGAATGCTTTGCATGATGCTGAAGAATCAGCTCCTACGGAACTGTTGGAGGAAATCTACGATTCAATTGTTAAAGAAGAGATAAAAATGAAAGATGAACCTGCTGATATCACAAAAGGTAGCAAGCAAAAGCCAGAGGAGGAGAGAGGGCGGCTTGTTAGTATTCTTAATCTGGCTCTTCCCAAGGGCAAATCTTCAAGTGATTCACAGTCTGAAAGTGAAGCCATTGTCAAGCAAACACAAGCCTTTTTTAGGAGCCAAGGGAGAAAAAGAGGAGTATTTTATACTTCACATCAGATTGAACTTGTGCGCCCTATGGTAGAAGCAGTAGGATGGCCATTACTTGCCACATTTGCTGTTACCATGGAGGAGGGAGATAATAAACCAAGGGTTGTTCTTTGTATGGAAGGTTTTAAAGCTGGAATACACATTACACATATTCTTGGAATGGATACCATGCGCTATGCATTTTTAACATCTTTGATTAGGTAATTTCTATTTTCATTTTCTTTTTGTCTGCTATTTGCTTGTCATTCCCATGTTATCACCTCATGTTTTCTTTGTTCCTTGTGTTCTGTCTCTGTATTTTATTCTCCTTTTTATGTTTTTTAAAGAACTATTGTTGATATAAGAATGTTGAGAGTTACCTTTTTTGGCTGTATTATTAAATTTTTTGGTCTTTTTGTCTGTGTTGGATAACAAACAAACAAAATTTCAGACAATTTGGCAAAAACTTGATAAAATTTTCCTCAATTATCTTTATCTTGACTATCATTCTTAAAAATCTGCAGATTTAATTTCTTGCATGCGCCAAAAGAGATGAGAAGCAAAAATGTTGAAGCATTGCGGACTCTAATTGCTCTATGTGATTCAGACATTAATGCCCTTCAGGAGTCATGGCTTGCAGTATTGGAGTGCATCTCTCGGCTTGACTATTTAACTTCAAATCCAACAGCTGCAGCAACTGTCATGCAAGGATCAAACCAGATATCCAGGGATGCCATTTTGCAATCTCTGAGAGAGTTAGCTGGAAAACCAGCAGAACAAGTGTTTGTCAATACTGTTAAATTACCCAGTGAATCTGTTGTGGAGTTCTTTACTGGTCTATGTAGTGTATCAGCTGAGGAATTGAGACAAATTCCAGCACGTGTTTTTAGCTTGCAGAAGCTTGTTGAGATCAGCTATTACAATATGGCTCGTATACGCATGGTAACTGTTTATGGTTAGCCTTTTACTTTCGTTTGATTGATGATCTCTTTTGATTGGTCTTATGTGTTTGGACATTTTAATCAATGAAAGATGACAACCACCTTTTACATATATCATTTAAGCTCGGAGTTTTCAAACATTTGATAACAAGGCTGAGCACGAACTTAAATTCAGTTACTATAATTCCTTTGGAGCCTAATACTTGAGGTAGTTGAGATTTTTGATGCATGTGATAATAATGCATTATTAAATGTCATACATCACTTTTTTGATGCACTGTAAGTAGGTTATGGGAACCTGGGCTCTTGTTTATTCCTAGATAGGCTTAAGGTGAAACTTTTCCCCCTGAACAATATCATGTCCTCGTTTTCGTTAGACATGAAAGATATTCCTTGAGTTCTGCTCTCTCTCTCTCTCTCTCTCTGCAATGTTCCATTTGGTTCTGCTTTTCCAAAGAATTGATTGGATTTGTGTGCAGCATGCCAAACCTGTCTCAAATTCAGTTTTCTTTTCTTCTTTAACTTTATGTTGTTTTCTCAGTTCCATGATTCCATGATGTTATTGTTATTGATCTTTACACTAGGACCCGTTATCCTTTTTGCATGGTAAATTGATTTTTTTCTTTTGTCTTAGTAAAGATTAAAATTTGGTTGACTTACTCTTCTTTCACTCATACCACTCCTACCACATTGTCCTCAGCCTGACACAACAGCTATATTTAGAACTATGAGTTCCATTTTAATGTGGAATTGTGGGGTTTGTGCACAAAACTTCATCAGCTCACTTCTTTGTCTGTTATCTGCTTGTTACCATTTCATGCACTTATAGCTGTCCAATGGCTAAGTTTGCTTTGAAGTTTGGTTTGATTTGCATATATCCAGGAACAACTTATTGCTTGAGTGATGTAAATATGTTGTCCAATTTCACCTTCCCTGCACTTCCGGACTAGCAGTATTTCTGTATAAATCATCTTGTCTCCATTTGTCTAACAAGACAGCAGTTTTTTAGTTGCTAATGGATTATAATCTCTGCTTAGGTATGGGCTAGAATATGGTCTGTCTTGGCCAGTCATTTTATTTATGCTGGAAGCCATCCCGATGAAAGAGTTGCTATGTATGCTATAGATTCTCTACGGCAACTTGGTATGAAATATTTGGAGCGTGCTGAACTTGCCAATTTCACATTCCAGAATGATATCTTGAAACCATTTGTAATTCTCATGCGAAACAGCCGAAGTGACTCTATACGCAGGCTTATTGTGGATTGCATTGTTCAAGTATGTTTTCTTCTTGATGTTTGATTTTGGTCTCTTTTTCTTTCTTGGGAATCAACTTATTTTGTTCTGCAAAGTAGATGATAAAATCTAAAGTTGGAAGCATAAAGTCTGGCTGGCGAACTGTGTTCATGATTTTCACAGCAGCTGCAGATGATGATGTGGAACTAATTGTTGAAAGTGCATTTGAGAACGTAGAACAGGGTTGGAACCTACCTTTTCATTCTTTTGTATTTTGTGATAGTTTCTGTAATTTTAAGTCCTTGATAGTTTCTTTCTACCCTGATAACAGTGAAATATTTTGTGCAGTTATCTTGGAACATTTTGACCAGGTTGTTGGGGACTGCTTTCTGGACTGTGTCAACTGCCTAATTGGGTTTGCTAACAATAAGACTTCTCACCGAATAAGCTTGAAAGCTATTGCACTTCTTCGCATATGCGAGGATCGTCTTGCAGAGGTTTGTGCAATAGTGTTTAATTTCACTATGGTTCATTCATTGGCAACAATGGTTTAGAATTCATTGCTGTAGCTGTATTTAATTGAACATCTAAGGTGCATTTTGAAGAATTGATGAGGAGGACTAGGATATAATGCATGTGATTCTGCACATTTTTAGTCAATTTATGAACCATGAATGCACTAG
This sequence comes from Mitragyna speciosa, assembly GCA_024721245.1. Lineage (NCBI taxonomy): Eukaryota > Viridiplantae > Streptophyta > Magnoliopsida > Gentianales > Rubiaceae > Mitragyna > Mitragyna speciosa. The sequence goes on along the minus strand of CM045554.1, from coordinate 9,823,853 downwards.
AAGCTATGTCATGTGGATTTGGGTATAGGAGTACTCTGGACATGGGTACACTAGGGCAAAGTGAAGAGTCTGAGTAAAATGGCTATAGAGTTGGTGCCTAGGGTTCAGAAAATTCTTGGAATAACAACTATGTAAGTTGACTTAATAAGTTGTTTTAAATCAACTGTGATCAACATTTATATAACAAAGGCAAGATAAGTGAGTTGTAGCATGCATTAAGGAAAGAATCAAGGTCAACCAGATTAGAAAGTGAGTCGAAACAAATGTGGGTGACATAGTTCATTTATTTTTATTGCAAGATATACCGCTGGAATTCACAAAATAATGCAGGACTGTATTTTAAATTAGAGTTATGGAAGTTAGTGCTAGAGACATTAAGGTTTTTGATGGTTAGACTTAACTAAATGTGTGTGAATGTAATTTTAAGCTATGTTGAAAGAGAATCAACTAATTAATTATTGTCAAAGTTTTAAAAATTTAAAATCAGTCGGGAAATATATTTTATGGCTCAATTATCTGCCTTCCTAATTGATGTTTTGGGATTTTTTTTTTATATATATTTTTTAACATTGTCCTGCCTTCATGGGATTATATGGCATGACTCATTAAGAGAATATGGGAATATCACAAGATAATTTATGTGGGGAGATGGCTGGGAACAAAGTTTAGTGAGATCAAATGGAGTTCGAAAAAAATCCATTTGATGTCTCTTCATCTGTTCTTCCTGCACTTCAGGCTGGCGTACATAAATGGAATGGAAGATATCCATTACATCATAGTTGGGCTTTTCTTGTTTGCAGATTACAGTTGGTGGGGGGTTGAGTGGTGATTTAAGGTTAGTTTTGGGACAAAAACTTATTTCCCATTTTCTGAAAATCTTAATGTTAAGTGTACTGCTTTTTTTCTAGCTTTTCATTTGTTGTTCAGGTTGGTTTAGGTCAGCCAATCACAACCACCCTAGAATCTTGTAATTTCTCTGGACATTTGTTTTGGGGGGGAAAAAGATCTATAAAAGAAAATTTTTGAGCAAATTGATGCAGATTTCAATGGTTAAATCAGATTGAAATTCAACAACATAATACATCAAGATGAGTGATGACCTTTGAAGAATTTTGGGGAATATACAGGAAAGGAATAAAAGAATGTAGCAATTTGGATTGCCTGTTCACAGCTGGACCACAAAAAAAGTATTTCTGTTAGTTATGGAAAGCCAGCATATCATGTCTGTGAAAGTTGGATTAGTGAAAAGGACATATTAACTAGGGGAATCAAGTTTCAAAGAGGGTGATGATAAAATCAATTGGAATTGGGATGACAGATGGCTACCTGAAGCTGATTATTTCCGGATTACTGCCGTGAATGCTTCAGATTGCGACATACTTGGTTGGAAGAGCTGATATCTGAAGAAATTGGATATTGGAGTGACTTTAGAAATGCTATAAGAACATGATACAGATACCATCTTACAATCATTATAGCATAATAGGAACTAACGACAGAATTTTCTGGCATCCTCACCAAAGAATAAAGTTTATTTAGAATTAGGTTATTGTCTGAAAAAGCAGCCTTTAAAAGAGGGTAGAATGAGGAGGAAGGAGGACAGAGCAATGACGAAGAATCTTGTAGGTGGAAAATGTCGTGGAACTGCTGGTGATTAGTAAACTGAAGCACTTCATATATGCCTGTTTACAAAATATTCTGCCACTAATGTAGCTGCTATAAGCTTGCTGGATTGAAGTCATGGCCTTTGGAAGCCTAAGACAAAAGCAATTTGAAAACTTGCAAACAAAGAACCTTCTTGCTCTTAAAAGAGCTATTCATGGGGATTCCAAGAGTCTGATTGTGTGGAGTGTGGTTTAGTTGTCACAGTGACTCCAGTAAAATGCTATTTATTCTTAGTGTGGAGCATGGAGTGGTGTTACTTATCATTATTTTCCATGGATTAATGTACCTTAATCTACTGGATATAGTGAATCAGTTAAAAGGTGTCATTTGTTCTTACGAGAATTGTAAACACAAATCTCGACTCATTTGCTATGTTTTTGTTGGTGGCTTCTGATTTATTTTGTGACTCTATAGTAAAAATTAGTTCTTAGTTCTTGACTGTTGTGAAACTCGTATCTTTTCCCACAAATTTTCTTGAAATGGTTTATGGAAGGCGTGCAGATGCTAATTACATTATTCCTCTTGGATATCACTTTCAGGGTCTGATACCAGGTGGTGCTTTGAAACCCATTGACATTAATGCAGAGACAACTTATGATGTGACTGAGCATTATTGGTTCCCAATGTTGGCTGGTCTGTCAGACTTGACCTCTGATCCGAGACCAGAGGTCAGAAACTGTGCACTTGAGGTTTTGTTTGATTTGTTAAATGAGAGAGGTAGCAAGTTCTCATCTTCATTTTGGGAGAATATTTTCCATCGGGTCCTGTTTCCCATTTTTGATCATGTCAGACAAGCTGGTAAAGAGAACTACATTTCTGCTGGAGATGAATGGTTTCGGGAAAGTAGTATTCATTCACTCCAGTTGTTGTGCAACCTCTTCAACACTTTTTACAAGGTACTGGTGTACTTTTTTGAATATCACGTTTGGGAACTCCAATGTTTCTTCCTTGCATATTGTACAGTGCATTTTGAGGAATACCCATTTTATCTTCCCACTCTACATTTATGTGATGATGATGAGACTGTACAAGAACTTCTTGTTTGACATTAGGTTGCTTTTATTTAATTTCATATGATGTTCTGGGTTCTCACTCGTTAATGGATCTTTTTCAGCTGATTTTCTGGAATCATGTGGTGTTTGGTTCTTTATTTTGAGAACATCATGTGACTATTTGTCTTGTTCTATGCAGGAGGTGTGCTTTATGTTGCCTCCACTGTTAAGCTTACTTTTAGATTGTGCCAAGAAAACAGATCAATCAGTAGTTTCATTGTCTCTGGGTGCTTTAGTGCATCTTATTGAAGTTGGTGGGCACCAATTTAGTGACCATGATTGGGATACTTTGTTAAAAAGCATAAGGTGAGCCTTCTTTACTAAAAGTTAAATGTTGCACAACTTGTCCTTGATATGAATCATATTTTGGGGTATCAATGCTTTGTTTGATTTTGAATAGAGATGCTATATACACGACACAACCACTTGAGCTGCTCAATAATCTGGGTTTGGAGAACTCTAGACATCATACTGCATTGACAAGAAGCTTAGAAGTCATCTCAGGAGATACACCTACCACACCTTCTGCTAATAATGGACTATTAGATAATTATCAGCATAATGCCAGTGATAATGGAAATACATACTCAGTGGCTTCTATGAATGCTGGAGACAATTTTGATGGATCTGAAGGTTATCTCTTTTACATATTGCACATATACGTATGATTCAATGATGAAGAAATTTTTTTTTATTAATTTAGAAGTATTCATTACCTTCTGAAATGCAATTCATGCCAAAATATCTTGAAGAGATAAGCGATTCTATGCAGGTTTACCATCTCCTTCTGGAGAAGCTCAGAAATCTATTGATGCTGGAGGCCTGCAGCGCAGTCAAACATTTGGCCAAAAGTTTATGGGAAATATGAGGGACAATCTCCTTCTTAGAAGTTTTACCTCTAAATCGAAAAACCATACATCAGATGTTTTGGTTCCATCTTCTCCTTCCAAGGTATCTAGCGGTGGAGATGTACCTCACTAATGTTTTTGTCCTGGTTCTGTTTTTTTTTCTCCTTGCTTCTCTGTAAGAGAATAGATACCTATGCGCAGAAACTATCTGTACTTTTTTGTTGGTCAGTTGGGATATTGCCACTCTGATTGAGTCCTCTTAACTGCAAAATTGGATGGGGAAATTATGTTCTCATTGGATATACACTATTTTCTTTCTCTATAGAGAAGCTAGGTGATTCATCACACATGTTTTAAGATATAAGAAACATTGATGAATGCCATTGAGAGGAAAGAATGAAGATCATATTACATACTCAAGAAGCTCATGAAAATAGTGATAAGAAAACAAATGACATTTTCCTGTTCCTTATTAAGTGTGCATAGTTCTTAAAAGATCTCCTTGAAACATACTATAAGGGGGTTGTAGTGACTTGAACTGCATCAAACTTAAAAGGTATTTGGGATCTTTACTATTTACCCCATCTGTGGTTCTTACAGAATGACAATTGAGTGCTTATTATGCTTGCTTAACTAAACTATTCTATGGATCTCCTGTAGACCTCATATTTACTTGATCATTTTTTGGTTGTGTACCTAGTTGTCTGACATTGTGGAGCATGATGCAAAAGATGAGCAGGAAAGTTCAATTCTTGGAACCATTCGGAGTAAATGCATCACTCAATTGCTACTTTTGGGTGCCATCGATAGCATTCAGGTATGATTTAAATGCTATTCATAATTAAAACAATATCCAGAATTTTGACATTTACTCCCTTGTAAACGCTTGTTTAGAATTTTGTGCACTATGGGTTTATTGTAATGTTAGTACTGAATTCATCATGAATTTAGCTCAAATTCTATTCAGCCAATTCATTGGAAGTTTATCCCTTTTATCTTGGCCTTTTATTGAGGCAAATGTCAGGCATGCAAGACTTAGAAATTTCCTGAAACATGTGGTTAATGGCATAGGAAGTACAAAATTATCAGTGAAGCAGTGATTTCATCTACAAATATTCGTGGAATTATAGTTGATGCTGTTTTCCCCTCTAATTTTTTCTGGTATCTGTTATAAAGACAAGAATATAACTGCTTTTCTGTTGCTGTGTTCCAAACTTGCAGAAGAAGTACTGGAACAATTTGAAGGCGACACAGAAAATAACAATCATGGACATCTTGTTCTCTCTGTTAGAGTTTGCTGCATCATATAATTCATACACAAACCTCAGATTGCGGATGCAGCAGATCCCTGCTGAAAGGTGGCTAAAAGTCTAGCTATAAAATTGTGGTTTTTGACTTGCAGCTTTTGGGCTGCTTGAGACATGATTTTTTTTTTTTTTGGCACAGGCCACCTCTGAATCTTCTTCGACAGGAGTTAGCTGGAACTTGTGTATACTTGGATATCTTACAGAAGACTACTTCAGAAACTAATCGCAACACAGAGGAAGCACATGAAAATAGTATTAAAGAGAATGGTGATAATTGTTCAGTGATAACTGGGGCCACTTCAACTGAACAAATTAAAGATGAAAAACTTCAAGAGATAGCAGAAGAAAAGCTAGTTTCTTTTTGTCGACAGGTGCTTAGGGAGGCATCTGATTTCCAGTCCACCATGGGGGAGACTGCTAACATGGATAGTCACCGAGTTCTAGAACTACGTTCTCCAATTGTTGTTAAGGTACTGAATATTCTTCTTTGCATTAATAACTGCATTTTGCTAGTCAATCTTAGATTCTCTTTCAGCCATTAATTAAGCTAGTTGTTGATGTCTTTTCTTCTCCTTCAAGATGCTTTCGTGAAAATGATTGAGTGTGATAAAGATTGCTAAGAAGCAAGTGCTGTATGCATGAATGATTGCCAGTGCATCAATATGAAAGCCATTTCTTAATATTCTCAAGGCACATCATTTGTCTTCAAATGATACATAATAGTGCATGAGGTATTAATTCTCAGGCTTTTTTGTGTCTGCTTTGCTGCCTTGTGTCTCCAATACCTAAATAAGCTCTCAGTATAACCTTGCATGACCTATTAGATGACACATTGTAAACTCTACATTCTAAGTTGTACTGAAAGTTGTGAAAAACCGGGTAATAAACATCGGCCTTTCTAATATGTTCAGAATAATTGAATGTGCATGATATGTTGTTTAAGATTCTTTTGTGTCATTTCTTGTTTTTATTTAATCTGTTCGAATGAAATGTAATTAGTTTAACGGCGAGGAAAACTGCATGTTTCATTTACTCTTTCAGTGAACTGGAAACTGTACTGTACTTTATTTTTTCAGTAAAGAACTGGTTTATGAATATATGAACATATCACTGTCTTCCAGGTGCTTGATGGCATGTGCTTTATGAACAGCAAGATATTCAGGAAAAACCTAAGAGAGTTCTACCCTTTGATCACTAAACTCGTATGCTGTGACCAGGTATATCAACTTCTGTAAATGATTTTTTCAGGTTTGTGCTAGTTTTGTTCCAGAATATAAAAGAGAATGTTTTTCTCTGCTTTTTATGTCATACCCAGTCCTTGAATTTATATTCCTAAATGTCAATGGGTGGTTTTGGTTTGAATTAAGTCCCAGTGATTTATAAACTGTTCCTTGTACCATATAGACATTAGAGTATTTTGTATGTATTTCTCTTCTAGATATTTTGTTCACTGGTCCGAAGGTCCATTGTTGAAAGTGTATTCATTGGCATTGCACCATCAACTTGTCTTCTTTGGAAATCTGCCCTGTGGATGCTTCCTCATCAGAGTGTGACTTCAATGCATTATCTGTAGTTATCAGTGTGGCTTGGTTGTGTCTACATGAGCATTTAGGAAAGCATCGATCGTTCCTAGTTTTTAAAACTGTTGCTTCTACTTGTCAACCTCCTACTGTTCCAAGTTCCCAATTCGATCCTGACCTTCTGTACGAGTCATGGTCCCGTGTTCTAACGTGTTCTCATCGTTGCTTAAAGAGGAATGCCCTGTTTGCTTAAAGAAAAACTTTTATTGAGAAATTACAGAAAAAGATGTTTGTGCAGTCACAGAAGTAATACTTTCTACAGATGGCTCAGAAAATCAGCAGTTCATTGGTTCTGATTTGAAATAAATTCTTGTTTTTCCCCAGATGGATGTACGTGGAGCTCTAGCGGATCTTTGCAGCAAGCAGTTAAACATGCTGTTGACAAAGGCACAACAGCCTGTTCATTGAGTGTCTCCGAGAGGACTTCTCTTAGTTTTTGAAGGATTTAGAAGATGACATGAATTTGCGCCAACTCTAATTTTTATTTTTTTCTTCTTTGATGTAATTATTATAAGGGGTGTGCTATGTATAATCACTATGGCCTCATACAGCTTTTTACCCTTATCATGATTTTTCTTTTTTAGAGAATTTTGTCGGATGTAATGTCTAAGAGCGCAAGAGATAACCTCCTTCCCTTTTTGTGTTATACCTAGGATGCATTTGCTGTTACGCCTTCCATACACAACAAAAAGATTGCTGTTTCCCTCGAAATCAGGTTTTGAGAAACTTGTTTGGTGTGGTATAGAACATGCAAACATATGTTGGATATTCTTTTGTAGAAATCTATGCCTCCTGTAGCCGGTTGGCCGTGAGTAAACATAGTATTAGTTTCATTATTCTGACTACCATTTGCTGAAGGAGTAAATGCCGTGCTTTGATTGAAAAATATTTACTGTTCAATGTGGTATTAGTAATATGACGTTTTATATATAGGAATTAAGTTCTATAATATGCATGTTTTTCTCCACGTTCAATCAAAGATTTGGTTGCAAATAATGATCCAGATTGAGGTTACAAATTAAAATCCTGAAAAAAATGGTGTCATCAACACGCAAACAAAAGGTAAATTTTTTCCTAATGAGCTGCACAAAACTTCCAAAGCATACCATTTGGGAGATGCTTAAATTGTAAAATTTGCATTTTCAAGAAATCAAGCATTTCTTTTGCTTTATTAGGATTGCAAATGTGAACGGTCGAGCGGTTGGCATTTTCAAGAAATTAAGCATTTCTTTTGCTTTATTAGTATGGCAAATGAAATAATTAAACGGTTAGAGTTTTATGATTCTACTTAAACGGTTGAGAGTTTGAATCTCATCAAACACTCAATGTAATAGCATAGGGTTAATAATAATAATAATAAATAGTATGGCAAATACTTATCACAAAAAAGCATTCCAATTAGGAAAACAAATACTACGAACTTACAATAGAGAATCATACCTCCTTATTTTGTCTGATACCCCACCAGTATGGTGAGTACTTATTCAGTTGTTGTCAATGGTACCAAAAGGCTAAAAGTCAATATAGAATATATTATCTAGTTGTGTAACTTAAAATACTACCCAAAAAAAAAAAAGAAAAAATTCTACAACCTGTTTAATCTGAGCGGCTACAATTTTTACAAGTGGATCTTGATTTAAAAAAAAAAAGATAAAAAATACTGCATAGTCTACCTTCTTAATCTCCAATATAATTTAATTAATTGAAATAGCATCTTTTTTTCTTATTGAAATAGAAAATACTGCATAGTCTACCTTCTTAATCTCCAATATAATTTAATTAATTGAAATAGCATCTTTTTTTCTTATTGAAATAGCATCTTTTTTATTCTTATCTAAACATCAGGAGAAAATTATATACCAACTACCATATTTATTTCCTTATTTTCTATGCAGTATATTTGTGCATAAAAATAAGAAAGAAAAAAGAAAAAAAAAAGAAATATATGATTTAAGGTATATTTACATTTTTTTTTTGTTTCTATTTTTGGTAAAAAGATTTGCATATTATTTATGATCAGCAGATTTCGTTCTATGATCAGCGCTTGCAGATTCCACGAGAGAGAGAGAGAGAGAGAGAGAGAGAGAGAGAGAGAGAGAGAGAGAGAGAGAGAGAGAGAGAGAGAGAGAGAGAGAGTCTCGGCAGTGCAGACGACGTCGTTTGGATATGGAGCCACCGCCGTTCCAAGAATCCTCCCGCTGTGACGTCTGCTATTGCAGCTTCACCACCTTCCGCCGCCGGGTACTCTCCCCCTCCCCCCCCTCTCCACCCTTCTCTACTTTCTCTACATTGATGGGATCATTTCATCTTTTTAATTTTTTTGGAAGTTTTAAGTTGACAATTTAGTTGAAATCGCAGTTTTATTTTTATTTTTATTTTTTTGTGAATTTAATTGACATGATCAAGTAATACTCTTTTAGAAATTTAATTGGATATTGCTTAGTTTATTAATTAACACAAATTCATCTAATTTTACCGGGATTATTAGGTAATCAATTTAAATTATTAATTGCAACAAGCATCCAATTTTCGTGCTGCCTACTTGTGTAGTATTTAATTTGGTAAGGTTAGGACTCGGGATCGTTTCAGCTGGTTTAGTAAGTGTTATTGGTGAATAAATGTAATGTCTAGAATTTTTGATTGAATTGATTAGATAAAGAGTTTAGTTTGATGTGAGATATAATATCGAGGTTGAAAAAGAAGATATAAGAACATGAAGAAATTGGACAAAAGTTTCGGCTTGTTATTGTCTAATTCTTTATTTGTTTTTTTCAATGGCTAAAAGTAACTAAGCTGAACGAGAGAAAATACATTGGGTGGCAGTGGGATATGTGATTCCTGCTCTTGATCTCTTGCACTTGATGAATGCAATCAGATCCTTCACTGGCTAATGGCTGACCTTGGGTTTTAAGTGAGGGTGTGAGACATCAACAAGATACGAATCGTCGGTGGAAAGGGAATTCTCTTTGTTAGCTTTAATAACAGAACCTAGCTTATAAATACCTGGACATCTTAAGAAGAGAATGAAAGAACTAAAAGCATGATTTATATTCTTCTGGCCTTGGGTATGTGCAGTGAAATTGAAATATACCTTTTTTTTCTACATCTGCTAAGATGCATTATACATCCCTTTTTCAGATACTCCCCTCAGCTTTTTCCCCCCCTTATTTTCTTTCTTTGCTTGCCTGAGCCATTATTTCCTTGTAATTACAGCATCACTGCAGATGTTGTGGTCGAACTCTATGTGCTGAACATTCATCACAGCAAATGGTATGACAGATGTAAAGCTTTTTGATGTTTTAGAACTCGTGTACTGTGAGTTTTAACTTTGTGCCTGATGGCTTATTCTCAGGCATTACCTCAATTTGGTCTTCACTCACCCGTCAGAGTTTGTGCTGATTGCTTTAATGATTCCTCTCGGTAACTTCTGATGCTTTCACCATGGGCAATTTAGAGGTTTATTGTCTTTTAGTGTAATATGCAATCAATTATCACAGGAGCTTGTATTTTCTTTGGCTGTTTGTCATGGAAATCAAAGGTCTTTTCCATTGTCTTTTCATTTGTTATAATTTATGAAGGGTCAGATGGTAGCTGCATTGGAGACTTAAATGTTGCGCAATAAACTCAGATCCCGCCTAAATTGAGCATTTTGCAGCTTCAGGAGTGGGGGTGGTTTCCTGCGCTTCTGGTCCAAACGGAAATATAAAGAAAATGTGTTGAACCCTAAAAGAATTGAACAAACAAACAGAATAGAAGAAAGTAGTTAGTGCCATGGCTTGCTCACTAGAATTTTCAAATGGTGTAGCATACTTTGTCCTTTCTGATAACAATTCTACATTGTCACTAATTACAGGTGGAGTTTTTAACTGGTAAAATGAATGCTTTGTGAACTTTCATCTTCTTTCATCCTTCAGACAGCTAAAATCTGCTTTTAGTTGTCCAAACCAGACTCATTGCTTAATATAAGGGTTGTGCTTTGTTGACCTGAAGGCATCCTCTCGAAAATCATTTTGTTTTAATTAACCCATCATTTTGTTTTAATTCATCCTTCCTGGCTACTTAGTTACATGTTGACAAATTCTGGGCACATGATATAGAAATATTTATGCACTCACCAAAGTAATTGTTCTGCTTGCTTAACTATGAATTTTGCTGTGAGAAGGCTGTATAGAGATGCAGCAGCTGTTTCAAACGGGACCAGTGTTGTAACAGATGCAATTTCAAGATTAGATATCAATCCAGTTTCTGAGATGGAAAAAGAACCACCTGTCAACCAAACTTCTGTCCAGAGCATTCCAGAATGCAAGTGTGGAATGCCTTTATGTATTTGTGAAGCACCTGCTGCTCCAAAAGATACCGTTTTCTCACAGGTGACATCCTTTCTCTTTTTCTTCCCTTTTCTTCTTCTTTTTCTTAACTTTTCTTTTCCTTTCTATCTTCTTTTTTTCCGTTGTTCTGAAGTGCCACTTTCAAGCAAACATTCTGGAACTTACAGTTTTGATTTTCACCCAGGAAGCAAAAAGTGCATCCATTATTACAGTTCGTTCTAATCCAAAACCCAGAAAAACAGAAACGACATCAAGAACTAAAGCCTCAACGTCAAACAGCAAGCATGGGTATGTTACATTCATGTGTTCCGTTTGCTATATGTATGTCTTCAATTGCATGATCAAACTTGATTATTTGCAGTCTCTGCTGCTTAGGTTTAAAACCAATTGTTTTGGTTGCAGAATGTGGTCTCATATCTTCCGTCATTGTTACATGTCTACCTTGATTTTGGACATAAAAATCTATTTGGTTTGGCTAATTTGACAAAGTCCTACTTCGACATTGCTTAAGCTCAGATTGGATATGGGATTTTGTTAATTAAAAGGAATATAAATGATCTAATTCTCTGATGCTTCTCTCACGCTGAATCAAATTTTATGGAAGATGTTTCAGTAGTAACAATGGTTGAAAATTATATGATGGAAGGCAATTAAAGTCTGGGTTTAAGAATTAATTTATATTGTTTTTTTATCATTTTTCATTCTTAAGTTCTTAGAAACCAAACTAACATGGTTTCTTGAAGTTTTGTTCTTTCTGTCATGATATCTAAGCTCTTTGGGCAACTTAATTCCAAGCAATGTAGGCCACAGTTTATACAACCTCTGTTTGAGAAGTACTTAGTAGCGCATTAAATGCTAGAATTATGATTTCTCTATTTTTATAAAGTGCATTGTCTCTTAAGCATCCCAGAGAATCTATTGGTTACCAAACTTAAGGATCTTCTCATGATGGTTTTCAACCACTCAAGAGTTGATCATGGTCTTAAAACTTTTGAGTATGAAATTGGCTGTTGCAACACAGGTAATGCCTTCAAATAGAAGAAATGTGCATTTAAACGTAGAGGTAGGCAATGATCTCAATTTAATATTATCCAGTTATCTGTTTACTTGAGATAGCTAATGTTTCCAGTTATCTGTTTACTTGAGATATTTAATGTTTCCAGTTCTCTGTTTATTTGAGATATTTAATGTCTGTAGTTTGAGCTTATTGGAAAAAGGTTTAATATAAGCAGAGCTATAATTGACTATTATTAGTAAATAAGAGGTTGATTTGTTTACGAACTCCAAGGTCATCTTCTGTTCTTTCATTGCAAAGGCATCCTCTCTCTCTCTCTCTCTCTCTCTCTCTCTCTCTCTCTCTCACTCTCACACACACACACACATGTCACAGGCGTACACAGATTTAAACTCTTTGCTTTTCTTTCTCCATTTTATGAAGTTTTATTGTGCCATTATATTGCTTGACAACTTCATCTTATGTGGAAAATTTTCAGTACCATTTTTAATCCTGGTCAAGCCAATAATGACAGTTTGCATGCGGATTATGAGGCTAGTGGAGAGGTAAGTGTTCTGCATTTGCGATTTAATTGATGATTTGAAGGTAAATTAAAGTCTGCTGTAGTAGTTTGATCTACTAGTACTGAAAGAAGCATCTTGCAGGGTTTAAGAGAAGCAATAAAAAATGGTGACACCGCTGCTGCCAAAAAGCTTTTAAGCCAGGTATTTTTGGTTTGCCTTTGGCTATTGTTGATGACCTCTAGTTTAAGCTTAATGATTCAATGTTGACATAAAACTAAGCTATAAATAATTCATTAGGCTGTGGATGCTAATTATTGTGACAGGCAAGGATCGTCTCTGTTACATCTGGTACTCTGTCTCTCTCTCTCTCTCTCTCTCTCAAGTGCCCCCCTTCCCACCCATCCTGGGGGAAAAAAAAACTGAAAAAACAATGAGAATTACACTGCTTACTGGTGTCAGGAGTGACTGCTTATAAAAGGTTTGACACTTGACTCGCTGGCCTTATTTGATGTAGGCTGCAGTTTTTAACCAGACTGAAATAGCTTTTGCCCTCATGGACCATGGAGCGAATCTTCATTTCAAGAATTCACAAGGTAAATTGATTTTGAAACCAAATAAATTTGTGCAGTGGGGTTGATTTGCTTGACAAATTGGCTACTGGTGACCTTGCCTAGCTTTAGGAGAAGATATTAATCTAGCAAGTAGCAACCAATGTTTTAGTCGGTTACTATGTTATTCAGACTCTCCTCTCACCCCCACCATACCCGTGCCATGTTGTGTGGACTTGGATGTGGGTGTGGCATATTTTAAGCATATTCTTCACTTTGCCTAGCTGTACTCGTGTTTGATTCTGCATTTGTACCTTATCTACATATTTCCTTACCCGAGTCCAAGTAGCATGGGTTGGTTGCTTTTTATAACTTCTTGCTTTTTTATCCAAAAATAGTTGGCACAGAATGTGCAAGAGTGAATAGTGATTATCTGTACGATGACCCTGAATGATTTCCCCATTGTTCAGGTGAAACACCATTGGATTGTGCACCTGCCACGTTGCAATACAAGATGAAAATGAAGATGGAAGGGAGTCAGTAATTGGACGCATGACATGTCAGCTAATAGTGACATTTCGGTACCTAATTGAGCCATAAAAATCTAGTCTGTTGTCTTGAGAAATTTGTGATTTAGTCCTATTTCCAACAAGGTTTTGGGATTAATTTCTTCACGAGCGAAGTTGTAAACTACAATCCCTGTCGTGCGACTCATCTGATCGAGGGAAAAGTTGTTTATATTGTAGGGCCTTACTCTTCGTCTTTCAACTTATTTTTGAGCCTTTCCAGGTTTTTACCGTGGCGGTAATCTTGTTTGGAGGGGTTGTGGTGAGGGGATGTAAAATTGTGGCCCATGTAAATTGTAGTGCTCCCCTTTCCTGTTGAAGACTTTGTTGGTGTTGAAAATAAACGATTATTTAAAACATTCAGTGTAACTGAAAACTGAAACATTTTCTAAGATGTGTTGTCAGATTTAAAGATACTGCTGTGTTTGTGTGGTGCGTGTCCTAAGCATTTTAGTGTGCGTGATTACCACTTGTCCTTGCTACTAAATCGAATACTGGTTGGCCAAATGTCGTTGTCTAGTATTGCTTTCCTCTTCCATAGCTGTTATTATATCCAAAATAATAATAATAATAATAATAATATAATAAAACTGGAGAACGAACCAGCAATGGATTTGGGGTCTCACCCCTTAACGTCACCAGCTATTACAAAAATTTGATGCCTCGGATTTTAGTTATCGTCATAAACATTTGTTTATGCTTTAGAATTATTCAACAGTTTTACTGTTTTTAGACATTTGAGCCTCCCCCTGTAGACTCAAAATTGGTTTAGAAATTGGCAGTAGCTTTGTTGACCAGTGTCTGCTTGTGTCACTGAAAGAGTTTGTATTAGCAAAAGGTCACCTTACTCTTGAACTGGTAAGCCTTCCCTACATGCCTAAAATCAAGTTGGATAAGCATAATACAGATGCTGCTGCTGATGTTAATGAAATCATTCCAGAATAGAAGATGCAGGCAATAGGCAGTAACCATCATCTTTACCTTAGTCCAAACCTTTAAAGTTGTTTCTTTTTGCGCGTAGGAGTATCAGATAAGATTAAGCACACTTGTCATTCTTTGCTGCCATCAGCAAAATTAGCTTTTGAAAAAGTAAACTCTGCCGTCATATCTGATGTGTAAAATTGCTTCTCCAACTGGATGATGAGAAAGCAAAACAAGTAAAGACACCACATAGGCCGCACCACCGACCGCCCACCCTCCACTTGCTCAACGTCATCCACCTTTCGACTCCCCAAATCCTTCAATAAATAGAGCCTGCAGCTTCTGCAAACTTCCCCCCTTCCTTCTCCTTCACATTCTCTTTTCTCTCAATCTTTCAGCTGCTGTCTTCTGCCTTCTAGTTGCTAAAATGGGATTCTGTGAATCTGGAATCGTTGGTAATGATCACTTTGTACTTTGCAAAGCAGCTCTAATCTTTGGAGTCACAAGATGGATTTTTTACTGTGCTCAAAAACTACTGATACAATACATGCACATATTTTCTTGGTCCCTTGATTATCAAGATTCCACGACGCAATCTTCCTCAACACTTCAGAGATCATCTTCAGCTTTGTCAATGTTGAAAGATTATTTGAGCTTGACAACTTTTGAAAACATTACGGAAAGGCTGCCAGAAGAACAATGCCATGGCATGTCTTGTGCAGTTTGTTTAAAGCGTTTTAGGAAGAAAAATCAGGTCTGGGAACTTAGCAATTGCAGGCATGTATTCCACAAGCAATGCTTGGATAGATGGCTTCTGTATGATGCTCGGTTAACATGTCCACTCTGCAGAACTGCTTTGATCACCATGAGCACTTCAGAGTCTTCTTCCATTCCTCAGCAGCAGCCTAGCTGGGCTGTGGAACGGATTCTTTATCTATTTGGGGATGATTTGCTATGTTCATCTTCTTACTCATCTGGGTTTGAGGATCAAAGATATTCATGTCTGCCCAGTTACTCGTAGTTGTAACCTTGAAACATTGTTGGAAATTTTTTGATCCCAAATTTCCAAAATTTAAAAGCCATGGCTGTAGCTCTTTGGCTTTTGCCCAATTCTTTATGATGTAAATACAATATTTCTAGACAGTCGAAGAGATACCAGTTCTAGTGTTAAGTTAGGGAGCTTCTTTTTTTTTTTTCGCCCCCAGGTGCGATTTGGAATTTATGGATTTAAATTTTACAATTTCATAAGTAACACATTTATCATTAATATTTACGACTGGGTGAAGTTGAAGCAATAGCTTTCGAAATGTTTGTGAGTAGCAATTTTTAAGTACAAAGACGAATGACCTTTGCATTTTGCGGTTGGGAAAATGACTATGGCCGTTCTTATTTTGCCTATCGTGTTGTTGCCTTGCATCTTGGGTTCTCACCTACGGTGTGGCGTAATTTTAAGTTATTGAGAATTGCATCCCCAAAATATTTTGACACAATTTGTATTCCTCATGTAATTTTAAAAAGGAAAAACCAAACCAAACATTAAGAAGAAATTGGAACTTCTTGAGAACTTTCGAGGACTAAAGATGTTGGAAAGCATTTTTGGATTTACATAACTATCATTTGACGATGTGATTTTTTTTTGTAGAAAAATAACCAAGGTTTCAAATCTTGGTATTACAGGTTCACGAGTCGTAATATCACGAAAATAGAAATTCCTTGAAAATGATGATATAATTTATATTGGACCTCCGGTTTGACACGCAATGACTTCCTACCACTTGCACTCAACGAATTTGAGGGGTTAATGTAGTTTGTTTTATAAAATAATGAAATTGCAAGTTAAAAGTCGAAGTTGACAAGTTCCCACTGAAGTTAGTATGAGAGTTAATTAAGTAAAAATTCCTGCATAATTAGTTATTGAAAGTCTAAAATTTGTTCTGTAAGAATATCTTCTTCTTAAGGCTATTACTGATTGATTTTGTCTTGCGAAAATGCAGACCAATAGAGCTTATCATTAAATGATCATGGTAACTTAGGTATGTCTCAGTTACTTACATTTGATGTGATATGTACCCTTTATTATATGATCCACTATAGCTTGAGTTTAGGTCTGCATCAAATATTTACATTTGGTGTGATAGATAAAGTATCGGGTCTATTTTTAAATTAGTGGTATGTTAATGGGAGATCCCAATACAATTATCTAAGGCTAGGTCACCCTCTCCCATCTACATTCTATTCTTAGATGAGGTTATGAATCACAACATGCCGATTAGATTCTTCATTTATTTTGAAATATAATCAAGTTTCAATTACAACGGTAAACGATACTTCTATTTTTTTTAACTGTATTAAAAAATCTGATATTGTGATCCTCTCAAATCCAAAAAGAAGTAATATCATATCAACCAACATCAGTGTTTTTTAATTTTTAACAAAATTACGTGAATAATTTGTTCTCATTTAAGATTTTATTGGTAGTTGGATCTGATCTTGCCTGTCTCACGTACAGATACGTGTTTTTGGTTTGAAGTTACCAGGCTTGTGCTGTTATTAAAATAATACTTCTTGTTAGCCTAACCAGCAACATCCCTAGCTCGAAGGGACTAACCACCCAGCCCATGGCACCCGACATCCCCAGCGCCATCGTAGTGTCCTGGTGCAAGGTGCACCCTCACGCTGGTCGAGCGTGGTACGGTGTTATGCGCTGCCAAGTATAAGGAAAAAAAGTTACGCCTTCACTAACAGCTATAACTTTTGGTGCAGTAATAAGTGCTTGATCTTGACAATTGGTATCAGAGTGAGGTCGTGGGTTCGAGTCTATCCAGTGCTATTGCTAGGGAGAGGGGATTGTTAGCCTAACCAACAACATCCCTAGCTTGAAGGGACTAACCACCCAGCCCAAGGCACCCGACATCCTCAGCGCCATCGTAGTGTCCGGGTGCAAGGTGCAGCCCCTCACGTTGGCCTAGCGTGGTATGGTGCTTTGCGCTGTCAAGTATAAGGAAATAAAGTTGCGCCTTCACCAACAGCTATAGTTTTTGGTGCAGTGGTAAGCGCTTGATCCTGACACTTCTGTTCGGTGTGCTATAGGATAATATTAATTAGAAAAGTCACCAAACTGATATATATTTCCGTCAAAGCTGATCCTATTTGGATTGTGAAAATTGACTTGCTGGCTTTGCATTATGTAAATATATCTAATATCCAAAGTCAATTTTGCCTCCTGTTAATGCTTGAAAAGTAAAGGCTTTTGGCACAAAGGCCAACATTGAAAAATTGTCACGGTTTTTATTACCATTCAACTGTGTTTGGATTTTTTTTTTTTTAACTTTCACTGGTGGGACCCATTTATGGGTTTTGCTTGTCTTTGCGAAAATTGGATGAGAAAAGCACTAAATATGATCTTTGTTCTTTTTCTTTTGGTGCTTGTTTATGTTAAAATGTATTTTGCAACCATACAAAAATAAAAGGTTGAGGTAGTTGACTCTCTGTGGGTTCAGAAAGCCTGGTGGAACACACCCCAAAGCCTTTAATTTCCTCTCATTAAATTCTTGTGCAAAGCCACTTCCCTCGCCATTTTTGTTGGGTGATCAAGTGAATTATCTTTTTCTTGAAAACCTAATTATAGAGTTTTAGGCTGCACTTCATAAAATTGAGATTTGAAGTTTGCAATTTGTAATATGGAATTTAAGTGCTAAAAGTATTAAGTTGCTGAATTGATAAAGTTATAATAATTTATGCACTAAATTTAAATATTTACCTCATAAATATAATTATTTTATCTGAAAAAGTTGAAATAATTTATTGATAATGTGCTTGAGAAAAAGAGGGAGAGATAGAGAACAAGTGTGTTTGAGTGTGAGAATATGTGTAAGAGAAAGTATATGTATATATGTGAAGGTATATGTATGAACATGTATGCAAATATGTGAAGAAGAAAAATTAAAATATGTGTGTGTATGAGAGAGAAAATGTATATGTGGAAGTTAAAAAAATAATATACTTATGAACGTGTGGATGTATGTGTGCGAGTGTATGTGCGAGAAAGTATATGTAGATGTGTGCAAGATAAAGTCTATAAAAGAGAGATGTCGTGTGTGTCTGTGTGTGAGAGAGAGAGAATGTGTGTATTTGTATGAATATGTGTGTGTGAGAGATAAAAGGAAATTAAGTTTATGTATTTACATGTATATGAGAGGAAAAAAAAATGTGTGTGTACTTGTAAGTGTGATTGTGTGTTCATGTGTATATGTGTGCAATTTTTTTGTGTGTGTGTGAGAGATAGTGTGTATACATATATGTGTGAGCATGGATGAGTGTGTGGGAATGCATGCGTTGTAAGGGAAGAGAACATAAAAAATTTATTCAAAATTCAACAAATTAAATGAAAAATTTTCACCTAAAATTTTGTATACAAATTAAGTAGTACTTAATGCATTAAGTAATAAAAGAATTTTGTTGACTAGAATTCAAAAAGCTCTTAATCAATTAATCTTTATCATTAAGTTGAGTTATCAAACAATCCCTTAATATCGTAGAGTGAAATCATTCACATGTTACTATATATGGCCATGCACAAAGTTTAAAAGAAAGGAAAGTGAAGTACATATTTATAAAAAGCAAGCCATCAGTGATGAAGTTCAAGTTTGGTGATTGCACAAGAATCGATCATGGGTTTTCTATTCTTTGATGGTCGTCAAGCCTTCAGTTATAAAGTGCAATAACATAATTTATAGTGTTTTATTGAACATCTATGGTAAACTTAAAGCTCAATTCTGAGAATCTTGGCAAATGCAATTGTGGAACATGATGTAGTCATTAAATTTTAGAGTAGTGAGGGTAACTCCCACATTTAACATGGTATAGATTTAGATATATAGACATAAATTTTCTTCTCTCTTGGTATCATTCATTATGATAGCCAAGTCCTCGTTACTTCTCTACTCCAAACCAAAACAACCAAAAAAAAAAAAAAAAACCATTGGTAGCAATAAACATCAACTTGGATCAACCCAACTATATGGTGTATGGCATTGGTTTGGGCATCCCCTCCACTATACCGCACAAGAGATCGTTGTCTGGAATGTTGTATTCATCTCTGAGAGAGTAATTCGGAGAGAGAACGCTAAAGTAGAGCTGCTGTCCCAAGTATTGCCTCTCCAACAGCACTGACCTCAAGTTCCACATTCCAGCATTGTCCAGAGTTAACATGATGGCTGCCCATGAATTTGGATAGACCTGAATGGTATTCCTGCTGATTGCATCAAGAAGATTGTAGTTCTTCCTCTTCTCTGGTGTCCATCTTCCTGGTTCGATCCTGTTGCATTCGCAATCAAATTAATCATCAATGAGTATCACCATGGATGGAGTATGGAGACTGAAATAAGTAATTATTATGGAGAAAAGGAGTAGATCATTCCATTAAGTGCTTGTACTTTCTTGAAGATTTAAGTAGTTTTAATGCACGCAGTACAACCATGTAATGTTATGGTCTACAGAGCATTTTCCTTATAAATCTTTAGAAATGCTTACCCAACAGCGAAGAAAGAATATCCTGCCAAGTGCCAGGATTGAACGCTCTTTTCATGGTTCTCAAAGATGATCTCAACAAAATTACGGAAGGTGGCATTGACGACATTGGGAGCAATGGTTACGGGGTGATTATTCTCAGTCACAGCTGCATCTGGCTCATCTTGGATGATGTTATATTTGAAAACTTTGTCTGCGGCACCGAAGTATTCAACAAGTTTTAGGGGAGTTTCAGGGTCAACATGAGAGACCCCATTGATTGCGTAGCGAAGCTTTCCTTGGGCATCACCAGCAGAGTTAATAATCTTGATGGTGCGGGTGATGTTGATTTGGCCATAGTGGTAGGAACCCTGTGGATTAGGCCTGGCTGCGCTGGCGGTAAGATTCCACCTGAATGTGCGGAACTGGTTGACGGACCAGGCCCATCCAGCGGGTGCTGGGGGCAGCTCGGGCGAGGCAGGGCCCTTTCCTGTGGTGTACCTGATGGTGGCAGTGGAGGTGAGCACCTGCTTGGTGAATCTGGTTGAAGCAACAAAGTAATAGTCCTTTGGTTCCTTATCAGCGGTCACCAAAACAGACATACATTGTCCCAAATGCACATCCAATGAGTCGTACACATTTTGCACAGTGTGTGATCCCTCAATCTCAACCAGCTTCATGTTGTGTCCCTGGAATCTGAAGTTAAGCGAATTCTTCATTCCTACATTGCAAACTCTGTACCTGTAGGTCTTTCCGGGGATCATGGTGAACATGGGCTCGTCTGATCCATCGCCTTTTCCATTCTTGCCATTGATCAAGACACCATCAGGTCTGCCAAGGGAGCGACCGCTATCCAGTAGCTTCCTCAAGGTAGCATGGCTCTTGCTGTACCAATCGCCAGCAAGGATGGTGTAATCAGCCTCAGGTGCATCAAAGGGAACGGGGATGAGGTCACGGCTAACCACAGTTAGAGGACCATAACCGCCAGCAGCCCTGTGCAATGCTGTGGAGGGATAGTAATAGTAGCTACCGATCTGATCCTTCACCTGGAAACGGTAGGTGTAGTTTGTGCCTGGAGCAATTGGACAATTGGTACCCAACAAACCTTCCTGCCAAGAATTCTTCCTTTGCTGAACACCATTCCATGTAAAAAGGAGAGGCTCATCAAGGTTGTTGAAGACATTAACAACAACATTGTTGTTGGAAGTGCCATTGATCCTTGGACCTGGAAATTCACCATTGATGAGGATGACTTGCTGTGGAACACCTAAGGGTGAGAGAGTGCCATAGCTAACATTCCATGTATAAAAAAGGTAAGGGTCCTCAGCATTAACAATCAATGATGTAGAGAGGCCACATAGGAACACTACAAGAGTAATTATTGTAATCCTATCCATTTTTTTTTTCTTGTTTTGTGATCTTTTGTCTTTTTTGGCAAACTATTTTTTGCCTTCTCCTTTTTTGTTCTGTACTACATTTGAGGCCTTCTTATAAGATGGGAATTGATGGAAGGAAACAACCAGTGGCCATTAATTGAAGCTAGCTACTTGTAAATGCCCGCATTCATCGTTCGCTCAGTCATAGGGCCCTTATTGCGGGCTCCCTTCCATTGCTTTTCATCATTAGTTGTCTCATTTTTGCCAAACCTTTCTGAACTTTGACTACCACATTTCACACACGGAAATCACACATTTTCTAACTCTCTTTTGTCTCCTTTTATTGACTAGTGATGAGCATTGGACGTTAACGTGATGCCTTTTTTTTTTTTTAATTTTGTAATTATCATAAATTTAATTATTTTATAGGTAAATGTATTTAAAAAAAAGTAGATAAATTAAAAATTACAAATTAAATTCTCCATCTTCTTAAAAATCTTTGACACAAGTTTTGACAATGCAATATTAATATAAATATTTCTTATAATTCAATTATAGATTTAATTTCAAAAAATTGAACGTTGAAGAAAATATATTATTTAAAAACTTAAAAGTAAACTAATGTTTTTTTGTTTTTGAATTATATATAATATAACACATACTTCTTCTAGATCTAAAATTTTGTGACCAAATTAAAATATATGCTTTGATAATTTATCTCATCTTAGAGTGTATCTTTTGTATTTTTTTGGAGTTTGTTCTTTTTATTATTAAGATGAGTAAATTCAGTGCCAAAAAAAAAGAATGTGACTCCATTTAATACAAGAGGAAGAGTTATGAGTTGAATCAAACATATTATTTCTAAAATAAGGTTTTGCACTTTTTCTTAGTCAACTATTCATGTATTTGTGTAGTAGAATTAAATAGAAAAAAAATTCAATCTGTTTAACTAAAAAATATTTCTTAAAACAAGTTCTCTGTGAAGTTAAGAAGTAACTTACATTTGTGTACCCAAAAAATTTAAAATAGCATCATAACATATATTTTGAATTTTTTTAAAAAGTGATTTATTTTATTTTGCTGTTTTAAAAAAGGGCAGAATTTATTTTTTTAATGGCCCAAAAGAAAGGAAATTCTATAAATTTAGGACTATTATGAAGTTCTCTTAATGTACCAAGACGCATATATATACACCACTATAGAAAAACCTTTTAAAACCACTTGAAAGTGAAACGTTCAGACGATCATTATATATAATTTAATGAATCGTTCTTGTATTGTTTGTGAAATATTTCCTAATATATCTCAAAATTATACAATTTTGAATTGATTGGTTAAGCATTTTATGTTTTTATGGACTACAAATTTTTCAACATGTTTTTAGGACACTCTAAAAATGAAAATGAAATCCATGCACCATATATAGTTTATGGTTTATGATTAACTATTAACATCAAATGTGGTTCAAGCTCATTCAACCATTTATTTCAACTTAATTTATATGTCGATGTATCATATTTGCACCATATCTCTAATTAATAATGGACCTAAAATTCTTTATATTAATTTAGCAAATCTAATCTTTGTTGCACATTGTTGTTGAAGTTTTAGCAAAATGAAAGTGTAAAACTTGCCAGTAGCCATCTTTTTTGGTACCCCTATCCTCCTCCCATTATAACCTACTTAAACCATTTTTTAAGACCCCTCTCTTAATGCTTCATAAACAGATATACAATACATAGAATTATATTTGTGATTAGAAAATAATTCACTAGGGAGAAAGAGAATTGGAAGTAAAAGAGTTGTGGTAGGGGGATTTATTTGATTGAAATTACATTGGACATTTTTCTTATTCATAGCTATATAAATAAATAAATAGCTATTTTAGAACCCATGACTGAATACGTATTAAATAAAGTTTTTATATGTTATTTGTGTTAGTAAGAGAGTGATATATTTGAGGATTAAGTAAATAGGTAGTTAAATGGCATTATATGAGGAATTAATTTATTTTGATTACCAGTATAATGTAAATTAAAGAGTCTTGTAACTTCGCCTCAATTATTATACAATCAATTGCATTATGGCACTCAATTACAATACAGTCAATTTCATTATAGCACAAAAATTTCATTATAGCACTCAATTACAATACAATTAATTTCATTATAGTAAAAATGCACTTAATTACAATACAATCAATTTCATTATAGCACAAAAGGGCATTTTAGGCAAATTTGAAAACTAACACCACAAAGTGCAAAGACTCTAAATCTATTAAGACTAATCATACTTTTAAAGAGAGAATAGATGTTTGTGTAGTTAATTAATTTGTATTTAGAAGTCATACACTTGTCTATTGATAATTTGATTTACTACATAATAACTAACTTTTTCCCGCAATTGAATCTTGATTGGAGGGAAAAAGACAAAAAAAGAAGAAACTTGGAAAAATGGGTCTTTGGGTCCACCATGTCATAGGATCAAGAAATCAAAAAAGGGGAAAAAAAAGGTGAAAAATATATTTCAATCAATTATGATTAGGCTGATGTACTTTAGCTGTTCATCTATAATACATTTCACATTATCTTCCTTGAACCATTCTAGTATCAAGATACTTTATAAAAGCATGCATGTATTAAGAAACAAACACAATCATATTGCCGTGTATATTACCTAAGATATCAGATGGTAAATGTTAAGTGATTATACAATTTTATGTCAAGAATATATTTCACTATAAGATATCTGAAAATTTCCTTGAGACTTTACTTCAGATCATATATGGATTTGAGGGCTCATCCAAAATCCTCAACTTATGGTCAAGCAGTTATTTTTTTTACCTAGTGATAATCAGATGCATTGGTGATCTCTATCATTTTGTCAAATCACATTATACAGTAAAATTTCGTACCATGCTTGAGGTCCAATGATTTATAGGTCATAGATCTTCGTCTCACAAATTATGAGGTTAATTTAACTTGATATGAACATTTATTCCACGATCTATAGAGAATTTTATTAGTATCACAGACATCGTGATTTTAAAAGTTACAGACGTATATATGAATCATAATTGTTACCCTCTAACGTGTGATTTTAGATGAACGTATAAGTATCTATAAAATAAAAATAAGGGTAAATACTCCTAAGTTAAATACTCCTAAGTTAAGCTTTTAGGATGAAGAAGGATAATAACGATATTTTTGTGAGATTGATGAAATAGTTTAATCATATCAAAAGTCACCGTATCTATAACACTGCTGTTTTCCATCTGTATACTAGTATACTAGTTGTAACATTGTTAAGTTATTATATGTTGTCATATTGATTCCACTAAGAAGTATGGTTGGCTCCGTCAGGTCAAAGATAGTAGAAACCCCAGAAAAGCTCTTAGAACCGGGGTGTCAACACACGGATTCAGGTATCACAAGTTGGGCTCTTTTCGTGTTAATTAAATGGAGTAACTATGTTGAAATGATAATATAACTCTACTAAAGCGTGATGTAATAATTTGCCACTAAAAAACGACGTCGTTTTGTTATCTTAAATTTGGTTTTATTGGTTCAATATTATCTGTTTTTTTTTTTTTATCCTTTAAATCTGGATCATCAACTTGTGCCAAATGGTACTTATGAGGCTCCCATTTCCATCAAGTTGCTGGACAGCTAAGCTGATCATCAGTCATTATCCACGTTTTTGGGAAGGTGTTTTTGTTTTGTTTTATTGGTGTAAATAAGCATTCATTCATTCCTAAATCAAACATGAAATGTTAAAGAAAAAATCGCAAAGTAGTGAAGAAATTTTTGAGGCTGCATTTGACATTTTTAGGGTTTGGATTGAATGGCAGACTTGCACTTTAAGATGCCTCCCAAAATATACTCTTTGCCCCCCCCCCCCCCCCCCCCCCCCCCACGAAAACCAATTAATCGTTAAGAAGGTTAATTCCATTAGTAAATTGGAACAATGACATTAATGCTGTTTAGATGCCATAGCTGTTTAGATATCATAGTTGTTTAGGTACATATTTGTTTGACAATGTCAAATGCATATTTGGACAATTTACCAGACCTGGTCTGCGCTGCAGAATTGCACCTAGAGGTGCCAAATGAAGCCTATAAATTATCTAAAGAATCAAGCCTGTCAGCAGTGTCCTTATAATAGAACAATTTCTTTGTCCCTTATGCTGAAACCTTTGATGATCAACCGGCCAAGGGCAGGCAGCTTGCACATATTTGCAGTCGTAGGATAGTATATGATGGGGGTGGGATGGATTCAAATGTCCAATTCAAGTATCATTTTGCTCAGTTTATTAACATCAGTTCCCCAACATAGTTTACTCCGAAGTTTGAGAAAGAATTGAGCATAAGAAAGTAGAAGAAAAAATAATATTCCTGACAAAGATGAACAAGAAAGGAGGTAATGTTATTGGCCTGCGCAAGAAAATCCCCATCCCAAGGCCTAATGGTACCAAAGACAAGGATGAAGATCTTCTTTTGTTTAGGGAAATGCATAAAGCACGAAAAGGATCGGGCTGTTAGCCTGCTTACGCCTATTTCTGATGAGTTTGAGGCAAATGGTAAGTTCTTTTACTGCTGGAGCTTCACTCGAGTTTAGGCATATTTAGTGAGATTTCCATATATCCATATACAGGTCGTGTCTTGAATTTCTGATTTAGTGAAAGTAAAATCCAGGAAACTATAAACTCTATGGAATGGCACCAACTGGAAAAAAAGGATCAGCATATGATATACTTGGTGAATGTGGGAAGAATGACTTTGACTGGTAAGATACTGGTACATATATTATGAATCATTGAAGTTTCAATAACACATCAACATGTTGCTACTCTGAATTACACAATACGATCTGTTTTCGTTATTCTTAAGGTTGAAAACTCCACCAGCTACGCCTCTATTTCCATCACTTGAGATGGAAAATGGCCCGGAATTAGTCACTCAGCGGGAAATACCAATTGTACAGCCACTTTCGAGGGTATGCCTGTTAACTGTTGTTCTGTGTATAGAAGAATTGCAATTTCTTTAATTAAATATTGGTAGAAAGAACCAGTGTTGAGGCTGCCTACTGTCACTGAGCTAACTGAATTCTTTATTAACCTATGCCTGTGAAGTGAAGTCAGAATATGGAAGTTTTTATAAAGTTTCATTACAACAGCTTGCAGGAAACTTAGAGGTTGAAAATGGAAGCATTAGGCCCACCACATCTTCTAGTTTGAAACCAAAAGCTCCACCAAGGTATTCGACTACAAATGGGAGGCCTAGCATTACATTACCTGAGAAAAAAAACATAAAAGCCGCACCACTGGTGAACCAGAAAATGAACCAATCCTACTCTGATCTAAATCTCGAAATTTCCAAGAAAGCTTCTTCTACGGAGAAACCTGTTGACAGTAAAGAAAAAAATTGGAATTTGTTGGCTTCAAATCTTTCAAAAAGAACGGTCATAAGCATAGATTCAAGTACCAAAGCGACCAAACCAAAGAATAGGGGGGTGTCACCTCTTGTGAGGTCAAAACAGCCTGATCAAATTCCTGGATTATCCAATGAAACTCCCTCCAACCTGAGGACTGATCGATCAACTTCAGCTTATCGCGGACGTTCCACTGCCAGATCTAGCCAGCAAAATCCTTCAGTTTCCCAAAAACGACCTGAATCAGTAACTAAGACAAGGAGACAATCACGCTCTCCTGGTACCACTAGGGGTCGCAAACAGAACAATGATGGAAATTCAGGCTCTGAAAAGGGTATAAATCAACAAGCAAATAGAACACCAGTCCTGGGCGGCCGGATGGTGGACAGGTTCTTAAATTCCAGGATGTCTAGCAGTGAAGACAGACAATCCAAGATCAAACTAAATGCTTCAATGAATGAGGGCTCTAATGCAAAGGAGGCGAGCGTTGAAGAAAGACAAAGCACCACAAAATTTAACACTTCGATGAATGAAGGCTCTGGTTATGGAAGATTGATGTCCAAGAGTTCACTGGATATGGCTCTCAGGCATATGGTATTGCTCTGTTTCCTCTTTCATCTGTTCACTCATTTACTGTCAATGTTGTCCACTAGGCTACTGCTACTTCCAGTTAAAAGAACTTAAATGTTAAATCACAATCAGTTAATAAAGATCTTCCTTTTCTGATTAAAACCATCTTCTTTTTCATTACTGATTGATTATTCAAGAAGCTCTAAAATTAAAATTCCTCCTCTCATAGGCAAGGCACAGCATTTCTTGATTTTAGGTGTCACCTTTTATTACAGATGTCATTGAGGTTTAATTTAGTGGAGGTTATCGATTGAACAACTTGTTTCAAAAACTAATTCTTCTGGCACTATGAATTATGACTATAACTTTTGAAATTAGAAATTGTCACTAGAGATCATAAAAGGTAATTAGAGAGTCTCCAAGGAAACAATCGAGCAACCTTACAACTACCATAGGACAATATGTAAGATAAAGAATATAAAACCTTGTCCAAACCAGATCATAATAGACATTCTCAACTGTTCCTTGTCATGTTCCCTAATTCAGCTTTTCATTTCCCTTCGTCTTCTGGAAGTTCATTCCAACATGAATAATGACCTTTCTCCTCTCTGACCCTCTAATTTACGTGTTCTATTACAGGAGTTCCCAAGAGATTCAGGAAGTAAAATTAAGAATGGCATAATCACCGGAAGAAGATCTGTATCTGTGAGCAAGAGGACAACAGGTGGTTGGTAAATTGCACAATATTGTCGAACGTAGAATATAAAGAGAACAATGTTATTCGCTGGTTCCAAATCCTCTAACAAGTGTTGCATGTGTTGCGTTGTTTATTTTTTACCTGACCTCCTTTCCTCTTCTTTTTTATATTGAATTGCCAAGAATTGATTTGAATCTATAAATACTCAACTATTTCTGATAATAACAACATTTAAGTAATTACCTGATTATCTAATCTTGATCCATTTTTTCCATTAATTCGATAAATTGGAGGTTTTCAAGCTCTTTCGGCTTTTTGGTACAAATTCCGTACCACTCTATAGGACTCCTTGATTAATTTTAACCTCAAACTTTTCAAGGCCCCAAGAAGCCCAACCACAAACTCCTTTTGACGACATTTTGCTGTTTATCATGTATACAATTACAGCATGAAACAATAAAATACCAATCTCTTCTAGATCACTAGAGAAGGTATACTTATTTGAATTAGTGAGCAATGCCCATCTAGTGATCCATGTACAAGCTGATTTATGCAGTCCAATTTGGGCTAATTGAGGCAATTTATTTATTCATTTTCTTCTCCTTTGCTCTACTGGTCTGAATTTTGAAACTTGGACCAGAATGAACAATTAGACCATGTTCAACCAGAGACTGACGATCTAATTTGGTTCAATGTTATATTGAAAAATTGCTGGTACCAGTAAAAGCCGATATAATCCATGAACCAATTCGCCAGTACCCGACGAAATATGGGTTTTTTGAGTTCTTTTTCCATTAAAAATCTGGAGTACTTGAACATCTTGCCTTGATCCCTCAAATTTAAAAGGGAACACAAATTTTTGCCACTGAAAGACTTTGTTTGGTATAAAATACGCAAAAAAAAAAAAAAAATCCCATTATTTTAATTAACATATTATTTCATATTTCATCATCGACTAATTTATCAAACTTATAATTGTCATAATTTCAAGATTCAAAAACCAACTGGGCCGGCCCAATAACTGATAGCTCAGCCAACATCTGACTCATGGATATTTCAAGACGAAACAGACTGGGCCCGCCCAGCAGCTGATAGCTAAGCGTACATCTGACTCATGGACTGAATTTTAGAAACAAACCAAATCTGAGTCTTTATACGATCTATAATGCACAATAAAACCTTACCACTTTTTTAAAAATTTCGTAAAATTTCATTGATAATTTATTCATTTTTAAGAAAACTTACAATTTGCATCATTGTAAAACATTCCCAAACAATGTAACTTTAAAAGTACAAGACAAAATTAATTTATTGGTATTCATTTGAGAGGCATTTTTCACCAAAATGATATTGCTGGAAAAATTGCACTGCCAAATGCTACTGATAAGCTAGTGCCATTAAAAGCAAAGGTTGTGCAACACAATGACACTTTACTTAAAATGCCAACAAAAAACAAGATTGAGTGGCATTTCATGGACTAAGCTACTGCAATTTCAAATACTCTCAATGATGGTTACTTGAATATTCATGCCACTTTTAAAAATATTCACCAACTTGTAGAAATTAAGATAATAACAATAAAACAAGTAAAAAAGATAAGTAAGTCAATAACAATAATTGAGGTACCATAAAAGAAAATTTTGGGAATATGTTTTTGTTTATAAGATAACACTTCTAAGAAATTATTAATTTTAGAAATTGGTGTAAAAACACTTTTGTCGATAGGGTTTTTCACTTTTTGTTCGTGATGCTAAAATAGCCCCTTATTACGTGCGGCTATTTTTTTGTCAGTTTTAACCATGAAAGTAGACGGAATAAAAAAAAATATAAGCTTTTGGATGTTCAGAGAGCAATTTGGGACATTTAATAGTTACAGAGCTAAAAGTATACAAAGTTAAATTTCAAAGGTTGAAAATGTTTTTTTTTTTCAAGTAAAAAATAAAACATTAAAACCCTTGCATGTACAAATCAAAATTCCTTACAATATAAGTAGAAAAGCTAGTTCTATCATCTTCCACGCTTAGCATCTAAGGCATATTAACGCAACTCTTTTATCATTAACAAGAAACACATAATGATCATGTCATAGAATAGGATAATGAACAAATAAAAAAATAACATGAAAAGAAAAATCATGGTATTTAGGTTATGAATTATTTTAGAGTTGAGTATGAAATGACTTAAGGATACTTGATTTCTTTAACGAAAATAGTATTGTCAAAGACTGTAACTAGATTTTTAGTTACAGACTGATTTTAACTACATAAGAGTTATTATCAATTATAAACTTTTATTCTTATCTAACATGTAACCTATACTATTGGTTTCTTACGTAAGTATCCATCTATTTCCACTTTTTTTTTTTCTGCAGCATAGACCCTAGGAAAAAAAATTTTTACTGATATTTTCATTACTAAATTTTATATTTCCTTTTGAATTAGGGTTTAACATTTAAGCCTTCGAGATCAAGGTTCAGCGTGTAGGGTTTATGATTTTAGGATTTAGGGTTTTAATTAGATTAAGAAAATAGTGGCAACTCTAATTTTTTTGTTTGTTAAGAAGAATTACGGTTAACCTTTTATTTGTTAAGAACTATTTTAGATTTATATTTTTAGTAAGTCAGAATAATATGAGATTCTCTCAAAATTAAATTAAGTTAAATCAATATTAATTTGGAGAGATTTTTTTTAGTAAGTTAGGATAATGTAGGACTTTTCTGAAATTTAGGTTAAGTTAGTATTAATTCAGAGGTAATAGATTACGCATTTGTAACAATAAATGTCACAACATCTTTGACACTATCACTGTTCTTACTTTAATAATATTTACAGATATTAAGCTTTAAGATATATAAGTGGATTGATTCTAAGTAATCACTAATTCTAGAAATTGGCACCTAGAATCAGAACTACTTTTGTAGATAAGATTTGATTAAATTAAACCATTTCTAAATTTTGTTTCAATTTTCAAATTGAAATGATTTTTCAATTTCTGATTTTTCTGTTTTGCTCATTTTTAATTTGTCCCACCCCTAGCAATAATAGCCTTACACCTCTTCCAAGTATACCAAATTTGATAGAGCTTAAGGAAGTGTCATTAAGTAGTCCACGTCCAAGAGGAGCTCGCAGACCCAAATGCCTCCTACTTAACAAAAAACAGTAATTCAAGGCAATTGACAGACACAAATTTACAAGAAAATAGAGCAAAACAACCCCTACAACAACAAAAACAACAATAGAGGATGAGAGAAGAAAAAGGAACGGTCATATCACGACAGTAGACAACTCGCTCTCAAGTTTCTGATGTCTGAATATATAGCTAGGCCGGCCAGCCAGCCAGCCAGCAGGCAGGGAAGAAGGATTATACTGCTTATTCTTCTCTCCCATTGCAGTAGTAGTAAATTCAGAAGCAAGAAACGGGAAACCTCATCATCACATTCTCTCTCTCTCCCTCTCTCTCTCTCTCCCCCCCCCCCCCCCGCCCCCTCCCCTCCTTCTTCCCTCTCCCATCACACGCGCTGATCTAGTAGTAGCCATCTTTGCTTTCTCCGCGTTTCCTTAGGCTCTGGTCTTGGGGGACTTTCCCCCGCCGATGCCCTGCCCTTCCTAATCTTCCCTCCTCCTCCTATAATATCACTACTACTACTATAATATTTTACTCAAAAAACACAAAAAAGAAAACAAAAATAGAACCCTTTTTTGGTTTTTATCTCTATCTCTACCTCTATACATATGATTTGTTTGTTCATGACATAGGAGTCTTCCTTTTCTTCCGCTGCACCTACTTATCACCATCTTTGTATGCTTGTTTCCTGCCATTTTTTTTGTCTCTACTAGTACGAGTAGTGAAGGGCGAAATCTTTGCAATCCAACAAAGAAGATCCCATCTGCATGATTATTCACTCTTTTTAAGCCATTCGATCCGCAGCTTGCCATCCATATATCTTGTTATGAGACAAGTACAAAACTAAAAGGGAAGAAAGATAGCAGTGCAGGTTGGTTTTTGGTGGCTTCTTGGGAGAAGAAGAGGAGGGCTTTGCAAGATCCAATAATAAAACAAGTTGGTGTATGAGTATCACATCGTATCATACCATATCATCAGCCAACTGTCCAGAGACGAGCCAAACAAAAAGGAGCTGTAGAAGGAAGACAGAAAAAAGGTTTGACCGAAAAAATCGAGGCACGCAAACTTTCAAGGAATAAGGAAGAGGCCCGTCACTACCAACTTTTATTCTGTTCTCTCTTTGTTTATATTTACAATACAAGGTTTGTATTTTCTTTTTTCTTTTTTTTTCCCCCTTTTTTTACTACTAATACTACATTCATTTTCGTACAAGTGCACTCATTTGATATTTTAAAAAGGCCATCTTCTTACATCACAATCACAAAAGAGAAACTAACTAGTGTGTACACAATAGTGAACCTCACCGTCAAAAGTCTCAGTCTTTACAAATAAATTAAGTAATCTTTCTGGATCTTTATCTTCTCTCTGCCTTATTTTCCTCCTCTCCTCAATCTCCAATCCTCAGCAATGAAATGCAAGCAGGATCTTCTTCTCCTGAACATCGAATACAGTGACATAATTTGAGAGAAAAGTCTTACTCTTCACGAGATCCAATCCACAAAACTACCGGTAAAATCTTCCTTTCTTGCATTCCAAACCCTAATAATTTAAGGTTGTCCACACATTAGTACACCCTTTGCACGCACGCACGAGCACACACCCCATCTTTCACTTTCTTTTATGTCTTTTAAAAAGGCAAGAAAATCCCAGTTAGGGTTTCAATCCAGCTGTCTGAATGATTAGAGATATATATGGTCCAAGATTTCTATACTAAAGCAAGTGACGTTTTTGCAAATTTTTCAACTTTCCCTCAAACTTCCGGTTTTCCGAGGACTTCAAATTAATAAGTTTAAAATCTCCTTTCTTGAATACAGTTAATCACCTCAAATTAAGGCCAACACATGACAAAATCTTTTTGTTCGTCTGGTGAAATTAAGGAAGCCCTTTATAGTTTGTACCGAACAGATTTTTAAGGGTAGGCGTTCAATTAGTCCTTGCAATTTTCTTCAAATTATTCAGTCCTTTACAATATCTTTTGGTTTATGGACTTGACAATGATTATTCAAGCTTCATTAAAGCTGCTGTCTGTACCAAGAGTCTTTTATTTCTTTTTTTCTTTTCGGCCATCTTTTTGGCTAAATTTTATCTTCCAATATGTCATCATTGAAATGAAAATGAAGAAGAAGAAAGAAAGAAAGAGAGCCACCGACTACAACAAACTTGCAGCCGCAAAATCGTTTGGGATTTGGTTTGCTATGTCATATCTTCCCGTCTTTTCATTGTTATAACAGGCAAAAATGTGAAACTTTTCCCTATCCTAGGCTTGCAGCACATATGATTTGACCTCTCTGAAATCTATCTCTCTCCCCTCGCCCCCGCGCCCTTCCCCAATTTTTAATTTTAAAGTCAATAGAGAATATAGAAAATGAACATCTTAGCGTGAAAGTCTTGGTCTTGCTTTGTTTTTTCTTTTTTTCCTTTTTTCCCCAAATTTTTTTGTGCGTGTTAAGGGAAAATTACGTAAATCTGCGTTTTGGGTTGTCTCTGTCACGTTCTCTTTATTCTTGCCGTTAGAAGAATATTTGCACTCCTGCAAACGTCGTTTTGTAGCCCGTATGTTTTAACCCACTTTTCTCCACATTTCTTTCTCTTTTTCTATTTTTTATTGCTCAACATAGATCCCCAAAAGAAAACTTACAAAAAGAATAAAAGAAGCATTACAAAATTCCAACTTGTTCCTTTCATTTTATTGAATCTTTTGCATACTTAGATCCCCTTTAAGATTTATACATTAAAATGCCTGAATAAAAACCTCCTCTTTGTTCTTTGTTACGCTTTGGAAAACAAAGAAAATCCTGCTTTTGTTTACTACTTTTTGTTAGTGTATATGTATTTTTGGGCATATTTGATGTCGATTTTTTTTTTTTTTTTGGGTGGGATGATATTTAGGGCAAGAGAAGAAGTCACTACAGAAGAAAAGACTAATCACTGATAAATAGTGATGGCATCGTCCTCCAATTCACCATGTGCAGCATGTAAATTTCTCAGACGAAAGTGCCAGCCAGAATGTGTCTTTGCACCGTATTTTCCACCTGACCAGCCCCAGAAGTTTGCAAATGTGCACAAAGTTTTCGGAGCCAGCAATGTAACAAAATTGCTCAATGAATTGCAACCCCATCAGCGAGAGGATGCTGTCAATTCCCTTGCTTATGAGGCTGATATGCGTCTCCGGGACCCGGTTTACGGCTGTGTTGGGGTCATTTCCCTCCTCCAACACCAGCTCCGTCAACTCCAGATGGACCTCAGCTGCGCCAAGTCTGAACTCTCCAAATACCAAAGCCTAGGCATCACCAGCCATGGCCTAATTGCTGCCGCCGCCGCTGCAGCAACAGCCACAGCTACAACCCATCACCATCATCAGCAGAATTTAGGGATCAATTTCATCGGCGGAGGTGGAGGTGTCCGCGAACCATACTACCATCATCAATTTTTTCCAAGGGATCAGCAGCAAGTGATCCGGGCTTTTGATGGAAGCAATAATTATGACGCAAGCAGCCTTCTTGCCATGAATGTTTCCGCGAGCATTGGCCAACTGAGTCAGTTTCAGCATCCAAGGACTGCTGGTGGAGATGGCAGACGAACACCGATCGAACCATCTTAGGGTTTCACATATTTCTTGGACTGAAGCCCTACCAAATCCGCCGGTTATCGCCAAAAAAAAAAAAAAAAAAAAACCCCATTCTCTTGCTGTTGTTACTACTACTGCATGTTGGTTTACCTGTTACAATATTGCCTTACCATATTGTCATCATACTCTGACGATTATTGTGCTAAAATTTTACAAGTTCAATCCGACTAGAATTTTGGTGAAATTCCATTTTTCTACAATATATGCATAAACAACGTAGATTTTGCTAAGGTACATTTCAAATGGATGTCCATTTTTCACTTTAAAGCTGCTCGTCAAATGATGTATTGGTTGGACCAGCTTGCATGCCTTTTGGATTAATCTACTTCTGATCCTGTTATAATAGATTTACGTATATCTCGGACCAACTGATCTCAGGTTACTGCATATGTCTATTTTCGACCACATATGATTCAACCTTCGAGTTCAGGATGATGAAATGGTAAGCAAGCATTAGTAAATAGAATTAAAAAACCATTTGGTCATGGCAAAATGTACTTGAGTTTGGCACTTTGCAGTGTCACAGTAACAAGGACGGTCGAGAGGGCCCTCCTCTTAAGACGTGCGTCCCTTGAACAGTTTTGTTTTGTTCTTACCCTCTTGAAACTCGGCCATTCTGCAGTTGAGGGAGAGGATGAGACTGCATAATAAGTTTGAATGGTCCAAAAGAGTTTCTAAGTTTCATGAGTTTTGACATAAGATGGTATTCTGAAATGGGTTCTCACTCATCAATAAGTGAACCTTCAAATGCTCGAAAGAATGAATGTCTCTGCCATGGTGTTTCAGGCTGGCTTAACAAGCGGTACGTGGTCTATTCAAATAAGGTTTGATTGTGTAATTTTTGTAGTCAAAATAATTAGTAAGAATCCGTTTCATTACTGTTGAGAGATTTGGATTTGAAATCCACCAAATAGTTGAGTAGATTTCAAGTCAGTTCAAATTAAAGATCATATCAAATCCTTCCTTTTTCAATTTCTTTCATTTAGAATCCTTACTTCAATAAAACTCCACTTAGTTTATAATTACTTCAATATCAGCTCCATGCAAATATTTTTATGCCATTTGTATTTAATTCCAAATCTTTTATTTACACAGGCCTATTAGTCCTTTTTCCCTATGTATGCCATCTAGTTCGTCCTTTCTGGTGTTCCTTCTCTCTCCTCTTGCAACCTCAAAATACCATTCTACTACCAAACTGCACAAGTTAAAAACTTAACACAATTAAAAATATATACTAAACCTGATAAACCCTGCAACAAGTTGGGATAACCTTAAATAAATGTGTAATGATATTTAATTTGTGCCTTTTGATTCTATTTCCGTTAACTTGTTGATGGCACAAGCATAGAGCTAAATGTTATGTTTGAATAATTGTTTTTTGAGGTGTTTTTCTAAAAACAATAATATAATAGTTTTAAAGACTATTTTTTGAAAACATATACGTAAGATAAAAAAATGATCGGAAAACACGTTTGACGTTTCTAAAAAAAATTGTATTCATCATGTCATAAATGAGTTAGTTTGAACAAATAGAACTATACCTCAATTTAGTTGCGCTCTATCTAGGTTATACACACTTTTTTTTGCAAATAAATCATTCATGATTTTTTTTTCCTTGAAGAAAACTGCAATTACTAGGGCTACCCTAATCCTTCTTTCTCTTGAGAACATGAAATTATTTTTCTTTTTAGCATAAACAAAGAGATTTATATCTAATGGATTTTTTTTTTTTTGATCAACTTGGCCAATTTGATTAATTAACTCTTGTGCATGCATGTATCCGCTAGCCTAAAATTTGAGTGAT
The DNA here is from genome assembly GCA_024721245.1 of Mitragyna speciosa. NCBI lineage: Eukaryota > Viridiplantae > Streptophyta > Magnoliopsida > Gentianales > Rubiaceae > Mitragyna > Mitragyna speciosa. The sequence goes on along the minus strand of CM045554.1, from coordinate 9,787,384 downwards.
GTCTAACACCTTGATATAGAAAGGTTGCATTGATTTAGAAATTTCTTAGTATTTTATTATACATTAATTAACTTGTTGAACTTGGAACTTTAACCCAAAAAAATTGTTGAATTAGGATATATGTAGTATTTTAATCTTTTATATTCTTAATGCAATTATACCTAAGATAGCTAAACAACTGGTTCAAATTCTCTTATTAATTGTTTTAGTGTCCAACTGTATCTAATACAGAACTATCACTAAATGATGCAACGTTGTTTCATATAATTTCACATTGGTATGACATAGTTTCATATTGAACACTATTGGATACGATAAAAAAATTCGACATAATCTGGCAAACAACACATTTCAAATTGATATGCTTTGATAAGTTGTTCAGACATTCCATGCATACTTCCAGAATTCCTTCATTGGACAAAAAATTCTCCATCTCTCTAGTCTCCTACAATTTATCCTAGGCTTCTCTTATATAAATAGACCAAGATAGAAACATCATCCTCTAAAAATTCACATAATTGGGTTCAGAATGATAAAACTTACCTCAACACCAAAGAAAACATATTTGTCCATTATATGTTGAAAAATGTAGAAATATTTGCATTCAAACTATTACGCAGATGTTGTTGTCAATTGTTTATATCTTATACTCCCTCCGTTTGTTTTCCTTTTTCATCCATCCCAAATTATAACCCACTTTCCATTTGAATAATGTAATCAATTTTCAACTTCTCTAAAATGCCCCTATTTATTACTTTGTTATAAGTGAGAGCTGCATAACAAACCGTGTATTCACATATCAAATGGAATTAATTTTACTTATGCTGCAATTTTCTATATTGTATTTAATATAAATGTTTAATGATGCATATAAGGGTATTTTAGAAACATCATAGATTAGTTTATTCTTTCAATACAGTTAACTAATTTTTCTTAAACTGTGTAAAAAAAAGTGTAAGCCTATCAAAATGAAACAGAAGAAGTAATAAATTTGTGAGATGAAAATGACGACGCCAGATGTGGTTCCTGATGTGTGCGAACTTTCGTATAAGTTCCTTTAAAGCTTATTATTATCACCAAAATTGCAAATGAACATTAATCAGCTGTTTGCAACTTTGTCTTGACGCTGTAAGACATGATATCATTGACATCCTAACATTTAAATGCCAATATGAAGAAATTAATGCTTTCCCAAATAAAAAAAAAATTAAATACATTATACAGAATTGAATGCAGTTTCTGATAAAAGTTCGTAGTAGGAGGAGGTCACAAAGGCACCGTTGAGGCCAATACATTCCCAGATTAGAATCAGAGTATAATTGCAAAAGCATGAGGAGCTGTTTGCCAAGACTTTAATGCACATTCAAAATCCCTTTTTGAATTTTGACACCATTAAATCTTGGAGACATAAGCTGGTCCATATGAATTAAACTGAATATGGTATTCCTATATCGTTAACAATTAGATCTGAATATCAAAAACTCACTTATTTTTAGGATTAAACGTATGTAGTTTTCATTAGACTTTGTCGCAGTCACGTGTAAATTTTTGGAATTATCCATTGCGTTTGGATGGATTTTTTTATGTTTTTTAAAAGTATTATTATAATAGTTTTAGAAATTCTCTGTATATGAGATGAAAAGATAATTAAATATATATTTAGAATTTTTTAAAAATATATTCATGAAAAATAGTACCAAACAACCTTCATGTTACGTTTTAGAAATTCTAAAACTACGTAATTATTATCCAAAATACCTCAATTTGCATTAAAAATACTTTCTTTAAACAAAAAAGAAATCAACACGGGGCACATAACTAACAATTTAAGAAGGATTTGTGTAATTTCCTTTTTTTTCATAGACAAAAAAATTAAAAAAAAAAGTTATATCTTAAAATTAATTGAAAAGTTGAGTCCAATTGCACGACAATGATGACGTACTTGTGCAATGATGACCATGCATGCCTTTAAATGTGTTTGACAGTGGGTCTCTTTTCCCGGGTGAGTATTGCGTGCACCACGCGCGACACGTGGTGTGCCACGTGGTGCACTAGAACCAATCATACATTGCCAAATAATACAAGGTATGACCCACCATTGCCACATGGCGATATGTGATTGATTTTAGTACACCACGTGACAATGCACGTGATGTATTGTATACTTTTCCCTCTTTTCCCTCACTTCATCAGCTACTCTTTAGTGTTAAGCCTTAAACTCTCGCATGCGTTCGTATATCCACGCAAGAATTTTTACCATTTCCTCATCAAAAGCAAAAAAACAATAATAATAATTAGCAGTATTTGTTATATAATTTCAGTTTATATATGTTTGTGTTTATTGTTCAATGGTTCTACAACTACACCCACACACACACACACACACATATATATATATAATTGCATGAATATATAATATACAAGTGTTCTATATCTATTTCCCTTCCCCCTATGAAAATTTGACAAAAAAGAAAATTGTATGTGGAGAGGTTTCCCTGTGAGTAATTAATTAGCTTCTCAAAAAACTGAGTGAGTGTTTCCCTTTCCCAGCCAAAATTCCCACATCGGTTTGAGTAGTGTGAGTGTTTGGATATTTAAGTTGACAAGGAAACTTTAAAAGGTCGGATCCCTTTTAAAGTATCCATCAACTTCTATATCCATTTCCCTTCCCCCTATGAAAATTTGACAAAAAAGAAAATTGTATGTGGAGAGGTTTCCCTGTGAGTAATTAATTAGCTTCTCAAAAAACTGAGTGAGTGTTTCCCTTTCCCAGCCAAAATTCCCACATCGGTTTGAGTAGTGTGAGTGTTTGGATATTTAAGTTGACAAGGAAACTTTAAAAGGTCGGATCCCTTTTAAAGTATCCATCAACTTCTATATCCATTTCCCTTCCCCCTATGAAAATTTGACAAAAAAGAAAATTGTATGTGGAGAGGTTTCCCTGTGAGTAATTAATTAGCTTCTCAAAAAACTGAGTGAGTGTTTCCCTTTCCCAGCCAAAATTCCCACATCGGTTTGAGTAGTGTGAGTGTTTGGATATTTAAGTTGACAAGGAAACTTTAAAAGGTCGGATCCCTTTTAAAGTATCCATCAACTTCTATATCCATTTCCCTTCCCCCTATGAAAATTTGACAAAAAAAAAAATATATATATAATATACAAGTGTGTATTTTGTCACACTAAATACGTAACCCCAAAAGGCAGTAAGTACAATTTACATCAGCGGACGTTTCCAGGGAGAGATATGATTGACTCTTCAATGGTTAAAAAGTCAGATCCCTAAAAAGGTATTTCTGTTCTTTAAGGGTGTTAGCTGTTTTGGTGTCAAAGCAACATCTACCAAGCATCAACCCAATTTTAGCTCGATATAGTAATCAAGGAAGGTCATGTTCAAACTTCATTGGCTCACCACCTTGATCAATCAACCATTGCCTTTCTAAAAATGGCACTCTACCTTTCTCTCTTCATACAAAATTTTCCCTTTTTTTTTTTTTTGAGAATTCAAATGGAGTCTGTTAGGGAATGTTGGCAAAATTTTCATTCCTTTGGATAGTTATTGTTTGTGGTATTTTTTTCAAAAATATTATTTTAGCAACTTTGGATATTTTTCTTGATAAATACGTATATGAGATAAAAAAGTGATTCAAAAATGTATTTAGAATTCTCTAAAAACATGTTTTTGGCAAACAATACTAAACAAACGAAGCTAGATATTTAGTATGAAAGGAAATATATAAAAAACACAGTTCAAATTTTAGTAATACATATAATGCTATCCGAACCCTAGAACAGCACGTAGTTAGATTACACTCATACGAAATAAATTTAAAAGTAACATGGGATTCCTTTTTTTTTTTTTTTTTTTTTGGGAGGGGGAAAGATAAATTTTTGTCTCAAAAAATGAAGTGTTTGTTGACGAAAGAGAGGACTTTTATTTGCAAAGAATGCACTCTAAAAACTTTAAATTGAAAAGGATAGCCAGTGATGATCATGAACTCATCCTTCTTCGGGTCTTCGATCAGATGAACATACTTTAACATGAATGATTTGAATGTGGTTCTGAATTCATATGATCAGAAGGGAGTTAATGTTGGAAGCTTCATGACTTCAATATGCCCCCACACATTAACGTAGCACCCTATATTGGTCTAACACCAATGCTAATGATTACTTCAGGTGTCTGGTAATATAGGCATAATGCAATAATTAATATTAAAAACTAAATAAACATTGCTTCCCGAGGAACTTCATTTGGCCAGTGATAACGAAACCACTATTCATTCAGCTGATTTCACAAAACGCAAACTTGACCGAGTCAGCCTACAGTTAGGTTTTGTACTTGAAATTTTGAATTCATGTGTGGTCACCTGTTGATTACATGACTATACGAGAGAGGTAAGTTTGTTAGCTCAGTCTTTAAATGTTAAAATTACTGTAAGATAGGGACTAACATATATGTTGTAATAGGGCTGTCAACAGTCCGGGTCTAGACCCGGACCCGACCCGGACCAGTTGATTTTTTTCGGGTCCGGGTAGGAATAAAATTCCGTTTATTTGGACCCGGACCCGGACCCGTTTTTTCTTAATAAAAAACGGGTCGAATCCGGAATGTCATGTTCCGACCCGGACCCGACCCGAACCCGTATATATATATATAATAATTATAAATTATATATACGTATTTTAAAATTTTTAATACATAATATTCAATAAATAATAATTATAATATACATACATACGTATTTTACAATTCTAATACTCAATACTTAATAAATAATAATTATAAAATATATAAAAATATTTTATATTTTCAAAACCCGGACCCGGACCCGAATGGACCCGGACCCGAACGAACCCGGATCCGGGAAACCAAATGCAAGACCCGTCGGGTCTCGGGTCCGGGTCCGGAACCTCAACACAAAAACGGATCCGGGTCCGGAACATTCAATTCCGGCCCGGACCCGACCCGTTGACACCCCTATGTTGTAAGTAGCATGATGGTCAGTAGTAAAAAAAATATTAGTTAATTTAGTGATGCGTTTATTGCATTTCATGTGTGTCCGGATGTGTAGTTGGGGGAAGGAGTGGAAGAGGGGTTCAAATCCTCAGTCTAATTAATTGAGTTCCTATTAGGCTCTATTCATGTGATATTATCACGTGTATCAAAAATTTATTCATTTACTAAATCATTTTTATTTGTGACGGCTGTTAATAAACTTTTGATACACCTGACAGCGCTACATGAATGAAGCTTGGCAGGAGCTCAATTAATTAATGGGGTTGAAAATCAAAATGTCTAGAAGAGCTGTATGGCTATAGAAGCCTATGAGAGTAAGTGATGAGAGTTTTCACTTTTACAAATTTGACTTAAAAGTAAAACGATACAAGGGTTCTTTGAAATTTAAAAGGTAATGTTAAAGAGTTACTTTTTGAAGCACCATGAAGATAATTTATCTGAATTAAATTTTTAAAATTGCTAATAAGCAAAATCAAACATTATAAGAAACTAATTAAGGATAATAGTTTCTTGAATGTAACAATAATTCTTTCTTATTGATTGATCATAACTAACAAGAAAAGCCCCTCGTGTACAAGGTTGAACCCTAGAGATGGAAACCTTGATCGTGTGGATGGGCCTCGTTTGTGCACGAGGTATGAGTGTGAGTGTACATAACTAGGGATGCTGGGATAGAGGAATGGGGTAGCCTGATAGTATATTATGTGTATAGAAGAGATAGATTATAGAGGGGAGTGGTGAGTTGCTGGGGCGGGAGAGAGGAGCGACATGAAGTGAAAGGGACGGTTTTAAAGGTAGGGGGATATCCCGACAGGAGCACGCCTTACGAAGACAAATGGAAAAGGCAAAGGTGGCATTTATTTCGGGTTGTCCCTCTGACGCTGCTCAGTGCTGTGCTTCTCTTCCCTTCACAGTTGCAATCTCTCTCTCTCTCTCTCTCTTCAATATATTAAGTAATATATGTAGTTGTACACATCCACACACAGAATAGGAGTAACATTGATCAATATTACATCAATCTCCCATGCAAACAAATATAAAAGAAAGATATGCGATTTGGCCTACTCAATGCAATCCTCCTCTGCAGCATTTATGGGACAGTGCCAACACCTTGAACCTCCCCTTATTTACTCTCTCTCTCTCCTCTTCTTTCTTCTTCACAATGTTATTGACCACTGAGTGGTACTGACTATTCCAATCTCTCTCTCTCGCTCGACAACTAATGCATGAAATGAAATGAATATTCAGGGCCGCTTGACTATTCCTTTCTTTTTTCCTTTCCATTCTTTCTTGGAGTTTGGCACGCACGCTTTCCTACAATGACTTCTTGCAATCACTCTCTCTCTTTCTCTCTCTTTTTTTGTTTGGTTTTTTAGTGGCTAGGAAAGAAGAAAGAAAACAACTTATCAGGAACATCTCTTACAACTCTCTTTCATTTCTTGTTCCTAAATTAATTACATGCCTTTTGTCCCTCTGCTTTCAAAGTCTTGCACCAACTTACTTACACCTCTTGACCTCTCTACCTCTTTAAAAACCTAAACAACTACTACTATACATGCTACGCTATTCATGATTTGTCATAGAATACTAGTTGTGGACAATAATGGTACTGCTATGGATACCATTGCAGCTGGCTCATTTGAGTTGGACATTTTTACATTTTGTTTCTATATAGGTCAACATCTCTGTGTGTGTGTATGTGTGTGAAAACTTCTTTGTATGTGTGTGAAAATAACTTCTTTTTGGGAGAAACTATTATGTATACACGTGTTTCACATTATTAATTGTTGGATGTTATATCTAATTTTGCACCTTCATATATAATAAGTAAATTTCTTAAAGGGTGGGGACTAGTTAAATATAATTTAGCTTCACTTGTATTGTTTGTGAAAAAAATTCAAATTCTTAAAAAAGTAGATGTTTGAAAAGACCTTTCCTTAGTATTGGCAAAAATTTGTGGTTGCTAATTAAGCAGCTAGTCAGCTGAAAACTGACTCATTGAATTTCTGGGTGTCATGATATTACCTCACTAGTAGTCAAGATCTTTCCTTCACGAGCACCCTTTATTTTCTTATTCTTTTTTATCAAATTGCAATTTTTGTATCAATTGACAAGAATATAATGAAGAAAATATTGGTATGCTAACATGTACATTGGATTTATGTTGTTTATAGTGTTCAAAGTGAGTTGCATCGGTAGCATAATTGTGAGTCCAATTACATCTTTAGAAGTCTTAAATAGTCCTTAATTCTAATAACTTTTTCCTCGAGAAAAATTTAGCATTCTTCCAATGGCATTTTCTGAATTGGGGAGAGGATTATAATAAATGTTTGCTTTATGCAAAAGCCAGGAAGTAACACTAAATAGAGGAGATCTATGTCCTTAATTAGAATGTAAGAATAAGCCTGTATACACATTTGGAAGGGGGTTGTCTCAAGACCCCCATCATGCAAAAATGATATAATTAATCTCCACTTTAAATTAAATAACATTTTAGTGTAATTTTTTATTTTTCTATTAAGCACACACGTGGAGTATGCCAAAATCACTAGTAAAGTATAGAATATGTTAGATAATATGTGACAACCTTTTGAGTTGTAATTTTATAGAAGTCAAATATCCATAATTAGAGATGACTCCAAGAAGCAAGTGGTAATTTTGAAAAGAACAAATGGAGTGTCAATTTATATGCAATCAACAAAAAAAGTAACAATTTAAAATCTTTATTTGAATTTTAAGAATATGCTTTACGAAAACTTGACTTCCCCAGGTTTTCTGTCAATGACTTGTTAACATAATTTTACTTTTTCTTTACTTCTTTGCATAATGATATTTACAATTAATTATAATTTGGTATAAAATTATAAGCATCCGAGCTTGCATATAGAAAAAAAAAATCAAAAGATTCTTTAACTCTTTTTTCAACCATGTTACAATCGAAGATTTTACGTAATTTACCACTAAATTCACTTTGTCAGAAATGCCTTTTGGACCAGTTCAGATCTTCTGTTTAATTTTTGTGATGTCCAATAGTGTCCAATATAAAATTACTTCATATTACCATAAAACTATACAAAACTATATCGTATCATTTAATGATATATATAGTTTTGTATTATGCAAAATTGGACATAAAAAAATCAGACAGCGAATCATCCGCCTTTGGACCTTAGGAGAAGTTGTAACGCAGTTTGTCTCTACGAGACAAACTAAAGCAATCTTTCTTACAAGCTCCACACGTTTAATCCACTGCTTAGAAGCGATTAAGGGGACATTTGGGCGTTTTTTAGGTTGTTTTTTTTCTGCTTATGGGCCTTGTACGATTGATTGCTTGGCACAAACGTTTTGCAACTTCAAACCAAACCGGGTTACAAATAAGTCTGAAGAAAATCAAATAATCACACAAGGAAAAACAAGTAAAAAGAACAAATTAAAACATTGATATTGGATTAATATTTCATAAACTTCACTATATACACTTTACACAAGCTGATTCGCTACATAACATATCAGATTCGATTGAGAGAAACACTTTGGACAAATTTGTATAATTGTTGTTATAGTGTTTAAATACTTTTGTGGGTCGTGTGATTTCTTCCAAAGTTATTACCACTTCAGAACCTAATTGTTTGAGTTCTGGACAATTTGATCTCACACGTTCTGGCAAAAATCTGTCCATTATATGAACATCAGTCATGTTGGGCATTCAAATAGATTAACTTTCTTCGAGGAGTCCTCTAGATATTTGGAATCTGCACACATAGTCTGTAAAAGCCCAACAACATGGGCACCTCTTGCTGAATTTAGCCCATTTAGTCTAAGGCCCAAATATGTGAAAAACCCTTCGTTTGTTTGTTTTAAAATATTTTTTCGACAAGCTAATTTGCTTGTGTAATCAGACTTGCAGTTCCATAGTGCAACAGAAATTATGTAGCTACACAGGAAAATGCACTGTTTCTTTTTTTTTTTTTAAGAAATTCTATTCTATTATGGGTCTTAGAAGTAGGAGGGGCTCCTGTGCTTGCCTGCATGTCCTCCCATCAAGATGCGATAATATTTGCAAATTTGGCAGTCGTAGAAATCAAACCCTCAATCACTAGAGAGAGGAGTTGTAAAGATTTAAACGCTTGACTCATTATTCGTTGTTACACTATTTCAATTTTCAATATGAGTTTAGCCCAGAAACTAACAAACAGGACTGAACAAAAGAATGCGAGAACAGTCGTTACTTGGCTCGAGGGTTATTACCAGCGATAGCTATGATTACGTATATGCAGCTAAAAATCCCGGTTTTATTGGTAGGAAAAAAAGAAAAAGTTTGTTCTTGTTTACATGTTCTTTTTAGTTTAATAATTTCTTACAAGTAAATGCTTAATTTTGCAACCGTCTTGTTTAAAATGATAAACAAATTTGATTGTAAAAAAAAAAAAAGAATTTAGGAATAAAATCCAATTAAAGAACGCTTTTCAAAATTAACTTGACCAATTCTATTACTAATGTATGTACTATTCCATTGCGAATACGTTAGAGAAAAATTCATCTCAATTTTCTATTTCCTAATTAGTAACTTCAGCTTATATTTGATTTTTTTCTTCCATTCTCCATTTTCTGTGCTCTTAATTATTCCTACTAATGTTGTTGATGATTTGGATATTGGGCAATCAATTACCACTAGCAAAGCTTATTTTGAAGTAACTAGTATAAAAAACACGTGCAATACACATGATGGCATTCTTTTTACAATAACGATTTACAATAATTTTTTTTAAAAGTCACTATTCAAATATAGATCCTATATATTAAATGATCATTATAAGTTAAAGTTTTTGTATCAATACATAATATAACATAATCTCATGGTAAATTAATTAAGCCTCGAGAGCATAAATAAAAAATTTTATATTCAAGAAGCTGAAACTCTTATATTGTCTATTATAACCGCTTTATTGACGTTCAGTTATATAGATCGGTCAAGTTCTATTCAATCAAGTAGTTAAATCAAATTTATCCAAAAGTTAACATATTCCTCAACTTATACTTGTCTAATAATAAACAATCCACACTTGTACAATGCTAAAAAAAAAAATTGGATTATGAACATGATTATAAAGAACTTGGTTGTGAACTACAAAATGCTTAATGATTTTGTTGAAAGAATAACAATACTTTTATGTGCGGATTAGGCCATTTATATCTCCATGATAAAACTGAATTTTATGCATATTAGAAACTTTGACTGATAAAAGATGATCTTGTTTATAGTTTACGCACTTTATTGGACTTTGTTTTTTGATTAATCTTGTTTTCACAAGTATCTCCCATTTATGACATAATGATTCATGCAAATATATGTATATAATCTAGTTACTTATAACTCACATATAAGTCACTGAGACGTAAAATTTATGCTCATGGGGAGATCAACTATGTACAATTCAAAAGTATGAGATTGACCATTGGCGTGAAAGCCAAGTAATGATGATTTCCTATGTTATTTTGATTTTGTTAAGAATAAATTTTAAAAATATGATTTATTAATTTTACAATTTTGAAAAATGAGTTTATAAAAAATATCAAAACAATTAACACAAATAAAGCCTGAATAACAGTGATGTGTTAATAAATTATACGGTTAAATTTATATAAGTATGTATTTGATAGTTGTCTTTAAATTTTTTTTAGTTCATTTCTTAGTTGAAGGTTGAATTACCATATACGAAAATAAAATATATTTAATGAATGGTAATAGCTAAAGGTATAGTAAGGATTATCTTGAGAAAAAAAAATTACACTATCATAGTTGAAACTTCCTTAAAGTATTTACTTATAATAAATCAAATTATAATACTATTCTAATGCAACAAATTTTGTGATCTAAATAGAGAATCTATTGCCTAAATGCCAATAAGAACCAAAAAAAGAGTGAAACAACAAAGTATTCTAATCTAACAAATTTTCTAATTCAAATGGAGACTCTATAACACAATAGTTAATATGAATGAAAAACAAAAGAGAACTTAAATTTGATGGGCCTTATAGTCCACCCACATCGAAGCTTCAAATAAAACAATATATATAAGAACAATTGATATTTGTTAGGAATAATAAATTTGACTATGAATAATGGTACGCCCATGTATAGATATGGGAAATTTTAAATATGTGAAACCAAAATTTGAATAAATAGTTAACGAATATGTGAATTAATCTAAATGTGACGATGTGATTGATAATAAATTAGTAGACTTATGTATCGAGTTAGAAGTTGGTTAGGGATGACTTTATGTTTATTCCATTAGAATAATTTATCTATTTCATTATATTCTTCTATGTTCATATGCAACATACAAATAAAGTATTTAAAACTAAAGTAATATCAATCTATGAAACTGAATACAATTGGAAGTATATAATAGGTAGCTTTGAACAAATATGTGATTAACATACAAAATTAACCACAAATTAGATACATTACCAAGCCAAAAATGAGAACCAAAATTAAAAAAAAAAAAACTCATAGTGATGGTAGATAAATAGGGACAAAACAATGATAAAATATTATAAATTTTGTTGGTTTAGCTATGAATACATAGAGTTGACCTATAAATGCTTGTCAATAAAGAATGCCAATAAATAAAAAGATATAAATAGTTAAAAAAGAAAGAAAAGAAAAAACATATAATTATGTAGTACAGTGAAAAGAAAGTTACGAGATGCACCTAATATTGAGAATAAAGTGTAGATTTGACTCCAAAAACATAATTGAAGGTGTTTTTTTTTTAAATGATCAATAAAGGGGCTTCACATACCACCTTGGTGCATCAAACTTAAGACCTATAGATCCCATGTGAAGCGTCATACCAACTAAGCTACGGTTTGTTGTCATAATTGAAAGTTGAATAAACATATGTAGAGAAAAATATATTTAATGAATGGTAATAGAAGGGACTTCACATACCCCCTTGGTGCCTCAAACTTAAGACCTATAGATCCCATGTGAAATGTTATACCAACTAAGCTGCGCTTCGTCATCATAACTGAAAGTTGAATAAACATATATAGAAAAAAACATATTTAATGAATGGTAATATGTAAAGGCGTGGTAATAGTTACTTTGAAAAAAAAAATTGCACTATCATAGTTGAAACATCCTCAAAGTATTTACTTAGAATAAATCAGATTATATTACTATTGTAATGCAACAAATTTTATGATCTAAATAGAGAATCTATTGCCTAAATGCTAATAAGAACTTAAAAAAGGAGTAAAACTACACAATTATTATAATTTAACAAATTTTGTAATTCAAATAGGGACTCTATAACACAATAATTAATATGAACATAGCAAACGTATTAAAGACATGAAAAAAGGTAAAATAATGAATTAGGATATGTTTTTTAAGAATTGCATGAATAGTACCTTACATTTGCGCATTACTTTTTTAGTCCCTTGCATATATAATAGTGCCTTTTAATTCCTAGCATATTTCGGATATAAATATTTGGTCCAAAATTCGATTTTAAACTAATTAATAAATATTTAGATAAACTAATATGTAGGCTCGTGACATTTAGGTTATCATAGATATTTAATCGTATGTTAATTGGCTTGACATTATTTACCAAATTAGTACCATTAAGCTTTGTATTCTATCATAGAGTATTTTCCTTTTACAAGAAGAGTAGGGGGGTGGTTCAGGATTGTTGCCTTGCCTATCTAGGCGATAACAAATAATAGCAGTGATGTCTTTTATATCATTCTAGTCAATAACTCTTTGAGCACTAATTTTCCAAATTTGAACTTTGCTGTCATGTGCATGTTACTGCATCACATCCAAATGGGAAGGAATAAGCATTTAGTTACAGATTACGTTCATAGGATATCCAAATTCACCATTAGGTCACATGGAAACAAAATAGCCAGGTTTGTACCATTATTACTATATGAATAGACTTTGAGACACCGATTGCGTCCAAATTTCCATAAGTGAACAGTTTTGTCAATAAAGAAAGAAAGTAAACACTGTAAGAGCATAAACAATGAGAAAAACATAGATCATCCACAAAAGTTTTACTCACAAAAAATAAATCTTGGTTGTTGGCATATGATGGTTCCTCCATAATTCGAAAAACCTTTGGTGGAAAAATAATACAAGCATAGTTTGAGGTCTTTCTGAGATTCTTCATTTACGAATTTTTATGGCAGTTATCAAAGGTGCAAGTTTAGTAATATGGATAATTGTAATGTACAAGCACAATGGATATACATATATATATATGTGTGTGTGTGTGTGTGTATATATATATGGAGTAACAATTTCATTAGCTCTCTCGTCTTCCACAATTTGACAAACTCGAACAATTGATCTATGATCTTTTATATCTTTCCAACCTTTCTATTATTCTTTAATTTCTAAAAGTATTGTCAAAATAATTTCTAAAATTCAGTTTCCTTCCAACTTCTTGCAAAGTTAATATACTGTAATAAAAACAATACCTTGAAATTAAAAATTCAATGTTTGTATTACATGAATATAATTCTACTATTTTGAGAAAATAGTAAAAGTGTTTAAGGCATTGATATCAAGAATATGACATATAAAAAATCAAACTTGATTAGAAAATTATTACTTTCTTATCTTTGGCACAATAATTTTTATTTATGTATTGTGCTACTAGCAACCAATATATAGATCAAAAAGATATTGATGAGTATATTTTAGTAATGCCAAGGTGATATATATTTTTTGAAATAATCATGCATATATTTTTTAATTTCTTGTAATTAAATACAATTGTTGTCAATAATGGTCAATAAGCAATTCATAGTTTTATTAAGATGTATTACATTTAATATCATGAAAATAAGCAGTACCTAAGTTTTTGGGTGCCAAGATAAAGCCATTGAAAATATCAATTAGTTCGTGCATGCCAAATTTATTTGAGACAATTTATAACTTAAATAATTGAAATCTTGAAACTTTGTTGTAGTAGTAGGTAAATGACCTCCTAAATTTTCTCTAACATCTTTTGATCACTAATAAATGCATACATTTATTTTCTAATTCTCTATTTTTCTTCTATTTTAATTTGATCACATGGACGGTCAGAGACTAATTTTGAAGGTTTTTTTTTAAAAAGGCATTTAAAGGGTCGAGGGGAGTGGAGATCAATTTTTCTAGCATCATGAGTACATAATCTGTATCATTACGATCAGCAAAACAAAACATCCGAGAAAAGAATATAGAATGTGATGGTAATTGTTGCCTTTGTTCGAACAAAAAATAAAAAATAAACCATAAATATCATAAGCATGATTATATTAACTAAAGCAACATGACCTACTATAATACTTATGCTCCTTAAAAGATCTTAAACTTAGTGTCGTTACTATCGAACAGTCCCATAAACTAAGACCACTTTTACCATAGCATAAAAAAAAATTTGACATCATTTTTACAGAGGGCATCTAATCTCCAAGCCAATGCAAGCCATTGTTTTCTGAACTTTTGAATCTGTGAGAGGTTATGTATAAACATACTCGTATGAACAAAGTCTCCTTTTCTTTATTTTCTTAAATATATATTGTCCAATTTTTTTTATTATTGTTTAGGTTCTAAAGAATTTCAAAAGTAATTTCTAAAATTTAAAATTACTTTCTAATTCACAAATTCATTCATTAAAATTTTTTTAGAAACATGCTTTAATAAAACCTACATTCCTATAGTTAATGCTCAATAATAGTATTACAGAAATAGTCATAACGATGATAAGGAAAGGCATTTAATTTTGGTGACATAATATTGCCATTAATTTATTTTGTAAGGGGCACTATAGGAAGAAAATGTAACAACTCGCAAAACTCCCACTTTTAATATATATAAGATAAGGGAATAAGTACACAAATTCTTGAAGTATCTTCATTAATGTTGCTTTCTTTAAAAAAAAATTTGAAACTTTTTCCTTTAGATACGTAAAGATATGTTAGTTTTCCTTAGCCTCTTATTTTGGTAATGCAGCTGGGAAATTGCCCAAGAATAATGGGATATCTTGGAGAGGAAATTCAAGACTATCTATCTGATGGATCAACTTTGACTGATGTGGAAGAAGGATTGCTAGGAGGATATTATGACACTAGAAATAATATAGAGTTCCATTTCCCTATGTCATTTGCCATGACCTTTAGGTCAACTGCTATTGAATATGAACATAGGTACAGAGCTATTGGAGAGTATGATCATACCAGGGACCCAATAAAATGGAGGCACTGATTACTTACTCCAGACCTTCAACTCCACTGCAACTGAAATTAACACAATTTACAGTCAAGTAGTTACTAATTAATCCTCATAGAATGAAACACATTTGGGATTGGAATTCATTCTCAACACCAATGCATTCTTGTACACAATTTACATGTTATTATTGCTAATACTGATTTTTCCTTAACACATTTGTTCAAGTAGCTTCTCTACCCTAAAGTGGTATAAATTCAGAGTCTCAACTCTTCTGTTGAGACCCTTGAGATTTTATATAACAAGGACTAAAAATGAAACATTATTTTGATTGCTATTGTGTGAAGGCTTATGAATTACCATGATGAAGCATGTTCTCAATTGACTGTGCATTTGAAAGCTTCTAGTCATTATTTTCTCCTTTTCTATTTTACAAAAATGAAGTTCCTATTGTTTTCTGTGTTCAATTCTAAAGAGTAAAGATAGAAATCACTAGTGGAACTTCATTATTTGGGACAAGCATATTCTATGGAGCTAACAATTCTCCATTTCCGTGCAAGGTGGGAGCAGCAAGAAATGTTTCCACTGCACCAGATGATCACTACTGTTGGGAAAGGCAAGAAGACATGGATTATTATCAAGATCTTGATAGCGTTTCGTGATGGTAATCTCTGCTCCAGCAAGCTTGTGAAAGGTGCCAAAGCAATATTTACCGTTGCCAGGATCAAGAATGGCCAAATGACATATTGTCGAGGGAATCCTTTTATTGACCCATTCTACAACTCCTCTGGATACTGGGATGAGTATATCTTGGGAGCTGCTTGGATGTATGATGCAACTGTGAATAGTAGCCAACACTCATTTGCAACTCAACCAGACTTGTCCAAGCATTCGAATGCAGGCCTCATGATTCCAGTTTTGAGTGCACTTGTCACACCCCGTGCCCGGAATATAATACTCGCCATGCCAAGATCACGCTATGACATAAGGCAACAAAACAAGTATACATTGATCAAAATAACCATTTCGTTGAACCAACTCAATTATAGCGTTATGTGATACAATACAAAGATAACCCTCAAACAAATAAAAGTTCATCTCATACACTTTCACTAATGTCACAAACTATTTCAAAAAGGAGATCTCTAATATGAAATCTTTGATATGTATCACATCCTATCTCAAATTCTAGTACCACGAGTCGGTCCAATCAACTTCTTCAAAAATATCGTCCTCTGCATAAAACAATAAGGGGTGAGCGAAACTAATCACTCAATAAGTGGTGGGAGTACTCCCTATGGCTTAAGAGTGTTATCCATACATATACATTACATGGGCTAAGTCATTATAGAATATAAATATAAAAGTAATATGGCCGCTAGCACATTTCCACCAAAACATACATTTTCATAAACAAATCAAAGAGTTCTATCAAATGGTTCCGATTGACCCTGGATATTCAGTTGTTAACTTTAACCGATTAATACGGCTCCAAAACTAACTTTAACCGATTTGTACGGTCCCAAAACCAACTTTAACCGGTTGGTACGGTCCCAAAACTAACATTAACCGGTTAGTGCCGTTCCAATGACATTAGGCATAGTATTAAGGAACTAGTCTCGTCAAAAGTACACCACATTCAAGAACTCAGTCAATTCATTCATCAAACCATTCATTCAAGTAGGCCACATTATCATTTTTATAACATTTGAAATTAACCACACTCAAGCCATACATTTATATAGCAAATAATCAATTCAAAACGTTTATCATTCATCAAGTTCATTTTCAAAAGAGCAAGGAGTACAAAACCCCACTTACCTCGATCCAATTTAACTAAGGTAATCCAAATGGGAATGATCGATATCTTCACCTATATCACAAAACAAACATTAAATCAATAGCTAATTCTATCAAGAAAACAAAACTAAGATCTACATCTAACATAACGCGCAAACGGAGTGAAAAAGGAAGAGCCTGTGGTGACCCGCGATGTCAGCTGCGCCGCGGCTCACCAATAGTGATCAGCCGCGGCACCAACCGCGACACGGTTGGTATCGCGGCTAAGATCAGGGGCAGAGGGCAACCATCCGCGGCGCGGCACGCGCCGCGGATGACTCTAGAAGGTTACCCCCAAGAGCCGCGGTCTCATCCGGGGCGCGAGTGACGTCGCGGATGAGTCCAGAAAAACACTCTGCAACCCTGCTACAAGCTCGAAACCAAAATCAACTCTCCCAACTCCATCTAGCACCAATCAAACACCCAAAAAAACCTCAAGAGGCACAAGAAACCAAATATAATTTACATATCAACCATCCAAACATATACATCTTCACAATTTCATTAAGTATCAAACATAACACACACACATACCCATCTAGCACTTACCCACTCTCACCTTCAATCACAATAATACACCATCATCACTAGGATATACTACATCAACCTTCTTAACTAGCTCTCAAAGCATACAACCTACTTCTTCATTCAAGGATCTAAGGGGAAAAAGAATAAGGAGAAGAAATACCTTGAATGGAAGATGGAGCTACACCTCTTAAGCTATTGCCAAGTGCTGAATCTTGTAAACTTACTCCTCCACTTCCTTCTTCAAAAATATAGAATCAAAGATGTGCAATAAGAAAAGTGAATTTCTTTGAGGAGAGACAAAGACAAAAAGATGAATTGGGAAAGAGAAAGAAGAAAAGTCCTAAAGCAATAAGTATGAAAGTTTCTCAAAATTGCAATTAAAACCCCTAACTAATGACTAATCATCCATATGCACTCAAATTTGGTAAAATTACAAAAACGCCCTTAGTGAAAGGCCCTGGGTATTAATTCTTCCCCTCTAATAAAAAGTTTCGGCCTCGAAACTTACGTACTTAGAGATTCAAACAATGCCGGGTACTTCGTTCGCATCTCCTCCTCTAACTCCCAAGTAGCCTCGCAAATGCTATGATTCGTCCATTGCACTTTGACATAGGGAATGGTTTTTTTTCTCAATACTTGATCTTTTTGGTCTACAATTCGAAGATGCTCTTCTTTAACCGACAAATCTTCGCGGAGGGTCAAAGGTTCGTATTCAATCACGTGATTGGGGTCCGAAACGTACTTCCTTAATTGAGACACGTGGAAGACATCATGCACCTTGGACAAAGCAGGTGGCAGAGCTACTTTGTAAGCCACTTTTCCAACTCTCTCTAGTATTTTGAATGGCCCCACATACCTTGCATTTAGCTTCCCGCCTTTCCCAAAATGCATAACCCCTTTCATTGGAGATACTCTAAGGTATACCTTATCTCTCGGTTGAAATTCCAATGGTCTACTCTTTAAATTAGCCCAACTTCTTTGTCGATCTTGAGCTGCCTTTATTTTCTCTTTGATTAGGGTTAACTTCTCAATAGTAAATTGCACCAATTCCGATCCAGTTATCGCTCTCTCTTCTACTTTATCCCAATACAACGGCGATTTACATTTCCTTCCATACAATGCTTCGAACGACGCTATACCAATGCAACTATAGTAGCTGTTGTTGTACGAAAACTCAATTAACACCAATGAGTCCTCCTAACTACCTCCAAAGTCCACTGCACACGCTCTAAGCATGTCTTCCAAAGTTTGAATCGTACGTTCGGTCTGTCCGTCAATTTGGGGATGGTAAGCGGTGCTCAAATTCAACTGGGTCCTCATAGCTTGTTGGAAACTCTCCCAAAATCGTGAAGTAAAACGAGGGTCCCAGTTCGAAACGATGTTTACAGGTACTCCATGGTATCGAACTATGCGGTCCACATACAGATTTGTCAAAGAATCCATAGATGCGATAGCCGTAGTAGGTAAGAAATGTGCCGACTTAGTCAACCGATCCACTATCACCCAAATTGTGTCATTTCCCCGCCTAGTTCTCGGTAATCCCATTACAAAATCCATGCTTATGTTTTCTCATTTCCATTCCGGTATCTCCAAGGTTTTAAGTAATCCTGCAGGTTTTTGGTGCTCCGCTTTAATTTGTTAACACACTAAGCATTTGGATACATATTCCGCAATTTCTCTCTTCATTCCACTCCACTAATAGGACTTCTTCAAATCTCCGTACATCTTGGTGCTTCCCGGATGAATGAAAAATTTGAAGGAATGAGCCTCCGCCATTACTTCCTCTCGAAGATTGGTGTCTTTCGGTACCACTAGTCTATTCCTCATTCATATGCTTCCGTCCTCATATAGATGAAAGTCGGGTACCTCCTTGTTTGTTATTCTTTCTTTTAGTTTAACCAACTCTTCATCTCTCACTTGAGCCTCTTTAATCCTTGCAAATAAAAAGGGTTGAGCAATCAAAGCTGCAAGCATATTTTGCGTAGAGTCCACTAGCTCCAAATTCAGCTGTTCCATTTGCTTTGTCAGCATCATCGCCAGAGTTCCTGCACTCTTTCTACTCAAAGCATCGACAACCTTATTAGCTTTACCCGGATGATAGCTAATAGTAAGGTCGTAATCTTTCAAAAGTTCCAACCATCTTCTTTGCTTCATATTCAACTCCTTCTAGGTGTACAGGTACTTTAAACTCTTGTGATCCGTGAATACCTCGCATTGTTCCCCGTACAGGTAGTGATGCCAAATCTTCAAGGCGAAGACCACAGTTGCTAATTCCAAATCATGCACTGGATAATTTTGTTCGTAGGGCTTCAATTGGCGAGAAGCATATGCTATGACTCGATCATTTTGCATCAAGACACATCCCAAACTATTTTTCGACGCATCGCTATAAATGACAAATTTTCCTGTCTCCGAAGGTAAGGCAAGAACCGGTGTCGATACTAACTTATTTTTCAAATTTTGGAAATTTTTTTCACACTCCGAAGACCATTCGAACTTGACTCGCTTTCTGCGTCAGACGAGTCAAAGGCAAAGCCATGGAGGAAAACCCTTTCACAAATTTTCGGTAGTAGCCGACTAAGCCTAAAAAACTTCTCACTTCAGCCACATTAGTCGGCCTAGGCCAGTCTACTATTGCTTCTATCTTCTTCGGATCCACCGATATACCTTCTTTTGAAATGACATGTCCTAGAAGGACACGCTTTGGAGTCAAAATTCACACTTGTTGAATTTGGCATACAACTTCTCACGTCTCAAAATTTTCCAACACTTCTCTCAAGTGATCCTTATGCTCCGCTTCACTAGGTGAATAGACTAAGATGTCGTCAATGAATACTACCACGAACCTGTCAAGCTGTTCCTTGAAGACCCTATTTCATCAAGTCCATAAATGCAGCAGGAGCATTTGTCAATCCAAATGGCATCACAAGGAATTCGTAATGCCCATATCTCGTCCTAAAAGCACTCTTCAGAATATTTTCTAATTTGATCCTTAGCTGGTGATAACCCGAACGAAGGTCGATCTTTGAAAATACCGTTGCTCCTTTTAGTTGGTCGAACAAATCATTGATCTGTGGTAATGGATATTTGTTCTTGATTGTAACTTTGTTGAGCTCCCGGTAATCTATACACAGTCTTAGGCTACCATCCTTCTTTTTCATGAACAAAACCGGAGCGGCCCACGGGGAGACACTCGGTCGAATCAACTTCTTGTCAAGTAATTCCTAGAGCTCCCCCTTAAGTTCTTTAATTCGGTAGGAGCCATGCAATACAGAACCTTGGAAATTGGTTCGATCCCTGGTATTAGATTGATCTCAAAATCAATCTCTCTCTTTGGCGGTAAACCCAATAGCTCTTCGGGAAACACATCTACAAACTCCTTCACCACAGGAATATCTTCTACTTTCATCTCCTTCTTCTTGCCAGTGTCAACTACGTATGCCAAGAAACACTCACACCCTTTTTGGATAGCTTTCAAAGTTTGCAAAGCGGAAAGGATAGGGATGGTTTTCTCTTTTTCCGGCTTCCTCACACACCCTTGAAAAGAAAAGGAGAGCGTATCCAGGACATAAAAGTTAACTCTCTTACCCCTGCAATCTACATGGGCAAAATTTCGAGATAACCAATCCATGCCCAAGATAATGTCAAAACCTCCCATGTTTAACTACACCAAATTAGCTAAAAACTCTCTTCCACCCAAATTCAATACACACGACTCGTAAACACAAGTTAGAAACTAATATCTTTCCTCCTGGGGTCTCTACTCTATAACGTTCGTCTAGGAGACTAGGTTGGATATTCATTAGTGGTGCAAACTTTCTAGAGACGAACGAGTGGCATGCTCCGCAATCGAACAAGATAAAGGCCGGAGTTGAATTAATTGTCACTATACCTGTCACCACGTCGTCTGCTCCCTCTGCATCTTGTGGAGTCATGGCATACACTTTAGAATTTGAGGATGTCCGGCTAGCACTTGAGATTGATTGAGCCCCCGACTTGATGCCGCTTCCACTTGGTTTGACATTTGGACTTCTTGGGATTTTGGACAATTGCTAACCTTGTATCCCATCTTGACCGCAACCAAAGCAAGTCTCCGGTCTTCCATCTACACTCCCCGGCATGCACCCCGATTGCAATGCTCACAAGTTTTATCGTTACTAGGGAAGAGCTCGTCGTGCAGAAGATTGTTGAGGGCCACTGCTTGTTTGAGCTCCCGAAGTCCTCGGTGGAAGAGATGGGCGATGTGATCGAACTCCGGGTGTGACAAATGGCCGGTTCCTTTGTTGCCTAAAATCGGTTTCTTCTCGCTTGATGTCTTGCTCCACATCCAAGCAAAGCCTCATACATTTGATCACAATTGGTGTAGAAGTTTCTCGAGATCTTGGATTGAATTCTTCCATTAAGCCCGCCTTTGAAGGAAACCATGTTCATCCTTTCGTTGGCCATTGTAGAGGGGACGAATTGTTCGAGGGTAAGGAAGGTGGTGTAGTAGTCCCGACCGTCATAAACCTTGCTTAAGGTTGTTGAAACTTTGAATTTTCTGAATATGAATGACCGGTGAAAATTAGTGCTTGAGGAAAATCTTTTTGAAATCCTCCCATGTCAAGGTACGGCCCGAGGTTGTTAAGATGAGAGCTACGCCATCCTACCACTTCTCGGCCTCACCAATCAAGAACGAAGTCACCACTTAAAGGCGTACGTGATCCGGCACTTGCATGGTTTGAAATTTTTTCTCAACTTGCGATATCCATCGCTTCACAACATCCGAGTTTGAGCCCCCGTCAAAAGTAGGAACATTGACCTTGCTTAGTTCCTTGAAATGGTACCGGACACTATTCCAGTTTTCATCTTGACCGCTTGAACAAGCTCCATGTTGTGGCCGAGATTGTTGCTGAAATTATTGTAACCCTTGGAGGACTTGATAGGCTACAGCAAGAGTAGCCGGGTCCAAGTAAGGAATCGTAGGATTGGGATTCTCCGGTCTTGCCGGAAGATCAACTTAAGGAAACTTCTCCGTTCTTGGTCGTCGTGCGGGGCGACGAGCGTCCGCCATAAAGCTTCCAAGAGGAACATTTATTTCCTCTTCATCTTCTTCATCGCCCAGTCCAAAATCCTCGACCGAGACATTGATGTCATCCACTATTCTTTTGCTATTCCCCTCTTCGGGAATATTCAATCTCGATCTCTTCCTAGGCGGCATTCTATAAAACTAAGCACATAAGTATCTCATCATCCTAGGTACCATCCACTAAAACTATACATACTAATTACAAACCCAAATAAGACAATAAGAACTAATATAAACCGTAATATCCATCAATCATTCCTACTTAATGTGTTACATTTAAAGCATCACAAACAAAGATCGAACCTAGGCTCTGATACCACTAAAGATGTCACACCCCGTGCCCAGGATATAACACCTGCATGCCAAGACTACGCTATGACATAAGGCAACAAAACAAGTATACATTGATCAAAATAAACATTTCATTGAACCAACTCAATTATAGCGTTATGTGATACAATACAAAGATAACTCTCAAACAAATAAAAGTTCATCTCATACACTTTCACTAATGTCACAAACTATTTCAAAAAGGAGATCCTATACAAAGATAACTAACATGAAATCTTTGCTATGTATCACATCCTATCTCAAATTCTAGTACCACAAGTCGGTCCAATCAATTTCTTCAAAAACATCATCCTCTGCATAAAACAATAAGGGATGAGCGAAACTAATCATTCAATAAGTGATGGGAGTACTTCCCTGTGGCTTAAGAGTGTTATCCATACATATACATTACATGAGCCAAATCATTATAGAATATAAACATAAAAGTAATCTGGCCACTAGCACATTTCACTAAAACATACATTTTCATAAATAAATCAAAGAGTTCTATCAAATGGTTCCAATTAATCCTGAATATCCAATTGTTAACTTTAACCGGTTAACACGGCTCCAAAACTAATTTTAACCGGTTGGTACGGCCCCAAAACCAACTTTAACCGGTTGATACGGTCCCAAAACTAACTTTAACCAGTTAGTGCGGTCCCAATGACATTAGGCATAGTATTAAGGAACTAGTCCCGTCAAAAGTACACCACATTCAAGAACTCAGTCAATTCATTTATCAAACCATTCATTCAAGTAGGCCACATTATCATTTTTATAACATTTGAAATTAACCTTACTCAAACCATACATTTATATAGCAAATAATCAATTCAAAACGTTTATTATTCATCAAGTTCATTTTCAAAAGAGCAAGGAGTACAAAACCCCACTTAACTCGATCCAATTTAACTAAGGTAATCCGAATGGGAATGATTGATATCTTCACCTATATCACAAAACAAACACTAAATCAATAGCTAATTCTATCAAGAAAATAAAATTAAGACCTACATTTAACATAACGCGCAAACGGAGCGAAAAAGAAGAGCCTGTGGTGACCCGCGGCGTCAGCCGCGGCGCGGCTCACCAACAATGACCAGCTGCGGCCCCAACCGTGACGCGGTTGGTACCGCGACTTAGGTCAAGGGCGGAGGGCAACCATCGGCGGCGTCATCCGCGGCGCGGCATGCACCGCTGATGACCCCAGAAGGTCACCCACAAGAGTCGCGGTCTCATCTGCGGTGTGCCACGGATGAGCCCAGAAAAACACTCTGCAACCCTACTACAAGCCCGAAACCAAAATCAACTCTCCCAACTCCATCTAACACCAATCAAACACCCAAAACAACCTCAAGAGGCACAAGAAACCAAATATACTTTACATATCAACCATCCAAACATACATATCTTCACAATTTCATCAAGTATCAAACATAACACACACACATACCCATCTAGCACTTACCTACTCTCACCTTCAATCACAATAATACATCATCATCACTAGGATATGCTACATCAACCTTCTTAACTAGCTCTCAAAGCATACAATCTACTTCTTCATTCAAGGATCTAAGGGGAAAAAGAACAAGGAGAAGAAATACCTTGAATGAAAATAGAGCTACACCTCTTAAGCTATTGCCAAGTGCTGAATCTTGTAAACTTACTCCTCCACTTCCTTCTTCAAAAATTTGGAATCAAAGAGGTGCAATAAGAAAAGTGAATTTCTTTGAGGAGAGACAAAGACAAAAAGATGAATTGGGAAAGAGAAAGAAGAAAAGCCCTAAAGCAATAAGTATGAAAGTTTCTCAAAATTGCAATTAAGACCCCTAACTAATGACTAATCATCCACATGCACTCAAATTTGGCAAAATTACAAAAACGCCCTTAGTGAAAGGCCCAGGGTATTACAGTACTGAGTTAGGATAATAAGTTACCTGCTGCTATGCTGCTATTGACCAGATTGATTATGTTCTTGAATCCAAGCTATCCGTACAAGGAGCTATCACAACATTACTGGTCTTAGCATGTGTTCTTATCTTCAAGCATACATTGTATTTGACTGGACTAAAGGTTTGTGAACTCTTTATTAACCAGCTTCATTTTCTCCTTTTCATAACTATTCATCACTGACTAATTTTTGCCTGTACAATATATAGGGGGATTGATTCAGCTAAATCATAGGAGCCTCTACAATATGGGGTCAATGTTGCCTTCTTGGATTCTGTTTTTGCTAACTAATTGGATTCAGCTAATCCACAGATTTGCCACTTTTCTGTTTTGTTCAAACAGCTACTTTCCCATCTATTTTTCCATTCTCCTCAGAAATCCTTGTAACAAATACTTCCAATAGAAATAAACAAAGACAAGATTCGTTGACATGAGAAGAACTATCAAGCTGGTAATAATTAGCTGCAATACCTTTTTAAATTTTGAAACCAAATGACCTCCCTATAATCTATGCCAACAAGCTCTTCTCCTGGACAATGTTCAAGTTGTTTTTAACATTTGTCTTTTTTGTTTTTCTTGCAAATACAGATATGTTACATTCTTGGTTCAAACCCCCAATATGAGCTATGTGGTGGGATATGGCAATAAGTTCCCCAAACATTTGCGCCATCGCAGTGCAGCAATACAACATGATAATAAAAAATATAAATGTACTGGTGTGGATGGGAGTGTTGTGACAGCCATGGTTGGAGGACCAGATGAGCTTGATAAGTTCCATGATGTGCGCATGAGCTACAGCTACGCAGAGCCCACACTTATATGAAATCCAGGCTTGGTTGCTGCATTGGTATGGTGTCCCTAACAAGCACTACCGGCAATGCTGTTCACAAAAGCACAATTTTCTCAACAGTTCATCACTTTATCCAGTGAGCCCACCTCCAACCCCCACCATCACCCGTGGATGCCCTAAAAGACTAAGGGAAATTGATATTCCGCTTCACCTCAAAATTTTTAACTTGACGGCTTCTATTTGCTAAATAAAAAAATAATAAAAAAGAAGGAACATTACAATACATCTGATATCTTCTTGGAGTTAGACTTAGCAAGCACTAGCTTGATTATGTGGTTCTGTTCAACTCAATGTTTTAAGAACCGGACAGGTTAATGAACTGGAGGAGGGATCGGTTAGCTGTCTGACTGGTTGGACCGGTCAGACCGGGGTTCAACCTTTTTTTTTAAATAGTATTAATTTTCTCTTCGATTGAAAAAATATGTAGCCTGTAGAATATAGTGCCTACTGTTCTAAAATCAAATTATGGGAATTTATTTAAACAAGTTATACACAAAATGTATAATTACAATCCATTTGAGGTGCATTTCTACCCTTAGAAACATATCCCCATGCTATATCTGTCTTTTGCCTATGAGGATAAGGTTAACTTGCGGATTCTTCACTATTGAATGTTCCTGCCGGTGAAGATTGTGAATTACTATCACTACCGGCATCTATTTTTCTAAAAAAATTATATATTTAAATATAATTAGTATTTTAAATTAATACTCAAAAATAAATTAATTGATTAATAATTAACTCCAAATGAAATAAATGAAACACGTAGATTACTATATAAAAGAAAAGATAATAATGAGATGGACAAAAATGAAACTTGCTTCTTAGGCCAAAGAAAGATTGCAAAACAGTGGCTGCTTAATTACATGTTAATGTGATTCAACTTTTCTTAACATCAAATGTTCTGTGGACCCAAGAACTGATCTATTATGTGTCCTAAAGAATTCAGAAAAAAATCAGTAACATGAGTGATATAGGTATTTACTAACATAATCTAGGTTGAATACATTTGGATGATTGTTTTTTGGAATTTTTTTAAAAAATATTACTGTAGCAATTTTCAATATTCTTCTCGATAAATATGTTTGTAAGATAAAAAATTAGTTGGAAAACATATTTGAAATTTTTAAAAAATATGTTTATGAAAAATAGAACTAACCAAACACAGGTCTTAGAGGTTCTTCATGTAATGCCTCCTTGAACTTCACATGTCGGCTGGAAATCTGGAGACAGCATATCAGCATCTGTATACATAACCAAGTCTTGTTTTAAACCTAGCACTTGCAAATCGTCAGGATGTTTCATGTTAATGTGCTTAGTTACATGGATGATGAATCATACGATAGGAAGGCTTAAATAGAAAAGCAGCTGACAGATGTGTCTAGCCCTTTCTGAATGCTGAGTGAAGAAAAGCGCAATGAACAACTAATTAAAACTATTAGCGTAAGTTTATATAAAAGGATTCACTATGTTATTTAATTGTAATTAGTAATGTCTTCAGCGGTCTTAACATTAGTTTTTTGACCAAGGCACTTCCCTCCCATACCCTCTCCCCACTGGAGAGGGAGAGAGAGGTCGACCTAGCTTAGCACATTAACTTACAAAAACAATAACTTAACAATGGATGCAAATATTCCTATTACTTCTGTTAGTTAACTAAAGATGCAAAGAAACTTGCAATCACCTGTACAATTAAATATATTGCAACAATAATCAATTTAAATGCTTGCTATTGCATTTTTACGAGTGGTTCCATACCAGACATTGCATGGAAACCAAATATCCTTACTAAAAGTAGTTTGAAGGGATCAGATAGCATCAGGGATGGAGCTTTAACGTCATCTTTTTGAAACTTTAAGACTTTTGATGGTCAAGATTAAAGATTTATTCACACTTCTCACTGAACGTTTATATCCTATTCTATTAAGCCACATCAAGTCAAACTAGCTTGAATCAATCCAAGTTGAAATTATTCTATTTTTATTTCAGGAATTCTTACAAAAAATTGGAACTGATAAGTTAACAGACATTCATTTCAACACTTTTGAAGAATAAAATGTTGAATGCTGCTGTATTTTCAGCTTTCCATGCACATAACTCCATATATAAATATGGTTAAGCGTTTAGCGGACTATTGCGAATAGCAAGAGCCTGGTTCTACCGGGGCAACACGACCAGGTCCAGCTAATGGAGCAGCGGCAACCCCCCTTTGGTTCAACAAGCACCTAAAATGTGCTAATCTTGCAGTAACATCTCTTGGATTCTTCGCTAGCTTGTCATAAGGTGTCCATAATCTCTCTTCATCAGGCGGTAAAACGAAGGTTAGTGACAAAACATCAGCAGAGATACTGTCATATCAGGATAGGAAGTTACGCAAGAGAATCATACAGAGTAAATAATACCATAAGTTTGTGACGATGATAGCACTAGCAACAAAAGATGTCTTATGGACACAGGGTGACCTAATATTAGAACTTTTTGATTATCATTCATTTTTAAGGCTTTAAAAATTATAGAAAGATGGCTTACACTCTTACTCTTATCCCAAAGGCTCTACTCATTTGCGACATAGTATGGCATCAGGGATGAGAAATATGTTAAAGTGATCAATCAAGATTAAAAAAATGATGGTTATAATTAATTCTTGCCTATTATATCACAATTAAAACAAATTCACATACCTGCTAAGAATTAAATGAAATACAAATACAAACAGTTTGCTTATAATTTCATTTACAAGTTATTCATTGTCCTTTAACATCCAAATATTTAGGTTACTAGGCACCATATAGGTATTCAGTGTGCATCATAATCGAAATCTTTCACAACACAATAACCAGTAATTTATCTTCGTGCACTAAAAGTTTGTTTGATTAAGAGATGCTTCTCTAAATAGATGGAATAACTCCTCCTACCTTTCTGAATCATAGAGTTAAAATAAAAGACAATGTACAATGCAGTAGCCATTTTTTTTAGTATTGAAAAGAGACGTGACAATCCAATCAGATCAACAATTTAAATAATTCATACTAAATCCCTTTTTTTTTTTTTTTTTCCCTTAAAGCAAAACTGTAACATGAATAATTATATTGTTGATACTCCATAGAATTGAAGGCATTAATATTCCCAAGACGGATATCAACTTTATAAAATACGATAATACCTGCTGCTGCTGCTGCTCGTGGCCATATAGTTTGTTCAATATCTGACCCATCTATGTGTTCTCCCCACATGCATACTTCACCCCCTATAACTAAAGCTTGTTGCTCAGGCTTTGTTATATTTGTAAGGGGTTCATTTGAATAGAAACCTTGCCATGTTGCATCCAGATGGTCCAAGTACCACTTGTCCTGGTTACTAACAATGCACCGCAACCCAGCTGCAACTACTCGTGGAGCAACGCCACCCCCAAGCCTGTTACACAATTCTTAAATGTCCATTTAACCCAAAATTGGATTGTCCTAAGAACTATTCTGCTTTGCTTTTCAGGTTCTTCATTCTTCCAGGTGTATAGCAAATAAACTACAAGAAGGGCAAAATTTCCAATTTGAAAATAAGTAATCCATAAATATCATATTCTACATCTAGGTTGGGTTGAACCTAATATGTGAGAATGTTCAATCTAAAGAAAAGGACATCATTGCAATTGATAATAACAGTTTCCTATTTGGAAACTGAATATAATTATGGCTTGCCTAGAGTAGTGCCACATTCCTGCCTGTTTTGTTTCCTTCTACATCTATTTAGGAGATTGTAATGATGAAAATGGTAAAGGAATGCATCTGAAAGCTATAATCAGTTGCTTACCAGTTGTGGACCACAGTTTTTCTGTTCAGCTTACTACCAAAATTGTTGAAAGTCTCTTCCCTGTCATTTTAATAAAATAACTTTAGACTAATTTCTACCGGATGCAGATAAGTTTCACATGCAGACGAGTTTATACCAGTTTATGATATCATAGCCGTGGGATAGAGCTATTTTCTGTGCTTTCAAGACAAAGTACTCGTAAGCTTCAGATGCATTAAGCCCTTCCTTCTTTAACCTGTTAATTCGGAGATTAACATTCATAAGATCGAGTGATCCCTCAATATGATGGCAATAGAAACAACAAATAAGAGAAGTCAATCTGGTAAACAAGAAATTGATGCTTGATATGTCAGCAGTAAAATCTACTCCCCATGTACATCCCCAAGAATCCCTTATTTACCTGTATTTAATGTTATCAATTAAAGACAGTGAGCTGAAAATTTGTGTTCCATAAATTCCCCCTATGCCCTTTAAATCTTCTGAACCAACCCAATTAACCAGTAGAATATATGAGACATCTTATATACCTCAATAATACATCCTATTACCCATTATATGACAACTATATGGGATGTTGCAATCGTGCATTGTCAAACCCTCTCGGCACCCCAAACCCAAGAAAATAGTAGGTCATGTACATTCCAAATCTAACTTGTATAAGAAAGGCATGAGAGAAAAGTATATTGGCTAGTGATTATGAGGTCCCAATTCTTGACTGTTTAGAATTTTACACTACAGCACTATGCTCATTCTCGCACATTTTTTTGATCCCTACATCCTCAACCGCTGGCCCCGTGATACCATGCTATGATGATCTGTGTGTATCATAGCCAAGCAACTTCTTAAGCCTATACCGATCAGTCAGAAATCTTTGAACCCCTGTTAGAGCAGTAGACAACTTCAAGCATTATGGTGACTGGAAATATACACTACTTCTCTAGTAATGAATTCTGCACACCAGGATAACGTAATATTAAGAAAAAAGCTAATAGCAAGAATTCTGGAAGACAATTGCTATGTGGAGCTGGACACAGTACCGCATGTCCTCAGGCTGAGAGCTATCGATTTCTAAGTTCCTATATCTCCTGGCATGGTCAAGCATATCAGATTCCCAAGTAAGGATGATAGGTATTTGAAGAGGGAGCGATTATGTAATTTCCAATTTAGTCCTAAATTGCGGAATTGCCAGTTGAACATGTAGTGGCATAATTAAGTAGTAACTTATGTGTAATCCAGTAATTTAGGCTCCCGTAAACAGTTGGGCCAGAACAATCCAAGTGCTCAATAATGTTCATATATGTAGTTAGAATTGTTTCTGCAATCTGAAAAGCCCAAATCTCTCTTAAATCCACTGTTCAAGCCCCCAAAATAAACGATCCATCCTTATGCAGACACCAATCACAAGTGTCAAGATTCGTAGCAAAAGACCAGATTGCAAATTAAATGAAGATATACAAAAATGATAAGGTAAAATACCAGAAACTCAACACAGAACTATGCTGTTGAACTATTTTGCATCCATGCCATGTAGAGCAACATCATCACTGAGATAAACATATCAATATTACCTCTGTCTACTTGCATTTGTTAAGTTACAGAGCACTTCTCATAACCATAATGCCATCCGTAATATTGGAAAGGAATGAAACCTTGGCACATTACTACTCAAATAATGATGATACATCCTTTCCCTTCCAGGAATATCAATAAATAGCTTCAGATGAGAGTTTACCAAAACAGTGACAGAGACAAAAAAACAAGCAAGGGTTTAGAAGTGTTACCAGGTACTAATGTGAGGCGTTAAAGTCCAGCAACCTGCAATCCACATCAGTTGCATTTCATCACCCAACATTCTTTGGAGTAAAAGAAAATTAATTGTTTGTAAGACAAAGATGTGCCAACATTAACATACATTAAAATCGACAAAGTAAACCATGTCAAAAACAAACATTTGAGTCAACGGATAAGTGGATATCCATGGAATTCTAGATAAACTCATCGTGGATGATAGCTAAAGGCAGATATTTTTGCACCAATTAAGCTGTGCTCATTTGGTTCACCTTCTGAAATGATCAGAAGAAAAAGGGGAACCAACTAGTTAATGCTTGAAACTCAAGTTGTTGGATTCATTCCATTACAAAGCACATCTCATTCGATGACTTGCAGAAGATTAGCATCTTGAAGCTTGTCGGCTAACGCAAATGATAACTTGATACAATGTAAAAAATAACGCAATGAAAGATTTAAAACTCACTCGTATCCACTTCATCACCTCCGAGGTGAACAAATCTGTACTTGAAGACCTTACTGAAATCTGAAAAAGAAAATTTTCAAAAAGTTGAATTGCTTTTAGACTTGGAGAAAACTAAGCCTAAGAAGTTAATGTCCCCGTAGAAGTATTACCTGAGAGAATTCCATCTATAACTTTGAAAGTAAAATCATTGCTAACATCAAGGGGCTGTGTGCAGTTTTTTGATGGCCAAAGTGAAGGATAACCAACGCCCCTGAAAATTGAAAATTCTTTGTTTTAATGACTAAACTGCGGAAAAGCCAGAAACAAAATAAAACAAGAAGACTGCTCATTGAAGTCCTAATTTTGAAAACAAGTTCCTAAATCACCGACATAAATGCAAGTGTTCCACAAACAATATTGGAAAATGAACCCCGGATCTTTTTTTATATAGGAGTATCTAAAATTGCCATGCTCTGTTCAAATTGATATTTGGTATTTCAATACTGCAATTTTGCAAGCTAGGTCTAGGATTGATACTAGGACGCTCTTTCACATCACATGCAACCATAAATGGTGATCATGCATGTTTTGGTCATTCTATATACCATTATTTTTTCAATGAGCTTCAGCAAAAAGTCAAAGAAAAATAATGAAAACTTGAATCTCCATAGGATGATTAACCACTTGTAACTGAAACTCATTTAAGGTTTGAACTACTCCTTGAGAAGTGACTTCTTTTTGCCATGGTGTGAAAAGACACACTGAAAATTGTCACAGTGCCATTTGTTCACACAACTGATAAAAAACAAAAAAAAAAAGGTACTTCTTTTTAGACTCTGTGATGCTCTGCGAACTGCTCACCATCGGGCCCTTTGCTAGAAGGGAGAAAAATGGCAAGTCAATCTATGCCTCCCCTTGTCACAAAACGATCAAAAACTGTGCTTAACTTGTATAGTATACATCAATTAATAAGATTAGATTTTCCCGATGAGGCAAGATTCCTGCTTTTCTCAAGGAAAACATAAAAAGATGATGATAAAGTTTACAAGCCTAGCTGTTGAATAGCAGGATTTAAACTACCGGAATGCCAATGTTGGACGAACAATTTAACAGAGCCAAAATAATGTGTAAACTCACTGACAATTCTGAAACTCATCAAGTCCAGTTAACATGAAAAAGAAGATCCAGAATAAATATCAATAGGGACGGCATTCACACTACCAGGATTCAGCATGTCCTGGCACGTCAATCTCAGCTAGTACGTGAATTCCTCGTCGTTGAGCATATCTGCAACATCAAAGATCAGAAAAAAAGATACAGTAGAAAAATATTCCATGAGTCCCTTACAGAAACCTAGAAAGATATACAAAAATAACTTGCCTTACAATTTCAGCAGCTTCAGCCATAGTGTATCTTTCTGAGCTAGAATAAGCACCATTCCACAATTTGGGATATGAAGGTATCTCAAGAGGAAAAGATTGCGTGTCTACTATATGCCAATGCAGCACATTCTGTAATCCAATAATGCATATCATTTAATAGTAACATCTTGTTGCCAAATTATTTCTTCTGTGGTCAACTTTTACACCCTTGGCAGCAGATGAGTAAGATAATTTGTGTGAATTACTATGAGACAAGAATAGCTCACAATCTTCTTGTAAACTTTCCATCAAATGTTCTGATTTCGAGGAATATTGCAAGAGAACTATGCATCCATCTCAAAATCAACTGGCAATAGGTGGAATAGTCAGATGTTTTGCAAGTCATTTGGAAATTGTTGGAAAATAGATGTCAGACTTTGTCCCTTAACACCTGGACCTCCTCTCCCACAAGATTTGAGTAGAACAAGCGCCCACGAAAATAACCATATGGCTTATGATAATTGTTAGGCTCATGGTAGTCCTTGTGTAGAGACACATGCTTTGATAATGAAAAATAGAGTACCTAATATGTAGGTATGATCCTAAAATCTACTTGCTTAAGCTTTTAGGTCAAGGTTGCATTCCAACTTATGTATTGACCTCATTGGTCGAAGGGCTTAGCCAGTAAAAAGTCAAACCCTTGGTAACATGGTCGAACTAGGATGCATGAAATTATGTAATACTTACCAACTTGGCATATGTCATAGAATCTATGACATTCTTTATCACGGGCAACGGCAGAAAGTGTCTAGATGTATCTGTAGAAAGTACCATTCAACAGAAAAGTTAATCATTAGCTTTTGTACCACAACATAGTGCAAACAAACCATAAAGAATCTAAAGTGTGGAAGTTTATAGACATTGAGCATGATCATTTCAGCACTTAAGATAGCCTTATGCATAAATGAAACTAAACAATCATTGCAAAGCTCATGCTTCAGCACATGATCACGCTCAAAGAATGAACAAGGGAAGAAAGTTCGAGTGAGCTCTACTTATTAACAATATCAGGGACTCCATGGAACAATGTCAAGCAGTAAAACTAGAGCCTGATTATTGTATTTCCAGAAAAAGTATATATTTGTGAATACAAGTGTTCCAAGTAGAACTTCTGATTTTATAGAGGTCATTAATATTAGATTAATTATTTCCTGAACTCACAAACCTTACTGATTAATTTTCCAATTTACAGAAGAATATCTTTGAAGTAGAAGCACTTTCACATCACCCAATTTATACATTATTTCTTGGACAGAAAGCTTACAGTAAAGGAGGAAATACATTATGTTTGAACCTTTTTTTGTCCCGTAAAATGCTTCAACCCGCACTATCTTTTATTCAGATGTAATTTAGATGGATATAAATGCATTGAGGAATGTCGATACCAACTACAAGGAACTGAGGCCTCACCTTCATATCAATAGTTTCCAAATTACAATGGATATAACTTGCTGGTATGTGTTTGCAAATTCTTGTTATCTCTTCTATCCGTCCCCCAAAAGAACATAAAAAGGGGAAGAAAAAAGAGCACATTGCACAACTGGCAATCCTTTTCTTTCTTTTAGTGCAGAATGCAGAATGGAAAACTAATAAAAGTTGAATTCAATAAGTCATCTCACCAATTAAAAGACCCCGATAAGAAAATCTGGGTTGATCGAAAATGGTCCATGGAGTCTGATGAACTTCAATCACTCTGGTTGCAAAGTTAAAATAGCAGAGTTGGCTAAATGTCTGTAGCAGATGATTCCAAGTAAATATGTTATGTCAGATTAATTGTCTTTCACCAAAACAAAAACAACATTCTCTTTTGAGCATCATGAGTGAAAAAAAGATACCTGCAGTCCATGTAATGCCCCATAGATTGTCTGTGCCTGCATGAAATCAAAACATATAAATCAATAAATATCTGGTATAAAACTATGAGCATGTTACAAGACCATTATCCATTTTGCTTATCGCATATAAGCTAAACATTCTGCAACAGTTGTCATCTTGACTTAAACAAATTCCTGTATTTAATTTTCAATTGCGCACATGCTGCAGCTATATATAAGCTGAACAATCTGCAAACTGTTGTCATCTTAGCGTAAGTAAATAATCTTGTATTTATTTTTGAACTGGAAACATGCTGCCGCTGGATAGCTTGCATTTATGCAAAAAACAAATAAGGTTGAGGAAGCTTCTACCACGTGAGAATACAATCAACAAACGACAGAATTCAAATTCCAATAAAAGGTTTGATCAAAAGTTGCCAAGATCATGTATCATACTCTGAAGAAAATATAAGTTTCAACTTCATTGGTTCATTCCAACATCTTGTGATAGTTATATGGTTCTTTATAACTAATTTATTAAATTTTGGTATTCATGGGCTCCTATACAGATTTATGAAATTAGCGTTAGCTATAGATAGATCTCCTACAGTCTTGTGTCCCTGATTCTCATTAAAACTTCTTCTTTACTACTAGTGAGATCAAGGATTTAGACGTTTGTCCTAGATTTGATTTAATTTGGTTCTGTGACCCTGATAGCAACTCTGCACTCTCCTAATACTATTTTCTGTAGGACAATGGAGAGAATGAAGAGCCCTGATGGCCTACTGATGGTGAAAGAAGTATAACCTGGTCGTATCCACAACCATAAAGACTGCTTGTCAGGAGTTCTGAAGGCTTACTCTGCCTTAATAAAATGAAGTGATATTTATTATTACATTTATTCTATTAACATCCATCCTTACTGCTAACGTGGTTTTCAGGAGCTCAACTGGGATCATAAGAATTTGCTTTAAAAGCCCAATTTACTCACTCCGTATTTTAGTATGAAAACCATAGTTCATGTTTATGTCATGCGAGCAAAGCATTATCTTCAAACACTGCACTGCATAAAGCAAAATAGGATTCCATCATTTAAAATGGTGGATTTGATACGACTCCAACTATAAAATGACTGAACAGTAGTCTCAACTAGGGTCGGCATGTTTCTGACAATGGATTTTCTTGCACAACCAGAATTCAATTTATTACAGCCGCAACATATAATGAATGCAAGACACTTGGGAACACTCACCTCAATATGTGCATAAATTGGATTTCCCTTGATGGGAACCGATAACTTGTATGTCTCATCAACTCCATGCTGTAACTGCATTCCAAACCATCCTATTTAGTGTCTAAGAACATTAAAGTGGAAATACCAAAACATACAAATCCCTCGTTCTACTAGACAGGACCTGTAGACAGAAGATGTCTTTGTCACAAAAGAAGTGCATAATAGTTCAAACATGTGCTGTGTACAGATAAGGTAGCAGTAATTCATTTTCATTGCACCCTGGAGTTTGAAAATTTTGACTTAAATGATTTCAGTATGCCCATCAGTTAATGATAATATACAATATGTAAAGTATTAGCAACATCATTTTATTCGAAGCTTGCAAATATTTTTGAACAGAGAAATTTTTGAAAGGCAACGGTTGAGTTAAAAAATATTACTTTCAAAGCCTTATGCAGATGCCTCTGCATACCTGACACAATCTGCTTCTCAAATTGATGCAGAATGCACAGGATTGAGTAGATCCTTTACTAGCCTATTAGGATTTCCTTCTCGCTGATTATTAGGTTTTATTCACTTTTTAATCTTAGGGATTTGATATTGGATTCAATGGCTCTATTCTAGAGCCTCTCATTTAAGGCCTTCCAGGATAGAGGAACTAGGAAATCCTTTGACAGTGGAGAATCTCTACTTTTCCTAATTAGTTTGGGCTTCTCTGACAATGGAATGGCTTCGATGCTAGAGTGACATCATTAAATTCAATTTTCAAAGGTTGTCAGAATAAATACTCAGAAAGGCAATTCATTTCTTATCTTATTTACAGTCAAATCATAAATGACAAGTTCAAGTGAGAGGAAAGAAATTTACCTAAAACTCTTATTGAATTATCAGGGGTGTTCAGACTAAAAGAAAGTGGTTTCGCATAATCTAATGCTAGAAATTAATTTAAGGGAAGAAGATACCCAGACAAACAGAAAGTTCAAATGAATGTCAAACTCATCAATTAGCAATAAACAAACAAAAAGAAACGACAGCAATGAACCAAAAACAATCTTTGAATAATGTGACCAACGATCTGTTTAAATTCTCCATGGTCCAATTGGATAAAAACAAAAGAAAATCAAAGAATGAATGTTTCACCTCATCACTTGGCGAAAGAATGACAACATGAATTCCCTTTATCACAAGAGAAGAACTGAAACGGGAAGTATCTTCAATTACATGATCTCCTACAATAATATCAAGTATCATAGAGAAGCCATCTTTGAGAATTCCCGAAGCATCACTGTACTTGCTTCCATCAGTCTTGAGCTCAAACTCATTACTGAGATAAAGTTTATTTTCTCCGTAGTTCACCGACACTGGCATTGGCCATATATACAAGCGCTTCTTATCACCATCAGCAACTGATATCACTAAAATATGAACCAACAACAGCCCAAGGAATACATTCTGAACCCACATTCTCCCCATCACTGTATCCTATCCAAAAAACACAAACGGAATTATCAATAATTCACTTAAACAACATGAATCGAGTCCCAAAAAACTAAAAAACAAGCAGTAAAAGATTCATCTCCACTACCTCTTTTTTTCTTAAATTTTTCTGGGAGAAGGATTGCCTCTGATGAATTAATTAGACAGTTCCAACATCAAAATTTTAACTTGCATTAGCATCTAAAGCCAAGAGTCTAAATTTCTTGAAACAAGAATTAGACTACGACATGATTTCAGCAAAGTCATATCAATAAATTGTCAAATCAAGAAAGGACAGAATAAGAAAATATCTAAATTGCAATAGTAGTTATTACCTTCTTTGAAAGAAAAAAAAAAAACAATAGTAGTTATTACCTATTGCAGAAGAAAACGCACAACAAACATAAATTACTTAGTTAATTCTCCAAAGATTGCATACCTGTTTGTCAAATTACAAATGTGGGATATTTCTTGAAAAGCTTCTGAACCAATAATCTTGAAACTGAAACCCCACTACTCTACAGTAATGTAGACAATGAGGAAGAAAAGAATCTGAAAAAATCTACTGAAGACAAGTCATTTGGCTAAGGAATCAATGTGCTACTTGTACAGTTGAACTACCAAGAAAATAAACTAGATGATGATGCATGCTTGTCTGTCCCGTTTAGTAAACATATGTACTGATGTAATGATTATTGAATTGAATACCATGATGATTAAGATCCCATTAGTGGACTGTTTTTCTTGCCTTGCTACTGAATACAGACAAAACGGTTCATGTTCTTTTCCATTACTATTTCTTTTTTTATTTAATTTAAATTGTTTAAAGTTCTTTGTCCTCATTTATTTGGTGGGAGAGAGAGAAATAACAGATTCCTCCCGCCTTCATAAGCTAACGCCCCCTTTACTGCACGTAAATGTCAAGATTATCCTTTACCTTCTCGCACTATGGTTCATGGAGGACCACACGATATAACCATTTTACCATTTGGATCTCTGAAAGATCTTGTGAATGAAGCCTTCAGAACATTATTATCATGATCATCATCATGATCATCATCATTGCTCATATATACGTTATAATGAAAAGCGTGGGCTCAATTTAAACATAAGGGATGGCAATATTGACACTCACTTTTTATTATTAACACTTTTTTTGGTAAATTTTACAAAAAGTATGAAGCAATTGGAATGCTAATAACCAAAAAAAAAAAAAGTAGAGTATTAGTATTGTCATTTCAAAGGGGAGTAAATTAGCTCGAGCCATGCAAATTTATGGATATTACCACCGACTGAAAATTAAAAAAAAAAAAAAAAAGAGGTGGCTAACTTTGTCATTATTCAATATTTTTTTTTGTCAATATAGTGGTATTTAGTCTTGGACCAATTATTCCACAGCGCCCTAAGCAAAATGAACTCCACCGATGACCAAGTAAATTCAACTACTGAGATTCGAACACCCGACCAAAGTAACTACCCCTTTACAGTCCAGCCGAGCTTCCCAGCGGAGGCTGTCATTATTCGATATAGGTTTTACGATTTTTATCGTTTAGATAAGCAGCAAAGTTGTTGTAGCCTTCGCCGGATAAGTCAAAAAGTTGGTCCCGTCGCACCCGTGAATATTGAATGGTTCTTCAATGTTTTCCTTGGACCGACATTAAAGAGAATCATGTTTAGAGGTGGCAACAAATCCCAAAATCCAATGGTTTTCGTACTTAAATTTAATTTGGACGGAATGGATGTTGAAAATATGGAATTGGACCAAATTGACAGTATATTCAATCTGCAATACTCATCCAAATATAAATATAACTTGGTATTTATTTGGACTCTCATGAATTTGATAATTAATTGTTTAAATACTATTTAAATGACTCAAAATTTAAGTTCAAATATTTGATATGCAAGTATTATTTAAATAACTAAAATTACAAGTGTACTTAATAATTTATTTATTTTTCTATCAAAAATTACTATTGAGTATATATGGAGGCATCAAAATTGATCTTACCCATTTTAGTCCCACTCGTATTGATCTTATAATAATATGAGATTGGTTGAATATATTCCACATTTTACAGTTTCAACTAAATCTCAACCAAATCCTACTCATCCTACATATTTGCCATCTCTAAACATGTCATGATCCTTGTGGTAGGATAGGATCATCCAATTGGTGTCTAATAGGTACGAATTAAGAGGAATCATAAAATTAATAAATCAGAAAAGTATGTAAATGTAATGGGATAATAAATATAACTACGTATTATATAATAATTTGTATATGCTTAGCGATTGCTCAATGGACACTTGTTAGAAAAATCCTTATTATGTTTTCAAACAAACTGATAATAATATTTCTTTTAGGATAGTTACAGTAGACTAATCATGTCACTAATTGCAGCACTACCTGGTGTTAGGCACTCTTGATTCTTAGATATAATTATTGGTTACTTCCAGAAGGACATCCTTAGTTGCCAAGAAGGCCGCTGATGATGGCTAAGAACTAGGCGAATCATGTGTCACACAACGCACTATAACCAATCACATATCATCAAATAATGCAAGATATGACACACTATCACCACGTAATGGTAAATTATTAGTTCTAGTGTACTACATAGTAATGCAAGTGTACGTGTAATGCTTTTTCAGCTGATGACTTTCATTAATTAGTTGTATTAGATAAAGTGCTACAGATAAAATCATTGATTTCTGATGATAAACAACATGGTGTGTCTCAATAAGCCTAAAGGTGGCAAGAAATCAGATGCGTTCATTTTTTAGTGTCCTTTTTTTTTTTTTTGACTCCTTTAAGTGTCCTTTTTATATCTGAAAGTTTAAGCAAATTTGAGTAGGACAAGTCATGGATCATTCTCTATTATGCATTATGATGTATCCTTGGGCCATTACTTCATTCATACTACAAGTTCATATCATTAACAAATAGAGTAACTGGAGCAACTCATATGAATACCTTTCTTGCGTTTAATAACTCTAATACAGATATTTGTTTTCATATACTCAAAAAAACAACTGAAGGATAGTAATTGAGAATAGAAACATTATTCGAATCAAGCTATTTGCGAACACACTTCGGTTCGACTCGTGAAAGCTCGAGTTCGTTTCGTTCCTATAGCTAAACGAGCCGAGCTAGAACAAGAAATTAAGTTCGTTTATTAAACGAGCAAACACGAGCCTTGTTCGCGAACGCTCGTTTGTGTTCACGAATAAAGGGCAATAATGTCTTTTCACTCGTATTCTCCATATCTTAATTGACTAAACAAGCTCGTTTGTGTTCGCGAACGCTCTTTTCACTTGTTTGTGTTAAACGAACCGAGCTCATATGAGCTCATTCGAGCTCGGTTTGTTGGTGTTAAACGAGCCCAGCTCTTACGAGCTTGTTCGAGCTCAATTTGTTGGTGTTAAATGAGCCGAGTTCATTTGAGCTCGTTCGAGCTTGGCTCTTTAGTATTAATCGAGTCGAGTTCAAGTTAGAGCTCGAGCTTCCTGTTTTTTTAACAACCTAAGCTTGAACAGAAAATTTGGTTTGTTTAATAAACGAGCCGAACCGAGCTGAGCCTATTTGTTTATTAAACGAGCTCGAGTTCAAACACCAAATACTCGACTCGGCTCGGCTCGAACAACATCTCTAATTGAGAACTTCTTTATAGAAGTAATAATTGCTAAATCTAGTGCTTTCTATTCTAGATGTAGGACAGCACCTATAGGTTGTCTAAATATCAAAGCTTTTATCAATATATATATATATATATATCTCTCTCTCAAAGCTTTCCCTCTTATTATTTCTAAAAATCACTCTATCTTCTTTGTTATCCCTTGTGTTTTATGTGATTAAGTTACTTAATTACATTACCTTTTCAATTTAAAAATGACAACACTTTAAAGTATTTTTTTAATTACCTTGCTCGTATTTGTAATTTCAACGGTCTGACATGTGGTGATGATTTTGCAGTTACAAATTAAATGATTTGGGCAATTTGTATTTGATACAATAATAGAACTCCTAATTACAATTAGGACACACATAACATTTTTTTTTTCTTTGAAAACATATCTACCTAATATTGAATCCATAGGACATTAAGATAGACGTTGAAGAAATCAATTGTAGAGTACACCTTAGCAGTTAACGCTACTCCATTAGAGTATAGTCAATTGTAGAGTGCACCTTAGCAGTTAACGCTACTCCATTAGAGTATAGATTTTCAATTATTTATTTCTAATATTCCTAAAAATCTGATCATGGATATTATTTGACATTTGATTTAACATTTAATCATATTCCTTAAACTATTTCTTTCTCTTTGAATGAGAGAGGAGATATAATGGAATTATCAGTTCAAAATAAGAGTGATCTAGATCCTAGAGTAGGTGGAGTGTTTCGGTAAGATGAAAAAGTACTAAGACACCGACATCATTTGTTGCTGCTGGACTTGGCCTCACAATTTCTCCTTTTTATTTCTCACTAGTTAAATTCGGTGTAACTGTTCAACGTCATACTATAATCATTTTTTATGCGAAACGAAATCATTTTTTAGATCCATTTTTTACTTTATTGGGTCAATCTCATTTGTTTATTTTTAATTCTTTCAATCTGAACCGTAAACTTGTATCAAATGGCATTTGTGTGTTATGTAATTAAAAAAAATGAGGGAGCTTAACTTCTATAGAACAATGTTATAATCAACTCAAAAGTCAAATAATTACAATAATCAAATCAAAAGTCAAACAATTACAATGTTAAAGGATGACAATATAGTAAAATTAAAATTTAAATATTAAAAACTATGATCAATTGGAAAAATTAATTATTAAGACTTTTTCACATGGATTGAATAATAATAGGTGTGCATTCTTAGTCTAAACAACTTCTAAATATTTTAAAACACAAATGTTAGAATAATTGTTGAAATAATCAAAACCTAATATTTTAAATGTAGCCAAAGAAATTCTAAATCAAAAAATTAAATTAAATTTAAAAACTTGCCTTGAAACTATGCAATTTTGAAAATTGTTAATATTTGAAAATTAATACAATTGATTATCACAACTAAGACAAACTAAGTTTTTGTTCTTTGTACACATTTTAAGTCAATGTAATAAATATGATTGTTTTGTAGTTGTATCTTCCTTTGTCTTTTGTTTCCTTGTGTATTTTATTTTCCTTTTGGTTTTTGTACATTGTATATATCCTTTACAATATGAGACTCAAAGTTGGTTTGCTATGGGACACTTGCACTAGAAGGAAATGAGTAATATATAACTATTAAACAATGTTGTTGGACGTGGACAACAATAGTGTAGTTTAACTAAAAATTTAAAAGATCTTATATATTATACAAGGTTTTGAAAAAAATTTGAGAAGGAAAAGTAAAAATTCTTATATACCATACCATATTTTTAAAAAATTGCGGCTTTCCTCTCACCACCCCTAATTACGTCCTTGAGTATGACAAAAAATTTCCTAGTTTCCGCCCATGTATAAATCAAATAAAAATGAAGCAATAGACAAGTCAAAGAGGTGGATATATATATAAAATGTAGAATATTGAGAACCTTCTATGATTTGGCAAATCAATAGATTACCTATTTGTGGTTTAAAAATCTATACTTTTCCTTCTTATACTTTGAATTCTTTCTAAAAATGGATAAAAAAAAATGTGAAAAATAAAAAATTTTGAGAATCATCCTGATATGCGTGTGGTAGCACCCATCTCTAGTTTAACTACTACACCAACAATTTTCTTTAGCCAACGTCAATTGGAGGGATTCAAGGACTCAAAGAATGACCTAAACACCATGGAATACGTCATAACTGTTCATTATTTATGTATTTGGTGCTCTAAACTGAGATCAAGGGTTCAAGGGAGAGTTTGGTGTGGAAGGTTTGGACCAATGCAAAAGGCATATGAAGAGTTTGGTAAGCAAAATGTGGTTCTGGAGCTAACCATGCCTCTATCCACGCCTAGGGATAAGTCAGAGATTTGATCAGATTGTGCAAAGGAGGAATAGCAGCTTCTGGTCCTATCTGCACTGGCTAACCACGCGCAGATAGCCCACACGGATAGAGACAAAAACTTTGGCGTGATAGGGTTTTCGTTTTGGTGCCATCCGTGCTATGTAACCGCGCGCGGATAGGCTTGCAGATAGCAACAAATTAGCCTTTTTTCATATTTTATGCAATATTTTGTTTATTTTTACAAGTTGTAATTTGATGGTAGTTATCTAATAGTGATAGGTTTTTAGTAAGTTTTTAGAATATTCCTTGGTAGCCTATGAAAAGCATTCTTTGTATTATTTTCATAAGGATGATGGATTAATAAAAGTTTGAGTTTTCTCTTAATTGAGATTCCTTTGGTTCTTTTTTGATGAAGAACAACCCCCGATCTTATTGAGTAATTCCAAGATCAAAATCACTGCTTAGAGTTTTATCTTCTTGATCTTCGCAAATTCTCAAAGTAATAAATTAGGACTTCTTGTTAATGCACAACACCCCCTAGTTTAGAATTCTCAAAGTAATAAATTAGGACTTCTTGTTAATGCACAACACCCCCTAGTTTAGATTTTGAGGGTCAAGATATTCAAGTCGTGAGATTCGAGGCAAAACTGGTCTCAAGAAATCCTTGGTGTTGCGCACAAGTCCGCTTTGCTATCACATCCATAGACTTCTTTTTGCCTTTAAGGTTTAATTTATAATATTTCTTACTTATATGGGGCTAACTATTAATTTTTGTATATTTCCATTATGATTGGCTATTTCATAAGATTTTTTAAAAAAGTCTAAAACTACAAGGGGTCAAGGTATAGGTTTCTAATACAAGAAGGTAATTTGTCAGAAGACTACGAAGTGGTTCTGTGTAATTTATCTTATATAAAACGTGTAATTCCTTTAATAGCAATTCTTCATACAATATAAAACATTTAAAAATTCGGTGGATGAATTTAATAAGCTTTATCTATAGAGTTGAGAGTGAGGATCAAATTACGTGTCAAAA
This sequence comes from Mitragyna speciosa, assembly GCA_024721245.1. Lineage (NCBI taxonomy): Eukaryota > Viridiplantae > Streptophyta > Magnoliopsida > Gentianales > Rubiaceae > Mitragyna > Mitragyna speciosa. Next base: position 9,742,555 of record CM045554.1, on the reverse strand, counting down.
CGGAAAATCAACCTCTTGCCACAAAAACCAAATCATCAAATTGCAGTTTAATGTATTTTGTTTTCATGCCTTGCTACGAGGATAAAAGACAAGGGTTTTGACTGGGAATTCCCCACAAGAAAGATTCGATGTTCACGAGCATGGTTTAATTTCTATATATATATATATATAGTGAGGCTCAAATAGTAATTCTTCCACGAATTTTTTTCTAAAACGAGAACCAATTCCAGGCTTATGGATGGAAATAATCCCAAAGTTATGACATTGGATGCAGTTTGAGCTTTAGATTGCTATAGTACTAAAAGAGAGATATCATATAACTTTTATAACTTTTACTAGTGTAAGAATTTAACCCAAAAATGTATTGTTCTGTAAATTTCATAGAAGAAATATATATCGTTTATGTTAGGTTGTACATTCCAAAGTAGGTGGTATAAATTGTCTCAGACAATTGCAGTCTACACCATCTTTGAGACTATATAATATGTCACACCCAGTTGGACATTACTTTTAGTGTCATCAAAGGTGTTTTGGGTTGAATGCAAAATATGCTTGTTCATTGTACATGTAAACCAATTCGGATCCTCAGTGTTATTTTCTCAATGCTCAACTCAATGCCAATGAAAGGAGTTAACACCCACACTTTAGTAATTATCTAATTTGTTCTAAGTGTGAAAAGTGTGAACGCGAGGTGGCAACTCCTTATTACTGGTTCGAGTTTGGCATTGAGAAAACAACATGAAAAATCCGAACTACATATAAAGACCCCGAGTAAATACATACCTTAACAAAAATGGATTAATCCAACCAATCATGCTTGCACGATTAAAATGGCTACTAGTTTCTCTGCTAAATAATTTTTGGCTAGAATGCACTCATGAGTTCAAGCAAAAATTTCAATCAATTCGTGTCAATACCCAAATCTTGGACGCATTTGTTAACATATCTTTCATGAACTTAAAAGTGAAGTATTTTAGGCCCAACAACATTATTGGCAAAGGGTGTGCTACGTGATGTGGAGTTAAGTGATGCGATAAAAAAAATATATATTTTTTGAACAAAATAATAAGTTATGAATGACTCTTAAAATTTTTTTGAAAAAATTTATGCCTCATCACCTAACTATGTCTTTCCAATAATATTTTTTTTATTGGCCAAACTATAGTTTGGTAGTTATACTAATGTTACAAATAATGAGAACCAAACATTAGTTGCCCTAGCCAGTTGGCTGTGGCTTCAAAGAGGACTTTTTTATTTGAAAAATCTAAATTTTTTTATTCTTTTTATGAATTTATGACTTAACTCAATTGGATAATCATGAAATTTTTTATGCAATTTTTAATTCCTTCCTTTCTCTCTTAAGTATAAGGTAATAAAACTAATGTTATTACCAAAGCAACTTATATCCTACCAGAGTAAATTTAATTAAATGACAAAATTATCCTTTATAAATTGGATAGGCCACTATTTTTCCAACCATAGATGCTTGTTTTTCTCTCTCTTCTAATATAAATCCCTCTCTAATTCATAATTCACAGTTCACTCTCTCGACAACCTTCTAGTTCATCTATTCTCTCCCTCTCTCTTTCTTCGCCTTAGTCATCTACTCTGCCTATTTGCCTTTACTCCATCCTGTGCCCTAACTAACTACATCCTCTTTCTCCTTCCAGCTAGTTGGCTATTTTCTCTTATTCTCCACAATGCCATAAAATCATCAAGAATCCTCTTCATACCACTTTTTATAAAACCTTTGTTTTTAAAGCTGTCAAAGTACTCAAAATCCATATAATTTGGAATCTTCATATACATTCATAATTCTTGAACATTTAAACACCGGAGAAAAAATTATTATACTTAAGCATGCAATAATTGTATTTGTAGTTTTCTATTTCATAAATTAAAAAGAAAAATTTTGGACCCAAATTAGAAATTGAGGAAAGAGGAGCAAATAACAAGTGTTTGTGGATGGGTTAGAGAGAGAAGGCAAAGCAATTAGCTGCCTAAGTTGCCTATAGGTTTGAATGAAATGGGGGAGAGTTGGAGAAAAGATGGTGGCAATAAAATAAGGATAAGGGTTGGAGATGGATGAAGAAGACAGAGTTGGGAAGAGATAAAGACCAGTATTAATTTGGCATCCAAAAAGAGAAGTTAAAATAATCAATACTATTAGTTAGGGGTAATTTTGTCAATTGGAGCAAAATTGCTCTGGCAAGGTATATGGTGCTTTGGCAATAACAACCTGGAACCTAAAATTTGAAATTTGAAATTGAAGTGATGAATTCATTACTGAGTTTATTAAGGGAATGTTTGAAGCACCACTTAATGCTAAAAATTAATGTATTAATAGCTTTTTGAATTCAGTGTGCTTGATAATAAAATTTCTTTATTACTTAATATATTAAACAACAATTTAATTTGGACATAGAATTTTATGTGAAATTTTTCGCTTAATTTACTGAATTTTATATACATGTAGTATTCTCTCTCTCCTTCACACACGTATCCTCACATACTCACTGATGCACACACATATACAAATATATTATTTCACACACATTTTTTTTGTACACACACACCCCCTTTCAGCACACACAAACATACACACAATCACCACTGCAAGTGCACACATATATTTTTTTTGCCTCACACATAAAATAACATAAGCTTTCTTTTTATCACATACACACACTCCTTCTCACATGCACAATCTCTCTCTCACACATGCATACACACACTTTCGCACAAATACACAATTTGCTCCCTGTCTCATACATGCAAACATACACCACGAACGCATGTATGCGTGCATGTACATACTCTCCTCCATACACAGTTTCTCTCGCACAGATTCACATATTTTCTCACACATGTACTTTCATACACACACACACACACATAAGTATATTGTTTTTTTCTCACTTCCACACATATATTTTCTCTCTCATATACTTGCATACACTTTCATACATATACATTTTTACAGTTTTACACTTTTACACATATACATATACTTTCTCTCACAGACATTCTCACACACAAATACACTTGTCGTTTATCTCTCACAAACAAATAATATATTCTTTTGTCATGTATATTATCAATAAATTATTTTAACTTTTTAAGATAAAAAAATTATATTAATAAGGTAAAATATTTAAATTCAGTGTATAAATTCAGCTAATTATCAAACATGTATAACTTTATCAATTCAACAACTTAATATTTTAAGTACTTAAATTATAGATTTCATATTTTAGACTTTAGACTTCAGTGTTACTAAACGGCACCTAAGTAATTTAAGCACTAAATTTAATATACCTTAATTTCAAAACCCCAAACTCTAAGTAACTAAGAAAAAACAAGAAGCACAAATGGGTGGGGTTTTAACAATACTAAAACCTAACTCTAAATCCTAATATACCCTAAATCCTAATATATCCTAAACCCTAACATACCTTTAATATCCAAACACTAAGCAAACAATATAAATTTAAGTAAATAAGAAAACCAGGAAGCAAAAAACACTAAACTAGGATTTCAGAAAAAAGTTGAGGGTTAAATTTTAAAAAAAAAAGGAAAATGCTAAAGCTTAGAGAAAAGCGAGGATTAAATTTCCAAAAAAAAAAAAAGAGCGAATTAGCGCAACCCTTGAATGTGCAGTCAAAGTGCACTATTTTTTTTTTGTTAAACAATATCAAGGCTTGAGAGCCCTATTACGGCGAGGGGAAAAAAAGCCATGCCCGCATAGTTGGGGAAAAAAAGGGGGGGGGGGGAACTCATTAATTGAAAGCGCAGTAGAATAAAGCGCATCCACTGTCCCAGAACATCAAAACTTTTTCCAAATTAACCCCTCTTTAAGCAATCATTCTACTTTTATTTGGATTTTTAAATGAAGTGAAATTGGTTTCAGGAAGATGTTTTTGGGATAAAACTGTTTTTAACAAAATATACCCCTCCGCCCTTCTTTCTCAACTCTGTATCTAAAAATTGAGATTCCCAACATCAAATTTGTGAATTTCAAACATTAAGAAGAGTGCTATTGAATATGAACACAGGTGCAGAGCTATTGGAGAGTATGATCGTACCAGGGACCTTCAACTCTACTGCAACTGAAATTAACAAAATTTACAGTCAAGTAGTTACTTATTAATCCTCATAGAATGAAACACATTTGGGATCAGAATTCATTCACAACACCAATGAATCTTGTACACAATTTACATGTTATTATTGCTAATACTGATATTTCCTAACACATTTGTTCAAGTAGCTTATCTACCCTAAAGTGGTCTAAATGGAGAGTCTCAACTCTTCTGTTGAGACCCTTGAGATTTTATATAAAAAGGACTAAAAATAAAACGTTATTTTGATTGCTATTGTGTGAAGGCTTATGAATTACCATGATGAAGCATGTTCTCAATTGACTGTGCATTTGAAAGCTTCTAGTCATTATTTTCTCCTTTTCTATTTTACAAAAATGAAGTTCCTATTGTTTTCTGTGTTCAATTTTAAAGAGTAAAGATAGCAATCACTAGTGGAACTTCATTATTTGGGACAAGCATATTCTATGGAGCTAACAGTTCTCCATTTCCGTGCAAGGTGGGAGGAGCAAGAAATGTTTCCACTGCACCAGATGATCACTACTGTTGGGAAAGGCCAGAAGACATGGATTATTATCAAGATCTTGATAGCGTTTGGACGGGACTTACTTAGAATTATAAAATATGGGTTGTACCCAACCAATCCCATATTAGTCATGGGATCAATATGGGCGGAATTAAAATAGGTTTAGGCCCATTTTGGTATCGTCCAAATACCGAATAGTAATTTTTTTTGTTAGCAAAACAAATAGATCATTGGATATACTTGTACTTTTGAATCATTTAAATGATATTTGGCTATTAAATATTTAAAATTTTAATTTTAAGTCATTTAAATGATGTTTAAATAATTGGTTATGATACTCATGGGAGTTCTAAGCAAATCTCATTTATACCCATATTTAAATAGGTATTGTTGGGTATATTCTCATTCAGACCCAATCTCATATATTTTATATCCATCCCACCCAAATTAAATTTGGGTATGGGTACCTATTGGGTCTTAGGACTTAATTGCCATCTCTGTCTCTGCTCCAGCAAGCTTGAGAAAGGTGCCATAGCAGTATTTACCGTTGCCAGGATCAAGAATGGCCGAACGACATATTGTCGAGGCAATCCTTTTATTGACCCATTCTACAACTCCACTGGATGCTGGGATAAGTATATCTAGGGAGCTGTCTGGATGTATTATGCTACTGTGAACAGTAGCTAACACTCATTTGCAACTCAACCAGACTTGTCCAAGCATTCGAATGCAGGCCTCACGATTCCAGTTTTGAGTGTATTGAGTTAGGATAACAAGTTACCTGCTGCTATGCTACTATTGACCAAATTGAGAATGATCTTGAATCCAGGCTATCCGTACGAGGAGCAATCACAATATTACTGGTCTTAGCATGTGTTCTTATCTTCAAGTATGCATTGTATTTAACTGGACTAAAGGTTTGTGAACTCTTTATTAACCAGCTTCATTTTCTCCTTTTCATAACTATTCATCACTGACTAATTTTTGCCTGTACAATATACAGGGGGATTGATTTAGCTAAATCACAGGCGTGGATAGCCTCTACAATATGTGGTCAATGCTACCTTCTTGGATTCTGTTTTTGCTGACTATTTGAATGCAACTGGTGTGCCAGGGTAGTATTGTGGTTCTTCCTTCATTTCTGTGGATGTAATCCACATCCACAGATTTGCCACTTCTCTGTTTTGTTCAAACAACTACTTTCCCATCTATTTTTTCCTTCTCCTCAGAAATCCATGTAACAAATACTTCCAATATAAATAAACAAAGACAAGATTCGTTGACATGAGAAGAACTATCAAGCTGGTAATAATTAGCTGCAATACCCTTTTAAATTTTGAAACTAAACGACCTCCCTATAATCTATGCCAACAAAATCTTCTCCTAGACAATGTTCAAGCTATTTTTAACATTTGTCTTTTGGTTTTTCTTGCAAATACAGATATATTACATTCTTGGTTCAAACCCCCAATATGAGCTATGTGGTGGGATATGGCAATAAGTTCCCTAACCATTTGCACCATCGCAATGTAGCAATACAACATGATAATAAAAAATATACATGTACTAGTGTGGATGGGAGTGTCGTGACAGCCATGGTTGGAGGACTAGATGAGTTTGATAAGTTCCATGATGTGCGCATGAGCTACAGCTAAGCAGAGCCCACTTGGAGGACTAGATGAGTTTGATAAGTTCCATGATGTGCGCATGAGCTACAGCTAAGCAGAGCCCACACTTACAGGAAATGCAGGCTTGGTTGCTGCATTGGTATGGTGTCCCTAACAAGCACTACCGGCAATGCTGTTAACAAAAACACAATTTTCTCAGCAGTCCACCACTTTTATCCAAGTGAACCCACCTCCAACCCCCCCCCCCATCACCCGTGGATGACCTGAAAGACTAATGGAAACTGATGTTCCGCATCACCTCAAAATTTTTAACTTGACAGCTTCTATTTGTTAAATAAAAAAATAATAAAAAATGAAGGAACACTTACAATACATCTGATATCTTCTTTGAGTGAGACTTAGCAAGCACTAGCTTGATTATGTGCTTCTGTTCATCTGTTCAATTCAATGTTTTCAGAATCAGACCGGTCAGTGAACCGGATGAGGGATCGATTTGCTATCCGACCAGTCGGACCTGGGTTCAACCTTTTTTTAATCGTATTAATTTTTCCTTCGATTGAAAAAAGATACAATCTGTAGAATATAGTGCCTACTGTTCTGGAATCAAATTGTGGGAACTTATTTAAACAAGTTATACACAAAATGTATAATTACAATCCATTTGGGGTGCATTTCTACTCTTCAGAAACATATCCCCACGCTATATCTGTCTTTTGCCTATGAGGATAAGTTAACTCGCGGATTCTTCACTATTGAATGCTCCTGCCGGTGAAGATTGTGAATTACTGCAACTACCGACATCCATTTTTTCTGAAAAAATTATATATTTAAATATAATTACTATTTTAAATTAATACTCAAAAAATAAATTAATTGATTGATAATTAACTCCAAATGAAATAAATGAAATACGTAAATTATTGTATAAAAGAAAAGATAATAATGAGATGGACAAAAATGAAACTTGCTTCTTAGGCCAAGGAAAGATTGCAAAACAGTGGCTGCTTAATTACATGTTAATGTGATTCAACTTTTCTTAACATCAAATGTTCTGTGGACCCAAGAACTGATCTATTATGTGTCTAAAGAATTCAGAAAAAATCAGTAACATAAATGATATAGGTATTTACAAACAGAATGTAGGTTATATACATTTGGATGATTGTTTTTTAGAATTTTTTTTTAAAAATATTACTGTAGTAATTTTAAAATATTCTTCTTGATAAATATGTTTGTAAAATAAAAAATTAGTTGGAAAAGATATTTGAAATTTTTAAAAAATATGTTTATGAAAAACAGAACTAACCAAACACAGGTCTTAGAGGTTCTTCATGTAATGCCTCCTTGAACTTCACATGTCGGCTGGAAATCTGGAGACAGCATATCAGCATCTCTATACATAACCAAGTCTTGTTTTAAACCTAGCACTTGCAAATCATCAGGATGTTTCATGTTAATGTGCTTAGTTACATGGATGATGAATCATACGATAGGAAGGCTTAAATGGCAAGGCAGCTGACAGATGTGTCTAGCCCTTTCTGAATGCTGAGTGAAGAAAAGCGCAATGAACAACTAATTAAAACTATTAGCGTAAGTTTATATAAAAGGATTCACTATGTTATTTAATTGTAATTAGTAATGTCTTCAGCGGTCTTAACAGTAGTTTTTTGACAAAGGCACCTTCCTCTCATACCCTCTCCAGGGGTCGACCTGGCTTAGCACATTAACTTACAAAAACAATAACTTAACAATGGATGCAAATATTCCTATTACTTCTGTTAGTTAACTAAAGATGCAAAGAAACTTGCAATCACCTGTAAAATTAAATATATTGCAACAAAAATCAATTTAAATGCTTGCTATTGCATTTTCACGAGTGGTTCCATACCAGACATTGCATGGAAACCAAATATCCTTACTAAAAGTAGTTTGAAGGGATCAGATAGCATTAGGGAGGGAGCTTTAACATCATCTTTCTGAAACCTTAAGACTTTTGACGGTCAAGAGTAAAGATTTATTCACACTTCTCACTGAACGTTTATATCCTATTCTATTAAGCCACATCAATTCAAGTTAGCTTGAATCAATTCAAGTTGAAATTATTCTATTTTTATTTCAGTACAAAAGAATAAAACTGATAAGTTAACTGACATTCATTTCAACACTTTTGAAGAATAAAATGTTGAATGCTACTGTATTTTCAGCTTTCCATGCACAGAACTCCATATATAAATATGGTTAATCTGTTTAGCAGACTATTGCGCATAGCAAGAGCCTGGTTCTACCGGGGCAACACGACCAGGTCCAGCTAATGGAGCAGCAGCAACTCCCCTTTGGTTCAACAAGCACCTAAAATGTGCTAATCTTGCAGTAACATCTCTTGGATTCTTCGCTAGCTTGTCATAAGGTGTCCATAATCTCTCTTCATCAGGATGTAAAACGAAGGTTAGTGACAAAACATCAGCAGAGATACTGTCATATCAGGATAGGAAGTAACGCAAGAGAATCATACAGAGTAAATAATACCATGAGTTTGTGATGATGATAGCACTCGCAACAAAAGATGTCTTATAGACACAAGGTGACCTAATATTAGAACTTTTTGATTATCATTCATTTTTAAGGCTTTAAAAATTATAGAAAGATGGCTTACACTCTTACTCTTATCCCTAAGGCTCTACTCATTCGCGACATAGTATGGCATCAGGGATGAGAAATATGTTCAAGTGATCAATCAAGATTAAAAAAATGATGGTTATAATTAATTCTTGCCTATTATATCACAATTAAAACAAATTCACATACCTGCTAAGAATTAAATGAAACACAAATACAAACAGTTTGCTTATAATTTCATTTACAAGTTATTCATTGTCCTTTAACATCCAACTATTTAGGTTGCTAGGCACCATATAGGTATTCAGTGTGCATCATAATAGAAATCTTTCACTACGCAATAACCAGTAATTCATCTTCGTGCGCTAACAGTTTGTTTGATTAAGAGATACTTCTCTAAATAGATGGAATAACTGCTCCTACCTTTCTGAATCATAGAGTTAAAATGAAAGACAATGTACAATGCAGTAGCCATTTTTTTTAGTATTGAAAAGAGACGTGACAATCCAATCAGATCAACAATTTAAATAATTCATACCAAATCCCTTTTTTTTTTCCTTAAAGCAAAACTGTAACGTGAATAATATATTGTTGATACTCCATAGAATTGAAGGCATTAATATTCCCAAGACGGATATCAACTTATAAAATACGATAATACCTGCTGCTGCTGCTGCTCGTGGCCATATAGTTTGTTCAATATCTGACCCATCTATATATTCTCCCCACATGCATACTTCGCCCCCTATAACTAAAGCTTGTTGCTCAGGCTTTGTTATATTTGTAAGGGGCTCATTTGAATAGAAACCTTGCCATGTTGCATCCAGATAATGCAAGTACCACTTGTCTTGGTTACTAACAATGCACCGCAACCCAGCTGCGACTACTCGTGGAGCAACGCCATCCCCAAGCCTGTTACAGAATTCTTAAATGTCCATTTAACCCAAAATTGGATTGTCCTAAGAACTATTCTGCTTTGCTTTTCAGGTTCTTCATTCTTCCAGGTGTATAGCAAATAAACTACAAGAAGGGCAAAATTTCCAATTTGAAAATAAGTAATCCATAAATATCATATTCTACATCTAGGTTGGGTTGAACCTAATATGTGAGAATGTTCAATCTAAAGAAAAGGACTTCATTGAAATTGATAATAACAGTTTTCTATTTGGAAACTGAATATAATTATAGCGGGCCTAGAGTAGTGCCATATTCCTGCCTGTTTTGTTTCCTTCTACATCTATTTAGGAGATTGTAATGATGAAAATGGTAAAGGAATGAATCTGAAAGCTATAATCAGTTGCTTACCAGTTGTGGACCACAGTTTTTCTGTTCAGCTTACTACCAAAATTGTCGAAAGTCTCTTCCCTGTCATTTTAATAAAAAAACTTTAGACTAATTTTGACTAGATTCAGATAAGTTTCACATGCAGACGAGTTTATACCAGTTTATGATTTCATAACCGTGGGATAGAGCAATTTTCTGTGCTTTCAAGACAAAGTACTCGTAAGCTTCAGATGCATTAAGCCCTTGCTTCTTTAACCTGTTAATTCGGAGATTAGCATTCATAAGATCGAGTGTTCCCTCAATATGATGGCAATAGAAACAACAAATAAGAGAAGTCAATCTGGTAAGCAAGAAATTGATGCTTGATATGTCAGGAGTAAAATCTACTCCCCATGCACATCCCCAGGAATCCCTTATTTGCCTGTATTTAATGTTATCGATTAATGACAGTCAGCTGAAAATATGTGTTCCATAAATTCCCCCTATGCCCTTTAAATCTTCTGAACCAACCCAATTTACCAGTAGAATATATGAGACATCTTATATACCTCAATAATACATCCTATTACCCATTATATGACAACTAGTTTGGGATGTTGCAATCCTGCATTGTCAAACCCTCTCGGCACCCCAAACCCAAGAAAATAGTAGCTCATGTACATTCAAAATCTGACTTGTATACAGTGTAGAATTTTATACAACAGCACTACGCTCATTCTCGCACATTTTTTTGATCCCTACATCCTCAACCGCTGGCCCCGTGATACCATGTTATGATGATCTGTGTGTATCATAGCCAAGCAACTTCTTAAGCCTATAACGATCAGTCAGAAATCTTTGAACCCCTGTTAGAGCAGTAGACAACTTCAAGCATTATGGTGACTGGAAATATACACTACTTCTCTAGTAATGAGTTCTGCACACCGCGATAATGTAATATTAATAGAAAAGCTACTAGCAAGAATTAGTGGAAGACAATTGCTATGTGGAGCTGGACACAGTACCGCATGTCCTCAGGCTGAGAGCTAACCATTTCTAAGTTCCTATATCTCCTGGCATGGTCAAGCATATCAGATTCCCAAGTAAGGATGATAGGTATTTGAAGAGGGAGCGATTATGTAATTTCCAATTTAGTCCTAAATTGCGGAATTGCCAGTTGAACATGTAGTGGCATAATTAAGTAGTAACTTATGTGTAATCCAGTAATTTAGGCTCCCGTAAACAGTTGGGCCAGAACAATCCAAGTGCTCAATAATGTTCATATATGTAGTTAGAATTGTTTCTGCAATCTGAAAAGCCCAAATCTCTCTTCAATCCACTGTTCAAGCCCCCAAAATAAACGATCCATCCTTATGCAGACACCAATCACAAGTGTCAAGATTCGTAGCAAAAGACCAGATTGCAAATTAAATGAAGATATACAAAAATGATAAGGTAAAATACCAGAAACTCAACACAGAACTATGCTGTTGAACTATTTTGCATCCATGCCATGTAGAGTAACATCATCACTGAGATAAACATATCAATATTACCTCTGTCTATGCATTTTTTAAGTTACAGAGCACTTCTCATAACCATAATTCCATCCGCAATATTGGAAAGGAATGAAACTTTGGCACATTACTACTCAAATAATGATGATTCATCCTTTCGCTTCCAGGAATATCAATAAATAGCTTCAGATGAGAGTTTAGCAAAACAGTGACAGAGACAAAAAAAACAAGCAAGGGTTTAGAAGTGTTACCAGTTACTAATGTGAGGCGTTAAAGTCCAGCAACCTGCAATCCACATCAGTTGCATTTCATCACCCAGCATTCTTTGGAGTAAAAGAAAATTAATTGTTTGTAAGATAAAGACGTGCCAACATTAACATACATTAAAATCAACAAAGTAAACCATGTCAACAACAAACATTTGAGTCAACGGAAAAGTGGATATCCATTGAATTCTAGATAAACTCATCGTGGATGATAGCTAAAGGCAGATATTTTTGCACCAATTAAGCTGTGCTCATTTGTTTCACCTTCTGAAATTATCAGAAGAAAAAGGGGAACCAACTAGTTAATGCTTGAAACTCCAAGTTGTTGGATTCATTCCATTACAAAGCACATCTCATTCGATGACTTGCAGAAGATTAGCATCTTGAAGCTTGTGGGCTAACGGAAATGATAACTTGATACAATGTAAAAAATAACGCAATGAAAGATCTAAAACTCACTCGTATTCACTTCATCACCTCCGAGGTGAACAAATCTGTACTTGAAGACCTTACTGAAATCTGAAAAAGAAAATTTTCAAAAAGTTGAATTGCTTTTAGACTTGGAGAAAACTAAGCCTAAGAAGTTAATGTCCCCGAAGAAGTATTACCTGAGAGAATTCCATCTATAACTTTGAAAGTAAAATCATTGCTAACATCAAGGGGCTGTGTGCAGTTTTTTGATGGCCAAAGTGAAGGATAACCAACACCCCTAAAAATTGAAAATTCTTTGTTTTAATGACTAAACTGCGGAAAAGCCAGAAACAAGATAAAACAAGAAGACTGCTCATTGAAGTCCTAATTTTGAAAACAAGTTCCTAAATCACCAACATAAATGCAAGTGTTCCACAAACAATATTGGAAAATGAACCCCGGATCTTTGATCTTTATATAGAAGTATCTAAAATTGCCATGCTCTGTTCAAATTGATATTTGGTATTTCAATACTGCAAGTTTGCAAGCTAGGTCTAGGATTGATACTAGGACGCTCTTTCACATCACATGCAACCATAAATGGTGATCATGCATGTTTTGGTCATTCTATATACCATTATTTTTTCAATGAGCTTCAGCAAAAAGTCAAAGAAAAATAATGAAAACCTGAATCTCCATAGGATGATTAACCACTTGTAACTGAAACTCATTTAAGGTTTGAACTACTCCTTGAGAAGTGACTTCTTTTTGCCATGGTGTGAAAAGACACACTGAAAATTGTCACAGTGCCATTTGTTCACACAACTGATAAAAAAAAAAAAAAAAGTACTTCTTTTTAGACTCTGTGATGCTCTGCGAATTGCTCACCATCAGGCCCTTTGCTAGAAGGGAGAAAAATGGCAAGTCAATCTATGCCTCCCCTTGTCACAAAATGATCAAAAACTGTGCTTAACTTGTTTAGCAGACATCAATTAATAAGATTAGATTTTCCCAAAGAGGCAAGATTCCTGCTTTTCTCAAGGAAAACATAAAAAGATGATGATAAAGTTTACAAGCCTAGCTGTTGAATAGCAGGATTTAAACTACCAGAATGCCAATGTTGGACGAACAATTTAACAGAGCCAAAATAATGTGTAAACTCACTGACAATTCTGAAACTCATCAAGTCCAGTTAACAAGAAAAAGAAGATCCAGAATAAGTATCAATAGGGACGGCATTCACACTACCAGGATTCAGCATGTCCTGGCACGTCAATCTCAGCTAGTACGTGAATTCCTCGTCGTTGAGCATATCTGCAACATCAAAGTTCAGAAAAAAAAGATACAGTAGAAAATATTCCACGAGTCCCTCACAGAAACCTAGAAAGATATACAAAAATAACTTGCCTTACAATTTCAGCAGCTTCAGCCATAGTGTATCTTTCTGAGCTAGAATAAGCACCATTCCACAATTTGGGATATGAAGGTATCTCAAGAGGAAAAGATTGCGTGTCTACTATATGCCAATGCAGCACATTCTGTAATCCAATAATGCATATCATTTAATAGTAACATTTAGTTGCCAAATTATTTCTTCTGTGGTCAACTTTCACACCCTTGGCAGCAGATGACTAAGATAATTTGTGTGTGAATTACTATGAGACAAGAATAGCTCACAATCTTCTTGTAAACTTTCCATCAAATGTTCTGATTTCAAGGAATATTGCAGGAGAACTATGCATCCATCTCAAAATCAACTGGCAGTAAGTGGAATAGTCAGATGTTTTGCAAGTCATTTGGAAATCGTTGGAAAATAGATGTCAGACTTTGTCCCTTAACACCTGGTGAAACACCCGTGCCCTACAGGGGCTCAATGGCAAATTGTGAAAAATATCTTTTGGGGGTTAGTTGGAGCTTTAAAGAAGTGAGGGGTTGTTATATAAAAAAAAAAAAAAAGAGAAGACAATATTATTAAATAAAATAACCATTTTTCTTTTATTAAAAGTCTATCAAACGACGTTCCCTTATTTCTAAACCCACCTCTGTTTTCTTCCAAGGGCAAGAACAAGCAGGAGACAGAGAGTTTGCGGAGCCAGGAACAGCATACTACTCATTCGATCCCTACAACGGACAAGGTTAGTTGAATCCTTGAGTTTGAATTTTAATGATGTCTAAATTCAATGGTTAAGTTAGATGGGTTTGTGAGAAATTAGAATATTGGGGTTTTATAGGAATTGATGCCCAATTAAGAAATTAAGGATTTTTAATTTTTGGAATTATTGAGGGATAAGATGATTTGAGATAATAAATTGTTTGAGGAGGAGATCAATTATTTTATTATATAGATCTGATGTCTTGGTTGTTGGTTAAAAAAAAAAAAAAAAGAAAAGCTAGCATCGCTGTTGGACGAAAAAAAAAAAAAAAGTTGAAGAAGAAGAAGAGAAAAATAGGGGCGTTTGTTGATGTGTAGCTTACGAATTAGCCACAGCAGTTTGGCAATTCACTTGATGATGGAAGCTGTAGGTAATTGGTGGGACAACTCTTGAATCGCTGGAAGAAAAGAACAAGGAAAAAAAAAAAAAAAAAAAGGGAAGAAATTGGCAAAGCCGGCCACGGCCTTAAGAAGTCAGAGGGAAGTCTATGACTTTCCCCACTTGAGTTTCAACGTACAAGTTTGCAAATCAGGGACTTGGAATCAAATTTTGGTGGGCCACCCCTGTGGCCTACAAACCAAGGAGGAAAAATATATTTATATACATATATATAATAAATATGTTTTAGGTTAGTTGTTTTATTTAATTATTTAGTTATTGTTTTTCATAAGCCAATTCAATTATGGATTTATTACTATTTAGTTTTCTTATTCAGCAGTTAAGTAAAATATTACGTTATAGAATTAATTTGGAAGTTTTAGAATTATCCGTAGGCAGCCTAAAAGTTTTAATAATTTATATATATAATTATTAAGACGAAGATGGTGTGTTATTTTGATTTTTAGGTGATGAGTATTACTGTGATCACGATTATCTGAGTTAAAGTGGTTAATTTTGGATTTCGATTTGGACTCCGAGGTAAGTGGTTCCTAACCTTTCTCATGTTTTGAAAAAATTCTTTGCGTATATATATTTATTTCTTTCGTGAATATTTTCGTACTATGAAACTCAGAATGGGCAGGTAATATGTGCGAAATTCCTTCATATATCGTGGCACCTTTGATTATTTATATGTATATGCATGTATGTGTGATGTGTGAATGTATGACATGTATGATTTGGCTCTGATTAATTCTTTGTACACCAGAGAGAACTAGTTCTCGATATACCTCCCTGACGGTGAGTAGTCAGGATATATGTACGTCTTCTGGACCCTCCTAACTGGGAAAAAGTTAGGCTAGATATCTAGTACCGACTGGTTCTTGCATTGATAAATCTGAGCCTACCTATGTATGTTTATGTATATGCAGATTATGTTTCGTTTGATATGCCACAATTTTGATATATATTATGTATTATTGTTTTGTGCGATTATGGATAGTGTGTGATAGAATGAATGCGTGTACTATATATATCTATATATGTAACTGCCCAAACTAGTGAGAAAGGCGTGGAATTTCTTACTGAGCACAGTGGTTGCTCACCCCACTTATATTATTTGTTTTGCAGGTATTATTAGTTCGGGATAGGATAGCAGGGTACTTAGTCTTCAATAAGAGGAATTTTATTTTGGCAATAATTAGGTGGTAGGTTTTGGCTTGGAGCCAATGACAGTAATTTATTTCTTATTTAGTGTTATTTATTTATGTTAAGAAAATTTGATTACTTCTATGGATATTAAATTTTATTATTAGAGGATTTTTTTTTATAATAATTGGAGCATTTTAATATTTGTGATGTATATATTTTAGAATTGCTTTGATCATTTTTCGAGCCTTGCGTATTAAGTGAGCTTAATATGCGGCGTGTTATACCCGGGCGCGGGGTGTGACACCTGTACCTCCTCTCACACAAGATTTGAGTAGAACGAGCACCCATGAAAATAACCATATGGCTTGGGATAATTGTTAGGCTCATGGTAGTCCATAAGGGTTTAGCCAGTAAAAAGTCAAACCCTTGGTAACATGGTCGAACTAGGATGCATGAAATTATGTAATACTTACCAACTTGGCATATGTCATAGAATCTATGACATTCTTTATCACGGGCAATGGCAGAAAGTGTCTAGATGTATCTGTAGAAAGTATCATTCAAGAGAAAAGTTAATCATTAGCTTTTGTACCACAACATAGTGCAAGCAAACCATAAAGAATCTAAAGCAAATAACCATTAGTCTGTGGAAGTTTATAGACATTGAGCATGATCATTTCAGCACTTAAGATAGCCTTATGCATAAATGAAAATAAACAATCATTGCAAAGCTCATGCTTCAGCACATGATCACGCTCAAAGGATGAACAAGGGAAGAAAGTTCGAGTGAGCTCTACTTATTAACAATATCAGGGACTCCATGGAACAATGTCAAGCAGTAAAACTAGAGCCAGATTATTGTATTTCCAGAAAAAGTATATATTTGTGAATGCAAGTGTTCCAAGTAGAACTTCTAATTTTATTTAGGTCACTAATATTAGATTAATTATTTCCTCAAACTCACAAACCTTACTGATTAATTTTCCAATTTACAGAAGAATATCTTTGAAGTAGAAGCACTTTCACATCACGCAATGTATACATTATTTCTTGGACAGAAAGGTTACAGTAAAGGAGGAAATACATTCTGTTTGAACCTTTTTTTGTCCCGTAAAATGCTTCAACCCGGACTATCTTTTATTCAGATGTAATTTAGATGGATATAAATGCATTGAGGAATGTCGATACCAACTACAAGGAACTGAGGCCTCACCTTCATATCAATAGTTTCCAAATTACAATGGATATAACTTGCTGGTATGTGTTTGCAAATTCTTGTTATCTCTTCTATCCGTCCCCCAAAAGAACATAAAAAGGGGAAGAAAAAAGAGCACATTGCACAACTGGCAATCCTTTTCTTTCTTTTAGTGCAGAATGCAGAATGGAAAACTAATAAAAGTTGAATTCGATAAGTCATCTCACCAATTAAAAGACCCCGATAAGAAAATCTGGGTTGATCGAAAAGGTCCATGGAGTCTGATGAACTTCAATCACTCTGGTTGCAAAGTTAAAATAGCAGAGTTGGCTAAATGTCTGTAGCAGATGATTCCAAGTAAATATGTTATGTCAGATTAATTGTCTTTCACCAAAACAAAAACAACATTCTCTTTTGAGCATCATGAGTGAAAAAAAGATACCTGCAGTCCATGTAATGCCCCATAGATTGTCTGTGCCTGCATGAAATCAAAACATATAAATCAATAAATATCTGGTATAAAACTATGAGCATGTTACAAGACCATTTTCCATTTTGCTTATCGCATATAAGCTAAACATTCTGCAACAGTTGTCATCTTGACTTAAACAAATTCCTGTATTTAATTTTCAATTGCGCACATGCTGCAGCTATATATAAGCTGAACAATCTGCAAACTGTTGTCATCTTAGCGTAAGTAAATAATCTTGTATTTATTTTTGAACTGGAAACATGCTGCCGCTGGATAGCTTGCATTTATGCAAAAAACAAATAAGGTTGAGGAAGCTTCTACCACGTGAGAATACAATCAACAAACGACAGAATTCAAATTCCAATAAAAGGTTTGATCAAAAGTTGCCAAGATCATGTATCATACTCTGAAGAAAATATAAGTTTCAACTTCATTGGTTCATTCCAACATCTTGTGATAGTTATATGGTTCTTTATAACTAATTTATTAAATTTTGGTATTCATGGGCTCCTATACAGATTTATGAAATTAGCGTTAGCTATAGATAGATCTCCTACAGTCTTGTGTCCCTGATTCTCATTAAAACTTCTTCTTTACTACTAGTGAGATCAAGGATTTAGACGTTTGTCCTAGATTTGATTTAATTTGGTTCTGTGACCCTGATAGCAACTCTGCACTCTCCTAATACTATTTTCTGTAGGACAATGGAGAGAATGAAGAGCCCTGATGGCCTACTGATGGTGAAAGAAGTATAACCTGGTCGTATCCACAACCATAAAGACTGCTTGTCAGGAGTTCTGAAGGCTTACTCTGCCTTAATAAAATGAAGTGATATTTATTATTACATTTATTCTATTAACATCCATCCTTACTGCTAACGTGGTTTTCAGGAGCTCAACTGGGATCATAAGAATTTGCTTTAAAAGCCCAATTTACTCACTCCGTATTTTAGTATGAAAACCATAGTTCATGTTTATGTCATGCGAGCAAAGCATTATCTTCAAACACTGCACTGCATAAAGCAAAATAGGATTCCATCATTTAAAATGGTGGATTTGATACGACTCCAACTATAAAATGACTGAACAGTAGTCTCAACTAGGGTCGGCATGTTTCTGACAATGGATTTTCTTGCACAACCAGAATTCAATTTATTACAGCCGCAACATATAATGAATGCAAGACACTTGGGAACACTCACCTCAATATGTGCATAAATTGGATTTCCCTTGATGGGAACCGATAACTTGTATGTCTCATCAACTCCATGCTGTAACTGCATTCCAAACCATCCTATTTAGTGTCTAAGAACATTAAAGTGGAAATACCAAAACATACAAATCCCTCGTTCTACTAGACAGGACCTGTAGACAGAAGATGTCTTTGTCACAAAAGAAGTGCATAATAGTTCAAACATGTGCTGTGTACAGATAAGGTAGCAGTAATTCATTTTCATTGCACCCTGGAGTTTGAAATTTTTGACTTAAATGATTTCAGTATGCCCATCAGTTAATGATAATATACAATATGTAAAGTATTAGCAACATCATTTTATTCGAAGCTTGCAAATATTTTTGAACAGAGAAATTTTTGAAAGGCAACGGTTGAGTTAAAAAATATTACTTTCAAAGCCTTATGCAGATGCCTCTGCATACCTGACACAATCTGCTTCTCAAATTGATGCAGAATGCACAGGATTGAGTAGATCCTTTACTAGCCTATTAGGATTTCCTTCTCGCTGATTATTAGGTTTTATTCACTTTTTAATCTTAGGGATTTGATATTGGATTCAATGGCTCTATTCTAGAGCCTCTCATTTAAGGCCTTCCAGGATAGAGGAACTAGGAAATCCTTTGACAGTGGAGAATCTCTACTTTTCCTAATTAGTTTGGGCTTCTCTGACAATGGAATGGCTTCGATGCTAGAGTGACATCATTAAATTCAATTTTCAAAGGTTGTCAGAATAAATACTCAGAAAGGCAATTCATTTCTTATCTTATTTACAGTCAAATCATAAATGACAAGTTCAAGTGAGAGGAAAGAAATTTACCTAAAACTCTTATTGAATTATCAGGGGTGTTCAGACTAAAAGAAAGTGGTTTCGCATAATCTAATGCTAGAAATTAATTTAAGGGAAGAAGATACCCAGACAAACAGAAAGTTCAAATGAATGTCAAACTCATCAATTAGCAATAAACAAACAAAAAGAAACGACAGCAATGAACCAAAAACAATCTTTGAATAATGTGACCAACGATCTGTTTAAATTCTCCATGGTCCAATTGGATAAAAACAAAAGAAAATCAAAGAATGAATGTTTCACCTCATCACTTGGCGAAAGAATGACAACATGAATTCCCTTTATCACAAGAGAAGAACTGAAACGGGAAGTATCTTCAATTACATGATCTCCTACAATAATATCAAGTATCATAGAGAAGCCATCTTTGAGAATTCCCGAAGCATCACTGTACTTGCTTCCATCAGTCTTGAGCTCAAACTCATTACTGAGATAAAGTTTATTTTCTCCGTAGTTCACCGACACTGGCATTGGCCATATATACAAGCGCTTCTTATCACCATCAGCAACTGATATCACTAAAATATGAACCAACAACAGCCCAAGAAATACATTCTGAACCCACATTCTCCCCATCACTGTATCCTATCCAAAAAACACAAACGGAATTATCAATAATTCACTTAAACAACATGAATCGAGTCCCAAAAAACTAAAAAACAAGCAGTAAAAGATTCATCTCCACTACCTCTTTTTTTCTTAAATTTTTCTGGGAGAAGGATTGCCTCTGATGAATTAATTAGACAGTTCCAACATCAAAATTTTAACTTGCATTAGCATCTAAAGGCCAAAAGTCTAAATTTCTTGAAACAACAATTAGACTACGACATGATTTCGGCAAAGTTAAATCAATAAATTGTCAAATCAAGAAAGGACAGAATAAGAAAAATATCTACATTGCAATAGTAGTTATTACCTCCTTTTGAATTCTTTAAAAAAAAAGATAGTAGTTATTACCTATTGCAGAAGAAAACGCACAACAAACATAAATTACTTAATTCTCCAAAGAATGCATACCTGTTTGTCAAATTACAAATGAGGGATATATTTCTTGAAAAGCTTCTGAACCAATAATCTTGAAACTGAAACCCCACTACTCTACAGTAATGTAGATAATGAGGAAGAAAAGAATCTGAAAAAATCTACTGAAGACAAGTCATTTGGCTAAGGAATCAATGTGCTACTTGTACAGTTGAACTACCAAGAAAATAACCTAGATGATGATGCATGCTTGTCTGTTCTGTTTAGTAAACATATTTACTGATGTAATGATTATTGAATTGAATACCATGATGATTAAGATCCCATTAGTGGACTGTTTTTCTTGCCTTGCTACTGAATGCAGACAAAACGGTTCATGTTCTTTCCATTACTATTTCTTTTTTTATTTAATTTAAATTGTTTAAAGTTCTTTGTCCTCATTTATTTGGTGGGAGAGAGAGAAATAACAGATTCCTCCCGCCTTCATAAGCTAATGGCCCCTTTACTGCACGTAAATGTCAAGATTGTCCTTTACCTTCTCCCACTATGGTTCATGGAGGACCACATGATATAACCATTTTACCATTTGGATCTCTGAAAGATCTTGTGAATGAAGCCTTCAAAACATTATCGTCGTCGTCGTCATTGCTCATATATGCGTTATAATGAAAAAGCCTTCGCCGGATAAGTCAAAAAGTTGGTCCCGTCGCACCCGTGAATATTGAATGGTGCTTTCCTTGGACCGACGTGAAGGAGAATCATGTCTAGAGGTGGCAACAAATCCCAAAATCCAATGGTTTTCATACTTAAATTTAATTTGGGTGGAATGGATGTTGAAAATATGAAATTGGACCTATTTGAGAGTATATTTGTCACAACCTGAACCTAAAGGCCATGACCGGCACGTAGCTCGAGGTGAAATAAATCGCCCCAAACCACGTAAGCCTTAACTTTCCTCTAAATTCTACCGAAATTTCGGCAGCATCTCCTCTGTATCTGGACCTTTCCCAAAAATTTAAAAATACCTGCACAAAATTTCAGCCAACCCAAACATTTCCAACACATTCACAATACATCATATCATCTCATTCACAACTTTACACCATATTTTTCCACAAATTTATAACCTACTAACACAAGTCATCAATCATCCATTTCAACCATAAAATAAATGCTCATAAGAACTTCATCTATTTCTATATAAATATCCCAAGATTCATAATTTACAACCAACGGAGCAACTATGCCAAAAATAATATTTACAATACCAAATATTACATCACATGGCCATAAGTGCAGAATAATACTTATATTATCCTGTACCCGGAACGACAAAAATAACCGGGTAATACCTCTGATTTCAAATGGCTCTGAGATTCTCCTCTTGGTTCTAACTCCTGCACTTTCTACAAAATACTGAAAAAATATTGAGGGGTGAGTTTTCACACTCAGTAAGCATAATACATATTATAAACTATTTTAAACAATTTACTTAAATCACCACTTTTGGTATAAAATCTATGTAGTCATCACATATGACATAAAACATTCAATAAAATCACATTTTTGTTTCATAAACAACTTTGATTATTTCTCGAAATCACAACTATGCAGAACCTACTATCCCCCGAAGGGTAACTGTCCCGCGAAGGGTACTCTGTCCCCGAAGGGCTATCTCCCGAAGGGTGTACTATCCCGCGAAGGGAGGGAATCACTGCGGACATTCCCTAGCCAGCTATACTAGGTGCACCCAGACTAACAATAACCCTGTTAGTTTTAGTTAGCTCTACATAGAGTTACTTTCAAATCATTTTCACAATTAAATTCCTTCAACTTTATTTGACAAAAATCATTGTCACAAACAATCCTTCATTTTCTCATTCTTTAATGTTAAAATTTTAACGATATATAAAAACATATTTTGAAAAACATCAAATGTATTATCTTATACACTCAACGTAAATCATTCACCGTTAAATGCTTTGCAAGCTCATTTAAACTTTCATGTACAAAATAAATCACTTTGTATGCATTTTCTCAACGTACATCCATTTAACAACATATATGTATGTCAATTTCAATTTATACATATTGCATACTTTAAAATACTCACAAAATGCTTTGCAAGCAATATATAGTACTAGTGATTCATAATATGTATTACACTTACCTCAAATTAGGCTATGAACAAAAATCTCAACTCGATCACCCCCTTAGGCGGCTTCCTTCCGCCAAATGCTCTCTTGAATCTATTATATAACATAACGATCAAAATTAACAACTAAAAATACATTAGAAAAATAATACTCTAGCTTTAATCTAACCCCAAGGCTTAACTCAATCACTTACCCATCTTGCATGGCCTAAACTATAATCAAATCTCAACTTTAATTTCCCAAACCAACTCTTTCTTCTTCTAATTGGTAATTAACACCATAACGAAAACTATTAACTCTAAATAATACCAAGAAATCATTTTTCTCCAAATTTCTTAAAATTTCCTAAACTCTAAAATTCCATCTACTCAATTTCTACTCCATGCATGCTATCATTTCCACCAAAAAATATCATATAACTTATTTAATAAACAAAATTCAAGCATAAAATTACCTTATTTAGGTTAATCCAAATTTTCCCTTTTCTTCCCTATTTCTCTTCTTCCTCTCTCTCTCTCTCTCTCTCTCTCTCTCTCTCTCTCTCTCTCTCTCTCTCTCTCTCTCTCTCTCTCTCTCTCTCTCTCTCTCTCTCTCTCTCTCTCTCTCTCTCTCTCTCTTGCTGGCCGGACTTCCTTCTTTCTTCTTCCCCCTTCTTCTTCTTCTTCTCTCTTTTCTTTTCTTTCTTTCTTCTCTCTTTTCTTTTCTTTCTTTCTTCTCGCTGCTTCTTTCTTTTGCTTTGCAAAAAATTCTGCTGGCTTCTATGGGAAAAAAATCCCACCGACTGCTCTTTTTTTTTTGGGCCAAATGACCTTTCTGCCCCTCACTAATATTGGGTATTACAATATTCAATCTGCAATACTCATCCAAATATAAATATAACTTGAGATTTATTTGGACTCTCATGAGTTTGATAATTAATTGTTTAAATATTATTTAAATGACTCAAAATTTAAGTTCAAATATTTGATAGGCAAGTATTATTTAAATAACTAAAAATTACAAGTGTACTTAATAATTTATTTATTTTTCTATAAAAAATTACTATTGAGTATATATGGAGGTATCAAAATTGATCTTACCCATTTTAGTCTCGCTCGTATTGATCTTATGATCATATGGGATTGGTTGAATATATTCCATATTTTACAGTTTCAACTAAATCTCAACCAAATCCTGCTCATCCTACGTATTTGCCATCTCTAAACATGTCATGATCCTTGTGGTAGGATAGGATCATCCAATTGGTGTCTAATAGGTACGAATTAAGAGGAATCATAAAATTAATAAATCAGAAAAGTATGTAAATGTAATAGGATAATAAATATAACTACGTATTATATAATAATTTGTATATGGTTAGCGATTGCTTAATGGACACTTGTTAGAAAAATCCTTATTATGTTTTCAAACAAGCTGATGATAATATTTCTTTTAGGATAGTTACATTAGACTAATCATGTCACTAATTGCAGCACTACCTGGTGTTAGTCACTCTTGATTCTTAGATATAATTATTGGTTACTTCCAGAAGGACATCCTTAGTTGCCAAGAAGGCCGCTGATGATGGCTAAGTACTAGGTGAACCACGTGTCACATGACGCACTATAATTAATCACATATCATCAAATAATGCAAGATATGATACACCATTACTACGTGATGGTAAATTATTAGTTCTAGTGCACTACATAGTAATGCAAGTGTGCGTGTAATACTTTTTCAGCTGATGACTTTCATTAATTAGTTGTATTAGATAAAGTGCTACAGATAAAATCATTGATTTCTGATGATAAACAACATGGTGTGTCTCAATAAGCCTAAAGGTGGCAAGAAATCAGGTGCGTTCATTTTTTAGTGTCCTTTTTTTTTTAACTCCTTTTAGCGTCCTTTTTATATATGAAAGTTTAAGCAAATTTGAGTAGGACAAGTCATGTATCATTCTCTATTATGCATTATGATGTATCCTTGGACCATTACTTCATTCATATTACAAGGTCATATCATTAACAAAAAGAGTAACTGGAGCAACTCATATGAATTCCTTTCTTGCGTTTAACAACTCTAATACAGATATTTGTTTTCATATACTCAAAAAAACAATTGAAGGATAGTAATTGAGAATAGAAATGTTATTCTAACCGAGCTGTTCGCGAACACACTTCGGTTCGACTCATGAAAACTCGAGTTCGTTTCGTTCAAACGACCCGAGCTCGAACAAGAAATTGAGCTCATTTATTAAATGAGCAAATTCGAGCCTTGTTCGCGAACACTCATTTGTGTTCACAAATAAGGGGCAATAATGTCTTTTCACTCATATTCTCCATATCTTAATTGACTAAACAAGCTCGTTTGTGTTCGCGAACGCTCTTTTCACTTGTTTGTGTTAAACCAACAGAGCTCATTTGAGCTCGTTTGAGCTCCGTTTGTTGGTGTTAAATGAGCCGAGCTCATTCGAACTCATTCGAGCTCGGCTCTTTAGTGTTAATCGAGTTTAACTCGAGTTTGAGCTCGAGGTTCCTGTTTTTTAAACGAGCTAAACTCGAACAGAAAATTTGGCTCGTTTAATAAACGAGTCAAGCCGAGCCGAGCCTATTCGTTTATTAAACGAGCTTAAGTTCGAACACCAAATACTTGACTCGACTTGGCTCGAATAACACTTCTAATTGAGAGCTTCTTCATAGGAGTAATAATTGCTAAATCTGGTGCTTTCTATTCTAGATGTAGGACAGCACCTATAGATTGTCAAAATATCAAAGCTTTTATCAATATATATATATATATATATATATCTCAAAGCTTTCCATCTTATTATTTCTAAAAATCACTCTATCTTCTTTGTTATCCCTTGTGTTTTATGTGATTAAGTTACTTAATTACACTACCTTTTCAATTTAAAAATGACAACACTTTAAAGTATTTTTTTAATTACCTTGCTCATATTTGCAATTTCAACGGTCTGACATGTGGTGATGATTTTGCAGTTACAAATTAAATGATTTGGGTAATTTGTATTTGATACAATAATAGAACTCCTAATTACAATTAGGACACACATAATATTTTTTTTCTTTGAAAACATATCTACCTAATATTGAATCCATAGCACATTAAGATGGACGTTGAAGAAATCAATTGTAGAGTACACCTTAGCAGTTAACGCTACTCCATTAGAGTATAGTCAATTGTAGAGTACACCTTAGCAGTTAACGCTACTCCATTCGAGTATAGATTTTCAATTATTTATTTCTAATATTACTAAAAATCTGATCATGGATAATAGTTGACATTTGATTTAACATTTAATCATATTCTTTTTTTTTTTTTTTTTTGGCTAACCCCGTACGCGGGGAAGGGCGCCACTCCTTAGTTTATTAAAATGTGAGTAAAGGGGGACATAAACCTTACCTTTACCAAAGCTACAATTATTAAATAAAGCCAAAGAATAAGGAGTACTACTCCCTTACAAAAACGAAAAAACTAAGAAGCTATATTTTATTTTTACATTTCCGAATGGAAGGAAAACCAAGTCTATCAACCCTCAATTCGCCTTTCGCTGATTTTGACAAATCGTTCTCATTATAAAAGATAGTCATATGTCGATTGGAGCAGCCTTCATTTGCCAAAATGTCTGCTAATCTGTTTGCCTGTCTATAACAATGTTTAATAGAGGAAAAGAAATGTATAAGCTGTTGGAGCTCACCAAATTCCTTGGAAACGGACCGAGGGATAGTCTTCTTCTTAGTCAGTAACACCGTAAGAACATTAGAATCACACTCTACATGAAATTTCACCTGACCCAAAGAAAGACATTGTTTAACTCCAAATAATAAAGCTCGAACTTCTGCTTGTAAACTGGTGCCATCTCCTAAAAAGCATGAAAATGCAAATATTAGATTACCCATATCATCTCTTAAAACACCTCCACCCCCACATGGTCCCGGATTACCTCTCGAACAACCATCAGTATTCAATTTAAGCTCCAATTTTGGAGGCTTAACCCATTGAACCATTTTTATGATGTATGGTCTATTCATTCTACAAACAAATGCCATGAAAGCCGACCAGCTCTGTCGGTCCACCATCACCTTTCTGAACCTAAACAAGAAAATATCCTGAATGTCTGCTGTAATAGATGAAACCACTGAAGCAAAGGGTATTATTTTCCCTTGTAATCTAGCAACATTCCTCCACTTCCATATATGCCAACATATCAACATAGGAAGACATTGTAGAATGAATAACAAATATGGGTTCTTCGAATCTGTAAACCACCAAGAAGCCAAAAGAGGTCGAATAGAAACATAAGAACTTCTCACTCCACACTCTCCTGAAAAGAACAACCATAACTTCCTTGCATGGTCACCGGTAACAAAAAGATGATCAATGGTAACATTTAATCATATTCGTTAAACTATTTCTTTCTCTTTGAATGAGAGAGGAGATATAATAGAATTATCAGTTCAAAATAAGCGTGATCTAGATCCTAGAGTAGGTGGAGTGTTTCGGTAAGATGAAAAAGTATTTAGACACCGACATCATTTGTAGCTACTGGACTTGGCCTCATAATTTCTCCTTTCTATTTCTAGCTAGGTAAATTCGGTGTAACTATTCAACGTCATACTGTAATCATTTTTTATGTGAAACGAAATCATTTTTTAGACACATTTTTTACTTTATTGGGTCAATCTCATTTGTTTATTTTTAATTCTTTTAATCTGGATCGTAAACTTGTATCAAATGGCATTTGTGAGGCGCCATATACATTACAAATTGAGTAAGTACACCTACTTCAAACTATAATGATGAGTCCGTGACCAATAGATTGTGTTGCTTGAAACTATTGGCACAACAGGATAGTAATATATAAAATTATGTAGGAGAAATAATGTAACAAATTTTAAAAATTAAAATTCAAAACAATAAAACTAGCATTAGAATATTTTTTAGTTATAAAAGATAATATCTAAAAACAAATGCTACTTTCAAAAGGAAAAAAAAACAAATGCTAAAAATTAAAATTCTCTAACAATGCGACGCATTCAAAATTATTCTCTGACACTTCCATTTGATCAAATGCATTCGCGATCGATCAACGTCAATTTCTCATAGTATTTGTTTTTCTCAATGCACGTGGACTGCATAAAACACCCAAAAAAAAGGTCATTGAATTTAAAACACTTGTACATGGTCTACATGTGTGTTATGTAATTGAAAAAAATGAGGGAGCTTACCTCTACAGAACAATATTATAATCAACTCAAAAGTCGAATAATTACAATAATTAAATCAAAAGTCAAACAGTTACAATGTTAAAGCATGACAATATAGTAAAATTAAAATTTAAACATTAAAAACTATGATCAATTGGAATAATTAATTCTTAAGATTTTTTCACATGGATTGAAGAATAATAGGTGTGCATTGTTAGTCTTAACAACTTCTAAATATTTTAAAACACAAATGTTAGAATAATTGTTGAAATAATCAAAACCTAATATTTTAAATGTAGCCAAAGAAATTCTAAATCAAAAAATTAAACTAAATTTAAAAACTTGCCTTGAAACTATGCAAGTTCGAAAATTGTTAATATTTGAAAATTAATACAATTGATTATCACAACTAAGACAAACTAAGTTTTCGTCCTTTGTACACTTTTTAAGTCAATGTAATAAATATGATTGTTTTGTAGTTGTATCTTCCTTTGTCTTTTGTTTCCTTGTGTATTTTATTTTCCTTTTGGATTTTGTACATTGTATATATCTTTTACAATATGAGACTCAAAATTGGTTTGCTATGGGACACTTGCACTCAAAGGAAATGAGTAATATATAACTATTAAACAATGTTGTTGGACGTGGACAACAATATTGTAGTTTAACTAAAAATTTAAAAGATCTTATATATTATACAAGGTTTTGAAAAAAAGAATTGAGAAGGCAAAGTAAAAATTCTTACATACCATACCATATTTTTTAAAAATTGGGGCTTTCCTCTCCCCACCCCTAATTACGTCCTTGAGTATGACAAAAAAATTTTCTAGTTTCCGCCCATGTATAAATCAAATAAAAATGAAGCAATAGACAAGTCAAAGAAGAGGTGGATATATATAAAACGTAGAATCTTGAGAACCTTCTATGATTTGGCAAATTAATAGATTACCTCTTTGTGGTTTAAAAATCTATACTTTTCCTTCTTATACTTTGAATTATTTATAAAAATGGATAAAGATGTGAAAAATAACAAATTTTGAGAAGCATCTTGATATGTGTGTGGTAGCACCCATCTCAAGCTTAACTGCTACACCAACGATTTTCTTTAGCCAACGTCAATTGGAGGGATTCAAGGACTCAAAGTGTAACACCAAGGCCTTTTACTAAGGGCATTTTTGTAATTTGCCAAGTTTGAGTGCATGTGGGATGATTAGTTAATAGTTAAGGGCCTTAGTTGCAATTTTGAGAAACTTTCATCCCAATTGTATTAGGGCTTTCTTCCCTTTTTCTTCCATTTCATCTCCTTTAATTTTCTCTATCCAATTTCTATCCTTCTTATTCATTCCTAGTGTTTTCTTGAAGAGGGAAAGTGAAGGTGTAGATTTGCAAGGGCAATCAAGTAGAGGAGCACTTAGGAAGGGTCACCTCATCCTCAACTCAAGGTATTTCTTCTCCTTGTTCCTTTTTCCCCTCTTAGATCTTTGAATTAGGAAGTAGGTTTTATACTTTGAGTGTTAGTTAGGAAGATTGATGTTGTATATCCTAGTAGATGTTTTGTGTCTTGTGGTGATTGAGGGTGAGAGTGAGTAAGTGTTTGATGGGTGTGTGTTTTATGTTTGATACTTGATGAATCCATGAAGATATATGTGTTTGGATGGTTGAAATGTGAAAGTATATCTGGTGTCTTGTGCCGTTTGAGGTTGTTTTGGGAGTTGTTTTGGTGTTTGATTGAAGTTGTTTGGAGTTAGGAAGTTTGGAGTTGGTTTTGGGTTGTTACAGGGATTGCAGGGTGTTTTCTGGGCTCATCCGCGGAGTCTCCCGCGCCGCGGATGAGATCGCGGCTCGAAGGGAGCAACTCTCTGATCTCATCCGCGGCGTGAGCCGTGGCGCGGATGAAGTCGCGGATGGGTTGCTCCCATCCTCTGACCTGAGCCGGGGTACCAGTCGCGCCGTGGCTGGTCACTGTTGGTGAGCCGCGGCGTGAGCCGCACCGCGGGTCACCCTAGTTTCTTTCTCTTTCGCTCCATTTTGCGTATTATGCGAGATGTAAGTATTAGTTTTGTCTTCTTGATAGAATAAGCTTTCGATCTAGTGTTTGTTTTGTGTTATAGGTGAAGATATCGATCATTCCTTTTTGGATTACCTTAGTTAATTTTGGATCAAGATAAGTGGAGATTTGTACTTTTTGATCTTTTCAAAATGGGTTTTGTGAATGATAAATGTTTTAAACCGACTATTTGCTATATAAATGTATGGCTTGAGCGTGGTTAATTGCAATTGTTATAAAAATGATAATGTGGCCTACTTGAATGAATGATTTGATGAATGAATTGACTGAGTTCTTAATGTGGTATACTTTTGACGGGACTAGTTCCTTAATTATATGCCTAATGTCTTTGGGACCGCACTAACGGTTAAAGTTAGTTTTGGAGCCGTACCAACCGGTTAAAGTTGGTTTTGGGACCGTGTTAACCGGTTAAAGTTAACAACTGGATATCCAGGGTCAATTGGAACCATTTGATAGAACTCATTGATTTGTTTATGAAAATGTATGTTTGGTGAAAATGTGCTAGTGGCCATATTGCTTTTGTATTTATATTCTATAGTGACTTGGATTATGTAATGTATATGTATGGATAACACTCTTAAGCCACAGGGAGTACTCTCACCACTTACTGAGTGATTAGTTTCGCTCACCCCTTATTGTTTCATGCAGAGGACGATACTTTTGAAGGAAGTTGATTGGACCGACTCGTGGTACTAGAGTTGGAGATAGGATGTGATACATAAGCAAAGATGTCATGTTAATTATCTTTGTATAGGATCTTTCATTTGGGATATTTTGTGACCTTAGTGGAAGTGTATAGGATGATCCTTTATTTTGTTGTGGATTATCTTTGTAATGTATCACATGACTTTGTATTTGAGTCAGGTTCAATAATATGGTTCTTTCGATCATGTTTAAATTTATTTTGTTAGCCTTATGTTATAGCGTAGTCTTGGCATGGCGGTGTTATATCTCAGGCACGGGGTGTGACACAAAGAATGACCTAAACACCATGGAATACGTCATAGCTGTTCATTATTTATGTATTTGGTGCTCTAAACTGAGGTCAAGGGTTCATGGGAGAGTTTGGTGTGGAAGGTTTGGACCAATGCAAAAGGCATATGAAGAGTTTGGTAAGCAAAATGTGGTTCTGGAGTTAACTGTGCCTCTATCCACGCCTAGGGATAAGTCACGGATTTGATCAGATTGTGCAAAGGAGGAATCACAGCTTCTAGTCCTATCTACACTGGCTAACCACGTGCAGATAGCCTGCACGGATGGGGACAAAAACGTTTGCGTGCTAGGGTTTTCGTTTTGGTGCTATCCGTGCTATGTAATCATGCTCGGATAGGCTCGCGGATAGCAATAGATTAGCCTTTTTTCGTATTTTATTCAGTATTTTGTTTATTTTTACAAGTTGTAATTTGATGGTAATTATCTAATAGTGATAGGTTTTTAGTAAATTTTTAGAATATTCCTTGTTAGCCTATAAAAAGGCATTCTTTGTATTATTTTCATAAGGATGATGGATTACTAAAAGTTTGAGTTTTCTCTTAATTGAGATTCCTTTGGTTCTTTTTGATGAAGAACAACCCCGATCTTATTGAGTAATTCCAAGATCAAAATCACTGCTTAGAGTTTTATCTTCTTGATCTTCGCAAATTCTCAAAGTAATAAATTAGGACTTCTTGTTAGCACAACACCCCCTAGTTTAGATTTTGAAGGTCAAGATATTCAAGTCCTGAGATTCGAGGCAAAACCGGTCTCAAGGAATCCTTGGTACTGCACACGAATCCGCTTTGCTATCACATTCATAGACTTCTTTTTACCTTTAAAGTATAATTTCTAATATTTCTTACTTATACAAGGTAACTATTAAATTTTGTATATTTCCATTACAATTGGCTATTTCATAAGATTTTTTTAAAATGTCTAAAACTACAAGGGGTTAAGGTATAGGTTTCTAATACAAGAAGGTAATTTGTAAGCAGACTACGAAGTGGTTCCGTGTAATTTATCTTATATAAAACGTATAATTCCTTCAATAGCAATTCTTCATACAATATAAAACCTTTAAAAATCCAGTGGATGGATTTAATAAGCTTTATCTATAAAGTTGAGAGTGAGGATCAAATTACAGGTCAGAAAATCAACCTATTGCCACAAAAACCAAAGCATCAAATTGCAGTTTAATGTATTTTGTTTTCATGCCTTGCTACGAGGATAAAAGATAAGGGTTTTGACTGGGAATTTCCTATAAGAAAGATTCGATGTTCACGAGCATGGTTTAATTTCTCTCTCTCTCTCTCTCTCTCTCTCTCTCTCTCTCTCTCTCTATATATATATATATATATATGTATATATATATATATATATATAAGTGATGCTCAAATAGTAATTCTTCCACAAATTTTTTTCTAAAACGAGAACCTATTCCAGGCTTATGGATGGAAATAATCCCAAAGTTATGACATTGGATGTAATTTGTGCTTTAGATTGCTATAGTACTAACATAGAGATATCATATAACTTTTATAACTTTTACTAGTGTAAGAATTTAACCCAAAAATGTATTGTTCTGTAAATTTTACAGAAGAAATATATACTGTTTATGTTAGGTTGTACATTCCAAAGCAGGTGGTATAAATTGTCTCAAACAATAGTAATCTACACCATCTTTGAGACTATATAATATGTCACACCCAGTTGCACATTACTTTTAGTGTCATCAAAGGTGTTTTGGGTTGAATGCAAAATATGCTTGTTCATTGTACATGTAAACCAATTCGGATCCTCAATGTTATTTTCTCATTGCTAAACTCAATGCCAATGAAAGGAGTCAACACCCACACTTTAGTAATTATCTAATTTATTCTAAGTATGAAAAGTGTGAACGCAAGGTGGCAACTCCTTATTACTAGTTCGAGTTTGGCATTGAGAAAACAACACTAAAAATCCGAACTACATATAAACCCCCTGAGTAAATATATACCTTAACAAAAATGGATTAATCCAACCAATCATGCTTGCACTATTAGAATGGCTACTAGTCTCTCTACTAAATAATTTTTGGCTAGAATGCACTCCTGAGTTCAAGCAAAAATTTCAATCAATTCTTGTCAATACCCAAATCTTGGACGCGTTTGTTAACATATCTTTCATGAAATTAAAAGTGAAGGATTTTAGGCCCAACAACATTATTGGCAAAAGGTGTGCTACGCGATGTGGAGTAAAGTGATGCGATAAAAAAATATAATTTTTTCGAACAAAATAATAAGTTATCAATGATTCTTAAAATTTTTTTGAAAAACTTTATGCCTCATCACCTAACTGTGTCTATCCAATAAATTTTTTTTTTTTGTATTGGCCAAACTACAGTTTGATAGTTATACTAATGTTACAAATAATGAGAACCAAACAGGAGTTGCCCTAGCCAGTTGGCTGTGGCTTCAAAGAGGGCTTTTTATTTGAAACATCTAAATTTTTTTATTCTTTTTTTGAATTTATGACTTAACTCAATTGGATAATCATGAAATTTTTTATGCAATTTTTAATTCCTTCCTTTCTCTCTTAAGTATAAGGTATTGTTTGATAAAACTAATGTTATTACCAAAGCAACTTATATCCTACCAGAGTAAATTTAATTAAATGACAAAATTATCCTTTATAAATTGGATAGACCACTATTTTTCCAACCATAGATGCTTGTTTTTCTCTCTCTTCTAATATAAATCCCTGTGTAATTCACAATTCACAGTTCACTCTCTCCACAACCTTGCAGTTCATCTATTCTCTCCCTCTCTCTTTCTTCGCCTTAGTCATCTACTCTGCCTGTTTGCCTTTACTCCATCCTGTGCCCTAACTAACTACACCCTCTTTCTCCTTCCAGCTAGTTGGCTATTTTCTCTTATTCTCCACAATGCCATAAAATCATCAAGAATCCTCTTCATACCACTTTTTATAAAACCTTTGTTTTTAAAGCTGTCAAAGTACTCAAAATCCATACAATTTGGAATCTTCATATACATTCATAATTCTTGAACATTTAAACACTGGAGAAAAAATTATTATACTTAAGCACGCAAGAATTGTATTTGTAGTTTTCTATTTCATAAATTAAAAAGAAAAATTTTGGACCCAAATTAGAAATTGAGGAAAAAGGAGCAAGAAATAACAAGTGTTTGTGGATGGGTTAGAGAGAGAAGGCAAAGCAATCGACTGCCTATGTTGCCTATAGGTTTGAATGAAATGGGGGAGAGTTGGAGAAAAGATGGTGGCAATAAAATAAGGATAAGGGTTGGAGATGGATGAAGAAGACAGAGGTGGGAAGAGATAAAGACTAGTATTAATCTGGCATCCAAAAAGAGAAGTTAAAATAATCAATACTATTAGTTAGGGGTAATTTTGTCAATTGGAGCAAAATTGCTCTGGCAAGGTATATGGTGCTTTGGCAATAACAACCTAGAACCTAAAATTTGAAATTTGAAATTGAAGTGATGAATTCATTACTGAGTTTATTAAGGGAATGTTTGATAGCACCACTTAATGCTAAAAATTAATGTATTAATAGCTTTTTGAATTTAGTGTGCTTGATAACAAAATTTCTTTATTACTTAATATATTAAACAACAATTTAATTTGGACATAGAAATTTATGTGAAATTTTTCGCTTAATTTACTGAATTTTATATACATGTAGTATTCTCTTTCTCCTTCACACGCGCATCCTCACATACTCACTGATGCACACACATATGCAAATATATTCTTTCACACACATTTTTTTGCACACACACACCCACACCCACACCCCCTTTCAGCACACACACAATCACCACTGCAAGTGCACACATATATTTTTTTTGCCACACATAAAATAACATAACTTTCTTTTTATCCCATACACTCACTTCTTCTCACATGCACAATCTCTCTCTCACACACACTTTCGCACAAATACACACATTCGCTCTCTCTCTCATACACGCAAACATACACCACGAACGCATGTATGCATACATGTACATACTCTTCTCCATACGTAGTTTTTCTTGCACAAATTCACATATTTTCTCACACATGTGCTTTCATACACACACACACACACATAAGTATATTATTTTTTTCTCACTTCCACACATATATTTTCTCTCTCATATACTTGCATACACTTTCATACATATACATTTTTATAGTCTTACACTTTTACACATATACATATACTTTCTCTCACACACATTCTCACACACAAATGCACTTGTCATTTATCTCTCACAAACAAATAATGTATTCTTTTGTCATGCATATTATCAATAAATTATTTCAACTTTTTAAGATAAAATAATTATATTAATAAGGTCAAATATTTAAATTCAGTGTATAAATTCAATTAATTATCAAACATGTATAACTTTATCAATTCAGCAACTTAATATTTTAAATACTTAAATTTTAGATTTCATATTTCAGATTTCAGACTTCAGTTTTACCAAATAGCACCTAAGTAATTTAAGCACTAAATTTAATATACCTTAATTTCAAAACCCCAAACTCAAAGTAAATAAGAAAAAACAAGAAGCACAAATGGGTGAGGTTTTAGCAATCCTAAACCCTAACTCTAAATCCTAATATACCCTAAACCCTATCCCTAAATCCTAATATATCCTAAACCCTAACATACCTTTAATATCCAAACACTAAGCAAAAAAAAAAAAAAAAAGGGAAAGGAAGCAAACAAAATAAATTTAAGTGAATAAGAAAACCAAGAAACAAAAAACACTAAACTAGGATTTCAGAAAAAAGTTGAGGGTTAAATTTTTAAAAAAAAAAGGGAAAATGCTAGAGCTTAGAGAAAAGCGAGGATTAAATTTCCAAAAAAAAAAGCGAATTAGCGCAACCTTTGAATGTGCAGTCAAAGTGCACTTTTTTTTTTTAAAACAATATCAAGGCTCGCGCGGCTTATTACGGCGAGGGGAAAAAAAGCCATGCCCGCACAGTTGAAAAAAAAAAACAAAGGGGGGGGGGGGGGAAACGCATTCATTGAAAGCGCAATAGAATAAAGTGCATCCACTGTCCCAGAACAAACCCAAACTATCCCATGTCAAAACTTTTTCCAAATTAACCCCTCTTTAAGCAATCACTCTACTTTTATTTGGATTCTTAAATGAAGTGAAATTGGTTTTAGGAAGATGTTTTTGGGATAAAACTGTTTTAACAAAATATACCCCTCCCCCATCCCCCCTCCTTTCTCAACTCTGTATCTAAAAATTGATATTCCCAACATCAAATTTGTGAATATCAAACATTAAGAAGAGGATTGAAAACTTCAATAGTGAATTCTAATAAACCTTCACTGTAATGAATCTTCTATGTAAAATTTTTAACCCTTCCTTTATTGAAGTCCATATTCCCATTATAAGTCGATGTTGGGAATATTGATTTCAAATAAAATTCTAATGAACCTTGTAAATATTTCGGCCTCGAATCTTTCCCCTGTAGTTTTAATTAAAATCGACGACCTTGTCAAAATCAACTTTAAAATCAATTTTCCAAATATATAGATTCAATAAGAACATCATTATTTTTTAAATTTTGATTAAAAAACAACAATATTTAAATATCATGCTACTTACCCAAAAAAAAAAATGAGGGAAAGCAATCGAACAAGAGCACATAACACGTTAGGAAATAACAAAATACTTAAACAAACAAAAAGAACACGTTAGGAAATAAGGAAATAATTAAACAAACAAACCAAAAAAAAAACAAGAAAAGAAAAGAGAAAGGTCGGGTTTAATCGCAGACCATCAGTTAGATGGGCAACTACCCTACCTAACTTTTCTCAACAGTCTCCCTCTTTCGGACAGCCCAATAACCGATACTCTTCACATGTTTATGGTACTACTCTACTTACTACTTTAGTTAACAGACCCTAATCCTTTGTGCATGCATCATTGGTTTTGCACATTCGTTCAGATCCCACATACTAACAAAAGATTGCCGAAAGTGGCTATTTCAAGTGAAATTACAGTGCACCACAAATTAAGAACAAAGTTGATAGTTGATAATACCAATAGATGGAAAAAATGTTGGGGGAAGTGGTGGAGAACAAGCAAGTGATATTCAAGGGATACGTAGAGGGAGTTCCAAAGGAAACAGACATGGAATTCAAGGTTGGGAGCAAGATTAAGCTGGAAGCTCCAAAAGGGTCAGGTGCATTCTTGGTCAAGAATCTTTACCTGTCTTGTGATCCTTATATGCGTGGCCGCATGCGCGACTTCCATGGCTCTTACATTCCTCCTTTCGTCCCTGGTTCAGTTAAATAACTACTTCTAATACTATTGGTTTATTTCACATGCTTTATTTTGACTCTAGATTAGTACTATTTCTTGCTTGATTAACTCGCACCAGTACTGTTGTTTGTTTTCAATCGTGCTATTTTATTAAGGGAAATCTTCAATCCTTGAGGCAAATGTAGCCTTTTCTGGGCTATATGATTGTGGAATCCTCGAGCGTTGACTTTGCCTTCTGATATTTTGCATTTAATTCTGCTGTTTTCATGCCTAAAATTGGGATGGTTTGATGTGAATTAGGACTTATTTAGTTAAAGAATTTCGTATTTTTTTTTTTTTTAACAAGAACTTTATGGTTCAAGGTTATATTTTGTCCTTCTCAATAGCAAATTCTGTGGGCAGGGGAATGCCAAATTCTAGAGATGGAGAATGAATAAACGCAGATTGATTTACATATGTAGAATAATTGAATAGCAGTTGTAGATACCTGATATTTTTTTAATGGTCCTAATTGCAGAATGCCTCATGTATTGATTTTTTTTCTTTTTTGTTTAGCCGTCATTTGCTATCTTGATTGCCAAAATTACCTTTTGATTGTGTAAACAATCTCTTGGGCTTTAGGAATTATTTTGTGAAGTGATCTGCAATAAGTATATTATTCTGGAATTCAATGCCTATGGAATATATAAATACAAAATTCCTGCCGAATTAAAAGATTACAAACCTCCTTCCTCTGGAGAATGCTATGAACTGGAGGAATTGCTAATAGTTGAAAGCACGAAATCACGAAAATCTATGTCACTTGGACTTGAGTACAGGAGTGTGTGGACATGGTACGATTGAAGAGTCCAACACGGGTATGGCAAGGCAAACTGAAAAATACAGTTAACTTATGTCACACCCATGACCATGCCCATACTCATGTGGACACCACATGGCATAGGTATACTGGGGTGAGAGAAGAGTCTGTGTAACATAGACGATATATTTTCTGGAAAATTATGCACTGTTTCCTGTGCTGTTGACTTATAAGGTTGAGTGCAACTCATAAACTTCATATGGATGTGGTTAGTAGAATTTGGTTTATCGACATCCAAAATGCCCTTAGGTTTGTTTGTGCATATATTAACCATTTTGACGTATAAATTAACATTTGATTATAGTATGGAGGATCTCTGTTTGTTTTTAATCTTGATTTGATCACTGGATTGCCTACGAAAGACATGAATGTAAACCATTGAAGCCTTTGTCACTCAAGTGATCAAGAAATTCATAGTTCTTTATCTTGCAATGTGTACTCTATTAGTCTTTGACTTTCTGATCGATAACCTATTCTGGCTAATATATACTTTATTACCTGTTGATGATCCATTAGTTTGCATTTGCTGTCAATTTTTCGACTATGCAACCCTTTAGCAATGCGTAACTGCTCAAGATATCTCTAGGTTATTGAAGGATTTGGTGTGTCAGAAGTTCTGGATTCTGATAATCCAAATTTTAGGCCTGGCGACTTGGTCTCAGGACTGACAGGTTGGGAGGAATACAGCTTAATTTACAAAACCGAGCAGCTGAGAAAAATAGAGCCAGATGATATCCCCCTCTCATACTATCTAGGCCTCCTGGGTATGAAAATTCTGACCTGAGGTCTTAAATTGGTCTGTTATCTGTGTTTATGTTTGTGCATGGCAAAGCTCCCATACAATGTGGACTGCTTTTATCTTTTGGTTTTGCTTTGGTTTGTATCTTTTCTATGTATTTGTTGTTCTGTCTAAATTTTCTTTTCATGCTTTGTGCACCTCTTCCATGACTTGTTTGAAATGGACAATTGCTTGTTTGGCATACAAATTCTCTGTATGTGAGGCCCAGGTAGAATGGGAAGATGTTTCAAGTTTTTCTATGATGTTCTTATATTGGAGTTTATGAGGATTAAGGTGTTTGCATTCAACCATGCTAAACCAATTATCGAGGAATTTTAGAGAATCATTAACAATCCAGGATCAGCAGTATGTATTCATTTCTGGAAGATGTTTTAATTCTTGGTTTGACCTCTTATGGCTAATGTGTAATTTATAAAACATTGACAAAACTTGAATTCCTGGAAGAAGAGGAGATAACATTCTCTGGTACAGGGGGTGGAATGATACTTCTTTAAAGGGCTTGATATTTATTCTGTAAGGCCTTATTCCTAAACCATGTGGGAGATCATTTACATATCCTCTCATCCTGTGGTTTAAGCTCTTCCCTACAAAATTAAGCATTTTCTTTAAAGAGTGCACTAACTTATTCAAGAATTTATATAATATTCTCTTTCTTTGGTTCTTTGTCGAGCTTTTTAATATTTAGAGCAACTGTATAAAACAACAAATTTTATGTAGGTATGTCTGGTTTTACTGCTTTTGCTGGATTTTATGAGGTTTGTGCTCCCAAGAAGGGGGACTATGTCTTTGTCTCTGCCGCCTCAGGAGCAGTTGGTCAGCTTGTTGGCCAACTTGCAAAATTGCATGGTTGTTATGTTCTTGGAAGTGCAGGAACAGGCCAGAAAGTAAGTAGCTTGTTGCATCAAAAGTACCATTCTTTCGTAACGTAAATTTTAGTCATTTTGGTCCTGCTCTACTTTTAGTCATTGATTATGCTGATAGTGGCCCATGATTTTAGCTTATTACTATCAGGGCCACAAAGGGAAACTAACTTTGCATACTATTAGGTTGATCTTCTTAAAAATAAGCTTGGATTCGATGAGGCTTTTAACTATAAAGAGGAACAAGACCTGGATGCAGCTTTGAAAAGGTCAGCGGAATTTCTTAATTGAAGATTAAGCAGATATCTTGTTTCAAGAGTTTTACTCCAAAGAACAGCCAAAAAGCATAGTGCCAAACCTCTCTTTGTTCAATGAAACGTGCAAGTCACATTTCAGTTCATTATTGCTTCTCCAGTTCTCTTTGGATAGTCTTAGAGACACTATCCAAAGCAGCTCTACCTGCCTGAACTCCCACATGTACTAACATTGCTTGCACTCGATCATCTTTTATTTTCCTCAATTTATTTCTTTTTTCCTTTTCAACATATAAAAACCCAATATATATTCCAATTATCATTTGCCAGTGTTAAACAATTACACTAGTAAAATGTCTTTAACAATTACTAGTTCTTGTCTTGTTTCTGCTATCAGATACTTTCCTCAAGGCATAGATATTTATTTTGACAACGTGGGTGGAGCCATGCTTGATGCTGCGCTTCTTAACATGAGGATTCATGGTAGGATAGCTGTGTGTGGGATGGTGTCTCAGCGTAGTCTTTCAAGTCCAGAGGGATTACATAATGTGTTCTGCCTCATATCAAAACGCATAAGAATGCAGGGTTTCTTGCAAAGTGATTACCTCCATCTATTTCCA
This sequence comes from Mitragyna speciosa, assembly GCA_024721245.1. NCBI lineage: Eukaryota > Viridiplantae > Streptophyta > Magnoliopsida > Gentianales > Rubiaceae > Mitragyna > Mitragyna speciosa. The sequence goes on along the minus strand of CM045554.1, from coordinate 9,701,720 downwards.
CGTTTTTTGGAAGATGTTATTGGGTTGTTTAAGCAAGGGAAGATCATTTATATAGAAGATATGCATGAAGGCCTAGAAAGTGGTCCCGCTGCATTTGTTGGGCTGTTTTCTGGAAAAAATGTCGGTAAGCAGGTCATTCGTGTTTCATGATAAATAATTGAAAGCTTTTCGCCTACAATCAGATAATCAAACAGCAATTCTCACTACTCGGATGCTAAGTTTTCTTTCTCAAAATTTGAGTTGTTGCTTTGGAACACCTGTATAAGCTAATTCTTGCTAAAAAATACAATGAGAAACTCTATTACATACTGAGTTAAGGGCATCTTTTATGCTAAACAATATTTACCAGACTTGATTATCAATTTCAATTCATTAACTGCTGTAGTAGCAATTTTGTGGAATTTATATCTTCCAGCAAGTTATGCAATCAGAATTGTCATTTCTCTTTGTGTCTGTATTTCCATTGGTTTTGACGTTTTAGCGCAAGTTACATGCAGCAAAGATGCATTGCTCCATTTGAGTTTCGAGAGAATGCAACTGAAGAGGTGCCAAAGTCTGATTGGAAAATTTGAGGGAGCAGATGTGAAATGGCAAAAAGAAAAACAAGAAAATCACGATACCATTAAAATCTAGTAACTAGATTAGACTGACTTTGGACCGGTCCAACCTTTTTTAATCCTTAATCCTGTAGACATAGAAAACGATCACAATATAGCAGGTCCAGTAGCCCAATAAGAAGGTTGGCCCAACTGACAAATGAGCGCTACAAAAAAAGCCTCGTTTGAACGCGTATTAATTCCAGCAAATTATATATATATATATATATATATATATATATATATATATATATAAAAGACTTGATTTCATTATTTCAGAGCAAATTAGATTATTTGGCTTACTTAAGGGGATGTTTAGTTGGGAGAATTAGGGAGGGTAATGAGTGCCAATAACGATGATACTCATTATTGATAATCAGAAAATAACTATCACTATTCTTTAATTAGAATGAAAGTCATAAACTCGGTTTCTATGATTTCTTCCAAAATATTATTCTAGCAAACTCATTAACCCTTTTAGTGGAAATGATACACATTTCATTATTAAACCAAAAACAATGGAGGAAATTGTCAAAACTCATACTCATAGTATGGTTAATAATATTCATAATAATACTAATTGAAAAACTTAATCAAATGGCTCCTAAAATGATTGGATTAGTAAGCACAAGATTTTGTTAATTTTGCTTGCGCATGTTCATGGGCTGGGTATCACCCAAATGCAATTTTGTTCATCAGGATTTCGTTGGCTTGGGTAAGTTTTCAATATATTGTAGGGAATTATGGGTTGAATAAGGTTTGGATCTGTATAATCCAGGTATGGGTCACATCCAGATTTCATATATACACTATTTTCTCCCCCCAATTTTTTTTTTTTTTTTTTTTTTTTTTTGAGAATGTAACGGATAGAGTCAATGTAAATGCCTTTCTTGCTTAAAAAGAACCTTTTGCGCTATTCGATGTATTGCTTTGCGCTAGTCAAAACAACAACCAACAATTTTTTTTTTAGAAAAAAAAAAAGTATAGTTTTTGTACCAAATATTTGGAGTAACAGCAATTTCAATCTCTAAAGTTCGAACGAAAGCAAATATAGTACTAAATGTTTCAAATTTTTAATAAATTGAGTTCTATTGACTGAATTTTTCAAATTTTTCCAGAATCCAATCACGTAATACTCACATGCCAATGATCAAATTTTTAAAAGAATTAAAAAAATTTTAATTCTTATAATTTGTAATTAAAAATTATTGAAAATAATTGAAAAGCCATTAAAAATAATTGAAGCTCTAATGATGGAGCAGATAAATGAAAAGCCAACCCTATTAGCTGTTCAATTTGTCGCCTTCTCTTATGGTTAATTAAGAATGAGAAAATTTAGTACCAAATGTGCGAAGTATCGACAGTTTTAGTCCTTAAAGTTTGGACGAAAATAAATCTTGTATCAAATGTTTCAATTTTTTAATATGTTTAGCCCAATTGACTGGTCACGTGATACTGCCAACAACCAAATTTTAAAAAATAAAAAATATTAATTGCTATAATTTGTAATTAAAAGAACTAATTTGAGTAATTAGTTTTTACTCAAAAACAAATTAATAAAATAAAATAAAGCTAATAAGCCTGAAAAAAGTTCATCTCTTTAGATAGGCAATAAGCTATTTTACTCTCTGTCTCTTCACTCCCACACAGTCTCCCTTCGCCCTTAAAAGAAAATCCTTAAAGCCATAATTTTAAGACAAAATTTTACTTTGCAATGTATTTGAAAAATTTATTTAAAAATGTTTGACTGTTTGTAATTGTTATTAGAGATAAACAAGATGGATAGGTGAATTGAATTTTATATATATATATATATATTAAAATTTCATAATCGACACATTAGATCACATGACCAAATTTTCCGTAAGATTTTAGCAAAATCAGTTAATAGGATTTAATATGCTGAAAAATTGAAACACTTAATATTATATTTGCTTTCATCCAAACTTTAGGGACTAAACTACCTCGATAGGACCTAAATGTATTAAAAAAATTAAAATATTTGATACTAGATTTACTTTCATCTAAACTTTAGAGCTAATTGATTGGAATATACCTCAAAAAAAAAAAAATCAAATGTGTAGCTGTCAAAAAGAGTTTGGTCGAATATATACTCGACGTGTTTATGAAACACGTCGAGGTATTTTTTTTTTTTTTTGAAATGCAACCCGGACGTGTTTGTGGAACACGTTGAGGCCGACGTGTTCCACACACACTTCGGGCTACCCATGCCCGACAACGCCTGGCGTGCTGCAAAGGTTGACGAACGTCAACCTTTGCAGCATGCTAGGCAGCTTTTTGACCAACTTACCCGACGTGTTTCAAGAACACGTCGAGCGTTTTTTTTTTTTTTAAATTTGGTCCCCACCGGTGGCCTATAAAACTCCTCACCCGGTTTACATTCCCCCCCCTCTCTCTCTCTCTCTCTCTCTCTCTCTCTCTCTCTCTCTCTCTCTCTCTCTCTCTCTCTCTCTCTCTCTCTCTCTCCCCACCGGTTCCTTCCCTTCCCAAGGCAGTGGCTCCATCTTGAACTCTCTCCGCCGGCTCCATTTTGAAGTAGAAACAAAGGCCTTCTTCAAGCTTCAAGCAGAAGCAAGTTCAAACAACAACCCAGGAAACTCCAAACTCCAACAGGTATTTGTCTCGTAAGTTTGTTTTTATAATTTTATTATTGTTTATGTTCTGTATTAATTACATTAATTGTCGTGTAATGTAAAGGACAAATATTATATGTTTGTTTTTGTTTTTGTTTTTATATTAATATGTAGGATATAATAATGTGTAGGGTAAATTAATGTAATTAAATTAAATTTTATTTTTGTTATTATATTATATGATTTTACTGTTAATGCGTAGGGTAAATTTTATTTGTGTTTCTGAATTTTGAAATAAATAAAATTATTGTGGCAATATGTTGAATGTTTACATATTTAATAAATTTTGGGCCAATAAATAATGTAGGGTAAATATATTATTTTTGGAATTGAATGTTGTTAGATATTTACATTTATAGATAAAGAATTTAATTACTGTGCAGTTAAATTTTGGAGCATGAAATGTTAATATTTACAGTTTGGGCATTGATATTTGGTCTAATTAAAAGTTGGACAGAAAAATTATGAAAATAAGATATTTGTGCCCAAACTTTTGGTAATTACAATTTGGTTGCTAAAGTTGTTAAAATTATAGATTGAGCCCAATTTTTTTATGTATTCTGATTTTGACCCAAAACTGTTTTATATTTACAATGAAGCACCTAAACTTTTAAAAATTACATTTGACATTAATTACGTTTTGAGCCCTAAATTTTTGTATATTTACAATTTAGCCCTTAAATTTTAAAAATTATAATTTGACCCCTACATTTTTATATATTTATGTTGTGGTCCCTGAACTTTTGTATATTTACAGTTTAGTTCCTAAACTTGAAAAATTTTTATTTTGACCTCTATATTTATATGTATTTATTTTATGGCTCCAGAACTTTTGTATATTTATAATTTAGCCTCTAAACTTTTAAAATTACAATTTGATAAGGGTGAGATTCAGTCGGTATTTTGGTAATTCGGTAACTTGAATTCGGTCAATTCGTTTTTTTTTTTCTATTTTACCAACCGATTTCGATTTCGTTTATTACCGAACCGAATTCAATTCCGAATTCAATTCGATAAATCGATAATTGAGTTCAGGTAACCGAATTCAGAAAAAAAAAAACCCTAAACTTTCCCCTACAGCAACAATGCTACTGAAAATTTTCTGTGAGTTTAAGTTGCACATGCAAACAAGGATATCATATTACAATTCTAATGGAGATATCAATCAAAAGACTAACCAAGTCCAAATTGTAGAGTTTAACATAAGCCTGTAATTCAATCAAACAAGGACATCATATTACAACTCTAATGGAGAACACCAACCAAAAGACTAACCACGTCCAAATTATAGAGTTTAACATAAGCTTAAAAGACAATCAAATTAATCTTTTTAGTCTAATAGGATTACAACACCAACCAAGTACAAATTAACATAAGCTCAATCTTTGTAGTCTAATATAGAGTTTCAAAAGAAATCTAGATCCAAATATCATCTTCCTGGCTGATTCTTTGGCATTGCTTCTGATGTCAATCTCAACATCATCCCCCTCCATAGTATCACAATCAGGTCTCATGTTTTCAGCAGTAGCTCTTCCTTACTGAATTTTCTTGAATGCCTTATCCCTGCTTATAGGGAAAAAAAATGAAATCAGTCTTTGCTAAATTAATTGAAGTTTTATCAGACCAATTTGCGGCTAAGTACAAAATCCACAAACTAAAGTGCATCATTTGAAACAATAAAGGCCAATTTGGGATATTGAAGTTTGGACTTTTTGTTCAGGGATTTGTTTGGACCAATATAACATGCAGCCCTATATAAAAAAGAAATAACAGATTAGGAAATGTAGTAAGCACATTAAGACGGTGAGAAAACAGGAATCGTTGCTCTAAGAACCACCTGTATAACATGCAGCCCTCGCACCTAATGTACTTACCACCTCAGGGAAGCAATAAAATTTTGCAGAAACTTTTAAAAAACTAAACTCCAGTTTCTTTTTTTTTTTTTTTTTTTGAAGGAATAAACTCCATTTCTTTAAGCAAAGTGCATGTAAAGTAGATCCTAAGGCCGCTTTTTCCAACTAGGACTTCAAACTCATATTCTAATCTTACTCGTACTAAAATAGGCATTATTCCTCTAGGGACAACCAGTATAACATGCGGCCCTCACAACTAAGGCTAGATTACTTACCACCTAAAGTCCTGACTCTCTAAAGTTATCATTCTTTGTACAGGAATTTTTCTCCTATGGGTTAGCAAATATCTTCTTGATAGGCTGATCTCACATCCCAATAGCAAATGTTACTCGATGTTGAAATTCTCTATATTGGTAGAACCCTCGAAACTAAGCGAAGCCAACACTAATATCTCCTAATTTATCATGATTATGGAGAAGAATATTCTAAGAGTTACTTCTGAAGCATCCGTTGATAAACATAATCCATATGAATGCACATAATCCATCATATGAATGCACATAATCGTATTTTAATTGTTTTATCAAACTTTTAATTTTCCTTTTATAAAAAAATCACACTTAATCTACCGAAGCATCCATTAGATTTAAAATGACTGATTTACACAAGAAATTTTGTTTACACAGATGAAGCAAGCATGAACAAGGAATACAACTAAAAATTCATTCACAACCAAAAGGGATAGCATACTCTAAAGCATAAGCAAATACAAAAGGCACTAGCAAAATACTCTCAAGCATCAATACATGATGCAGAGAGGGTCAAGGCAAGAGCGGAGATAGAGGGAGGTCTATTGAGTGTGAAGAAATTGAAGTGTTTACCTTTATTGCTGCCTTCTTGGTTGAGACTTGAGAATCTGGTTGAGTTCCTATGGCGTCGGCTCAATGATTTGGCTGGGACAACAATCAGAGATCAAGATCCAAATTAAGAAGAAAAATGGAAGGCCAAAAGGTAAGGGGAAGTTTTCAAACTTTTCCAAGTCAAAGATCCCCAAATGGGAATGGAGAATCGGAGCAAAATGGTAGGCCAAAAGGGAAGGGATTAGGGTTTGATTGAATAGAAGAAGAGGCGGGTGAGACTGAGAGAGAGATTTTTTGTTTTTGTGTAAATGAGAAAATGGACAATGAACGATGGACTTGAAGTGCAAAATGCACTCAATCAGTGGGGTGGAGTTACTTACTGGATTAGAATACTTTGAATTTGGAGTTGGTTGCACTAATGATTCAGAATAATTGGGCCTAAATTCCCTAACCCAACAAGGAAAAACCATAATTCATAATGGGCTTCTACAAAATCCCAAACCCAACTAATAAATAATAATTGTGCTATATATATATAAATACCGAATTCGAATTACCGAATTGAATTCGAAATCGGTATTACCGATTTGAGAAATTACATTTCCGAATACCGACCGATTTCGAATATATTTTTTTTGGATTTACCGAATTACCGACTGAATTACCGACTGAATTACCGAATTACCGAATTCGATTTACCGAATTCAATTCGAATTCGGTCGGTAATTCGGTATTTACCGAATTTGCTCACCCCTACAATTTAACCCCTGTAATGTTTTAATTACGTGTTGATCCCTAAATTTTTATATATTTACAATTTAGCCCCTAAACTTTTAAAAATTTCAGTTTGACCTTGCATTTTTATATATTTATGTTGTGGCCCCTGAACTTTTGTATATTTACAGTTTAGTCCCTAAATTTTTAAAATTTATATTTTGACCCCCATATTTACATGTATTTATTTTTTGGCTCCAAAACTTTTGTATATTTACAATGTAGCCTCTAAACTTTTTAAATTACAGTTTGACCACTGCATTTTTATATATTTATGTTTTGGCCCATGAACTTTTGTATATTTACAATTTAGCCCTTAAACTTGTAAAATTTATATTTTGACCACTGTATTTTTATGTATTGATGTTATACAAAAAACTTTTTGTATATTTACAATCTAGCACCTAAACTTTTAAAAATTACATTTTGACCCTGCATGTTTTAATTACATGTTGACCTCTAAATTTTTATATATTTACAATTTAGCTCCTAAACTTTTTAAAATTACAGTTTACCCCTGTATTTTTATATATTTATGTTTTGGCTCCTGAACTTTTGTATATTTATAGTTTAGCCCCTAAATTTGTAAAATTTATATTCCGAGCCCTATATTTTTATGTATTTATGTTATGGCCCCAGAACTTTTGTATATTTACAATTTGGCACTTAAACCTTTCAAAATTATATTTGGACCCCTGCATTTTTTAATTACGTTTTGACTCATAAATTTTTGTATGTTTACAATTTGGCACATAAACTTTTAAAAATAACTTTTGAACACCTGTATTGTGAAATATTTGTGTTTTGGCCCATGAACTTTTGTATAATTACAGTTTAGCCTCTAAACTTGTAAAAATTACATTTTTATTCCTATATTTTTATATAATTACAACTTGACCCTTGTACTTTTATATTTTTATAAGTTGACCCCTCAATTGCTGAAAAATTATAATTTAGTCCCTAAACTTTTAAAAATTATATTTTGCCCCCTATTTTTTTGTATATTTACTATATATGATCTAGAGTTTTGAAATGACATTTTGACCCTTGTATATTTTTATATTTATGTTTTTGCCCCTAAACTTTTAAAAATTATAATTTAACCCCAATTTTATTGCATATTTATAATTTGACCCTTGAACTTTTGTCTATATTTTATTGGGCAAATAAAATTTTTAGAATTACAGTTTCACCTAAATTTTTTTAAAAATTACACTTTAGGCCCTAAACTTTTATATAATTATAATTTAGCCCTATCAAAACTCAATAATTACAATTTGATAGATTATAAATTCTGTATATTTTGAATGTGTTACTTAGGAAGCACTACGTTTTATGCTTTATCCCCTTAATTTATTAGTTTTACATTGGTTAGATTTAGGCGAAACATGTCGAACGATCATACCTTGCCAATTAATTTATATTGGGAAGGAAAGATCGTATATGCCGGATGATCAATAGTTATATGAACCCCCTATGTCTAAAAAATTTTTGTTCCTTACGAAAAAAGTAAATTTTAAAGAATTAATGGATAAAGTCTACGATGCTATGGATCTAGACAGGAATAGATTCAAAATTACTCTGATGCTTAGGGGTTACATGCCACAAGGTGCATCTGGTGTAATACCTTTAATAGATGATACTAGAGTAAACGCAATATATTATTTCAAAGGGAATAATCGGGAAGTAATTGAGATCTACGTGGAAGTTGAGGAGATCCCAAGAGTACAAGAATATGCAACTTAGTGTACTAGTCAATTTGGCTCATTTCCGATTGATGCATCATGTACAGCTGATTTGTACGGAAGTCAGTCTACGCAATTAGAATACGGTGATATCCAGCAGCCTAGGAAAGGACGAAGAAGAGGCAACAGAAGCCGTGTTGACAATCGCCCTAGTAGCAGTGTTGTGGGAATTCATTTATTTTCGGCGGCAGAGCTTGTTTCTGGGTACAATGATTATGATGCATTTTATATTTCTAATGCAAAACCAGAGACTAACAAGAAAGATAGTAACATGGACTCCGAGCCGGAACCGGAAGATGATGACTCCGATGATGATGCCCAAGGGTATGATGCATTCAAACAGGAGGATGGCCAGAGACATTCCGATGTTGGTCCTAGTTCAACATGAAATGGATATGATTCTGGAACACTTCAATATGATGCCGGTGTAAATGCAACTTTACAATTTGATCCCTTAAGCGCGGGTCCAGTTAAGAGGCTTAATATGTGGAACGAGGAGACGATGGAACTTCAGTTGGGCATGTTATTTGATAATAAAGAAAATGTTCAGAAAGCAGTGCAAAAGTGGTCTATAAAGCAAAATAGAAAGTACAATGTGCGCCCAAGTTCTCAAACGACTTGGTATGTTTGTTGCAGGGCCCGTAACTCAACACATCTATGCAATTGGCAGTTGAGAGCGATGTTGAGGCGTTCTCGTAACATGTGGATGATTGTTACTCTTGTCGATGAACATACATGTGCACGGGTATTTAACAACAACGATCACCGACAGTTGAGTTCAGAATTAATCGCTGAGTTCATTATTCCACACATTAGTAATAGTCCTATGTTCAAAATAAAGAATATAATGGCAGTGGTTAAGCAACATTTTCACTGCGATGTGTCGTACAGGAAAGTTTGGTTCGGTCGCCGTAGAGTCATTGATATTCTTTATGGTGATTGGTTGTCATCTATACGCCTTCTTCTGACGCATATAGAAGAGTTATAGTGATGTAATCCAGAGACAGTTGTTGTGTAGGATTCACATCCAAGTAGCACACATTTTAATATATTTTTTGACTATATTTTTTAGACTTTTGGTCCTATCATTCAAGCATTCCGTCATATAAAACCGGTGATCTGTGTGAATGGTATTTTCATGAAAGGACCGTATCAAGGAAAATTACTTGTTGCTGTCGAATATAATGCATGCAATCACCTATTGTCGGTAGCTTTCGCACTCGTCGATGAAGAGAATAACCGAAGTTAGTGTTGGTTCATGCGGTTATTGCGTATTCACGTATGCGGTAATATTCAAAATGTATGCGTGATATCCGATAGGTACAAATCTATTATCCACGCAATGATGACACTTCCGGAATGGCATGAACCAATGGGAATCCACCGTTACTGTCTTGTGCACGTGCAAAGCAATTTCACTCAAAAATTTAAAAACGAGAAGTAATTTAATTTTACGTGATCACATAATTTTACATATTTAATTAATACCGTATAACAAAACTTCCCATTCTTCAGGTTAAAAAAACTTGCAATGGCAGCCGGAATGGCTAACCAACCGTCTAAGTATAAGAAGTTCATGGAACAAATACGAAGTTTGAATCAAGAGGTGTACGATTGGTTGACAGGCATTAATGTTAGACCCGAACAATGGGCTTTGTGCATGGATGAGGGATACCGTTGGGGTCATACGTCGACAAATATGGTCGAGTGTTTCAACAACTTGCTCAGAGATACTCGATTGTTGCCTATCACAGCTTGAGTTCGCTTTACACTGAGCCAAACTGTTAAATTATTTGTCAAGAATCAAAAATTAGAGTGGGATGTGAGATTTCCACTTCCAGAATACAGTTGATCAAATACGCGTTAAATGAGAAAAAAAGAAAAAAAACACAAAGTTGAAGTGTATGACACCAGAAATCAGATTTTCAACATCATTACTCGCCGTCGTTGAGGTCACAAGAGTGGAAAAACGTAAACTGTAGACCTTATACAGCGAACGTACACATGTCGTAAGTTTCAACAACTCCACTTCCTTTGTTCGCATGCAATGTCGGCATGTTCTCAATACAGAATGAATCCTATAGATTTGGTGAGAGAGCAGTATACATACGATGCTTATCAAGCGACATTCAGCAACCAATTCTATCATCTCAGATACCAAGTCTATTGGCCTCCATCAGACCTCATATTGACAATGAACAGTAATCGCCTAAGACAAAGACGATCGGGGCCATTACGGATTGCAAGAATTCGAAATCAGATGAATCGTAGATGTTTAGATTCACTGCGAGGATATAGCAATTGTTCCCAGCCAGGACACATGGCGCAAAATTGTCCATTTCCTAATTTTTTTCACCGTTAGTAATATAGGATTTATGTTTATTGAAATCTTTTTTATTTTAGAGTTTTAATCGTGTAAAATTAGTATCATGTTTTTTGTACTTAATAAAATTTTGTGGTGTTGTCCTTCTTCTGTTTATGGAGTTTGCCATTAAATACAATAAAATTGTATTCGTTTTTTATGGTTTATGATGAGTTTATGATTTTTGCTTTCAAAGTTAGTTCATATTTGTTTCGAATTTAGAATTAAGGTTTAGGGCTTACGGTTTAGGATTTGGGTTTGGGTTTAGGGTTTAGGGTTTAGAGTTATGGGTTTAAGATTTGGGTTTAGAGTTTAGGTTAAGTATTTAGGGTTTGGGTTTAGGGTTTAGGGCTTGGGTTTAAGGTTTGGGTTTAGGGTTTGGATTTGGGTTTAGGATTTGGGTTTTGGGTTTAGGGTTTAGGGTTTGAGTTTTGGCTTTAAGGTTTGAGTTTGGGGTTTAGGATTTAGGTTTAGGATTTAGGGTTTAGGGTTTAGGTTTAGTATTTAGGGTTTGGGTTTAGGGTTTTGGGTTTAAGATTTGAGTTTAGGGTTTGGGTTTAGGATTCAGGGTTTAGGCTTTAAGTTTAGTATTTAGGGTTTGGGTTTAGAGTTTAAAGTTTAGGATTTGGGTTTAGGGTTTAGGGTTTAAGGTTTGGGTTTTGAATTTAGGATTTAGGGTTTTGGGTTTAGAGGTTTAGGGTTTAGGGTTTAGATGGGGCTGTCATAGGTGGTATTAGAACCTAGGTTTGAATCCTGTCTCTAGTGCTAGAATTGTTTGTATGTCGGGTAGGAAGTTTGGCTTGAGTCAATGATGCTTGGACCTAATCAATCTAAGTTGTGAGTGATAAGATCTTAATTTCCGTGCCTGAACGCTTATGTGAATATGTTTGAGAATGGTTTAGTTCACTTTCTAAGCTTGATTTTGAGTGTGATATTTAGGTATTGCTTATTATTAAATACTTTTGGGTTTAGACCTAATTGATTTGTTATTGATACATGTAGGTATGGTTGAGAGTGGGCAGAGGGAGGTAACCCAGCCGTCTGACGTGGCTTCGGTACGTCAGGGGTTTCATGCTAGACCGGTGGTTTGATACAGAGAGGGACCGGGACACCCTTACAGGACCTTTTCGCCTGTTCATCGAGTGCGTCCTGCATGTGAGTGTTGGAGGACCTACTCATACTCTGATTACGTTGTAGTTTCTTTGATCGAGGAGAGTAGGCGCCTAGGACGCACGGGTGATACCTCTCAAGAGCGTGTTTATAAGTTGAGGAAGGTAGTACAAGCATAGACGTAGCGGATTTGAGAGTTGGAGGATTCTATCGAGAGGAGCAGCAGAGGACCGATGCTTTTAGAGAATTGTTCCATGGTACTCGTGCCCGACTCACTCGAGTCTTACGGCACATTCAGGACCATACCGGACGTGTTATCGATGAGTATGGCCAGATGATAGGCCCGGTAGTTGATGAGGCACGAGATGGGGGATTGCGTATTGAGCTGTGGCAGGCTGCACACCCACCTCCTGGAGCCGAGGAGGCCTATGAGGATGAGCCGGAGAGAGATCTCCTTGAGGGTGTTGGTTCCACCGGATCAGTGGACAACTAGATTAGATTACTAGATAGGAATATGTATAAAGACCTATGTTTGCCTTACTATGTTTTGTATGTGAAACTTTTGAACTTATGAATGCCTTACTATGTTTTATATGTGGAACTTTTGAAATGTGTAAATTGAATAGCATGTATATATATGTGACTCTATTTGGCATGACATTTGGGTTTGGGCTTAGAGTTTAGGGTTTGGGTTTTGAATTTAGGATTTAGTGTTTACGATTTGGGTTTTGGGTTTAGGGTTTGAGTTTTGGGTTTAAGGTTTAAGTTTGAGGTTTAGGGTTTGGGTTTAGGATTTAGGATTTAGTGTTTGGGTTTTGGGTTTAAGATTTAGTGTTTGGGTTTAGGGTTTAGAATTTAGGGTTTGGGTTTTGGGTTTAAGGTTTAAGTTTAGGGTTTAGGGTTTAGGGTTTGGGTTTAGGATTAGGGTTTAGGGTTTGGGTTTAATATTTAGGGTTTAGGTTTAGGGTTTGGGTTTAGGGTTTAGGTTTAGGGTTTAGGGTTTGGGTTTAGGGTTTGAGTTTGGGATTTAGGATTTAGGTTTAGGATTTAGGGTTTAGGGTTTGGTTTGGATTTAGGATTTAGGGTTTGGGTTTCGGGTTTAGGATTTAGGGTTTGGGTTTAAGGTTTAGGGTTTTGAGTTTTGTGTTTTGGGTTTTGTATTATCATTACTATATCTTGTTTACTACAACAAATTTTTTTATCATTATTTAATATTTACAGTCCATTCTAAATTACTTTGAATTATCAATTTGATGTATTCTTTGCACATGCAGTTACAAATTCACATGGATAACCGGCAGTTGAGTACCGCGGCACCGTTTCAGGATCCTATAGATGATGCTATTTTGCGACTCCAACCTGGTCACAAATCTGCGGCGATCTTTCACGGTGAGGGCTTTGCTCTAGATGTTAGGAAATGTGATAAAGGGTTTTGGCAGTTATATCGCACCGCAGATCCTCGTGTGAGGTATTATATTGATGCCGTTGGATTTGGCGGGGTATGTCAAGTCGGTACATTTCATTTGGACCACGGATTTATTACAGCTGTAGACACCAAATTTTGACACACCTTTTGTAAAAATATGCGTATTACTTTATTTAGGGGGTGTTTTAATTTTCAGGGGCCAATTATAATTTTTGTGTATATTGCGTCTAATTTGTTACATTAGGGGCAAAATGGTAATTTTATCATGTAAATATTATTTTCTTGTATTTTATTTCCTAAATATAAAATTCTACTATTTTTATCATTATTTATAATTTTAATGATTTTTAGGAGTCATTTATTATTTATTTAAAATTTTAGTATTTTACACTTAATAACACGTTTTTCAATGCACTCTTTTTACAAGAATTTTCAAATGAAAAATTTTACATATGTATTTTGTATATTTATAAATTTTCTGTAAAAGTTACGTGATTTTTAGAGGTCATTTAGTATTTATTTATTTTTTTTGTCTTGTTTGTTTATTAAGGGCACGTTTCCCAAGAATGCGCTAATCTTAAAACTTTTGAGTGAAAATTATACTATATGTGCTTTATGTGATAATGTATGTTGGGTGAGATTTTTGTGATGTCATTTATTAATTTTCATAAATTTTATAATTTTGCCATATTTAGATCACATTTTCCAATGCATTTTTTTTATTATTATTTAAAAATTTTCTTTATGAGAATTTTGTTGTGTACATTTTATAAATTTTATGTAAAGAAAATTTTCATAATTTATTTATTTATTTTTAAGACCATTTGTTATTTATTGTATTTTTCTAACGTAAAATTAACTTTTAATTTTGTTACACTGAATTTTTCCTTTTTCCTCCTTATAATGTTGTATTTCAGTTTTAATATATAATGTTGTATTTCAGTTTTAATATATAATGTTGTATTTCAGTGTTCAAGTAATTTTTATTTTATTTTATGTTTTTTTATTTTTTATTTTTTTATTTTTCTTTGTTTTCTTCATTTTCTTCTTTTTCTAAAATTAAAAAAAAAAAAGGAAACAGCAGCAGTGTTGCTGCTGCTGCTGCTCCTGTAGATGGAGCCCAACACCATCATCCAATTCCACCTTCTCCCTATTTTTTTACCCTTCACCAGATTTTCAGAGATTTTGCACTCAATTTGTTTTCACCAAATTCCCTCTCTCACAGACACACACATTCACTCCCCTTCTTCCTTCTCTCGGCTCCCTCATTGCAAAAAAAAAAAACACCATTCACACACCTCACTTTCACTCTCTACCTCCCTCTTTTCACTCACAGATATCACATAAGCACACCTGCACTTCACACAAGCGTGCAGACAAGCAAACATACACACACCTGCACACGCCCTCCCCCTGCATCTTCATCACACACTTGCACATTCACCTCACAATTCACGCACTCACAGAACCCAAAACACACACACACACACACACATTTTGCACCCTCTCTTTCGGCACTCTCCCAAGCACACACATTGCACTCACTCACTCACACACAAAAACACACACCTGCATTTCCCTCACAATTCTCACGCCTCACTTCCCTCACAAACCTGCACACACCTCTCCATCACCCTCAGCTCTCAGGTTCATTGCACTCACTCAATCACACAAACACACACACATTCACGCATAGTTCACACACAAACACATACACAGACACACATTCAAACACACACCTGAGCACACCTTTTACACCCACACCAACACATAGCTCACACCACCTCCACAAGCACAAACACACCTGCACATTCACGCCAATACACACACCACAACACACGCCATTACACACACACTCCTGCAAACTCACTGTCCAACCCACACAATCCTCACACAAACACACTGTCACTTGCAAAAACAACTCACAGTCATCACACAAACTTCACAAAACAACAACACACCTCACAAGCACACACATAAGCACACAACACACCTCGCAGGCACATACACATCACACAGGCATACACACCCCTGCAAATCAGCAAAAAAAAAAAAAAAAAGAGAAACAGCAACAACCACAACAAAACCAGCAGTTCACAACTCCACCACCACCACGACACCACCATCAGATCAGTCGCCAAAGGACCGCTTCTACCAGCAAATTCGCGGCTCTGTCACGACCCTCCGCCACCCAAAAATTGCCGGCATCAATTCTTTTCCTCCCCAAACAGGTAGCACTTTGGCCCTCCTCTTTCATTTCCTGTAATCATAATTTGTATTTAGATTTCATTGCCAAAATATATACATAATAATAATAATAAAATTCAATTGAGAAATTAGAGTTTTAATTTCTGATATTTAGGGAATTTCGATTGGGAAGTTTGAGAAATAGAGAGGGGAGAGAACAGAATCGGGAAAGAAAAAAAAAGAAGAGGAATTTGGATTTTGGAAGAACGAAACTGACAGAGCGAATCCGCGGGAGAGAGAGGGCCGGAAAGAGGGATAGAGAGAGATTCCGGCAATAGGGAAGAAGAAAAGGAGAGAATAGAACCGGGAAAAGAAAAAAAAAAGAGAAAAAAAAAAGAAAAAAAAGAAAAAGAAAGGGAAAGAGAAAATCCGGACAGAGACACAGAGAGAGAGAGAGAGAGAGAAAGGGAGGGACAGAGAGCGGTCTGGCGAGGAAATAGAAGACCGGCCGGAGAAGAGAGGAGAGAGTTAGACCGGACGGAAGAGGGAGGTAGAGAGGGGAGAGAACAGAATCGGGGGGGGAAGAAAGAAGAAAAAATGAAAGAAAGAAAGAAAGAAGAGAAGAGAGAAAGAAAAAAGAAAGAAAGAAAAAGAAAAGAAAAAAAGAAGAAGAAGAAAGAAAAAGAAAAAAAAAGAGAGAAAAGAAAACCGGGTGTTAAAAAAAAAAAAAAAAGAGTTTTAGTGAAACTACGTCGTTTTGGCGTAGTTTCACTCAAAACTACGTCGTTTTGATTAAGTTAGTTTTTTAATTTATTTTTAATTAATAATAGGTATTTATTTTATAATTCTTATACTTTTATTAATGTCACTGTGGCCCCGGAAATTTCTGATTTGTGCATTTAAGTTTCTGGTTTTTATAGATTTACCCCCATAATTTTATTTTCTTTGCAATTAGGTCCCAATTAATTGCATTTAGGTCCCCCAACTTTTATATAATTATAATTTTGGCCCCTACGTTTTTCAATTTTTCATTTTGACCCCTATACTTTTATAAAATTATATTGTAACCCCTATACTTTTCTGAAATTACATTTTTACTCTTAAATATTTCTAAAATTTTCGTTTTACCCCTTTTTATTGTTGGATATTACAAATTGGTGTTTAATGTGGCTATAATTTACAAATTAGACCTTGAAGGTTGCTTAAAATTGCAATTTGGTTCAAAACTTGGTAGAAATTGTATTTTTTATATTTTAACTTTGCTGGAAATTCAATTTTTGCTCCATATGCATTGCTGGAATTGCATTTTTGCCATAAAATGTTGCTGGAATTCTATTTTAGTCTTTGAATGTGGCTGGAATTTGCAATTTGGTCCCTCACATTGCTGGAATTTTGCATTTTTGCCCCCAAACCTTGCTGGAATTTCATTTTTGCCATTTTATTTTTGCTGGAATTACTTTATTGTCCTCCAATGTTGCTAGAATTTATATTTTTGCTCCCCAAATAGCTAGAACTTGAAATTTTGCCTTTAAATGTTTGCTGTAAATTATGTGTTATTTAACGAATTTGCTGAAATTGTATTCTTGGCCTTAAATATTGCTGGAAATTTTTAATTTTGGCATTATACTTGCTGAAAATTATATTTTAGCCTCTAAATTTGTTATAAACTATGTCATTACTTTAATTATGGTTTGAAATCATAATTTTACCCTTTAGTTTGTTATAAATTGCATTTTTTTACTCTAGAATATTGCCCAAATTTCTCTTTTCAATCCAAAACCTTGGAACATTTTTATTTTGCCAAAAAAAAGGAGATTTAATTAAGTCCTCAAAGCTTTTAATTATTTCTTTTCACATTTTATTTTTTATTTTTATTTATTTTATCAAATTTATAATTAATGTTCTAAAATTTGGTCTTGTTAGTCTAATTAATGTTCAAGTTAGTTTCTTTATTTTCCTTTTATTTATTTTAATAATTCTTATTTGGGGTATTAAAAAGTTTAGGTATGTATTATTGTATTTTGTCTTCTATTATTATTATTATTTTTTTATTTTCGTTGTTTTACTTTATTTATTTATTTATTTATTTTACTTAAATAATTTTCATTTTCTTCCTAAATACTTAATTATTATTATCATTATTTTCTTTCTTTTATTTTGTTTATTATTGTTATAATTGTTTAAATTATCGTAGTATGTTTATAGTGATTAGTATGCGATCATTTAATTAATAGTTTATTTATTTAAATAGTGATATTTTTGACATGTTTGTTCATTTTAGTAGCATTTTGTACCGAGTTTACGAATGGGAGGTACCTCGATTACCCTTTAATTTCTTTTTACGTGCTCCTACGTGCTCCTATGTATTTTCCTATGTGTTTTCATGTATCTTTGTGATTATAATTTTTATCCATGTGTGAGTGTTTTATTTATTTATGTCATTGTTGTTTATTTGAATTTAATTTTTTTATTATTCAAAGAAATGTAATAGATAGGTAATATTCTATTTAGCAAAATTTCTGTATTTAGATAGTTAATGTATTAGATAGTTTATATCTAGTTAACAAAAACTTTTGTATTTTAGTTATAAAATGTAATAGATAGGTTAGATAGGCTACTTTGATTATCTTTTCCATTTTAGATTGTAATTAGGCTTCTCCGGTGTAATAATTAGGTTTTGTGTGCTATGTGTGCTATGTGCTTATGTGTTTTATTCGCTTTTCCTAGGATTTTGCATCTAGAATATTATGCCTATGTGTTATGTGCTCCTATGTGCTAATATTTGCTTTATGTGATTATTGCTTCAATCTATGCTTTATTTATTTATTTTCTTTATAATTATATATGTGTATCGTTGTCACACTAGTCCAACGCTAGTTGTGGCTAATTTCGTTTTCTTCGCTAGTCCAACGCTAGCGGAGAATTTCTAGAAAATAGGCTAGTCCAATGCTAGGCCTTTAGGTCATTCTAGTATTAAAATCATTTCTTGTATGCATTTCACGAACATTTCACACACATTTTCTCTTTTTAGGCCCTTTTCCATTTTTTATGAGTTTTTATATATACTTTATAAATTATTATCTATTTTAATACCTGTTTGGTGCATGACATTTAGATTCCACCACACATAGAATTTTAGGTTATTTGTGTGATTTTTGACTAAGAAACAATCATCTACTCACGTGAGAAGCGATGGCGTACATGTCGTTCCCCCCTCCGTGAGTAGGAACAGTTAGTCACGAGTCCATTAGTCTCCCGTACCCGTCATGTTGCATCCCTACTTTCTTTGTTCGCTTTCTATTTATATTACTATTTTTCTTTTCTTTTGCATTCCATTTTTGCATCTACACTCGTGACTCCATCGAGGTCTACATTCAGGGTTTCGCAATTAATGCGATAATTCCGACTAAACCTCAATGGAACATTTTGCCCCTTAACGATACTCATCTTTAGGATTAAATTTGCATTCATATAGTTGCATCCAAATGCGATAAAATCTTAGGGTTATCTTGGGAAAATTTAGAATAAACCTCGCAACTAGTTTCGGCTAGGTTGAAAGGGTGCTTTAGGCGCAAGTCTTCGCCTTCCCTTTCTTCAACTGTGACTCCCGAACATTTTTCTCTTGTTTTTAAAGACCTGGAGTCGTCTAAAAGGGTTTTTCTTGTTTTTCCTATATTTTTTCAAAAATCATTTCCTTAAATAAATCATTCTTAATTTTCTTACCTTTTATAAAATATTTTCGGGTGACTTGGTACACCAAAACTCAATACCAAGTGGCGACTCCTTTTTCACTAAAAAACCCTTTTTAGACTCTATTTTCGGGCCCAAAAATCGTCGCATTTTCAAAATCCCATTTTAGACCATTTTTCTTTTATTTTTTTAAATAAAGCGTTCGTTTGTCACATTTTTGTCGAACTGTCTTTTATAAAGTATCTTTCTAAAAATCATTTCTACAAAAATTTACACGCTTCCTTTTCTAATAAAATAAACCACATTTAATTATTCCTTTTCCTTTTTCCCGACCCCACACTATATCATTACTTTATTTTCCTTTTTCGAAAAATGGGGCTCGACAACAGCATTCATCGAGCGATGGAGACAGGAGACATATACATTTCATCTTCGTATTATTGGTGAGGCTACTATCACGTTGCAGGATGTCGAGGTGTTGTGTGGCCTGTGAGTAGACGATTTACCTGTTACGTTATACCACGAGTCTACTTCTCCACCTCAGCGACTGGCTTTGGTTAATCAGTGGTTGAGATTTTTGCCGAAGCAGAGTAATTTGAAGGAAGCACGCATCAAGATTGAGGCCTTGTACCAGCAGTTGATAGATCATCCATTACTACTAGATGCCGATGATGAAATAGTCCACCAGTGTACCCGTACATTACTTTTGATTTTATTAGGAGGTTATCTGTTTGCATATAGTGCGGGTAATGTTGTACATCTTAACTGGCTACATTATTTGAGAGATTTGGAGGGAATGGGCCAGTACAGTTGGGGGAGTGCCGTACTAGCATGCTTGTACAGACGTATATGCCATGCATGCCGTTTCGACACTAGGGTCACTGCTGGACCGTACATGCTACTGCAGGTAAAAAACTTAAACATTAACCATACATTATTACATATTATCATTTGGTTAAATAATATCAACTGGTTAAACCTAATACCTAATATATTAAATTATTCTATTTGAATAGCTATGGGCATGAGAGCGGTTCTCGACTATTCGTCCGGTCATAGTCGATCAGCGACCGGTCGGGGATTATCCACTTGGAGGTAGATGGATTACCAAGCGTAGTACTCGAAATGCTCCCCAACATGTAACCGGTCACTACTGTGATCATCTTTCGATGTTACAGCCGGATCAGGTATTCTTATATATTCATACATTTTGAAATTTTGTTCTACATTATATATAATTTTTATAAATTTCGTTCACCATTAGTTGATTGTTGCAGTTTATATGGATGCCTTACACGGATGATGTGCTATTGTCCCTACCCGCTTATTGTAGAGCAGGGGCTCATATTTGGCGAGCTAAGGTCCCCCTGATTTTTTGGCATATCGTCGAGATCCATTTACCAGATCGTGTCATGTGCCAGTTCGGGATGCGCTAGTCTATTCCCGAGAATGTTGACACTGATCGGGCCATGTTACATGATCTAAAACTTTCAGGGTTTTTAGGACGGGATTAGAGTGATTACCATAGTCCTTGAATCGGTTACTAGTATAACCGTGCAAGTTCGGTCGTTCCAAGAGAGCCTACAGATACTTTTCAGCCGTCGACCGATTACCTGCAGTGGTACCACCGTCACACCATTTTATATATCACACCTCCCGTCCATCAGATCCAGCGTAATGGACTGCAAGGTATTTCTGGTCAGCTCGAGTACATGGTAATTGTTATTAAGTGTTATAGCATTTCTTTCAATAAATCGTACTTCATATTGTTGCATTACTAATAATTTGTGTTTATGTGCCTTAACAAATGAGCAGCATGTATAAAATAGGACAGGCATCAGTGTTAGGCCTTCATCGTGCTGACCCTACACAGACTTTTCATCCTAGTTTGACGACGATTCGAGACGAGGCATTTGGGTCTATGCACTACTTACAGCGTTCCGATCATATGAATTTTAGGCCCAGATCCCTAGTAAGACATTGGCGCTTCTACATCACACAGTGCTCATTACCAGAGGCCAGTTAGACATGTCCTTAGTCAGGCTGGAGCTTCGTCTTGAGGCGATCGACGTCGTCATCGACATGGACTTCACGATGATGTCAGACAGGATGAGCAGATTACCCCGACCGATTACTATACACATACCGTCGGGAGTGCACAGATCCCACATTCAACTAGTATATAGATAAAGTGTACAATGCATACGCTTCCTCAGCTATGTATATTAGTATTTCTGACGTTGGGTACCAGTCTCATACGCCTGTATTTTCTATTAGATCCGACCTGTATAGTATATATCAGTCCCTGCATAGATCGGCCGGTGGATTTCCTGATCCATACGTATCTACATTTTTTACACCGAGTCTTATTCCTCACATTCCTATCTCGGGCCCATCTACGTCTACCACAATTCATCATCGTTATCTAGATCCATTCAGTGCATATTCATCTTCTGATCCTACAGACTCACACCGTGGACTTGATGATAGTGATGATGGTGATGGTGATGATGATGATAATGACGAGACCGATGATGTTGAGCCATCAGCTTCACCAGATCGTGCATGGACGACGTGAAATTAGACGCCCTAGGAGATTTTGTTGCTAGTCGACCCCTCGAGATCCGCCTCAGGATCAACGTCGACGACATTGATTTCACCCATAAATTGTATATTTCAACATTTTGTAATTTCTCTAATTATATAATTGAACATTTTTTTTTAGTACTTAATTTACAATTTTTTACTAGCGTTGTCATTTTTAACGACGAACTAGAATTTAATATAAAAAAAATCCAAAAAAACTTTAGACCTTATAAACGTACATCTAACTTATAAATTGTGACCTTATAAACGTACATCCAATTTATAAATTGTGAAAAATTAATCTTTGCATTTCCTTTCCCTAACAAAAAGTTCTTAACCTTAAACCCTTCCAAAACAAAAAAAAAAATTGGTTAAGATTAAGAATCAGAGTTGTATTTTCTCTCGCTATCCTTACATTCTATACATTTCCTTTCCCCAATTCAATTTTTTTAAATCTGAATTTAGAGCTAATTGATCTAAATATACATTAAAAAAAAAGGATCCCTTCCCTTTATCTCAACTATGTATATGTTATTCTATCAATATCAAAGTGACTGTTAGAAAAAATGACTTATATTTGTAACTTATATTCATGAATAAGTTATTTTATAGTTCAAATTCGGTACCAAATTCGATATTTATCGAATTATCGATTTAGATTAAATTGTTGGATTGAACAAAAAAGTGACCCAACAATTATACTCCAATATTTAAAAAATGTATATTAGCCCCAATAAGTATTATCCAATCAATAAATCACCAATCAATTATTATTAATTAACAAATTGTCTTTAACGAAAGAACAAAAAAGTAAATTTATGATTAAAAATTTTAAGTAGTTCGTATATATCATAATATAATTTTTTTTAATATACATTACATAGTTGAATTTTATTTATAATTGATAATTTTGTAAATATTGTGTATTTATTCATAAATATAAATATAATTTAATATTTATTCATATATAAATATAAATATCAGATAATTTATATTTATGTTGTGTATTTATTTATAAATATAATATAAGTTATATAAGGTTTATAATTTACATTTAAAATTACAAATATAAATCTCGATTTTTAAAAAAAATTCACATCACAGCGTGACATGTTTTTCAAACGCGTCAGGGTGGACGGGCAAGCCGACGTGTTTGTGGAACACGTCGGCCTCAACGTGTTCCACAAACACGTCGGGGTTGCATTTCAAAAAAAAAAAATATACCTCGACGTGTTTCACAAACACGTCGAGTATATATTCGACCACTACTCTTCTGACAGATACACATTTGACATTGTTTTTTTTTAGTAATATTACAATTAATTGGCCAAACTTTAGAGATTGAAACATGCCCAAACATAGGCACCAAAACTGCAATTTTCACATTAAGAATATATGTGTCAACTATTTTCGTTGACAGTTAGTTGGTGTGCTATTAAACGCCACGGTAAAAAAGAAAAAGAAAAAGGAAAATTTTGCATGTAGAATGAATCTGATATTTGCTGTAATAGTCCTAAATCATTTACAAAATTTAAAATAATCAAAAATTCAGTTGTAGCTCAAAATAGGAAAGTACCACTGTAATCCCTGCTATACAGATTGTACCAACAAAGTCCCAAGTACCAAGCACCATTCTAATTCCAGGAAAGCACAGCTGGTTTGGGGGCTTCAGTACACACTTTGCGGGAAGCACAGCTGCGAAGCACACAGTCTTTTTACAGGAACACCTTCACCTCCTGAAATGAAGAGGGCTGATTCAAAATAGTTAGTGTACAAAGAACCATATAATCTGCGCCTGGAGGCTATTTGACAGGAAGAATCAGAATCTCTAGTTTAGCTTTCATGGTAGAATTTAGCTGGGTGCAATTAATACAAAACAACAATCACGGTTTGCAGACAATTAGCTTGATGTATAAAACAATATAATTAACTCTTATTTTACCCCCTTAACTTGGAAGTTTCAACAAACATTTTCTCAATTTTGCATTCAGAGTTTCTGTATTTTCAAAAAAATTAGTAATGCAAACACCTAACCATGTTAACTCCTGGCAACCTTCATGAAACACTTCCTGCCTAGATAAAAGTAAGAACTTATCCAATGTGAAGTTCTTTCTACATATCTTTATTAAGCAAAAGCTGCATGCCGGTATGTAAGAGACACACAAATAATTAATGTAAACAAAATAAATCCTAATATAGCCTATCATACTAAAATTAAAATTCCCATGCAGGCAGCATCAAATTTCATTCTTGATATCATGCCTGATCTTTTCCATTTATAGCATCATCCTGAACTGTATTGGCGTCCACCATTCTAAACTGAAGTGAATTAATCTTCTGGAACCACAGTTAAAATCTGACTTCAATAAAGCCTCCCAATCTAAAAGCTCAGGCTGCCAATCTGTTCCAATCCTCGTTGACCAATCCTTCGACCAATCCAAAAGCTCTGGCTGCCACCCCATTCCAGTCCTCTTCAAGCTCACAACATCGACTTCCTTTAGATCTTTTTGCCAAAATTTAGTTTCCTCAAAATTGAGACGGTCTTGATTTCTGCTGTCCATCAGCATCTGGAAGAGGAATATTGTGAAGTCAATATTTGCATCGTAGAACCACCACTGTTGTATGATTTGAGGGCGACATACCCAAAAACATCCATCCAAAAGAGCCGAAAAAATAAGTGGATCTGACCTTGTAAGGTGTAAGGACAAGTTTTCAATTTCAGGTCCAGGATAGTATAGACCATCTCTGATCACATCGGCATTGAAGGTTACGATCGCATCAGTCTTTATCTTGAGAAAAATTTTAGATGGAACCAAACTTGTCAAGAATTCCTTCAAGTCGAAGAACCATGAATTATCTATTGTTCGGATACTGGACATGAGAATTTTAGATTCCCAGTGAGTGGAGGCACTGCTAAAAAACACATCGGGAATGATGTTGCCCAGGTATTCAAACCGAACAATTTTTGGAGCATCAACCTCCAGTTCCTCCAAATTCGGGTTATAATCCAACTTTAAAAGTCTAAGCGAGTTACCAGCAATTTTGAGACTTTGCAAGGCCCTGCACTTTCTGATTGTCAACTCCTCAAGGTGGGGGAACTTCGTTGTTAAATCGGCAAAAAACGGATCAGTGATGCTAATATCAGCCAATACTAAAAGCTTCAGATTTTGACATGGAAACAAATTAAGAACACACCGTTTTCGATCCTCATACCCACCATTTCGCTCGCACTTAAAGAACTCCATATTTGATGCTTCAACCTCAATTCTTCGCATCTCGCCACAGCGAACAAAAAAGTTTTTGAGTTTTTCAAGATTAGTTACCCGAATCTTTTTCAAGCCCTTGCAAAGTTCAACCTCCAAATCTTCAATCAACGGGCAGTTGGAGATTATCATCTGAAACGCTTCATTGCTTAATTCGACAAAT
This sequence comes from Mitragyna speciosa, assembly GCA_024721245.1. Lineage (NCBI taxonomy): Eukaryota > Viridiplantae > Streptophyta > Magnoliopsida > Gentianales > Rubiaceae > Mitragyna > Mitragyna speciosa. The sequence continues at coordinate 9,676,451 of CM045554.1, read as the reverse complement.
TTGAGAACTAGTCGTCGAAGATTGCAACTCATAACACCTCTTTCAGTAATTTGCTGATCAATCTTGCACCATTTTAAATCCAAATCCTCAAGGGATTTGGCTTCAAGGACCATTCGTGGTAACGTGTACCTTGATTCATACGTACAGATTTCCAGCTTTCTCAAACCGTTTCCCACAGCAATTTTGATCCATTTATCAACAAGATGAGCCGAACTCCCTACACTCATCTTCAGCTTGAGTTCACATATCAGGTAATTTAGTTTTCTGTAATTCAACAAAACCTTGTTCACAAACTTCAGGAACATCTTTCTCTGCCTTCTTAGGGTAAATATTTCCTCATCCGAAAGGTATGGATTCGACTTCTTATAGACGTGGGGTTCATCGAAACACAAACTGGGGCATGTCTGCCACGCAGTCAACCATGCCCTAGACAATAATCTTGCTTGGGCTACTTCTTTTGGGGCGAGATAAGAGAGAATATGCTGTATAAGGACTTCGGGCAATCTTGATACGCCATCTTCCATGGCGAGACAGAAGTTTGGATGATTGAGAAAATCAAAGTCCACAGGGGACTTTTATCAAACAGATTGCAGACAACGCTAGATTGGGATAGAAATACTTCAGAAACTTTTATCAAACAGAATTAGAGCAAGTAATTTATAATAGCATATATATATTCGTAAAAGTGCGGTTGCGTAAAACTAAAAAATACTTAGCTAGACCTGTGGATCCTTTGTTCAGATGCAGCCACGTAAATGCCTAAATTGGGATAGAAATACTCGTAAATAACTTTTATCAAACAAAATTCAAGGCAACTTTAAAATAATTTATAATAATAAAAGTGTTGGTTGGTAAAATTAAAAATATTTAAGTAAATCGAGTCTACGTTCCACTCATAAACTCTCCACTTAAATATTTTTCGGTGCCCGTTAGGCACAATTTGATTTGGATTCAAATTATGTAATTTTCAAATGATAGAAATTTTAAAGTTTAGTAATAAGTAATTTTTAGACGGTAGGAATTTACTAAATATTTCACTGCCAAATCAGAGCTTTTTTTATTGAAAACCAAGCTATTTGAATCCAACTATATTTCCGCTAATTTTTTTACTCTTACCCGGGATTATAGGATCTTTATAGTTTTTTATCCAGATAAGTGATCCGATCTACATGTGTACGGGGACATAGTAGTTTCCGTAAAAATATGCCTGAGGACCTGTTCTTTATTGCATGATTTGATGGATTGATACACATCTCATATCGAAGATAGAACGGATTCATTACTTTTAATACATATTATGGATAATTCTTCCAAACTACAAATTTTTACACTTGATACATGCAGCTTGCATGTACTTTATATGTAAAGCACATATTGATTTCTTAAGTATTCATTTCTTGAATATAATTATACTACTAAATTTTGAATCCACTCAAGAAAAATCTACTAGAGCACCACTACACTTAGTTATTCAATGAACCACAGAGACGAGCAAGACTTGTCATCCTCCCCTGGAAACGAGTAGAAAGTCGAGCTGTTAGAGTTTCATGACTCTATCCTAAAAATCCGGGGTTCGAATCCCATTAACATTAATTCTCTCTACTCATAGTGTAAGATTTATCCAAAAAAAAAAAAAAAAAAAGACTTGTCATCCTCTCACAAAATATGGTTGGGCCTCTAAGACTCCAAAAGTTTTAGTTCCTACTCTGGTAGCTTACTATTGCCCCCGTGGGATATGCTGCACAAATTCATCTTGGAGCCTACTCCAGCCCCCTTACGAAAATTTTGTAATTGGGTTAGTCGTACACTTCACGTGTTTCTAGCGATTCACACAGCATCATTAAGTGATACAAGTTTTGAATAAGAATCTAGTAAATAATTGTCTCATTGCATAAAAATCAAGTTAAAACAAGTTTTTCGTGTAAACGATAATAATATAATTGTGATTTTTTGGTAGCACGGTTAACTTTTTTAGTTAATTGAACACGGCCCAGTAGTTTAGGATGTAAGGCCATGACGTCGGGCTTATGGAGTTTGGAAACCCAATGGATTGAACTTGTTTAAGTCAGTAAACTAGATTAGCTAGCATTGTGTAAATTTTTCATTTAAATGTTCCCTATCCTTTTTACTTGGATTGATTGTAAAGACCATCGCTATTTCATTTTTTCATGGTGTGTATTTCAATTAACACAAAATCAAAGTGTCTACTTGCTATTTCACCCGAATAGACAACCTAAAAACCGCAAATTTTTTAATAATTTACGAATCTAGTCCTATATAATTTTTTGTGTCGTTTTAACGAAAGTACACTTCTTAGGACCACTACATCAGTATATCCTGAGGGTTGCCAAGCAATAATTTTTGAACTAAATACATTGTACACCCCCAATATCCCATTGATTTTTACCTTGTACTCTGAATTTTATTTTAGATACTTTGCACTTTAAAGATATCAATTATTACAAAATTACAACTTAACAACCATGATGCAAATCAGATGACCTGGTTGCTACTTCCTTTCTCTCTACCTATTCTATAACCCCAACCAATATTTTTTTTTTTTTCACTTCTTAGTTAAAAGTTTTGTGCAACACTATGTGCCCTAGCAATTCAATTTCAACAGCCATTCCTCCTCCTTCCCTTCCCAAGGTAACTAGTTGCCAACTCCAAGAGAGAGTCTCAATCTTACTTGAAAACTTAATTTTTGAGGTAAAATAACCAGTACAACTTTGACTAAAAAAATATTGAGGCACATTTTTATCATCTAAGCAATCCAAAGAGAATTATGGTAAAGAAAAATTAAGCAATTGGATGGAGAAAACGTCCTACAAAAGGTAATATTCAACAACATTTTTGTGAAATTGCCTTCAAGAATTCTGACCAATTTTACTTTCATTTACAGTTCTTGGCGTACGTTTATTAGATCCCCATCTTTTGTTAAATTTCACATTGCTTATTGCATTTCTATCTATAATAATAATGCATCAATTCATTATCAATTTCATGTGTTTTTTTAATGGAATAAGGCAAGAAAACACACATTAGCTTCTGTCTCATGGGCCAAATGTTTGGAAAAGGTATTAGAATTGAAAACCACAGTTAATTTTGTATGTGGGTCATCTTGGATTGTTGATGCATGCACCGGATTACTTTGCCTTAGCAAAAATGATGACAATTTTATTAGTTTATCTTTTTTTCTTTGGTGCCCTTCTTCAAGAAGAATCGTAAATTCAAAATTCTAGCTGCGATGGGATATCTAAGGAGCTTAGTTAAATTCTGCTTGGTTGTGGTTATGATTTGATGAGGATGAGTTTCAGTTGGTTAGGATTATATATTAGTGAAAATGGTCGATATGTTTATGATTTTGACAAGATTGAAATTGAGGTTTACAATATCAACAGATTCTTGGAGAAAGATTGAGAATTCAACGTGTAGAGTGCAATATTGATGATTATAACCTAATTATGATTATAAACGAAGCAAAATTATGGCAAAATATTATATAACATGACATTCTTGTGAAAATTGTTTCGTGGGGAAATGGCTTGAATAATATTTCTTAGGAACATGAAGTTTCTTAGGAACATGAAATCACATTAGCATATTTTGCGAAGCAACCATTTTAACACTTAAGCCATACCTTACTCCATGCATTGCATGACGAAAAACAGAAAGCGATACGTTTCGATTGCGAGTATGGACTGTGCACCATATCAAACAATCACCTTATGGCCCCCAATCCTCCTCTCTCAAATTTCTAGGGACAACTATTTTTTTAACCTAGTCCAAATTTGCAACTCTACTGCAATCCACCTTACTTCTTCAATTGAAAATTTTGGAAGACATTGCTTGCCCCAACTATTCAATTTCACTAGCCATTACCCTTCCTACCCTCCCTCTTGTTGGTAATAGTTAGTGATAAAAGAATTTGGTTAATTAATGATGAATTAATTCATCTACAAATGTTTGAAAATTGGACATAAAATAAGTGTACAATCTGGCCTTAGTTTAAGCCAAAAACTGGCCAAGGATTAAGGCCACATTGGCTAACCGCGGCATGAGCCGCGGGTAGGGAGACCGCGGCTCAGGCCGCACTTCATTAATCAAAGAACAGAATGTTTTTGTTCTGGGCCGCGGTGTGAGCCGCGGCGCGGCTCACGTCGCGGTCGCGGATAGAAACATTCTGTCTGCGAGCCGCAACCTGAGCCGCGGGCAGGAAGGCCGCGGCTCAGTCCGCGACTCGCGGACAGAAACAAGACGTTTCTGATCCGTGGCTTGAGCCGCGAACAAAGAGGTCGCGGCTCAAGCCGCGGCTGATCCTAGAAAAATAACATTTAAATTTTTGTCTGCAATTTTGAAGAGTTTTCTTCAAAAGACATTTTTCAACAGACACAATGTAACGAGGAAGAAGTTTTAATATTCAAAAGACATGTTTTCATTCAGTTTTCTATTGAAAAGGTACTATTTCATTTGAATGTTTTCAAATGAAAATATATCTTTTCATGAATGAATATATTAAAAGGACATGAATATTCATAAAAAGGTCTGAGAAAAAACTCTATAAATACTAGAGTTTTAGATATTCAGAATATATCAAGCATTATTCTTCCTTAGATTGCATACACTTAAAATATCATAATTATTATTCTCTTTTAGATTCTTTTGGGAGTATTTCTTTTTTGCTAGAGGAAAATACTATTTTGGCTTTGTTATTCCTGGAGGGGATTGCCAATATAACCCAAGTAGCATTATAGTGGGGGCAAATTTCCTCAAGGAAAGTGATATTCACGTCAAAGCTTTTCTTTTCTATTTCAGCCTTTCATAGTCTTTCCTACTAATTTGTACACAAATCATCCAACACCTCTTTCTTCCAGGGTAATTCAGCTACCAATTCAAGTAGAAAGTCTTAATATTCTACAAAATTCAACTTTTAAGGTACAATAACTTGTACAGCTTATACCGAACAAAATTCAAACGCACTTATATTGTCGGATCAATCCAAAGAAAGTCATGAAAAAATAAATTAAGACACTAAATGGAAAAAAAAAATTCAGGATGAAGTAATTTCTAGCAAAAATCAATCAAATTTAATACAAAATAATGACAACAATGAATTAGTATGGAAAACCACTAGTTCAGAAACTACAACCTCTATAAAATGAATCGTTGAGTTAGAATTCAGAAGAATCCACTGCACACAAAGAATCCACTATTATTTGCAATCCACACGTCACAAAAAAAAAAGACACATTTGAAGCTCATACCAAAAGTGTTCAGCTTCCTCATTTGATCAAGTTTGCAAATTGAGGTGTAACCACTAACTACCACAAGAACACAGGAAAGAAAATGCAACAAATTATTTCCTACACAAGATATTGATACCAAATCTGCAACTTCAACTCACTTACTCCAGCTTCGCCTTCAACATTTTATACTGCAATATAAAACTACATTTATCAAAATTTACATTTAGGTATTGTTAATTTATATATCTTAATTCACCATTAACACTTGTGTAGCTCAAGAAGCTTTTAACCCTTCCTTAAGTACTACTTTTTCAACAATCTTATATTGAGCCATTCCTGCTTGATATGAAATAAAAGAGAGCTTGATGCGGATCCAAGTGCACAAACACTTCATAACCATGGTAGCTATGGAGAATGTGAAGAGTTCAAGTATGAATGCCATTTTAAAGACTTCAAGCAAGGTGTTGAAGATTATTTAGCTTGAGTCAAGCTTAAGGAGGCATTGTTCATGAAAAGACAAATCAAGCGAGCTAATGGAGTTGGATCAAAACATGAGCTTGGGCCCAAGGAGGATGATGGACTTGGAGAAAACAAAGTTCAAGTTGGAAATTTGGGCTTAAAGATTGTCCATTGTTTTTGGATCAAACATATATTCAAAGAAGACTTTAAATCCAAAAAGTTCAAAAGAACCAAGTTGATTCATTGGTTGTGAGTCAAGTTTGCATTGAAGGAAAGCATTGAAATCCAATTTGAAGCCCATTTGAAGCATGGCATCCAGCCAAATAATAGGCTAAAGTGGCGCATATTTTAGAACTTTATAGAATTAGTTTTATGCTTTGTTAAGTTTTCTAAATTGTTCGCAAGTTGTTTTATACCAAGTGTTAGAAGGAGTAATTTTTGGTAATTAGTTCTAGAATATTTTTCACTCTTTTGGATGACTTTTGTAGCCTATAAAAAGGCTAGTTACTGTTCATGAATGCTATTCATGGTATTTTTAATAAAACTGTGAGTTTTATCTTTTACGAGAGCTTTTTTTAGATTTTTGGATTAGAACTAACTCTTGATCTTATTGGAGTGATTCTATGGCGACCATCCAACTAGTTTAGAATTTGTTTAAAGGGCTTGATTTAGGTACAAAATATTTACCAATTAGCTTACGTCCTTTTGTAGAGTTGAGGTCTAGAATAAATTCTTAAGGATTGACTTCAACAATCTTGAAGAAATTTAAGGCAAACTAACTCCACGTCTTGGTTACTTTAGTTTACAAACCATCATTGGTTAATGGGTTGCTTACCTACTTTTTCAAGAGTCCTTGGCCGTTCATACTTCCGCACGCGTCAGAGCCTTTCATCCAATTTCGCTTTAACTTTTTCGAACTCTGCACTTGTTTGTTCATTCTTCAAAATCACCCTTGTGAGCAAACTATCTATAATAAAGATTTCTTCCTGCTTGGTATCCAAAAACTGATAGACCAACTCTGCCTTTTGAATCACATTGTTGTCTCCTAACTACTCCACCATATCTTTACTTTGCAATTGCAGCATTTGCAAAGATTCTGTCTCTTTGCTCAGAAAGCCACTTTCCGCTTCAGATTCTTTCAAATGCTGATCTAACTCATCAGTCAACTTTTTCCTCTCACTAGCAAGACGACTCTATCTCTTTACTCAGAAAGCAACCTTCCACTTCAAATTTTTTCAAATGCTGATCTAACTCATCAGTCAACTTTTTCCTCTCACTAGCAAGATTGTCAATGTCCCTCAGCACTAAAAAAGTAGTCTAAAGTAGTCTCAGAAATTAAAATTCCAAAATCAACATTATATAACCTGTTAAACATAACACTTGAACTAGCAAGAATATCCCTCAGCACTAAAAAAAGTAGGCTCAGAAATTAAAATTCCAAAATCAACATTATGTATTCTGGTAAACATAACATTCTGGTAACATTTATAAGTATGTACCTTTTTGAACGTCGTTTTCGAGCTTAACATTGTTAGCTTGATCATTCCTTTGAATATTAGCCAACAGCTCATGTTGTTTTTTCAACTTCTGCTCCAATATTAATTTCAATTCTTCAATTAATGTTCTAATTCTTTCTATCACACTTTCACATACTTTAAGTTCATTCGCCATCCTTGGGAGTTCTTCAGGTTCATTATCCAGGTTCATGTTGTCTTTGATTATAAAATAAAAAACATTCACACGCGCGCACACTAATTTCAGCAACAGAGAAAAATAAAAATAAAAATCAATATCAAAGGGTATATATTAGAACAAAAATAAATTCTTAACCTAAATCGCAAACTAATTAAATTTGCCAAGGATGTAAAACAAAAGTTGTTCTACAAGTAAGTGTTTATTTATTAGATGATAATCAAACGATCATCAAACAATGAAGCATGGGATTGAGAAATCTTACTTGATTTCCTCTTTAGTAGTTGGGAAATCAATCAAAACCCCTACAAAAAATATGGAAAAAGAATTATTTAAAATGAGTATTACCAATCAGATCGAGAAGCTTTTAACTCTTTCTTCAGGACTACTTTTTCAACAATCCTATATAAAGCCATTCCTGCTTGATATGAAATAAGAGAGAGCCTAATGAGAATCTGAGGGCACAAACACTTCATAAACATGCTGGCTATAGAAGATGTGAAGAGTTCAAGCATTCAAGCAGGTGTTGAAGATTATCTAGCACTGGTCAAGCTTAAGGAGGCATTGTTCATGAAAAGACAAATCAAGCGAGCTGATAGAGTTGGATCAAGATATGAGCTCGGGCCCAAGAAGGATGATGGACTTGGAGAAAACAAATTTCAAGATGGAATTTTGGGCTTAAAGATTGTCCATTGTTTTTGGATCAAGCATATATTTAAAGAAGACTTTAAGTCCAAAAAGTTCAAAAGATTTAAGTAGATTCATTGGTTGTGGATCAAGTTTGCATTCAACGAAAGCATTGAAATCCAATTTGAAGCCCATTTGAAGCATGCCATCCAGCCCAATGAGAGCCAAAAATGGCATATATTTTAGAGCTTTCTATAGTTTTCTATATTTTTAATAAAATTGTGGGTTTTCTCTTTTAAGAATGCTTTTCTTTGATTCTTGGATTAGAACTAACTCTTGGTCTTATACAACTAGCCTAGAATTTGTTCAAAGGGTTTAATTTAAGTACAAAAGATTTGTCAACTAAGTTGCTTCTCTTTGTAGAGTTGAGGTCTAAGATAAATTCTTAATGGTTGACCTCAACAATGTTGAAGAAATTTAAGGAAAACTAACTCCATGTCTTGATTACTTTATGAATCATTGTTGGTTAAGTTTTCAACGAGTTGCTTACCTGCTTTTTCAAGAGACTTTGACCGTTCATACTTCTACATGCATCAAATTCGTTCATCTAATTGATTTATTGCAACCTTGATTTCTTTAGTTTGGATCTCCAATGCTTATTTTAGTTCCAACATTTACCCTGACTTTTTCTCGACAACAAGTTCCAAACTAGGATCTTTTAAACATTCAAAGGCATAATATTTGTCTCTTAATCTTTGGTGTGCCCTTTTATCATCAGCCAAGTAGTTGAAATTTGCTAAATCATTGATATATTCTGAATATTTGTCTCTGATTAGGTCGCACAATTTTGTCAACTCTTGACAACGTAAGAAAAATTTTCAAATGCCTTCACCATTCTTTCCAGGATTGAGAGAAGCTTCAGAGGTCCGAGTTCTTGACTCCTTTTTATACATTGACTTATAGATTTACCTAATTTTGTCCCAATTGATTCCCATTTGTTGCTTCTAGCTTCAAGAAACTTCAGCAAGATGCTATCCTTTTCAATACTCTAGAGTGTTTATTTAAAAAATTGAGAAGAAGTATAGTAAATACGTATGAAGGCAAATAAATCAATTACCTTTCTATCTCTTTTCCATGAAAGAGCTACAGAGGAAGATTCACTATCTTTCTTGGCTCTCGCAAGCCATTTTCTCTTCTTCTCCTCTCTGTCAAATTCAACAACGCATTTGTGTGCAAAGTCTGCACTATTAGTCGCCTCCTGAAACATCAGCGTCAAAATGTCAAAGTTCGAAAACATCAAAATAACTAATTTCAACAATTTACTTTATATATATGTTGTCGTGAACTCTTTAACTTTTTTATTCTTAATAATTTTTTTTTCTTGCCTTTCTTTAATCCTTACACTTGTCTCTATATGTCGTGGGGCTGAACATAGAGCTCAATTTATACCACACATATGGATGTATGTATCGAAGACATGACATATACTTATGTATATTTTGTATCTGGGGATGCTATTTATTATTTAAAGTAAAATAAGATTTAAGTGGATGAGATTGTATATCGAAATGATGAACTATGTATGGTTGCAGATAGTTTGGCCTTTTTACCTTTATCTAGCTTCCAGTTATTTAATCACGAACAATTACCTCAATATGTTAAAAGGTTAGATAATAGTGGCTTTCCTTCATTGAGATGTGTTTATATAAGGGAGTAGTACTCCTTATTTATGTCTTTCTTTCTGCAACTTGTAAGGGAGTAGCACTCCATATTTACTTTATGCATTAGCTCTATGTAATGGAGGTCAAGTTTGGCCCCTCTCCAAATCTTGTATTTATTTTATTTTATTAATAAAACTTGGGACTGGCATCCCCACCCCTTTATCGGGGTTTGCCATTAAAAAAAAAGAATGGTTATTAAGTCATAATTATGAATTAATAATTACTTTCTAATATTAATATAATTAGTGTATATTTGACATTTGAACATCATTTTGAGTGATGTAAAATAGTAAAACTATTATCATAAATTACTTACACATATGGTTATATCATGTAATATAACCATATAGTATATTGTAATAATAATCACAACTTGTAAATTACTTCATTTAGCATAGTTACATTATGAATCATATATCGGATTTATACACTAATAGAAAATATTTCCTAAATTTTTAATATTTAGGATTTAATAATAAAGTACGATGATGAAATTGAAATGAAGAAAATGGATAAAATAGAAACTTTGGTATGATCCAGGTAGTTGACCCCACATAGTGCAATAAAGGTTTAGATGATAGTGGTGTTGTTGTTTTTTGTATAAATAAAAATCCAGTTATAAAAACAAATAAGTTCACTCCTCTCTCTCTTTCTCTCCCCCTCTCTCATATCTTAATCCTAATCCTGATCAGGAGCCTTTTTCTCTCGGCTTCTCTCTCCATCTCACTTATCTCAAATTATCCACCAACCACCCTCCTTTTCTTTCACACTCCCATAGTCCCATTGGCCTTACCACCTCTACCATTTCTTCTCCCAAATCAGTGGCCATAAGCGGACCAACAAGTATTTGTTGACTCCTAATTCTCTCACCATTAGACCAGCTAGCATCCATTCTCTTCTTGCTACATTGTGTCTGTCCACTTTCAAACTAGATAATTTCTTTTACACAATTTGCTCTAATTTTAACCCTACTTTTAAGCCAATTTTGCCATTAAATGGAGTTGTAATTATTTAAATCTAGAATTTGGGTACAAAATTTTACTTTTCCTAAATTTAAATTTTCCCTACTTTTTTTGAAAACCCTAAACCCTAATTTTTCCCTAATTTAAGTTGTAATCAAGAAATTCATATAAAATTTTGTCTTATTTTCCCTTGTATACGTACAATTCCAAATCTAATGTTGTAATTAACTTTCCCTAAATTAATTTTGTCCTAATTTTTTGGAAATCCTAAATCCTAATTCTACCCTAATTGGAGTTGTAACTAGAAAATTCATGTGATATTTAGGTTCCATTTGGTTAGATGTATTTTTTTTCCTAGGAAAACATTTTACATAGAAAAAATGTTTTTATTCTACAACTTTTGGTTTTTGGATGACAATATTAAAATCTTTTATAAAAATTTTTAAATTTTTATTATTAATATTGTTAACATAAGTTAAAAAAACTAACAACAATGCAATTAATGCTTGGCAAGTAATTAGACTCAAATGAGATTATTTTATTTAGAATTAATATATAAGATAATATAATGATAAAAGATGTATAGTTATAGACATATTATTGTGGAACCCAAATTGAAAATAAAATAGTGGACAATTATTAATAGTGCTATTCAAAAAAAAACTTGAAAAATGAAAAATTAAGAAACTCGATCTGTCTTCAACAATAATAGAAGGGTAACTGAATTGGTTATTAATACTCAGTCGAGTATTTACTATTCAAAAGGCAAAATGACAAAATTACAACTAGCAAATACCCAACCCAATCCATCTTAAGGGGCAATTTTGTCATTTTTTCCATTAGGGCAACCCATAACAATACATGCGCCGTTACTCTTTCTTTTTCTTTCTCAGTGATACTGCTTCTCTCTCTCCATCTCCCCCTCTCTCTACCTCTATATCTTTGGCATGTCTCTCTTTATATCTATATATATATATAGACACACACACACACACACACACACATATATATATGTATCGTGTTTATATAAAGGAAAATATTGAATGATGAATTGTTTAATATCACTCTTAAACTCTCTGTAATATAACTTACGCTAATTAAGTCTGTAAGTTATTTTCAACCAAAGGGAGGAAAATTAGAAAATATCCTACACAAGAAAGTAGTTTCCAGTGTTTAGCACGAAGGAAAATTCTGAAAATATTTTCCAAGAAAGTATTTTCAGTTCAACCAGACAAGACTCTTGTCTTAATTTCATTTGTATCCACACAATTTCTAAATCTAATATTGTAATCATACTTTGCCTAAATGATTTTTGCCCTAATCTTTCTAAAAATCCTAAACACCAATTCTAACTCAATTAGAGTTGTAATTAGTTAATTATTGTGATAGTTTGTTTTACTTTCACTTGTATTCATAGAATTTTACATCTAATGCCAAAATTAGTTAAAATATTTTTCGTCCTAATTTTGTGTTGTAGATTCTGAAAATATGTCTACAGACAACATTGCAAGACATTATGATAAGAAAGGATTGTCTACAAATCCTACTCCTATTCCTAGTGCAAATTATGATTCATATGATGAACTTGGAGATTTGAATAACTGATACAAATTATACTGTTGGATATATTTTTAAGTCATTTCAATCATCCTCCATATCCAAATCGGTATCACCAAATATCCATATTTCACCAATGCCTTCTTTTCCCCACTAACAAAACCACCTCACTTCCCGTACATTTATCACCACACTAACACCATAATTCACTTCCACATACCATCCTATCCTCACTTTATTCAATCAACACTGCACAATCCTAAAACATATCTTTGCCCAACCTCCAATTCCAACCAAGCTCACCTTCAATTTTCTATTCTAGCCCATTTTCTTTAACATAATGCTAAAAAAACTAACTAAAACTAAAATTTGAAGTGATTATAATATTTTTTTAATTTGTTTTTGTGGATTTTGAGAAATAACAATATCAATAATAAATATTTTTTGAGTTCTTAAATTTCAAAAAAAAAAGAAACCAAAAGGTTATTGACTAATAGAAAGATAAGTTTTTGGCTTAGGATTTTTTAATAAAAAAAACTACAAACAAGAAAAACAATGGAGGATTATAAAACAAATACTAATATGATATTGGATTTATCGTGAATACTATGCTTAGAAATATAAAAAACTAATAAACACAAGCAAAGAGAAAGTAGACAAGAAAGAGAGAGATTCTTTTATTTACTCGAATGAGTTGTTCATCTAATACAAGAGGGGGGTGATACTTATTTATAGGGAAGTACAGAAGAGTTTAGATTACATCAAATAACTATAAGATAATGGTAAGATCTCATCAACAGCTAAGAGATAGTAATAAACTAGTATCCAACTAAGCGATAGTGATAGACTATCATCTAACTGAAAGATAACGATGGAATTTTATCACTTAAGGGTTTGAGATAAATGATAGACATCCACCATCATTATCTAATTATCTCATAACACTCTTCCTTGGATGTCTATTACACAAAAAATAGGCCTCGTTAAAACCTTGCAAGGAAAAAAATCCATTGGGAAAAAAATCCTAGTGAAGGAAAAAAAAAACACTATTCTTGTGTCTAATTTCTCCCCTGATCTAAACATAAATTGAGATCTTTCAATCGATGCATTCTGAAATTCTTCACTAATTTCTCGAATGTTGCAGTCGACGATGCCTTGGTAAATAAATCTGCCAAATTATTGTTTGAGTGAATTTGTTGCACATTGATTTTACCATTCTTTTGCAGATCATGAGTACAGAAAAGTTTTGGTGAAATGTGTTTCGTCCTATCTCCTCTGATATATCCTCCCTTCAATTTAGCTATGCAAGCTGCATTATCTTTATATAATGTTGTTGGAGGATTTTCCTCATCAGAGGATAACCCACAATTCTTCCGAATATAGTAGGACATTGACCTTAGCTAAACACATTCTCGACTGACCATATGAATTGCTATTACTTCAGTATGATTTGATGAAGTGGCAATTATTGATTGTTTTGTAGGACGCCATGAAATGGCTGTACCACCACTTATAAATAGATAACCAGTTTGAGACCTTACTTTATGTGGACTCGATAAATATCCAACATCAGCATAACCAACCAATTTATGTCGAGAATTATATGAATAATATAAGCCAAGGTCAATTGTTCCTTGGAAATGGCAAAAAATATGTTCTATACCATTTCAATATCGTCTAGTAGGCAAAGAAGCTGAATCTTGCTAATAATTCACAATAAATGATATAATTGGTCTTGTACAATTAGCAAGATATATTAGTGCACCAATTGTACTGAGATATGGTACTTCGGGACTAAGTATCTCTTCATCTTCCTCTCGTGATCTAAAAGGATCTTTAGCAAGATTAAGTGATTGGACAAATATTGGGAGTACTCAATGGATGTACTTTATCCATGTAAAACCACTTTGATACCTTCTGGGTATAACCAATTTGGTGGATAAAAATTCCAACTCCTGGATACTCAATTTGTAACCAAGGCAGAATTTAGTTTTTCCAAAATCTTTGATCTCAAATTCTTTCTTTAAATATTCAGTTGCCTTTTGGAGCTTTTTAGGAGTTCCAATTAAATTGAAATCATCAACATATACAGTAATAATGACAAACTTTGACCCATTGTTCTTTATGAAAACACATGGGCATATTGGGTCATTGGTATAACATTCTTTAATCAAACATTCACTTAAACGGTTATACCACATACGCCTAGATTGAGCCTATACAAAGATCTTTGTAACTTAATAGAATAAACATTTTTAGGATTTGATTTACATGCTTTTGGTATGTTGAATCCTTACAAGAATTCTCATGTAAATATCATTATCAAGATTCCCGTATAAATAAGCAGTGACTATGTCCATTAGACGCATATCTAATTTTTCATGCACTGCTAAACTCACAAGATATCTCAATGTGATCGCATCCACTACTGGTGAATACATTTCATCATAATCAAATCTAGGTTTTTGTGAAAATTCTTCGGCTATAAGTCTTGTTTTATATTTTATAATTTCATTTTTCTCATTTTTTTTCTCACAAATACATATTTATATCCCATTGGTTTTACACTTTCAGGTGCTCGGACTACAGGTCCAAAAATGTTTCTTTTAGCCAGGGAATCCAATTTAGATTGGATTGCATCTTTCCATTTTGGCCGATCATTTCTTCGTCAACATTCATCAATCGTTCTAAGTTTTTGATCCATGTCATCTTTTATAATATCAAGTGCTACATTACATGCAAAAATATTATCAATAATTATTTCTTTTCGATTCCACTCTTTTCTCATAGTGACAAAATTTATTGAAAATTTTAAATTATTATTTTCTTTAGATGTATGCTCTTCAGGAGTTAACTCTTCAAAAACAACATCTTCAGGAGGTTGAATTTTGTCACTATTATTATTCAATCCTCTTTTCTTTTGAGGATTTTTATTTTTAGAACCGATGGGTCTGCCACGCTTCAGGCGTACATTAGATTCATTAGCACTTGTAATTTGTTCTTCTGGGATAATAATTTTAGCAAAGACACTCTCAGTCAAAATATATGATTTAGTAACTTTTCTAGAATCACTAAATGCATCTGGTAATTGATTTGCAACTTTTTGCAAACGTATAATTCTTTGAACTTCTAGTTCATATTGCTGTGTGCGAGGATCAAGGAAATTTAATCCTATTTTTTAATTAATTTCCTTTTTCAGTTGATCTTTTCCTTCCCCTAATGTCAGAAAATGTGATTCGTCAAAATAACAATCCGCAAATCATGCAGTAAATAAATCACCTGTTAATAATCGAAAATGATTCATACCCAAAATATATCCCCAATCTTCTTTGGGGGCCCATTTTAGTACGTTGGGCGGTGCAATGGGAACATAAACTGGACATCCAAAAACTCTCAAATGAAGAATATTGGGTTCACAACCAAATGTTAATTGCATAGGGGAATAGTCATGATAACTAGTCGGTCTAATTCTCACTAGTGTTGCTACATGTAAAATTGCATGTTCTAAAACAGATAAAGAAAGTTTAGGCCTCATTAATAATGGTATAGAAATTAATTGCAACCTTTTAATAAATGATTCTGCTAGTCTATTTTGTGTATGAACAAGAGCTATAGGATGTTCAACAGTTATTTCAATAGACATGCAATAATCATCAAATGTATGTGATGTATATTCACCAACATTATCTAAACGAATTTTTCTAATAATAATCAGGGAATTGTGCTCGCCATTTAATTATTTGAGCAAATAATGTCGCAAACGCCTGATTGCGAGTAGATAATGAACATATGTGGGACCATCTAGTTGATGCATCAATTAGCATTATAAAATATTTAAATGGTTCGCTTGGTGGATCTATAGGCCCACATATGTCTCTCTCAATACGTTCTAAAAATTTAAGAGATTCAACTTCCATTTTGGCTAATGATGTTCTAACAATTAATTTCCCTTGGGAGCAAGCAACACATGAGATTTCATTTGTTTATAACACTTTTTGACCTTTCAATGAATGACCATGTGAATTCTCAATTATTTCGCCTCATCATTGTACAACCAGAAAGTCCAAGGCAATCATGTCAAATCATAAATTCATTAAAATTAGTAGACTTATGGTCTACAAAGTGATAATTTCAACTGCACTTATTTTTGTATAATATAAGCTAGAAGAGAGCGAAAGCAGCTTTTCTAATACACATTTCTTTTCAGAAATGGTATTTGTAATTAACAAATATTCTCCATTTGTCTCATTCATTGTCTCAATATGATATCCATTTTGACTGATATCTTTAAAACTTAATAAATTTCGTCGAGACTTGGGAGAAAATAGTGCATTATTTATGACAAATTTTGCTTCCATTAGGAAGAAATATAGTGGCTCTTTCGAAGCCTACTATTAATTTAACGCTACCACTTATCGTATTGACATTTATTTTTTCCAATTCTAAATTGGAGAAGTACTCTTTATTTTTCAAGATACTGTAAGTAGTAGCACTATCAATGAGACAAAAATTATCACTATTATTTGATCCCAAATGTTTGGCATTCATTTCTTCAGGAAATAATAGAAAAATCACAAATAAAATAAACTTTTATTATTCATAAATGGAAATTACATAAAAGATGCAAAAATAAAAATTAAACAAAGTATTGAAATGATATAGGATATAACTAAATTGCATCACTAAAGAATTCAGCTAATTGAGGTGTGAATCAAATGTTATATCAGCATCATTATCGTCGTAGATATTATTTTGATCAATAATATTTGTCTCAACATCTTTGTCTTTCTTTTTGAGTGATACTTGATATAGGTCAGCAAGATGTTTCGTTGTATGACAAATACGGGACCAATGACCTTTCATACCACACTTGTAGCATTTTTCTTCATCATTTTTCTTGTGATCTGACTTATGGGGATCATTTTGTTTCTAGCCACAGTTGTTATCATTGTGGTAAGGTGCATGTCTGTCACAACCGGTCCACAACCACAGCCACGTCCCACGACCACATCCAAACATAACCAATCCAAGACCACGACCACGTCCACAGGCTCCTCCACAACCACATCCAGAATTTGAAGATTTAGTCACATTCATTTCAGGGAATGGACTAGTTCCAGTTGGCCAGGACTCATAATTTTTGAGTAATAATTCATTATTTTGTTTAGCCAGTAAAAGACATGCAATAAGTTCATAATATTTTGTAAATCCTTTCTCTCGATATTGCTGTCGTATGAGCACATTCGAGACATGAAAGGTAGAAAATGTCTTTTTCAACATATCCTCATCAGTTATATTTTCACTACATAATTTCAATTGAGAGGTAATTTTAAACATGGCTGAATTATATTCACCAACAGTTTTGAAATCTTGTAGTCATAGGTGGAGCCAATCATACCCGGCTTTTGAAGGTGGTCGAACAGTTCTTTCAAATTAATCCAGAAGTCAAGTGGATTCTTGACCGTAAGATACTCTAATTTTGATCCTTCATCAAGATGATGACGAAAAAAAATTATGGCTTTGGCACGGTCTTGGCTTGTTGCATCATTATCTTTGGCAATAGTTTTGCCAAGACCCATGGGTTCAAGGTGGATTTCCACGTCCATTGTCCATGCTAAGTAGTTTTTGCCAGAGATATCAAGAGGCATGAATTCTTGTTTTGCAAGATTAGGCATAAGGAATATCAAAATGAATTGAGAGAGAAATTACCTCAAAAATTTGACAAGAATTCCCTAGCAGATGTCCAATGATTGATCCAATATGGGTAGAGTCTCGTGCCGGTAACGTGTTATAAAATTAATACTAATGTAGTATTGGATCTATTGTGAATAATATGCTTAGAAATATAAAAAACTAATAAGTATAAGCAGAGAGAAAGTAGACAAGAAAGAAAAAAATTCTTTTATTTACTCAAATAAGTTGTTCATCTGATACAAAAGGAGGTGACCCCTATTTATAGGGGAGTACAAGAGAGTTTAGATTACATTAAATAACTATGAGATAATGATAAAATCTTGTCAATAGCTAAGAGATAGTGATAAAATATTATCCAGCTGAGAGATAGTGATAGACTATTATCTAACTGAATGATAACGATAGAATTTTATCACTTAAGGGTTTGAGATAAATGATAGACATCCACCATCATTATCTAATTATCTCATAACATGGAGATTTTAAAAAATTGTGACGGTTTATGGGCCCGATGATAAATCTAGGAAAAAGAGGTTTTCTAAAAAAATTAGGAGTTGCCCCTCGGTACTAGATTTTAGGTGTACCAAGTAAGAAAAAAATACTTTTTTTATCAAACTACTTAGTACAAATAAAACCCTCCACCTAAATGATTTTTGGTCTTTCTAAAAATAACAAACATGAGTTTGGGAACTCAGCTTAGATGAAAATAACCGAGTTGTTAGCTCAAGTATTCCCTTCCCTACCCATAATAAAATCAGTTGTGAGTTTAATTTAAATCTTTTAATTTTAAGGCCTAAAATTGAGTTAATTTAGTTACAGTACACCAAAATAATCAATAAGTTACAAATAAAAAAAAGAGCTTAAACATGTGTCAATTAAACAAAACGTACAAATTTCAAACCGCCATTGAAAAGGCTATGGAATAACGCGCTCTTGATATACTCGTTTACATTCCACGCAATTATAAAGTAAAGATACAAAATAAAAAAAAAAGTGAAATAAAAAAAATATTCAATTTTCTAATATCCCAATAATGAGCTCACATATTCTAAGAAAGAAAGTACAATAGTTGAAATTATTTAACTTAATTTTACTAAAAATGAAAATTAACTAAAACAATTAAACTAATAAAATTAAATATAACTAATATGAGGTTAAATGATATAATTTATCTGAATAAAAGTTAATTAATCCTTAATTGGACTTTAATTGAAGTAATTTAAAATTTTTAACCCTAAAGGACCTAATTAGAAAGTTAAAAACCAAGTTATAGGGACCAAATAAGGAAAAGGGAAAGTTGAGAGACTGTTTTAGAAATTTGTTCTTTTCTTCTAACATCCAGGATAATAGGGGCAAATGAGGGTCGGATACCCCCAAAATTTGGATATGGACGCAGGTCAAGGAAACAAAAATCCGTCAGTACCCAACCCGGCTCGAGGGGTATATTATATAAATTTAAAAATAGAGGGACCATCTTGTAATTTTATTAAAATTATTAGCCTAAATGACTAAAACCTAATTCTATTCTTTTCTCTTACTCTTACCGCCTCTAGCACTCCTCTCGATTCTAATTTACCCTTAAATATTTTTAGTTGTTATAATATCTCTTAATTGCTATTTAACATTTACTATATTTTTTTATCTATATGTTTTTTCCTCAATTTAATCAATATATAGTGCCATTTTCATTTTTTAGTGAATGTGTTTTTATATCAATATTATAAATCATGCATCTATTGACTAAGACTCTAAAGAAAACAAACATTTTCACAGGGAATAAATAGTATATTAGAATCTTATGACTACTTTTTCCTTTAGGTCCGCAATACATATGGTAATTTTATTCTATATCAATTTATCTTCATTTTAGGCTTTATTTTTCAACAAATTATTCTCTTACTCTGGTTATTATTTTTATTATCTAATGACACTTATATTATATTGATTGAATTATTCTTATTACTGATTTTCAAAGTTATGTACCATCTATTATTAATGTTAAAGATTGAAGATGGGAGGAATTGCTTGATTCTTTTCATTGATGTTCAATGTTTTAGTTTGTGTTTCCAGTTTAAGTTTTTCTTAAATTGTAACCAAACTTAATTTTATATATTAAATATTGTGATTCTAATGTACATTGGATATTTGATATTAGCCGACTAGGATGCTATATTTAATGTTTGAAAAAATTGATACTTGATTTGTTGTATGGAGATTATTGCCTTTTTATTTAGAGTGTTGATTTGTATTCATATTAAATATAGAACGGGGTTGGGTACCCTGTGACACATCTCAATTTTATCGAATACTCGAAAAACGGGTGCCAGAAGACATTAGGGGCGAGTTAGGATCGCAAAATTGTGGTTAATTGATTAAAATATTGTTAAAAAAAAATTCATACCCCATTTGTGGTTACTATGGAAGATTTTGGTAAGTTTTATGCCCACCGCGTTTGACAAACGCGGTGGGCCAATTTTTTTTTTTAATTCAGCAAGTCACCTCGTTTGGCAGGTGCGGCGCCTGCCAAACGCGGCGACCAACAGATTTACCTTTTTTTTTTTTTGTTAGTTGTGCGTTTCTCTTTTTTTTTTTTTTTGGTCCAGTTTTGTTAGGATTTTGATTTTTGTTTAAGGTTAGGATTTTGGATTTAGGAAAGTTTTAAGGATTTTTTTGGTAAATTTATAAGTTTTATTATTCAAAATAATTAAGGTATTTTAAATTATATATTTATTATGTAGAAGGATTGTTAGTAAATTGTAAAATTTTATATTATAAACAATAAATCCGTAGACATCAATTATGTGAAAATTAAATATATTCCTAAATGTATAATAACTTTTCAGAATTAAAAACAAATTATTTCTCAATTTTTATTTTTAGTATTTTCATAATGCGTGATATTTGTAGGGTTTAATATAATTCGCATTTTTTTTACATTCGGGTGAGAGAAATTGACAATGTGGAGTCAATAACGGATTTTTTTTTTCTTGACAGCTGGAAACAAAGGCTTTATTCGCGAGCCACGGAAGTCTAAATATATTCTAGAAGTTAAAAGTCAATGCACTAGTGTAGTAGTGGCCTGTTTGGATTGATTTTTTTTGGCATTAGTTCGAAAATTTTTTACTGTTTACATTTGGATTGTTTGAAAAAATTCTTTAACTTTTTTGAAGTTGTTTGACTAAAAATTTTTTACTACTTTTTCAAAAACAATGGTTCAAAATTTCTCATCAAGTGCTTTAATTTTAAATTTCAAATGTCTTCTTTAAGGACTTTTTACACAATTATTCACAAAAGCAAAAAAGTTTATATTCATAATTTGTTAAAAAAAATTTAAAAAAATAACGAATAACAAAAATGAAATCCATTATCGGTCAGTTTATAACCCTCTACAGGCCTCACAATTCCAATATCATGTTTTCACATATATACATATTTGTACGGTGAGTCTCAAGTGTTTAGTCTAACTTTCAATTTATTTGACAATTTGGAAAAAAAAAAATTGTTCGGCTACTGAAGAGGTTTTGCAGTTGTATATATTCATCAGAAATTAAAAAAAAAAAAACTGAAACTTTCAACTGGGAGGAGGAAAAGAAGAAGAAATGGAGGAAGGAGTAAACTAAGAGAAGTCGAGCGTTGAATGATCGATTTCTCTGTCTGGGAACAGTAATAAAAAGTATTTTTATGAAATCCTAACCTTAAACAAAAATCAAAATCCTAACAAAATGGACCAAAAAAAAAAAAAAAGAAACGCACAACTAACAAAAAAAAAAAGAAAAGGTAAATCTGTTGGTCGCCGCGTTTGGCAGGTGCGGCGGGCCCGCCGCACCTGCCAAACGCGGTGACTTGCTGAATTAAAAAAAAAAATTAGCCCACCGCGTTTGTCAGACGCGGTGGGCATAAAACTTACCAAAATCCCCACACGCCGCACTTGCCAAACGCGGTGACTTGCTGAATTAAAAAAAAAAAAATTAGCCCACCGCGTTTGTCAAACGTGGTGGGCATAAAACTTACCAAAATCCCCACAGTAACCACAAATGGGATATGAATTTTTTTTTTAACAATATTTTAATCAATTAACCCAAAATTGTAGGCTCAACAAGATCAGGTTAGGTCAACTAAATCTCTTTTGAGACAAGTACACGGTCCGTGCCCACCCCTACAAATTAACGTTGCAATTCCCTTTCGTCTCTCTACATACCTGCTGCCATGGCCGCCCATGATAGGACCCCGGTCGGCTTTGGACTTACCCCTTTTTTTCTTTTTTGGGTAGAAAGATCATTAAATGAACAAAGTAGCATTAGTTCATTACAGTCATCCTGAGAAATGAAAATCCCAATTGTGTTCCGAAAATAGGGGAGAAAATAAACGATCTTGGCAATAGCATCCATCAAGGAATACGCCTTGAAAAAGTATATTGATTGAAAATAATTATTCATAACATTTTAATGATACAACAATGCATGATTATACAACACTACAACAAACAAAAGTTGAAAATAAAGTGCTCTTACATGATACACAAGCTTCCCTCAACTAAAGAGGCACAAAATCTATAACTTAGTCCTCCTTTTCTAGAAACCTAACACTGAATAAGTTTAATCCTCGATACTACATTTTCTCTAGGTTCGAATGAACGAGCAAATAGCAAAAACATGAGATGCATACAATTCGTTTACTCTAAAGGAAGAGAGTAACCTCGAAGTAATGTAGAATCCACGCCTGATTCTCGCACCAATGCAATTCGCCCAGTCCTTGCCACCTGAAAAAGGAAAATGTCAGTCAGATGAAAAGTTCATTGATGAAAGACCTCGTGTTCTAAAATCCAAACCAAAGCCTTGTTAGGAGGAGTTAATCCTATAACACAATACAGGCCTATAGATCATACAGTTCTACATGGAAAGGCATGTCATGAATTGGATTTTTACAGAATAAAACTTGGGGTCGCTGTGAATAAGAAAAAAAATCCAAACAAGCATAACATTGGCAATCCAACTATGTAAAACATACAAAATCTAATGAGACGGTGAACTATAGACTAGGAGAGAAGTAAACTGTTTAAAATGCTTTGAGCAAGTGAAACTGATCCTAAATTTATGGTGATTGCCTAGCAGAAACTAGCGTCTATCGATATCATCTAAATCAAGGATTCTAGAGTGGCAAAGATGTAGACCCAATGACCACAAACAGTTGACAAGACTAATAAACTTGGCTTAAAACTGTATGTTTGTCCATTTAGTTGGGAAGTAGCTCATTTACAACCCGGATGATAGTGCATAAATCTTAATAAGAATTTAAGAATTGATACAGAACCGACATAATGTTAACTGCAACAGATGCCAACAATATTTCCTTGCATCTGTTTCAGTTTCTAAGAAATTCCCAAAGGGAATAGATATTATTTCTATTTTATTTATCCAGAAACAGAAGTACTAGTTCAAGAGAAGAAAAGGGAAAAGGGGGGAAGCAAAAGATGCCCAAGAAGAAACAGCATATGCAGAGCTTACTTTAACAAATTTGCCTCTTACTATGAGTTAAAAACTACATGGACAAGGAAACTAACCTCACAAATACCATAAGGCTCCAATAGTGTCTGCAAAGCAAGCATCTTATTGAAAGCTCCAGTGAGCTGGAACAATCAAAGAGAGAAATAAATAACAGCATCAGAAAAACAGCTGTTATAAATAACAGAATCAGAAAAGCATCAAGAAATTGGGTGACAATCGCAAGAAAAGTAATCAAACAAGGCTTGGAAGCCTGAGGAGGCTATCTCTATCATATTGAGAAGGCGAAGCTTAAAAAACTTGCACTTTTTGCTTATAAGGAAAAAGACAAAAGGATGAACAACAAAAAAATAATACTTAACAATAAACTAACATCCACCCCATCAATTTTGGAAGCCTAAAGATGCACTCAGAAAAGGGTTCATTTGAACCCAGTATCCAAAGGTAAGCAAAGATTAATTTCCCTTTTTGTTAAAACTCAATTCATCCACGAGTTAGATTACTGTCAAGTCATCTGCGTCATTTCCCTGGCAGAAGAAGGAAATTGCTAAATTGCTGACTATCACAATTTCCAGGCCTCTGGCAAATCTCTTGATCACCTTTCTTCTTTTTCCTTTTGTTTTGAAAAGATGGACTAGAGTGTTGATCCAAGGGAAAAGAATTTTGGTTCAGCATATGAGAGATGTAGGGCTAAAATGATTTGGGAATAGAACAAGTATGTTCAAAACAAACCAGAAAAGTTGTATTAAAGCGACTTACAGAAATATTATTAGTGCTTTCTTCATAAATTGGAGTTACTTTCCAGAAGTGGCCCTAGCAAGAAATCATTTAGTACTTTACAACATGAAGCTTAGGACGCAATGGTTCTGAAGATATGAAGACATAATTCATTGCAAAGTAGGCTAGATTTAGAGAGAGAGAGAGAGAGAGAAAGATTAATATCATACAAAAGTTAATTACTCTAAACCAAAGTATTACCCAAGTGAAATAACAGCAGTGTAAGAGACTTAATTCAGATGTTATATGTGAGTTGCAGTTGTAAGTTTTGGTTTTAATGTTAGTGCAATTCGTTCTCTAAGAGGACCTATCTAAACATAGTTCAACACTACAACTAAGTAATGAAAAACAAATAATAATTCTCAAAAGATTAAAGTGAATATTTTTAAAACATAACTGCTATTCTATAAATTCCTTCAAAGAAGTTGCAAATAATAGCATGATTAAACCAGTGAATACGACCATTTATATAACATATCACGTAAAGATAGTCCAGCTGGTAATGTGTAGTGAGTTTCTTATCTATGTAATAAAACACAACTTGATTTTAGAAGAAAAAGATATATATGAAATTAAACAGGTTTCTGATATTGCGTCTCTCATAATATGTTCAAAGGCTACTATAGCAAATTAGCAACAAAATTCATATCAATGTTGTCAACTGTTTTTCAAACATACTTCTGAATCATGCATTAATTCCTTCCAATTTTTTAATCTCTTCAAACTCACCAAGTGTGTACTTAATATAGTGTCAAAAGCTCACAAACTTCCCTACCATTGACATTACATCGAAGGCAAATGTTCCTAATCCTGAGGTTCATTATATCATAAACAAAGCTCATAAACCAACTCTTTCTTTGTGACCTTAAGCATGCAACAACAAATACATGCTTTTCCAGTTACTAGAAAATGCATGTTAAGAAGAATAACAGAGAGCACATAGTATGTGTATGAGAAAGTGCACATACAGGCACCAATACACCCAACCTGAGTTTACAATGAATAAGAATGTCTGTTGCTACGAAATTGTATAGAAGTATTTTTCAAGAAAAGCGGCAAGCAATGGGTAATTAGACAATAAATAAATGAAAATATACCAGGGAAACTACATAAATAAAAAGGTAACCAAAAATGTCTAAAGAGAAAATTACCTCTAATGTTAATGTATGGTCAGATACATCAAGTGGTTTAGCTCGGAAAATACTGGCAATATCAAGAACATCCCTCCTAGCTGTAGCATTCACAGCAACCTTGATTAACATCAGTTCTCGCTCGGCGAATGGCAAGTGTGTCATGTCTTGAACCTGATTAACTCAATACCAAAGAAAAGATTGTGGGCATTAGAAATTCTTAGTTGTAGAAACTATTGAAGACATATGACAGCATGCACAGTAATGATAACGTTGATGGAAGAAAAGAGACAATTTCAGCAAAAAACAAGATGCAACTCAACACTACATAAATTTCACCCATCCAACTTAACCTAGGACTACCAAACCTAAAACTCTTAGGAACTAAGGAGACCTTTAAGCAAACTAGGAGTTCAAGTTTTGATTCAAGGATTTGAAAGCTGCACCTCCTCTGCTTACAGCTTTAACATATTCATCACTCATGAATCAACCAAAATAGAAGACACAAAAAACAACAAAACACGTTTGAAAACAACTAAGCAAAGACAATATCACACAATGGAAACTGAGAGAAAAAGAACTATCATCAAATTTCCCTGTGGACCTAAACCTTTTGACAAATGATGTTTCCAAAACCTTACATAAACATTCCCGAGATTTGACATAAATAAAGCAGGTAAAGTCACAATTAACGAGTTAAATACTTTTAGTTTCTTGGTCACTCCTAATTTTAGCATGCTTTTAAAGTAAGGGCAAGGAGAGAAGCATTTGATCAGTCAATAGACTCCACTAGAATACTTATTAATATCAAGCGAAACATTAGTTGCAATAGCATATGTGAGGCAGACAGTACTAAAATTCAAAGCATGAAATAAATACAATATAATGAAAATAATTTGTGAAAGGTAAACCATCAGGTCATTAAGAGCCTCTTTACTATCATAATTCAATGGCATTCCACAGCAGTGGAAGAAGTAATTTTCTTTGAGTGCATAGGCCCTTGAGCAATTCAGATTTAGAAAGAGGCACTTATCAAATACTAGACAGTATACAATCCTCACCTCATGCACATCCACCAACTTGTAGAATTGCTGCACCAATTTACCAATAGTTTCATCAGTCCCGGGAACAACAGTTGTAATGCGTGAAAGCCCTTCCTTTTCAGCAGGACCTACAGCAAGGCTCTGAACCCAAAAAATAAATGGAATTCTTAGTAATGTGCTAACATAGATAACAAAGATAAAATCAACCAAAAAGGTGAATTAGATGAAGCAACAGACACCTGAACATTATAACCTCTTCTAGATATAACCCCTGTGACTAGATTCAAAACTCCAGGTGAGTCATTAACAAGCATTGACAGAGTGTGCGATTGAAGTCCACTTGACTGTAACAATAAAATGAGAGTAAGATAGCAATATGCATAAGAACAAAGCAAGGACCAGAATATTGTTCATTGCTTTGATTGATCATTTATCAACAGAACGGAAAGTAAGTAATTCTCAAGCAAATGTTGTAGCGCCATAAAATTAACCAAAACTTTAGCTATATGTGTGTGAGTGTGTGTGTGTGTGTGCACGGTTTATCAAGCAAATGACAACTTACAACAATCACAACATGCAATTAATGAAAAAACTGTGTAACAAAAAGATTTGAACAGAAAGGAGTTCAAATGCAAAATGATAGCAATGAATACTATAGGCTTTATATATAAGTTCAGCAAAGAAAGAATAAAAAGGAATTGAAAGAACGAAAAAGTATTTACATCTTCATCATATACAACTCCCCAGTTGGCATCAAGAACTTGATTTGCAGCGTAGTTGTCATCAGCTTCCACAGGATAGACATCGCCCTATGGGTGCAGTAAAACATGCTTAGACCAGGAAAGGGAAATATTGAAAGAACAATCCTAGTTCTTTACAAATAAAATAAAATGTAGCATGTTCTCTCTAGGTTACTGAACCCCTTGATACAGATATAACAAGATTAAATTCAAATAAAACATAGCTATTTTTTCATCCTATAAGAAAACGAAACATGCTTAATCCAGGAAAGAAAAAAAAAAGTAGAACGAATAATTCAAATAATAAACAAATAAATGGAATTAGGTACATGCGATTTAAAAACATGAAAGATAAGATCCATACTCATTTCGAACGAATCTAGAGTGGAGTATGCTGATAGTAGGTTCACCTAATTGAATAAGAGTCCATCACGGAGACAACAATAATTTTACACATCACAAATCAAACCAATGTGCCAAAGAAAGAAATTGACTGTGGCACAGCCAGCTACAAATTTATCAGTAGACTAATGAGCATCACAGAATTTTGTAAGGAGTTACAAGTCAAGTGGATATAATTGCTCAAAGGATAACAATGAAATCGAGATCATATGACACTTAAAAAGAAAAGCACAGACCCTATTCTTGAGAAACTAACAAATATCCCAGAGACTGAAAAGGAAAACAAACAAAGAAATTAATTACTCAGACATATAATGGTCAAACGAGAGTACGTAAAGTCACGGTGATAAATACAAATTTTATTTGACACTTAACAAGTTTTTTCTTGTATACAACAAATAAACGGTTTCCTCCTTCAAAGTTCAATCTGACATAAAGACTAACACCTTAGGAATAAAAGAGCATTCTCCCAATTTCAGTCCAACTAATACTTAATGAGGCTCAAAAGAGTTGCAGCCTCAGAATGTAATCTGGATTGATCTAATGAAGAATACACCTAGGTTTACCAATTTTAATAATTTTTAAAAAGTAAAATAAGTTCATAAATCAGAATGACTGTACACAGTTAATGCAAATAGCATGAGAATCATTTGAAAAGTATGTACCCCTGAGGCATCACTGGCGCTGCCATTGAGCGATCTATCTGTCTTCTTTAAAGTAGGTTGAACAGGTACCATTTCCTCAAGATCTGGATATGAAGCTGCAGAAAACCTCCAGAAAGGAGCTGTTTCACCCATCTTTTCTCGTCTTAAAGCAATCTTCAAGTAGCACAAGTCTTAGATGTTAGTATGAAGTACAAAGAATGCAAATAAATAGGCATGCTCAAAGAAAGGGATAAGGATTGGAACCTTCATAGAGTTGGTCACTATAATTAGTCCATTCGGAATTAGTTTTGTAGGCAAATGGATGAAAAATATAATAGACATTACAATATTACATATTGTTTTTTCCGCATGATTCTAATATGCCGAAGATCATTAGTGATTTTCATGAAAAGATCATAGAAACCCACTATTTGCAAATTAAAAAAAACATAAGTCAAATTAGATGCCACGCAAACTTCAGGAATCAGGACATACTGCATAAGTCCTCAAGAATTCATAACAGAGCACACTAAGCATCTAAAAATGAAGAATTGACCTTTCCGGTTCTTGCGAGTTCCTTAATTCCAAACTTGCTAAAATTCCTCAGAACCGCAGCCATCTTTCCCGGGTCTCCAGTAACCTGAACACAACATGAGAAATGCATCAGCTAGATGCTGCATAATTTAATCTTAGCCTTAATACCTTGAAAATAGTACACCCTAATGCATAGTTTAAGTGAAATGTGCTGGAAACCGAATAACATATTAAATAAGAGGAAAAGTCACTTCACTTGGAAATTTTGGCGCTAGTAAGATTTATATCCTAAAATAGTTTCTCATCTGAATTTGAAGTGTTCTGTAACTATACTTATGAAATTAAACAGATAAAATGAGTTTTCCATGTTTCTCTCTGCTTTTGGACTCACTATATCTTAAACTTTCCCTTGTTTAGGCTATCTAACTCATTACAAAGTCCCTCATTGAAGTAACATTGTACCCATTGCAAATATGTGAAATATAAAGCTTCCTATAAACCTAAAATTTAGCTTCAGCATAACTTTGGCAATCAAACAAAGCCAAGAAAATATATGGGGTTACCTCAACAGTCACAAAATGCTCCGATATGTCCACGATTTTTGCTCTGAAAATATCTTTTAACCACATGATCTGGAGATAGAAATTAATCTTGAAAATATTAAATCATCCCATGAAACATAAACAACATACAACTATAAATGGCTGCAACAGATACAGATACAGTGAAGATAAGTGTTCGTGTTTAATTTATATAGAACAGCAGAAAGACAATACAAACATGGAAAAGAGCCTCAAAATATTTAGACTTTCCATTTTGTCTTACTGTCAGATATGTGCTTTAAATAAACAAATAAATAGTGAAAAAGGGGGTGATGCTTTTGTCTGACATGTAATTCCAAGAAAACTTTTTGATGTGTTCCAGGACAGATTCATAGCTTATAACTTACAGCATTAAAGACAATAAATAGCAACTTGATCATTTCATTTGCCATGTTGCTTCTTTAAGTGCCCTTGCATATCATACTTTGTTACTAAATGTGAAATCATGGCTGTAAACCAAAACTAACTCTAACAAAGTAAAAAAACCAATTAGTGAATCTAAACTCAAGAGTTAACCTGTTAGCACATTTTGATTAAATAAATCAATCTTTGAATAAACTTTCACTAGCTTAGTTGTAGATGTCAACCTGTGCATCTAAGCGTTCGTAAGAAAACGAATGACTCATTTTAGTACTTCTCTAGGAGAAAGTTGGGACTATTAACTTGATTGAAAGATTTATCTGATCTCAGGAAGGAGAAAGAAAGATTTGAATAATGCATTCGAGTTATGCAGAAGACACCAAAACAAAGTTTAAACTCCAATCTAAATATCTTTTACTTATACTGGGCTTCCAGCAGAGTTAATGTAAAATGAAAAGAACATTTTTTATAGGAATTTGACCGATGTTGAAGATAACTAATCCGTCAAAGGTGTCAGTGACAAGGGCTTTAAAGGACATTGATAAGGCTATGCATATGTCCTCCAGAGACGTTTAACAAAAAAGGAAAAAAAAAAAAAAAGAGCATGACTACAGAAAATAAAGGAATAGGAATGTGTTTATATACTTCTGCTCTTGTTTTTGGATCTGCATGAAGCTTTATGAGCATCAGTTCACGCTCAACTTGTGGTTCTCTAGACAGATCCTCTACCTGATACATCATTTGACAATAAATCAGGAACGATGAAAAATAACAAGAAATGAGGTTCAATAAGAGTCCAGACACTACTTCGGACCACGCAAGGAAAGGAGACACCACATTTAAGATTAGAATGTAAAATATTCTAAAGTAAATACCCCTCCTCCTAAAATATACTGCTATTTCTATCCCTCCATCAATGTCCAGATTCTAAAATGTGGTGGTGTCCCCCATGTTGTATGATTCTTCTTCCTTTCATTCAACTGTTACTATACTTAAAATAAGAGTTTGACTGCCATGGACAGACTCCATCTCAGATCATAACTACTAGCAAGAATTCCAATAAGGCTGCAGCTTAACCTAAAGCAAAGTAATAAGCATTCACAAGTTTCTTTAGCCTCTTTGCACATGAGGCACAAAATTTACATCTTCCATGGAGCAAAAAATTTATGACTGACGTGTTACCGAAGTCATCAGATAAT
This sequence comes from Mitragyna speciosa, assembly GCA_024721245.1. Taxonomy (NCBI): domain Eukaryota; kingdom Viridiplantae; phylum Streptophyta; class Magnoliopsida; order Gentianales; family Rubiaceae; genus Mitragyna; species Mitragyna speciosa. The sequence continues at coordinate 9,645,561 of CM045554.1, read as the reverse complement.
AATGGGTAGAGAACATAATACATTTCATCTTTTTGGCATGCCTAAATTGTCTTCCCCTCCCTTATTTTAGATCTTAATTTGAATTCGAAATGTAGGTTAAGCTAGATAATACACCAAACAAATAGCCTTAGATCACAAAAAATAAGTACCAATGAATAATTTGGTATCCCAACCTGAGTGAATCAGAAGAGTAAAATGTAATTTCACATATTGACAGACATACGAAACATACTTAATCAAGCAATGCGTGCATTCAGAGGGGACTCCATACATGTATATGCCGTGATATTTTTACAGAGAAGTAAGGTATCAAGTATCAATTATCAACTCAAAAAAATCGGCTTCAAGAACATTAGAACATGCGAGTTAGAAAGCATGCTTCCGAAGGAACCCAGCAACCTACATTACCTCATTAAATCCCATAAAATGCTTCGTTTGGACACTGAATTTATTACCTTCAGGACATTCACGAGCTTATTCAGTTGTTCTACGACTTGTTGCAAAGTCTTTTCAGTTCCAGAGACAACTATTGTAAACAGAGCCTTATCTTTGTTTAAACCAACAGCAAGAGACTCAATGTTGTAACCTCTCCGAGCAAAAACACCAGCAATTCGATTTATTATTCCGCTTTCATCTCCAACAAAAACTGAGATTGTATGACGTTTCACCCTGAGAAACATGATGCATATATTTCAAACATCTGTACAGCTAAACACTGGGTCAACACAGGTTTGCAAGTGAGTTAAGCAGTCAAGCAGGATCAAGGTACTGACATAATTGATTGGGTGGATTCTTTCTCCAAATATAAGATTTGTAGCTACAAGCATTTCAATCATTTAACATACCAGCATGTACATGCAATACTTTAATGATTCTAGTTCAACCATTTATATCAGTGCTCAACCAATCATGGTTTTTCTACATCATCTTGATTACTCCTGATAGCTTCAATGAGCTTGCAAACCCCAATTTGGAACTCTGTTGAATCCAAAGCAAATGGAGAGGAAAAGCAAACATTTTCTTTTCTTTGAGGCATAAACGAGGAGAAAGCCAATCACAGATAAACCAGAAGATTGACAAGTACAGCCAATAATTACACTTCCAGAGAAATTTTGAAAAGAAAATGTCATTGGCTGAAGAGTATGTTGAATAAAAAAATGCTATGATGAAATGAGTTAAAAAATCATTTCTTGGTGAAAGATCTAATAATACACACAATACGAATTATGTTGTCTTTTCATAGGCCACAAACATAGAAGAAAACTTAGCAATTAATTTTTTGTGGACAGTAGTGCTAAAGAAATTATGGTTTGGAATTTTTTAAGCAGCAAGAAGTTTGTATGTCTTCCTGGAAAAATTGTGGCTATGAGCTTCCCATGACTCTCAAAACCTTCACAATCGTATGTGATTCAAATTACTATTCAACTTAAAAAAGTTATCCACATACACAAAATTAATGTATATGACGGGGAAATATTCCTGCAAATCTAAAAACAAAAAGCATCCCCCTAAAATAACAAGTTTATAAGCTTATAAACTATTTACTTTTATAAAAGAATTAACAAAATGTGATACATTTACAACAACTTTTTCTAAATAAGGGTAGAGCAAAATTTAAAAGTTCAAATAAAAAATAAAAAATCATTCAGACATTTTCCCCGGAAGTAATGCCACATTACCAACAATCAAAAGTATCACTGCAGTTTGACGTATGACATGACTGATTAACATATAACTATTTTTCTTGGAAAAATGTGTTCTTTTTATGTTTTAACAAGACGAGGGGGGAACCGGATTTCAAAGTCAGATTTCCAGCCAGGCTTTGCATCTTTACAAACCTCAACTAGAAGTATTCATGTAAATTTGAAAAAATGAAAAAAAGAAAATATCCGTAGCTTCAAATCTCCTCAACTATGACACAAGGCAGTAATTCCTCTTGACAAACTCACAAGCAAGAAAAAAAAAAAAAACTAATTCATGGGATTAACAAATTAGCCGTGAGACAGAAACCAGTTGATAGGATTTAAATTCAGCTGATGAAAAACTTGGCCAATCCACTAAACAAGAAACAAGAAAGTGAGTTTCAGTAATAGGACCCCGAATAACCACCGACATCGAAGTTAATAATCATCTCACCATCCGCATACATGTTGTACTTAATTCCAAGTTACAAACAATCAAAAACCAAAAATTTCATTTATTAAATCACTTTTAAATTCGAATGATAGGAAGACTAATCACAATTACATATAAGAGAAACTGCATTAAAACTAATAACAATTTATCATTTTTGGCCTCCAGAGGAGTTGCTCGAGCTTGCCTTAATAATTTCTTCCTGGCCATTTCCCACAGAATTTAGCACATTTTGGACACTAGTTCTCCTCTATTTAGGCAAATTAAAAGACAGGGAAAAAGTATGAGCTATTTAAAAAAAAAAAAAAAGGAAAAAAGAAAAAATACACAACTTGAGCCTTGAGGCACAAAAGCTTCCGTTATTGCTTCAGCTATTCATATATAAATACGACAAACTTTTTCAAATAATTAGAAAATTCAAACTAATTCAATAATTTATGCGCAAAATTATCCAGCATTATCACAAATAAAACAGTACAGCCGCCATAAATTCAAAACCTCAACGAAACAAACACACACACACAGTCCTACCGCGAAAGACGAGCTGGAGGAGGAGACGGAGGCTGGGAGGTTTTGGCGACGGAAACGGCAGCTGCATTTTCCGCGCCACCTCTTCCGTTTCCACTTTCACTAGCGGCTGCATTTACAACAACGAGGGGATTCATACATAACTTTTTAGTTCTTCTAGGTGTTAAAATCCCCAGCTCTACTTTATTTTTACACAGCAGTGAAGGAGACGATTGCGGTGGTTGGGGTGGCGCGTTGGTTTTTATCCGGCACTGGTACACCGCCGCCATGGCCATAGCGCTCTCTGTTTTCGTTAAAAAAAGGAGGCTGTGGAGACTCGGGCTAATAATGGACTGCTAGAAGTTAGATTTACCACTAGAGAGGGGGATGATATGTCCACCGTAGGTTTCATGTTTTTTGATAGTGACCGGGTAGGACAGAAGGACACGTGGACAATTGTGGCGATCCTTTATACTTTGAGGAGGTGTTGATTTTTATTTTTATTTTTAATAAAAGAATGTGTTACTTAAAGACCATGTGTTTTAGTTTTTTGTAATCTTTATTAGTTTTATTTTTAATATGTGATCTATGGGCATCATTAGCACCAAATCTTTGGCCCCAAAATCCCTCTATCCCTCTGTCTTGCTCTCATACAATTGTCACGTTTATAAATTTGCGACGTTTGTAAAAAATTCACAAATTTTATAAGTTATTTTGATAGATATATATACAAATAAATATACGTGACACCCGTATGTGAGCGGGTCAGAGAAAACAAAGAAGTTTTTAAGATAAAAGGATTTGAAGTTGTCACCTAATAGTTATGACACACAATAAGTGGACACAGTTCAATTTAGATTAATTTTAAAAAAATTAACAATTGTGTCCTTCCTGTGCACGCAATTTAATTTCATTTTTAACAAGTGTTTCGTTAATATTATTTATTTGTTTGAATATACCAGTTATCATTTAAGCACATACAATTATGTTTATAGTTTCGCTTGTTTTTTGTCGAATTTAATTTAACTTTATTTTGAAAATAACAATTGTATGCTGCCCAATAAACAAGACAAACTCGTCGTATCCCTTGCACAGTTATAAGAGTGTTATTGATAATAATAATAGGAGTGTAAAACCTAGTTGTAATTTGATAATTGCGCTAGTGTTGGAAGAGCCCAGGAGCAGGGACAAAAACCAAATCGGGAAAAGTACATTCGCATCAGCAGCACACGTGATCTTATGTTGACGTTTTGATTCTTTTGTTGTTGATTTTTCAGCGACGGAATGGTTGATGTAAGCCCGACTGCCTAATAAAATAAGGCCAACAACTTTAACAAAATTGATAGTCTTTGGGCTTTAGTATGCATCACGCCCTCACGCCCCTAATTAGAGTTGCAAACATGTGTTTATTGTTTCGCCACTTACCCCACCGATTGTATGCCTCGGATTGAGTCAATCTTAATGATATTGGATTTGGGCCGTTCATTTTATAATTCAGTAAATAAAACTCAATATTGTTGTTATTCAAATTATTTTGATTTCCTTTTTTTTTTTTTTTCGGATTCCCAATTAACTTTTCGGCTATGCATCATCCATATTGAAATCATTCTTTCAAGTATTTACTCAATATAATATGAGATGTTGCATGCATATCTTACTATCACATTGCATTACCAAGCCCCAGTGTCACTTATTTCTCTTATTAGTAAAAGTTTAGCATATCTGGGGTGTCTGGTACGAAAGGCTACATGTTTGTTTGGCAAACAAAGAACGTTTGAAGGATATATATTGAGTAGAGAAGGCATGAACTTTACCTCTCCTCAATTAAGGCTACTTCAAAAGGAAAAATAAGAGTTCAAAATTGAGAAGTCCTAAATTAAGCCTATTTTAAAAGGAAAATAAGCACAATTTGATCCATTGAATCTAATTGAGCTTCTCAATGAATATCAAAAGTGTTGAAATCCTCAAAAATTTTGAGTCCAATTCAACATATTAAAAGGACAAATGTCCAATGATACTAAAGATGTCACTTAGAATTAGGGGTGTCAATCAGGCCCTATGAGCCGAGTTTTAACAAGCTCAAGCTCAGCTCATATATTTAATCGGGTTATGAGCTTCGGACTTATAAATATGAAGCTCGTACTTGGTTCACAAAGTATTCAGGTTATGAGTCTAAACTCATGAACCTATGAGCCTAAAACTATTGAAATATTCTTAAAATTCAATAATCTCACAAAAATGATGAATATAAAAACTAATTAACAAATTAATATTACTGTGTATAAGTACAATCCTCCAGTGTAAAATTATTTATGAAAAGTAAAGCAAAATTTTTTTAAGTGATTAAGTTAAAAAGGATTGTCTCAAAATGTGTACTAACAGGTGTTCAAATAAAAATTTCACAAAATACATCCGCAAGATACTACTACTAAGCATAAATACTTCATTTATGTATTGATGTACGTATTTAACTAAAAAGCAAATGAAAATTTTATAGCACAAAAGAGTATTATTTTATAGATTATTCTATCAAACATGTTTAGTGCGTTACATCTATGGTACAAAAGCTTTACTTATACTAATTTATTAGGCTTATAAACACCAAAAGAATACTATGATATAGAATATATATATATATATATATAGTGTGCGCGTGTGTACATATATATATGTGTGTATGTATACATAGATATATATATATGAGTTCAGCCTATGACGGGCCTGAGCCTTGGAGGCCCAAGCTCGACTCAGAAATATTTCAAGCCAAGCTCGTCTTGGCCCGATATAAAGTTAAATTTATGAGTTTTTTTTACGGGTCAAGCTTAGGCCGACTCGACCATATTGATAGTCCTACTTAAAATGTTACGAGACCTCCAGGGCACAAAGAAAAAAAGAAAGAAAGATCCAAGGATATAATACCATAAAATTTAGAAACAAATAGTAAGTCGAATAGTTATAATTCTATGACTCCTTCCCAATAGTCAAGAATTCGAATTCTTACCACCTTCCCGTCCACAAATTCCTCCTATAATAGTATAGACTTTCTAAAAAAAATAATAATAAAGGCATCATAAAATCTACACGAACACTTACTAATAAATAGGTAGTTATTTAGTAAAACATTGCTATTTAGTAATTACTAGAACGGGTGGTATATTGGTGCTTTGCTTTCGGTTACCAAAGCTATTAAAATGTATAGCAATATTACTATTTTACTTTTTGGTTATTATTACGTATTGTTTTGGGGCAATTTTTACAAATGAATATAAAAAAAAGTAGAGTAGTAATGTCATTACTATTAATCATTAAGAAAAGCTAATGAGAATTTGGGCATTCAATATTGGTGGTGGAAAAGAAAGAAGAATGGAGACCGAACGAAGTAACTAAGGTTAAGAAGCCAGTGATACTTTTCAGTTTTCACCATTTTTTACTTATTTTCAGTTTTCAACATTTTGTACTCGTTCGCAAAATCTGGATGGGATGGATTTCCAGTTTTCGGGATGAATGGACACCGAGACGAATTGAGGTACAGATTTACCATGGGGATCAAGTTGAGCTGAAGCAAAATTAGATGGATCAAACTGACATTTTGCCCCAATCTGAAAACTTTAATAAAGTTTGTGCCTTGTCGTTCTATGATCTTAGGTGTTTGGTTTAAGGGAATTAAGGAAATAAATATATATAAGTAGTGCTAACACACATTATTAATGTTCGAAAAATGACTATTATTATCATTCAATGATAACAAAGGTGATTAATTAATTGAGATTTCTATGATATCTAAAAATACTATTTTATCAAACTTATTAATCATTTTAAGGTAATAATATATATTTCATTACTAAACCAAATATATTAAGGAGAATCATCAAAATTCATTATATCTACAGTAATAGTGATTAAGGAATTTGAACCAAACCGGATATTTGTAACTTGATTAGCTATGCCTGAAAGACTATCTTTTAGAGTGAGATTTTGTATCATAAATCCGGAGTTTTTCTAGCATTTTATTCCCAGCTGGCTGGAGGTACTGTACGAACGTACCTTTCCTATCTTTTAAGTCCAATCCTAATTTCCTGCTTGAAATTTTACATCTCAAGGAGGAAACAACATAAAACTTCGACTACTTAGATTGCTTGTTTTTGGATTATTGATGAAAGAATAATTTTGAAATAATTTTCTAAAAATTATAATTGGCCAAATGGAGTCTGAATAACTTTCTTCTGTTTATCTTTCTAAAATCAACGTAGAAAACAATTATTTTTGACTCTTTAAATTTTTTACATTGGTCCTTGCACGTATTATGTGGTATAATATTTTTTGTTAAACAATAAATAGAAAATATAGTTTGTTTTGCATTATAAATCACACTTCCTTTTTTGTCTTCCTAAATCGACCAAGTTGATTTTAGTACCTATTTTTAAGTCATCAATTTTTTTTTAAATTTGAGAAGATTAACAGTGGACTCCACCTAACATTTTTTAGTAATTCGAACTCATATCTTACCAACTAAACTGCATTTCATTGTCAAGTCATCAACTTTCAGAATTCTATAGAATTTTTTAACATTTTCCGTCGTTACTTCATTAGTCAAGAATGCAAATATTAATAATTAAGCAACTGTTTCCATACACTATTCATCTTTTTTTTTTTTTTGAAGTAAATACACTATTCATCTTTATAAAAGTAAAATTTTTATATAAGGAAAGACAAAAAGACACTAGAATATTGCTAGCACAATCTTGGTTCCAAGAAGGAGGAAAAGTCAAATTTAATTTTGCCACGGACACAGGGCCTAGACCCGGTATATTCTCTCAAACTATTTTCATGCTTGCCTTCTCCTTCCTATCTCCACAATTCTCCCCTTGCTTCTCTTCTGGGCCCATTTCCATGTTATCAGTAAATCAACCAACTAATTTCGTCTTCTTGGGCAACAAAAGGCATTTAAAACTCTTCACTAACAGGTTTAACAGTTTGAATCTTAATCCCACAGCTAAATCTAAGAAGCACAAATTATTGCACTGAACCATCCATTTTTATTCCTTGTAAGTTGGGTTGGGTTCCTTTCAAGAGTTAGTGAAGAGTAGAATTATTTTTATTAAATAAAAAACAAAAAAAAAATGGTTATATTACTAAATTTATATATTGCTCTGGCTTAGGATATATTTCTCTAATACTACATTAGCGACAGTAATCAACATTTTAGATTCTCTGTTTAATTTTTTATGATTTATAATTATGATTTATTAATGACGTTTAATATGAAACCGCGTTATATCAATATCAAATTATATTAAACTAAGTCAATCATTTAGTACTACTCTATAATTTTGTATTAAATACAGTTTGACACGGTATTATAAGTTAATCAAAAAACATTTAGATCCCTACTGATTCTCTTCCGTTTTTTCTTTTACAAAAAAAAAAAAAAAAAAAATCAGGTGTAGGCAACACAGGCGACACGCACGCACGCACCCCCTCTTTGACTGTAACAAATGGAAGACTAGTCCTAATACTCCGTTAGCTAATGGACCAACACAAAATCAAAAGCTAAACCGCGAAGATTTTGTCTTCTCCGTTCCCTCAAGCTTGATTTGCTTAATCGATCATCATCTTCTCTCGGGTTAGTTTGTTCCCAGTAATTATGTTTTTTATTTTTAGAATTTATTGCTCATTTTTTTCCTTATTTTTAGGAAGTAATCTCATTGATTAGATGTCAAATTCTGATTGCGCAGTGTTCTTCGATATTGAATCACGTATGCTGTTCGTGTTTTTCTTTGTTCTCGTTGTTTTCCGTACTTATTTTCTGTTTTATAAGAGTATATATTTAGTCAATGTGATTTAGGTTTGATAATTTTAATTTCAACCGTCATACGATTAGTATACAAACTCATTTCGAAGCTTCTGGAGGAATGAGTTTGCACAGACAGTATTTGGTGATGGAATCTGCCAGAACTGAAGCTAAAAGATGGTCATCATCATCAAAAAAAAAAAAAAAAAATGGTCATGGTTGTGACATGGTGGGGTGTCTGTGTGTGTTTATGTATGTATATGTGTAAAAGATAATATTGAATGTAAGAAGAGCAAAAAACATGTTTATATTTGATGGACAAATTGATATCTCAATTCGAGCTGGAATATGTTCGATTTCTTGTTCGTTTTTCTTTAAAAGTTTTGAAAATCTATGTATATCAAGTATGTATTCTTCAACTGAGTAGAAGAAATGAGCAATTTTTGGCCTACAACTCAATTCAGCTTAACAAAACCTAATTATCCAACTATGATAAAGAGTAGTGTTAAGAGAATGAGGATCAAATGGGACGTTGAATTTTTTTTGAATCTTGATTGAAGTCAAATATTTCTCTCTAACTGAAAAGTACAGTCAATGTTTAGAAAATGATTACTCGTATTCTCTTTCTAATTGTTTGTTTGATTCTTGATGCTTACTGATGCACACAGCTCAGTTATGTGATGTTATGATCATATTGCTTGAGTTAATTGAAAACGTTAGTGATGTTACTGGGAGACGGTTAACATTTAAAATTTGAACTATCATTAGGTTTCGAGATGTTCTAACCTCGGGCATACTTGCGTGCATATATAGTTGCAGTATGTGTTTGTTTGTACGGATATATAATTCATATACGCGTATGTATGTTTCTGTTTTTGTGCTTCATTAATCTATGTGCTTTGAGTTTTTCAATTTCGTGTAATAATATAATCAATCCAAGTACTATTTGTCTCAAATACATTATCTGAATATTCTGCAGATCTTCCTCATCCGTAGTTTGCTGTCTTTAGTACGTTGACTATATGCAAAAGGGAAGCAAGTTTTTTCCATAATGGCTTCAAAAGCAATATTACGGAGGAAAAAATTCTTTGATCCCATTAACCGGCCAAAGAACTTGCTCCATTGTTGTTCAAGCTTCGAGCTTGGAAGTTCATCAGTGATTCCTGATTCATGGCATCAGAGTAGGGCAGTAAGACATGTATCGTCCAATTCCGATCAAAGAAACGAAGCAGAATCAAATATAACCAAACATGAGTTGCTAACTAATTTGGCAAGAGGATTTCTTAGGCATAATTCTTGCAGGATTCCGACTTTGAATAATAGGAACGGTACTGGAGGGTTTTCTTTAGGAGGTGGGTGGGTAACAGCATATGTCCGCCATTCCTCCACTGCTGCAGCAGGGCAACCTCATCTGGATCGTGGTGACAATAAAAATGAAGAACCAGCTGTTAAACAAAAGAAGGAAGCTTCGCCAGAAGAATGCGACCAGGCAGTTGAGGGTTTGAGCACAGTCAAAGCCAAAGCCAAAGCTAAGCAGCTTCAAGATACCCAGAAGGATGTCAAACCTGTAATAAAGAGAATTTGGGCAATGATTTTAGGAATTGGTCCTGCTTTGAAAGCTGTTGCTTCTATGAGCAGGTTAAGGTTTAGTGTATTGTAGCATAACATCCCTCCTCCCCTGAACCCCGTTCCCCCACCCAGAAAACAAAAGAAGGATATGAGAAGAAATTCTATCCCTGTTTGTTCAATTCTTCTATCCTTTCATCCAGGGAGGACTGGGCAAAGAAGCTTCGGCATTGGAAGGGTGAGTTCAAGACTACAATGCAACACTATTGGTTGGGCACAAAACTACTCTGGGCTGATGTTAGGATAAGCTCGAAGTTGCTGTACAAACTTGCTAGTGGGAAGAGTCTTTCTAGGAGAGAGAGACAGCAACTCACAAGGACCACAGCCGATATTTTCAGGCTGGTTCCTTTTGCAGTTTTTATTATAGTTCCATTTATGGAGTTCTTACTGCCAGTATTTCTGAAATTGTTTCCCAACATGTTGCCATCAACTTTCAAGGACAAGATGAAAGAACAGGTAACTTTTTTAATTGCTATCAGCATATATCTCCCATGATTTCTGTTCTCACTTCACTGAGTTCTGAGAATCTAATTAGATCAGTAGGTTCATCCTCTTTTTTCAGTGATTTGGAAATGTAACTGATGGGCTTGCAGTGTATTTTTTTTTTTTTTTTTAAATTTTGTCAAGAGATGGAAATATGTATGGCAAGGCTGGGGATCATGATCTAATATTGGAACTTGCCAGTTGCAGAGAATCTAATTGGAATTTGATCTTCATAGTTTAACTTTAAATTATACTACTTTACAGTAACTTGCACAATTTTTTACTAATCAACTGTGGAAAAAGAGATTTTTAATAGTCAACCTTTAGCCCTCATTATGTAAATATTTGTCCCCCTAGTTAAGTATGTGTCCAATTCTACCTTAAATTACAAAAAAAATTTCGGGTTTACTTTTTGTACTCAGATAGTTTCTTTTTGATGTGAGGTTAAGCTGGATTCGGCAGCTAGATCATCTCAATCTCTTTGGTTGAGTTCCAGCTGACTTAGCAACTGCTTACTTTAGTTTATTTTGCATCTTAGTTTAATTTGAAATTTACGACATTTGAAGGTTTTTAGTATAAGAATATCACTGGCACAGTTCTATATCTCGGTAGAAAAATTTCTTTCTTGTTGAAACAATTGATATTTGTGATCCAAGAAAAGATTTAGAAAGTGAAATGAGCAGCATTAGATACATTGCTCTTTCATGGTAATTGAGTATGAAAGGTGTCAATATTCACTTTGAAAGACAACATGGTCAAACATTGAGATTTCGATCAATTGCTTCTGCAGTGGTACAAATATGTCTTTATATTCCTTTCTTTTCTATCCAGTTTAAAACTTGAACTTGCCTATGTCCTCCAACTACAAGGTACTATAACAGTGATTTCAAGATTTGTTTTTCCCTTCATTCGAACTGTTATGTTCTTACCATTCACGTTGGCACTAAGAATGAGGAGGCTTACCGAAGGATGAAATTCCAGAAGTGTCCTCTCAATCTACGTAGGAAAAGAATTATGAAGTTCAAATGGCTATAATTAGGAATATAACTAAGGGAGCGTTTGGATTAAATTCTTCAATCACTATTACTATGGGTATCATTAACCCTACTATGAGTATGGGTTTTGATGATTCCTCCCAACATGTTTGGTTTAATAATGGAATGGGTATCATTATAAAAATACTTGTTTGGTTTTCTAGAATGACTCAAGTAAATTTTAAAATTTTAAAATCTTTTATTTATGATAGACATATTTTTAGATTTCTTATTTTGTATATTTTCAAAGAAAATTTCTAAAAATTTTCTTCAATTTTAAATGTAGCCATGCTCTAATTTGAGTTTTATGCAAATAATAACCTTTAAAAAAGTCATTTTTATTGTATTAATAGTGAGTACTATATATCTTTGATTTTCAGATCAAATTTTTATTAAAAAAATTGAATGTAAAAACAATTTATTAAAAAGAATTTTTATAAAATTTTTTATAAAATACTAATAAAAAATATTTAAAATCAAAAGACAAAACGTAAAGAGAGAGAGAGGAATAGTATATTGGGGGTGGGTAACTAACAAAATATGTATTTTTTTAGGGGGTGTGTTTTTGCTCTTAATCATAAGGGTTAATGAGTTTGATAGAATAGTATTTTGAGGGGAATCATTAACACCCTAATTAATCACTATCATTCCCATTGAATGATAGTGATAGTAGTTTAACAAACACCAACAATGGGTACCATTACTTATGATACCCATTCCTCTCCATGATTCCCCTTAACCAAACACCCCCTAAATAGTTGACATATTTTTAGAAGATGAGAATGAACACGGGACATAATCAAATGAAAATCGAGAAAAGTTTAATTGGAAATGGATTAGTATATAGAGGAAGCGGGAAAGATGTGCAGAAAACCAACTATGGTTCTTAATTTGTTAAGTCTTTTGATTACCTTTGTATCTACTAGTGACAGATTGAGAAAAGATACTTAGAAGCTCTAAATGATCAAGTTACATCAATGAGTTTTCGGCAAATTTTTTTGTCCTCTTAACCACATTTATGCTGCTTACTAGTGCATTCCAGTGTCTTAAAATTTAATTTGGTTGCCAATATTTCAGGAGGCTCTGAAAAGGAAGTTAAATGCGAGGATAGAATATGCAAAGTTTCTTCAAGAGACAGTAAAAGAAATGGCAAATGAAGTAAAAGACTTACGAAGTGGAGAAATAAAGAAAACAGCTGAAGATCTTGATGAGTTTATGGATAAGGTATCAGCTTTCTTTTGATTCTTTTCCTGCTTTCTCTGTTCATTAATTTTCTTTACTTGATAATTGTCTCATTCATTTGAAGGTTTATATATACTCATCCTTTATCAACTGTGTTATTCTATTTTTCTCCCTTTCTATTTCAATTGTTTGATAACTTATACTTCACCTTCCTATTTGTCAGGTTAGAAGGGGTACTAGTGTTTCAAATGACGAAATCCTAGGCTTTGCTAAATTGTTCAATGATGAGCTCACTCTGGATAACATAAGCAGGTTGTTACCGTTGTTAAAGTACAATTTTAGTTTCTGATGAATGCAGAGTATTGTGTTAGTTTGATGCAAGAACAATTTTCACAAATGCAGGCCTCGGTTGGTGAACATGTGCAAGTACATGGGTATCAACCCTTTTGGTACAGATGCGTATCTTCGTCACATGCTCCGCATGAGACTCCAAAAGTAAGTAGATGTGTATATTTTGACTATTGAAGGATTACCTCATAATGGTTTTAGTGATGATAATTGTTTCTCTGGTGAAAGCCTGTTAGAATGCTGTCCTTTAAATCGACTTTAACAAGTATATCATCCAAGTTGGTTGCAAGGATTCTGGATCTCTCACAATGCAAGAAAAGGTCTTGTTAGTGTTAAGCTTAAGCTGTAGCAATTTCATCCAAGAATAGTAACAACTTATGTACCTCTATATCATTAACGAAATAGTGTTTGCTTCAGAAAGGCCAAAACTACCTTTAGAGTGTGCTTCGTGTTGATACTATTTTAAGCAAAGTCAAAACTACCTTTAGAGTGTGCTTCATGTTGATACTATTGTCTTTCCTGATTGTGAATTCTAGTTGGTCTGGGATGTGGGACAATCAGCAGGCACTATACTAATGGTCAGGTGATGTTCCACAGTAGAAAAAGTTGCACAGATGAAAGGAATTGCATAAGTTATCGCTAAATAATGCTAACCAAAAGGAGTTTAACAGAAAAACGTGAGATAATCCTGTAAATGATTATCAACCCAAGTTCTTTTTCAGTAGCTATATGTTGGCCTTGACAAGGAATAGAAAAAGTCATTTCAAATTTTCATGGTGTGAACGGTTGGCTTCTTGTTGCTAAAACATTCAAGACGGGTATTGGGGAATGGAAGAGAAGCTTTAAGTCAAAGACAGAAAGATTGTGAGCTTTGTGTTGCATGCTGTTAACCTGTTGAAGAAGAATATTTAAGATTAGGTGAGTTTGCAATACTAAGTGGTTGAACTTGAATTGCCTAGGATCTTTGACTTTGGGCCTCAAATAGAATATGAAGTGTGAAAATGGTAATATTGTGGATTGCTGCAAACTACTGTGGTTGTCACATCTGAGTCTTTAGTTGTATCATGTAACTTTTTGAGGGGCTTAAAATATGATGGTAGATTTCTTAAAAGGCACTCTTTTTTTTTTAATTTTTTATAAATATGGTAGGATATACACCACAGATTGTATGTCATAAACCATGTTGGCTACTTTGGAACCATCAAAATCTCCATGTCCTGAAAGAATTTTTACTTTATTTTCTAGCCTACCTGTCAAATGAATTACATGTCATTTGCTGAAGTATCATATCTCCATGAGTGTTCTGGAAGATCATTTTAGATGGTTGACTTAAATGTTACAAGAAGTGGGGAATTTGTCAAGGAAGAGTTCTATGATTAGACGAACGAACATTGTCAGAATTATCCATGGCCCTGCCACTTTAAAGACTTATATGTGAACATGTCTGTTGGAAATTCAGTTTTTAGTAGTCTACTGGTTAAGAGTATTGAGTCTTTTGTCATTGGTTTCCCTTTTACTTTGTAATTCTTATCCACCAAGTTCGGTGCATTATGTAAAGGGCCTTGGTCAAAGAATTTAGTAGAGTGCAGGCAGATAGTCTGGAGAAAGGCTCCTCCTTTCCCCTTGGTTTACAAGTTTCCAGGGTTTGTCAGACTCTTTCTTTTTTTAATATGGTTGACATTATTAAGAAATTGTTGACTCTGTGAGTATATTTTTCTCCTTCTCCCAATATATTTTAGTGTGCTAAATTCTCCCGAATTTTACAAATCTCCAGTCCATATTAGAACTCAAATAATAGAGTTCTGTGTGTCTTTGTTTCATTAAACCCTTCCTGTATGCGGATGATATAAGATTTAATCACTGCCGGGTCTTCTTTAATAAAATCAATTTGATAAACTAACCAACTTTGGCCTTTTATTATTCCTTTTTTGCACCTATTGCTGG
The DNA here is from genome assembly GCA_024721245.1 of Mitragyna speciosa. Taxonomy (NCBI): domain Eukaryota; kingdom Viridiplantae; phylum Streptophyta; class Magnoliopsida; order Gentianales; family Rubiaceae; genus Mitragyna; species Mitragyna speciosa. The sequence continues at coordinate 9,630,513 of CM045554.1, read as the reverse complement.
TTATCATCTTTCACACAATAGTTTTTGTAGCAGGATTATTCTATTCACAGTCAAAGTGATTGTCTTTTAGCAACTTGTGTCTAATATTCAGGTTATGAGCCAATAAAGAGTCCAAATGTGATTATCATAGAACAGGATATCTTGCCTAGTTCTGTTATCTTATTTTATACTTTAATTAAATCAGGAAATTTTTTAAAGAACATTATCAGGAAGAAAAGTAGGGTTCTCTTTGTCATCCTGGAAGAAATGTTATGATACCTTATTCTGTTTATTCTCTGTGTAGTTAAATCTTGAAGAGCAGATAAAGTGAAATAAGATGTTCATCAAAATAATGACCATCTTAAACAGTATTGCATTGTTTTGGTAGGATCAAGGAGGATGATAAGATGATTAAAGCTGAGGGTGTAGAGTCTCTCTCTGAGGAAGAACTCCGCCAAGCATGTCGAGACCGAGGGATGCTTGGATTGGTCTCAGTAGATGAAATGCGTCAGCAGGTCAGTATGTTGTCCTTTTCTCCTCTTCTCTTTTTTGCTTTTTTCTTTTTTTTTTTTGTTTTTTATTTTTATTTATTTTTTATTTTTTATTTTTTGGGGAAATGCTTGTTGTTCACAGGTGAACAACAATTAAGTTTTGTTGTTGCAAGAGTTGATCAATGCTGTGTATTGTACTTTCTTTCAACTACTAAAAGTCGCCCTGAATTGTAAAGTTTACACAACTTATTCCATCTTTCATGATCTCTAACTTTCTATAACGTAGAAAGTGGGGAGGGAGTGTGGGGGACTGTGTTTTTTCCTTCCACTCTTATGTGATTCCTGTACCTGCAGATTTCATTATGGGATACATAATTTCCCATTTTTTGCTTTTCCTTCCACTCAACCGTCACTGTTTTTAATCCTGAAAGCTGCTTGGTTGGATTTTCTAGAGGGATGCCTTGAGGACCACTTCTTGTAACCAAAGTTATACATTGGACGACGAGATGGCAGTTTCCTAATTGATTTAGCATTTGGTATATAGGGATTACAGTTCTTTTTAAGATTTTGTATCGTGTAAGTGAGCCAGTTGAAAGGCCAAAAGCATTTTGTCTTGGTTGTCCTAAAACTCTTGGAAATGATGGACGCATCCAAATTTTATCTATAGACGCTGCGTATAGCTGTGAATTTCCTTTTAACAACTGGCTAAGCTTGTGACTCATCGATGTAATTTTTCCTGGTTGGTATGTGACATTGGAAACCACAAGAAACCACAATCTCACTTCGGTACTTTCAGGAACCACAAGAAACTCCTTTCCCATGTGCATTTATTTTTCTTAGATTTGTGAGTCTGTGACTTTCTATCCATGCTGATACTCTTGGTTCTATACACTGTTGTGATTCAACTGCAAGATCTGCAATTAGGAAGACAATACTTGCAAGGTCTACTGTAGAGTTGGCTCTGTGGTTGGTGTTTTTGATGTACATTGCATATATTCACTAGACAATACTGTTCACAATATGAATTAATATGAAGGGGAAAGGTTGAAACAACTCAGCATTTGTTTATCATATCCTTTGCTGCTACCAATAAAAAAGTTGCTATTATATGCACTTAAAATCAGCTAAAAGTCGAAATTTGCGGAATAAATATTCTGTAGCGGGAATATTACTATCTAATTTTCCCACATAGAAGCCGTAATGATGCATATATATTCATGTGTATTGTACCTGAATCCATGTGCAATATTAGTTTGTTACTAGTATTGTTTGTGTTCTCAATCAATATGTAGAAACTCTTCTTGTTAGGAAGATAATCAACAGTTATTACAAAATTTCGTTGCCTGTGATCGGTATATTGCTGTTCTTCCTTAGTTTTAAGTGCTTTAAATTCTATAATGTTTCTTTCCTAATATTATTTTCTTGCTATGTTTTCTTTACTTCTGAAAATTGGTTCAATCTGCTTTTGCAACTCACTGGGTCATCCACACAAATTTTCAGAAATGAGGTGGAGGAAGAAGAAGATAATAAAAGTGTTTATGAATATTATATGAAGAAGTTGCACTTCCTGGTTTTGATTATACTTCTAGCTAGTAGAGCTTCAAATGTCACACTTTTAGCTGTATCTATGAATGATAATTCGCTTTCAGTGTTTTGAAATTGTTATTGGCAAGAAAAGTGAATGTCTAATGACAAAATTTTACCTTTATCATCTGCAGCTACGGGATTGGTTGGACTTATCTCTGAATCATTCTGTTCCATCTTCTTTGTTAATTCTTTCTAGGTAATTTAACTTCGACTTCTAAATATGATTTTCCGGTTCTGGACATCAGCAGTGCACTCAATTTTCCTGTTTCGTTACCCTTGCAGAGCCTTTGTTGTGTCTGGCAAAGTGAAGCCAGAGGAAGCTGTTCAAGCAACGCTCTCTTCTTTGCCAGATGAGCTAGTGGATACTATTCAAGTGACATCTTTGCCCTCTGAAGATTCTGCTGCAGAAAGGAGGAGAAAACTGGAGTTCCTGGAACTGCAAGAAGAACTAATCAAGGTTATTTGTTGACACTCTTGATTTTTGTTGAGAGCTAGAGTGGAACCCAATAATGTATAGAATGTGAGAAGAGAAAATAACAAAGAACAGTTAGAAAATTTCGTTAACTAACTGAACGAATCTTTACTTTTATAGTCATGCTAAATAGTCATAATACGTTATGTTGTGAATTAGCAGTTGAAGTTATTAGCATAGAGATTATGCGTAGAAGGTTGTTCTTGGAGAATTCTGAGTTTTGCTCTAGTGTGCTTGTACTATGAGGTTTCTTTAGCTTCTCCAATGTTCTGACAAATGCCACTCAGAGTTACCATACCTAAATCTAGCTTCAGAGTGCAGTTGAACTCTCCTTTTGATTTCTCATATTTGAATATCCTCCATGCTCTTGTCAATTGTTATACAAGTGCGTGTGTGTACGTATTAAATTTACTCTTCTTCAGCTTCGTATCTTTGTGTTTGTTAGTGGTAAATGTGTACTACTTCCTTTCCTAATTCCTCCACTTGACAAGTTCTTTTTGGCATTTGTCTTTCTTCCTCTAAAATTATAGGTTCTATTAGGCCTGTATCTTCTTTGTTATTCATTTTGAAGTAGTAACTGAACAGGAGGAAGAAGCTAAAGAGGAAAAGGAACAGGCTAGGATGAAGGATTCAATCGAAAAGCAGAAGGATGTGGCTTTGGAAGAGATGACCACCCCAACAACAAAAGAAGCCCAACAGAGGAAAGCAAAGATTTTAGATAAACAAGAGCAGCTTTGTGAAATCAGTAAAGCATTGGCTGTTTTGGCATCAGCTTCTGTAAGGATCCTATGGTCTGTTTTTAAATATCTTCTTTGTCCAATTAACATTTTAACCTGCTTTTTCTTCTTGTCTTTCAGTCTGTGAGCAAGGAACGTGAAGAATTCTTGAGACTTGTCAACAAGGAGGTACTCTGGACTGTTGCTTACAAATGAAATGTTAGGGATGCCTGTAGCATTATTAACTTGTCCCAGAAAAAAGAAAAAGGGGGGGGGGGGGGGGGAGATAGTGTCAATTGTTGGAATAGTAAACTAATATGATAACACTTAAATAGTAACGAAAATTTTGAATTAATCCATTAAGATTATTTTTGGAATATAATATATGACTGTACTTTTTAATAGTATGAGTCAATTGTTATACATCGTAATCATACAGTTGGTGCCGCATGTGGCTCCATTATATATTTAGATTATGTTTAAAAATTGTATTTGTATGTCACCCTTTTTTTTTCCCCCATTTTAACAGTTGGTGGTAATCTTTTGAAACACAACCATGTGGTGTTAGTTTTGGCAAAGTCACTAGACAGGCAATTGGTGACCGTTTCATTTTCATTGTTTTTTTCTTGAGGTGCTTTCTGTTCTCTTAATTACTTTCCAACTAGAGTTAGAAACCAGAAAGTATATGGTTAAGATACATCATAAATGACCACTCTCCGGCTATATTTCCCACATTACTGACTATTGAAATAATTAATTATGCTTGGACGTTATCTCTTTTGTATCTTATTTTGTTGGTAGTTTTTGGTGATACCGATGTAGAAAGCTATGTTTTTCTTTAGTGAGTTCCCCAGTGGAATTACCAGTCAGTTTCTCGGTGATATTCTTCTTTGTTGCTGACATTGTCATTTGCAGATAGAGTTGTATAATAACATGGTGGAGAAAGAAGGTACAGATGGTGCAGAAGAAGCAAAGAAGGCATACAGAGCAGCTAGGGAGGACAGTGACCAAGCTGTAGAAAAGGCTTTAGGTGACAAAGTTTCTTCAGCACTCAGAGATAGAGTAAGGACGGTTATGATTTTAAGTGCCATGGATTTCCAGTATTCGTCTTGATTTCTTTGCTAAATTTGGCACATATGTTTTGGTTGATGCATTTGCGATGTTCAGATAATCAACATTTTTAATTGGCTGCCCAATTGCAGGTTGATGCTATGCTTCAAAAGCTTGAAAAAGAAATTGATGATGTGGATGCCACAATTGGTGATCGGTGGCGTCTGCTCGATAGGTATGGTGGTAGATGCTATAATATTTCCCTGAATCTTTTGCAGGATTAAGCTTTGCGCTGGTGCAGGCTAAAATATGGGCGTGCAAACTTTTTAGAGCCACACAATTTACACAAGTGATAGTAACCGTCTGCTATTTTATGGTTTCTTAATTGACTGGATAAATTGGTTGTTTCACGATAAGTATGTCGGCTTGGTTGTTCACCTGATGTGTCTATTCTAGTTTCTGGCATAAGGATTCATGACGGACCTTCTTGTATATACATCTCATTTTAATAATTTTACAGATACTGAAATCCTCTATCATTTGTACGGGATTTATTCTTCTCTCATTTAAGTGTCTCTACATTTTTATTTGAAGTATTTAAACATAGTTTCGCCTAAAATTCATCATTCTATTAGATGTAATGATGATACATTCCTATCATGTGTATGATATCGGAGGTGTTGGGCAGGGACTCTGATGGCAAGGTGACACCTGAGGAAGTAGCATCTGCTGCCATATACCTTAAGGACACCTTCGGTAAAGAGGGTATTGAAGAACTTATTAAACAACTTTCCAAAGACAAAGGTTAGTTGTAGACACTTTTTTTGTTTTTTGTTTCCCCCCTGTTTCTTGTTTCTTATTGTTATTGTGGGAGATTTGCACTTGGCAACATTGTTTAACACCCTACTCCATCCCTAACAGCAGGAGAAGAAAGGGGGAAAAAAGGGAATATCAAAGGGGACGAAAAAGCCCATAAAAAAAGAAAAAAAAAAAAGGAGAAAAGAAAACCAGGATGAGTATAGGAAGAAGTGACCTAGGGGAAATTCTCCTTCTTTTGAGACACTTCAAATAGAATTGAACTCTAGAATTAAAACTTCTCTTCTGAAAATTTTTGTCGCATTTCAGATGTTGTTTCAGTCGAACATTAAGCTTTAGCTAACCTCTTTGGTTTGATGCCTTTGAACCTTTGATAAGTCTCTTATATTTTATTTTTTCATAATTATGTCAGAATCCCGAGTCAATTGTGATTTTGATATTAATCAAGTCTGTTTTCCTGTCTGCAACAGAGGGAAAAATCCTTGTGGAAGATATTGTCAAGTTAGGCAGTCGAGCTGAAGAAGATGAAACAGCTGAAGCTGGCAAAAAATAATACACTTAGGCAACATCACGATTTCAACATTTTTCTGGTAGTTGTCATTCGAATTACCAAATCCATTTACAGGAAAGCTACAGAAGTTCTTTCTATGTATTGTGACGTTGGCCGCTTGAAGAACTAATGGATAGAGGACATTTATCACTGTCAAATATTTATTGAGATATAGAGAAAGTAAAATGATGCATATGGCAATGCGTGACTATGTGGATTTGCAGTTGTAATTTTTTCTCTTTTCATGATTTGGAAACATCGATCTCTTAAAGAAGTCGATTCAGAACGCAGGATAATTAATTTTACTTCTTTCCTGGGCTTGTACGGGGTTAATCAGAATGCCTGGTTGGTAGAACGAAATCCAGATGAGTGGACATCGTATTGAGTTTGAAAACTAAATTTTCGAGGATCATGTTCGTCAAGTTGCAGCGATTCCTCGTTACCTTGACTTAAGATTCGTTCTTATGATGGATGTATGTTTTGTTATTTAACTTCTTCACCCAGCATAATCACCACAACAATCTTATGATGGATATTTGTTACGGTACACTAGAGCAATGATTATCGCTCATTTATATTTGAGAGATTATATACTTCTGAAAACTTTGGCTAGATGAAACCTGTAGGGGTAAAAGAATCAATCAAGCCTTGTTTTTTGATCTAATGACATGTAACGTTTTTCATCTCCTACCTTATTTGCAGCGGCAAAATGAAAATTAGGATTTTAGCAAGAAAATGGAATTATTTGTTGGTCCTGATTGTTTGGTTCTGTTTTTTAAAAATATGTTTTTAAAAATTTTAAACATATTTTTTAATTAATTTTTTATCTCACAAATACATTTATTAAAATTTTTTTTAAAACTATTATAAAATAATTTTGTGAAAATACCTCAAAAAAAAAAAAAATTCAGCGATTCAATGACTGGTATACTAACTGCGGAATTACATGAATGATAATAAAAAAGTCGAGTCCACGTATGGTATGCGAACGGATTCTAAAAAGCTTTCTTCAACTGGGAAAAAAAAAAAAAAAAAAAAAGCCTGCGGGGTTGGTCCCAGTCAGGGTTGGTTAAAGTTGCACAACAAAAGCGCGCCACGTTGCTGTCATTAGAAACTTTTGTTTTTTGGAAGCTTACCTGGGATCCTTCAATCGATCCCTTTCTTTAATATTTAATATTAGTACAACTTTTAATAATTTGCTGCCACCAGTCCATCTTTGTAATCACTAGCCCACGACTGAAAAAGAACCAGAAAACTTCTCGCTCAATCTAGCCTTCTTTCCTTCAAACACCAGGCAGGCATTCCTAGCTATCCCAACCCCACCTTCAGTTTTTTTATTTATATTTAAATAAGTTACAGACCCCAGAATTTCCCCCACCCCATTAAATTTGATCCAGTAAAAGTTCAAGAAAGATCTGATTTTTATTCAAAATTTCAAATCAGTTAATAACCACAAATACTACAAAGGCATTTATGATAATAGAGTAACAGACTTCCAATTTTTTTGAAGAAGGAAAACAAACAGAAAAGATGGTTTCTTTATCTGAGATTAATGAAGATGGAGGAGGGAGGAGGAGGATCAGAGGCAGTGCAAATGGTAGCACTAATGGTACAAGTGCTGATGCACAGAGTAGTACTACTGGTATTAGTGGGAGTGAGAAAATGAGGAAATTGTTGTTGGGAATAGGATTTTGGGTGCAGGGATTGAGGTGTTTACCATGGCTTGGGGTGAATTTTTTCCTAAAAGATGGGCTTAGAGTAGACTCTGCTACTTTGCAGATTCTTCAGAATTCTGCTAATTTACCTATGGTGGCCAAGCCCTTTTATGGTATTGTCTCTGATTCCTATTATATATTTGGCCAGCATCGAGTTCCCTACATTGCTATTGGAGGTACTACACTTTCTTGCTCTTTCTTTTCCTTTTTTTTTTTTGAATTTTATATAACTTTCATGCTCAGTGGTTTATTACGTACTACTTCATTGCAATGACTTGCTCAAAATATTTGAATGTTTATTTGTTGGAGGAATTATATGCTCATGAAGTTCTAATTTCAAGATTGCATTTGCTGTCAAATTTGCTCTCTGTGGCTTCCTTTCTGTCTGTAAAATCGGCCTGAACCGTTGAGTCAGCTAGCAAAAGTAGTTGCTGTTTACACAATCTCAAATAAAGATCAAACTCAGTCCATTTGAACCTAATGGTCCAGTTCAGCATTGAACCGGCAATGAGATGAGTAATTGTATAATACAGAAGAAATATATTTATTATCTGTATTTATATTTGTATGCATATAAGAAGTGTATAAACTACATGCGCACACTAACTCGGCCTTGAGTGCTTTTCTCTTTTATATTTTTCTTGGGCCGGGGGTGTATAGTTGTAGGTAATGGATCTATTAGACTGTTGGAAAGAGATCTGCTATAAGAAAGAGCAACTTTTAATATATATAAACTATTTGAAGCTTGCCCTGAGATCCATGGAAAGCCTTTCTCTATTTGCAATAAAGTGATGCAGTATATTTTAGTACTGCAGTAACTTTTGCTGAAATCAATCTGGCTAGCTCACAAAGTCGTGTGTGAAAATACCAGCGTTTTGTACTCTCAATCATTGAAATCTCACCTACCTCGTTCCCCTTCACTAGATAGGGTTACATGTGCAAGTTGGAGTTCCAATTTTTAAATTGGCCCAAGAGTCTCAATCCATCAGAAAGTCACTGGTAGTAGGTACCAATCATGCATGTGATTCTGATATAAGCCTGGGTAATAGTAAATGCTGTACTCAATTATAGTTTGAAGAGAGAAAAGAAAGAGGAAAAATGTTTTCTTCTTTTGAAAATAGTGAGGAAAGAGGCAGAGGTAGGAGGAGAAGAGACAATAGTAATGGAACTAAGAATACCATTACTGAAAACATTAGTCCTGATACACAAAGTTCTTCTGCTAATAGCAGTAGAAGGATTGAGAAAATGAGGAAACTCTTGCTGGGAATAGGTTTTTGGGTGCAGGGTTTTCGTTTTTGTCCATGGCTGGCAGTGAATTTTCTCCTAAAAGATGGGCTAAGAGTAGAGCCGTCTTCATTGCAGATGCTTCAGAGTTCTGCTTATTTGCCTATGGTTGCCAAGCCCTTCTATGGAATCATGTCTGATTCCTATTATACATTTGGTCAGCATCGTACTCCGTACATTGCTATTGGAGGTAATTAACTTGCTTGGTTTTTCTCCCCCACACACCCCTCCCCCCCCCAAAAAAAAAAAAAAAAAAAAAAAAAAAAAAAACCGAAAACAAAATGCTCACGGGCTTGTCGAAATGAGTTTTGAAAACTATTTGAACTTCTATTGATTGATAAATGTCAAATCTGAAGAGAAATTATGAAAATAGTGTTGTAAGGTGTTATTAGTTTCCATTTGACATAGTAATTTCTGATGTATTGGATTTCTAAGGTTGAAGTGCTCTTTCATATGTAGATCTTGTGTACTATCAGAACATTGAAAAGTTGACAAATGTCAGCGTGCTTTTCTGTGGTCTGAACCTATTAGATTAATTAAGCTTTTATGAGTAATAGCTAGTCTAGACATAAGTTATACTTGAAAGACCAGATTTCAGACTTATTGGTGTGAATATAAAAAATCTAAACAAAAAGGAAAGAAAGCAAATAAAAGGAAGTAACTAACATCACTGAACCTTTGCCTTCATTGTCTAATTTCACTGCCAGTGGAGAAAACAGCCGACTTTACATCTTATAGAATAGCATTAATATCTTATAGAAAAGCATTAATCAGAAAGGAACGCTCTTATGATTTCTCATCATTTCTTTGAGTCTTTAAGCTTTAATTGTTTTCAAGTTTTTGAATGCCCTCATTTAGGTTTAAAATGCTTGAATGAAATTGACATCTACTTTTCTCTGAGCCCTCATTTAGGTTTAAAATGCTTGAATGAAATTGACATCTACTTTTCACTGACATCATCAGAGCTTTATGTTTAGAAAAACAGAAGTCATTATCAACAGAAAAGACAACTTTCTGTGTCTCTTGATTTGCTACCTTATTTCTTTAGGAATGTTTTACAAAGTCCCGATTTAAGAAAATGAGCTTTTTATTTTATATAAGTTGTGCTTTCTATGAGTCTGTTGTGTACAGTTTTAACTTCTGACCTCCGTGCTGATTCAATGTTTATCCTTACAGCTGTTCTGCAAGCAATTTCTTGGCTTGCTATAGCATTTCTTTCACAAACAGGTATCCCATTCTGCACGGTCACCTTTTTTCTCCTCCTTGGGAACTTTGGTGCTTCAATAGCGGAGGTTGCAAATGATGCAATTGTTGCAGAGACTAGTAAACAGCCTGTTTCCTCAAAGAACTCAAAATCATCTTCCTCTGGTAAGCTTCAGTCATTTGTCTGGATGGCCTCTGCTATTGGTGGTGTTATGGGAAACCTCCTAGGTGGTGTTGCTATCGAAAAATCTTCTCCTCAAGTAATATTCTTTATGTTTGGCATTATTGTTGGGATTCAGTTTCTCTTAACGGCTTTCATTCATGAAAGCTCTATAAACCTTCCAAAGGCTTCATCAAATCTGGGGGTAAAGAAACAACTTTCAGAACTCTTGGCTGCACTAAGGAAACCTGAGATATCGTATTCAATAGGTTGGTTTGCAGCAACTTATGCCATAATTCCTTCCCTGATAGGCTCTATGTTCTACTATCAAACAGAACATTTAAAGATTGAATCATCAGTCTTGGGGATCTCAAAGGTAATCGGGCAGGCAGCAATGCTTCTCTGGGGTGTCATTTATGAGAAATACTTCAAATCTGTACCCCCAAGAAAAGTAATCTCATCCATTCAGGTTACCCTGGCCTTCTTCATGCTATCGGACATTTTGTTTGTGAAGGGCATATACAGAACGTTGGGATTTCCAGACTCTCTTTATGTGGTGGTTTTCTCAGGAGTTCTTGAGGTTTTATTCTTTATGAAAATTCTTCCTTTCTCTGTATTAATGGCTCAACTCTGCCCACCAGGTTGTGAGGGATCTGTTATGGCATTTCTCATGTCCTCTGTTGCCCTTGCACTTATAGTGAGTGGATACTTTGGCGTTGCGCTTGCATCATATCTCGGGGTCACTGGAAACGACTTCTCAGCCTTCCAACTTGCCCTTCTTATACAAGCAGCGTGCACACTCCTACCACTTTATTGGTCATACTTGGTTCCTGATACTGTGAAGTCAAAGACTAATGGCAAAGAAAACTGAGCAGCTGGCTGAGTTCAAAGTCCAGTGTTTGTGGGAGCAGATCCACCATTTCTTTTAGGAATTCTTTTATACGTGTAGGCAATTGGTAATTTCACTTGGATGGCTGATGTATATTTTTTGTTCCAAATAAATAAAGGCTGAGTTTCCGGTCTGTTGTTTGACTTAGATAACCGATAATTCCTCTGAGGAACTGGCTGATTGCAGCTCAGGCATTTAGCGACGCTAAATAAAAATAATAAGTGATGAGGAGATGGGAAAACAGGGGGGAAAAAAAAGAAAAAAAACAAATTCACTACCCTCTTGCCAAGTATGGAACACGTTGGCGACTTAAAAGAAGATATGAAGAACCAAGCAAAACATGAAAAAAGAAAAAGGGTCGTGAATTGATGATCTTTCCGATTTCCGTTTCCTTGTGTTCTATATCACTTACAGCGACTGCCTCTAATTTTTGCTTAAGTCGCACTTTCATGTTCGATGGAATTAGATGGAGTTTAAAACCTGGATACGTACTGATAGTGCTAAGAGTGTTGATATTGGATTTGCTGATCTTTGTACAACATTTCGTTTTTCGTTTAATATGTAGTATTTACAAGATAAGTAAACTACAGGGAGTCATAATTTATTATGATTATATAATTTTTACTAAAGAAATACGAATTTCAGATGTTAATATTTGTTTTTTAATGTTATGATGTATTATTGTAATTTAAAGGGTCTTTTCATAACTAAATTTAATATTAATGCGGAAAATTATTAGATTAGAGTTTTTTGAATCCGCATGTTTGATAATGAAATTACTTTATTATTTTATCATTTAACATTTTAACAACTACTTAATTTGCGCACAAACTTTAAAGTGAAGAATTTTCACTTCATTTGTTGAATTTTAATCACGTGAGGTATTCGCTCACTCTCACATACATATACACACTCACCTTTGTGCGGGCATGCACTTTGTGATATTTGCATACATACACTCTGTCTCAACACATATATGCTCATGATTGCAGGTATGCATATATTTTTTTCTTTAATTATGTAAACTTTCTTTTTATCATATACATTCTCTCGTAAGAATACACTGTTTCTCATGTGGGCATACATAACCACACTTTCACATATATACACTCACATTTTCTCTCTCTCTATCTCTCTCAAAGTCTACTTCATACACACATTCTTGCGCACACTTTCTTGCTCACACTCTTGCACATATTCAAATATATATATATATATACACACACACACACACACATACATATTATTATTTTTTCACCTCCATACATACACACACACACTCTCTCTCTCTCTCATAAATAGACATACGTACATAATTTTTCAAATTTTAGAATTCAAAATTTATATTTCAATCTTATTAAATGGGTCCATATAATTGGTCTGAGACAAACCAGCTGTCCTGATTTCCTAATAAATTGAAAATTTTTTTTTTTTTCGACACAGGGGGTGTCCCGACTTTTGCCGGACTATTCCCCCTGGGGCTGTGAAGAGCCTGCCCCAAGATGCACAGTAAGGTCACCCCCAGGAGTCGAACCCCGGACCAGCCCCCTAACTAGGAAGGCTGGAGCCATTCGACCACCCGAGGGGGGCATTAATAAATTGAAATTGTTGATTCTTAAATTTTCGCAACTTTACCATAGAAAGAGAGGAGATTGACATGGTCGTTGCGGCATTGAATCTCACACGTGTGCATATTCATTAGTTGGTCTGCCAAACTAACAAGAAGTAATGTTTCCGTTTTTTGATGGATTTTTTGGAATATTTTTAAAATTTTTTTTCCAAATCCGTTTAGATAAGTGAAAAATTTTTAGTTAAAAAATTAAAAAAATTTTTGGTCAAACTTTTTCAAATCACAAGTTTTTCATTTGAAATTTCAAATGAACTTTAGATACGTTTTTATACAATTATTCACAAAAGCAAGTATGTTTATGTTCAAAATTTGTTTAGAAAAACTGAAAAAATCAAGAGTAACAAAATGAGATCCATTTTCAGTAGGTTTTGAGATCAGATGACGAAGCGGACGACGAAGTAGATGATAGAGCGGACGTCCGCTTCTCTAAGCGAACAACGAAACGGACGTCCACTTGTTTAACGAAACGTCCGCTTCAAAGACAAATTTGTCTCAGCAAGCACTAAGGCACGGATGCTGGCAGGGTCCATGCCAGTGTTCGCTGAGACATTTTTGTCTTTGAAGCTAAGTGGACGTCCGCTTCACTACTTTTTTCAAAATTTTTGAACTATTTAAACATTTTTTCAATCACTTTTCAAACCACCATTATGTTACTTCAAAAAAATTTTCACATTCAAATACTTTTTTACCTTCCAAAAAAGTCAACAAAAAAAATCTAAATAATTTTTTTTCAATAATTCTCAAAAAACACTCTAAATAATACTGTCCAAATGGAGCCAACAATTGCCCCTGCCTGGTGTAAAAATTTGCAACACAATTTCAAGAAAGTGTAAAAGACCTACTAGTTGGTCACGATTTAGCCCAATAGGCTGTGTCAATAGGTCGAATTCCACTTGAAAATGCACCCCCCCCCCCCCCCCCCCCCTCCATATTATTGTTTCTACTACTTTATCAAAGGATTATACTCTAATTTCTGATACTTTTACTTGCAAAAACCAAAAATCAAAATGAAACGAATTATTATTGATGTTTTCAGAAAACGATATGTGGCTGTATATTGCATACCATCCGCTATGTATTATGTTGTTTGTAATGCATTTTCCTAGGCAATTCAATTTAACCGTGGCTTTCAGGGCCAATGGTGGACAGATTGCTTCTTAAGAAATTTCCTCCCTCCTTTCAGTAAAGCTGAATAAACACAGCTTCACACACTAGTATGCCCCCTTTGTTGGAATACTAGTATGATGGCAAAAAGCTCAGGTACCTTAATCATCGTCCCCATCAATGCCGGACACATTAACGCCCTTCCATTTTCTTAACGGCATTAAACAACAGAGGACCATGAGTGCTGCTGCAAAAACACTTCGGGCCAAAAACTTGACACAATGCAAGTACAAACCCAAGTACAAGGCACATGTCCAAAAATAATATCCTTCTGGTAACTTGGAAGCGGCAAAGGAAAAATTTCTTTTCTCATTTCTTATTAATCAAAGTGCATAATAAGTACAAAGGTAATGCAACCATTTATTTATTTAGATGACAATAAAATAAATAAGTCCTCAAACTTGCTCGTACAAACACCTGATAAATTGAGCGCTTAGATACAGTACTTAAATAAATGAGGCCGCAACTACTGCACATAAAATTTTCAGTTTCAGTTCAAAATGGTCCAAATATTATATAATCTACACCAGCAAAAAGCTGGCATACTTCGCACCTAGGAATAGCCTTTGAATGCACAGAAGGGAATTCTTGGTGACCTCACCATTCTCGTGGTTCATCAACTTCATCACCCTCTCCTTAGCTTTGAGGTCGGTAACTATTACCCGACCAGCAGGATGGTACTGAATGAATTGTGAGAGATCAAAGCAAGCAACAGCAAGTGTCCTTGGATCATTGGAGGTGTCCAAAATTGTGATGAGAACTCGCAGGATCTACAGTGACAGAATATTAAATTCATGTTTTAGCATAAATGATTATTAGCAAGATTCATTTGTCAAAGGTAAATATTTGCAACAAACAAGTACAAAAAGTACACAAATGAGAGCTTGAAAATAGGGAAATTGAGCAGATTTTTAATTGCATTTTGGAACTTGCTTACAGGTTTCAATTTTTTACATGTGTAGTCAACGAAAGTGAAGCACAAATCTTCAATCAATTGATTTGATTTAGTAAACCACGTCAAACAAACCTATGTGTTTCCTTTTCCTAATTTTACTAGACACAAGCTTGAACCAAGGTCAGGATTTTATGTCCTTGCTGGTGAATTTTAAGAGTAAGGTGCTATTTCATTGGGTTATAATTGACAAATTTCAGATACGAATTTTGTTTTAGATACTAAATAAACAAATCTCATAATAACTGATATACTATTACAAAAGACTTTGGCATTTCGATAATTATTAATAGAAGCAGAATTTCTGTACATGCAAAAATATAAGTAGAAATTAGGCATGCTTGAGTCTGTGTATCTGCACCTTAGTTTGCATTTTCCACAAAACTACCAGTAAGAAATTATTCTCCATTATTAAGAAAAGAATTTCTCAACATGCATAAATTTGATTTTATGAAATTAATGCATGTAAGAGAGTGTATCTACATCTTAGCTTAATTTTGCTATCAACTACTGATAAAAAAATTACATGGTGAACCTCGATAATGAATATATCAGAATACAAAGTATTTAACTAATAACATGATAAATATTGATTATTTTTATTAGCAAAGAGTAAAATCATCTGTAAAAGTATAGTAAATATCATTTTCTGGACTAAATTTCTTTATAATGGCAAAAAAAAGTCATTCACTCAATGGAAGTAATTTTTCTTGGCAAATGAAACTAATTTTAAAATGCATCAACTAATTATTTCAATCAGGTATATCACATCACTTTGAGATGGAAAAACTATACTACTAGTTACTAGTTATAGCTAATAGAACTCTGGTCTCCTAAAATCCAAATGAAAGCTTACAGCAAATCCCTTTCACAAAGCATCACCAAATCCTCCATCAGGAGGGATGCAAGAGATGTTGTAGACTGCAAATTTTCGAAGCTCTCATTTGTCCTTTTGGGCTCAACATAAATTTTGTTCATAAGTGGGAAAACTATGTTAAAAAGCTGTGGAAAGCAACTTTAAAGTAGCCAAAATAGCCCACCAACTCCAGCTTAATGATGAAATAATTAATGTATCATCCTTATTTTGTGAAGTGCTTAACAGATTTGCCATGCATAGTTTCTAAAACATCAACTGACAATGTATAAAGCTCATCAATAAATGATTTTACTAGGATCAGCCCGAGCTTTACTTTTCACTTATTTATTTTACTTTGAGAACAGAAGTAAACATCAGCCTCCACCTCTAATTCCAAGTATTAGCCTTACCTACATCCCAAATAATAGAAGTTCAAAAATAGGTTTTCAAATAAGACAGCAGTAAGTATTGACAAATGCAAAAAAGGAAGGAGAGAGAGGGGGGAGAAAAGAGCAGAGAAAGATAGTCATCAAGCAATTGGCAAGCTTGTCACATTCCTTCCCACCTTTAACAGCCAAGAATTTGTTTTAGGTCCATGTACGGAACATTAGTTGTCCAACAATGTTCCTCAAGTGTGGCAATAACTTCATCAGAATCAACCATAGAGGACTCTTTTACAGTTAAATAAATATCAAAAGAAGGAAATGGGCTACCTGGAAGTCATTCTCCTCAAAGTTTGTAACATTCTCGCGCCAGAAAATGGGATCTTTGTGCATTGGGGACCAATCAAGATGACCAAGAAGAACTTCCTGTTTGTACTTATCAAAAGAACTCAATTTCTTGATGTTGTCCTTAAGTCCTTCTTCCAGTTGATTCAGGGCCTCCAACAAATCCTAATGGAACACCACAATTAAGTATATTAATCTACAAGAACCACATTAACTTGCCAAAAATGATGGAATCCAACTCCTCCCCAAATAGGCACAACATCTGCTCACTTCCATGGTCCAGGGGAAGGAAAGGGTGACTCACATGACTCAGCTTGGAAGACAAATAAGAAACGGGAGAATTAGGTTCTATCTTATTGAAGAGCATAGGAAGAAAATGAAAGAGACAAAGAAGATAGGAAACAAAAAAAATTCAGCTTTCTGATGATGTTGGTTGATCAAATTTAACCTCCACAACAGGGAAATTCAATACTTCGAAATCAGGCAACATGGCAATATATGCAAATTAGGCATGACTAAAATATATGCTCCATAAACTATACAACTGCACATACAGATATTTAGAGACTATGCTTAAACAATAACATTTTGGCAGGTCAACAACAAAACAATGCTTTTCCCGGACATTGTTTTGTTGAAACAAGCAAAATCATGGTTCCGAACAACTTAGGAATGAAATTAGACCCATAAAGAAAGGTATCAATGTGGCTAACCATATCTATGCATATATAAACTCCCAATCACTATCAACCGATTATATTCTCTTACCTCATCACTCCAAGCCTGTGCTTTCAAACTTTGAACAATTTGTGGCAGTCCCAGGTCCACCATCTGAGCACCAAAATTCCCTTTGTGGAGCAAGTTCCTAAGCATTAAGATGACAACCCTGACTACCTACCAGACATGAATTAATGAATGTCATGAATTTGGATCAGCAAAAACATTGTTCTACAATTGTTTAACAACAGCTGATGGACGTTAAATATGCCATTGATCACAAAACTGTGGCTGACTAAATTAATGAATCTAAGAATGAAGACAGCCAATACCAAGAGAGATAAGCATGACAGCCACCAATGATTGTTATACCATGCTGTTCCTAAATAAATGCATAAGAATGATAAAGCTTAGCATAAGGACAGAAGCTTACCTTTTCCTTTGTTGAACCTTTAACAACTTCAACTAATCGAGGTAGTGCCCTAGATGTAGCCAGATATTCAATTGCTGGTTCATAGTAAGACAAAAGCCAGACACACAGGCATGTTTCATACAGGAGCTGTTCCCAAGAAGAACAAGAATCAGAAACAACTCTAAAATGCCATAAATACACAAAGCACAAAAAATGAGACTTAGACCAATTTTTTGAACTTCTTATGAGTGGAATCTGATGTACATATGCCTTAACAGCCAATTCAGGGGCAGTGACTTAATGATCAAAAAATGTAAATACTTGTAACTTTAGCCATCAAAATTACCTGCATGGACTGCTGAGTCGAAGCTGGAGATATTAAAGGAACAAGTAACTTCACACCATCCACCTGAACGAATAAAGATCGGATCACTGGCTCTTTTAACAGAGTTGCAAGGCAATTGATAGCTGTGGGGATGCCACGACTAGGATGAGAAGGTTTCTTCAACTGCACAAACAGAGAAAGCTCAGCATCTAGAACTATCTTTTATTAATTAGCTTCTATGCATATCCAGAATTGCAAGTTCATTAGCACATTTTCTCTCCCTTCATTTCTCTCTTATCTTAAAAAGAGGAGTTGAAAATATTCTTTTTTTTTTCCCCAATCATTGATAAAGATGACCACTGTGATTCAATCCCAATGGTAAAAACTTAATCGACTTTAATGAGACAACAAAATCCTAAAGGCTAAAACTCTGTGCACAATTGAACATACACGCTCTCAGAAGCACTTCTGTCCTCACTTCATTAACCAGAAGAACATTGGGAAGTCAGCATTATGAGATGCACCAATTAGTGACAGCGCAAGGCAGCTTTTTATGTAATTTCCACTCTGCCTTGGGTAATGACTACCTAGTTTGAGTGTCCATAAAGGAACTAATACAAAGATCATGGTGCTTTTACATTTCCATCATTGAAAGCACCACTCCCCCCCTCCCTCCCTTTAACCCTAACCAAACCATGGTGGTTATTATGACAAGTTCTACACCCAGTATCATAAAAAGTCTTCAAACTCAAGACCAATTTTTTGCACTTTTCCAGCTAAACAAGTTTTACACTATATAATCAGTCGCTGAAGTCTAAGGAATGCTACCTGGTTTAGAGTAAACATATAATCTTTGTGTCCACAGCTGTAAGGTCTGATAAACAAACAATGCACAATATTCCAATATGCTGCCATTAAAATCTGAATCTTTTACTAACTTGTATCTACTATCCATGTAGATGCTTCCTGCATATAAACAACTACCATTCCACCTAATCACCAAATGCCCCTTGATTGTAACTAATTCACCTTTGGATAACGTTTGAATGTCTAAATTTTTCTATACAATAACAGTTTAAATTAGTCTTAGTCTTAATTGAATGCCTAAAATTAACCACCTTCTCTTCTAAATATCAACAATTCATGCCCAGTAACGCATACAATCCCAGAACTTGATAAACATCATGTTCTTACTCCTGCATTGAAACATAAGTATACTACCTACCCTCCTCAACCTGGCAGCATCCAAAAAGAAAAAGATAATCTCATACAAAGTGCCAACATAAACAGGGAAAATACGTACCTGAGCACAAAGCCACCCAACCAGGCCTTTCAAGACATCATCAATGGTAGTAGCTTTCTTTATTGAATCTGAAGTACCTCCATTTGTGGTGAAACCATCATGAACCTTTGGTCTAGCACTGAAGTAATAGAAGTCAGTAGAGTTACATTAAGCGCAAAATCTTCTTGCTTAGAATTACATCACACGGGTCATGATTGCAGTACCTCACTAATAATGACAGTATCTTACAGCTCTTCTCTTGAATAAACCAGTTACCTTTCCAGAGCAATCTACAAGTAGAAAAGCACTGTGACATTTCAGCTTTCATTCTTTAAGAAAACAAACACTACTTAATTGAGGGTCTCTTTGGACTATAAGCTTGTTGAAAAGATTAATTTGCACACAATTATGTTGAGCACAACAGTAAATTTTTTGATGGAGAATTCAATTACTAGCTTATAGAATCCGGTTACAATAGATATATCACCACAACAGATGTAAAGAAGTAAATAAAAAGTCATAACATTAGAGAAGAATTTTGCCTCAGAAAAGTTTCATAAGTGTCCTCGCTTGCAAAAGACTTGTCATGAAACAATCTTGCTCTTTTGGGGTTTGCTGCAAAAGAGGAATAAATTAGGTCATATGAAATATTAAAATATTCTTGCAAGCTATACTACTTAGGCCAGTGGGAATGGAAAATCATTATTCAAAAGCTCTATTGTTTCTTTCCTTACCAGTGAGCATTTCATCAATTAAAGCTAGAACATATTCTACTGTTTCTTCTTTGAATATGTCTTGTAAAATGCTGATGAACACGCGGATATAAGATGGGCCATCCTGTAAGTCAAGTTCAATACAATTATTTTTTAAAATCATACTTCGTGACCCCTGTATGCCATCCTATTAAAACACATCAGCTATGGATAGATAACTATCAACACCCAAAAACAATGACTCACAACTAAATAGCACTATGACAGCCCTCCAACACATCATTTGCTGCCATCAGTGGGAGTCCATGACTCTAAATGAACAGATCCGCTTAAGCTATGATCATGAATGGGAGATAAATTATTGAGGATGCAGAAGAAACATATATGATCACATGTGACCAAATGAAGTTGCCAAGTTGGACATCTGTTATCCTAAAAGTCTCAGACAGACTAATGTCAGTTTGAGGCCTCCCAACAAAGTTTCAATTATGCACATAACATCCCAATTCTGGTAACAGCTCTTAACCCAGAAACTAAGTTTCTCCGATAACTGAAAATTGCTAAGGACCTATCTGTATTTTCTGCAGCTATGTAACCTAATTTCACAAGCACATGCTATAAATAAGACACGAAATGTTTTCTTAGATAACTTCAACAAATAAGATTGCATGTAATGCCTATAACAATTTTTTATATCTATCAGCATTCTTTGTCTAAGAATAGCCAAAGGTGAAAGACATTTGATATGCAGAAGCGTTAAAACTTCTTCAAGATGAAGCATTTTACGATGCATACCGATGAAACTGTAATTATAATTTTCCAATTGATTAAAGACAGAGATAGTCTAGTCGGGTCCAACTAAAACAGCAATAGAAATGAAAATTACATCATCCAGTAATTGGGCTTTGTAATTTTCAGCCTTTTTGTCATATCGTCTTAAAAGCTGAAGCCCAGTTCCGGTTATCAGCTTAGTTGTCATGTAAGTCTCCCATGGTATATCCCTCCTCAAAACCTGAAACAAATGACTAGATCAGATTGTTGATAAATTCAATCACCCGCGGCGGGGGTGGGGAAAGAAAAGCTAAAAACAAATAGGCATCTGTAAAACATGTTCCTTCATTGTCATCCGGAAATGAACAGAATAACACAGACAAAAAGATTATAATCTAATTGTATTCTTGAAGGATAGTTGAGCTAAGTTAGATTCCAATGAAGGTTTCCTTCATAGAGCAATTATAATTTCCAAGTAAAAAAAGAAATTCTATCACCATTTTTCTAAAACAGTCAGAAAAATTGCACACATAGGTAAATTCTAATTATAATATGGGTTGTTCTTGGGTGGCAAATGCTGAATTGTACCCATCCAACTATTTTGCCTACGATTATTGTTCTAAATACAACTACCCGTACAACTTCTTATTCCTATTTTTGAGTTCTAGTATGGAGAACAATGGTGGTAGCAAAATAGTTGGATGGGTTCAATTTCGCACCTAAGAAAAAATCCCTATTAATATTACCGGCAATATTACAGTTCGGTACTTGGAAGAATCCAGATACGCGGTCCATTCTCCTCCTTATGAGTTAGGTTGTGGATATCGAATTTGAATAAAATCCAGAATAACTAAAGGAAAAATGCACAATCCCCAAATGTATAAAATTTAAAAACAAACTCATAAAGCCTAAATCCGCAAACTTCGTATAGAACACAAAATTAGTGCATATCCCACAGAACTTATTAGCACAAAATATAGCCCAGAATCAGCTTTTTTTTTTTCCTCTTTAATTAACAACCAAAAAGTATCACTTTCAAAACCATAATCAATCGATCAAGTCAGTTAGAGGAAGAGCTGTACAATTTTATTTCAAGTAAAACACACCTAGATAAGCAATCCAAAATTGAAACAAGAGTTCACAAAATAAAATAAACTAAAAAAAATGGATCTAATAACAAACCTATTTATTTATTTTGCAAATACAACTGAGTTACCTGGTCGGTGGTAAGCTCGGCGTGATCCATCGTCATTGAAGAATTAATTGGTATCTGTTATTGAGATCCAAATGCTGATGCACTTAAGCTGTTTGTTAATAATACCACTGCTGAGAGATTGAGATTAAAATCGCTTTCTCTGGTGTCTACGTTCTCTGCTGCAACGAATTATTGTTAACGTTAACGGTATTTCCCTCACGTTTTTGCTTCCTCCTCCCCAATATTTTATGATCCATGGGCTATGAATTTTTTTTTTTTTTAACATTTTCCAGGACTGGGTAGTCCGCTAAATAACGACCCAATGTTTAGGCCGTTGCTCACACTGATTGTCCAGCCCATAAGAACACTTGGTCTGTTTTGGTTATTTAAATTAATATTGTATTTTCATATTGTGAGGTAGGTGCTAAACGAATTGAATTGAACCGAATTTTAAAACTGTAGGGTTTGATTCGAAAATTTAAACTTAGATTCAGATTCGAATTCGAGTTCAATACAAGCTTAAAATCTAAGGTCGAGTTCGATTTGATTTTATACACAATAGGTTCGAGTTTGATCCGAAAACTCGAATTTTTTAATTTTTTAAAAAATTTTGTATTAATTTATTAATAATATATTTTTATATAAAATATATTATTTATATAAAATAAAAATTATTAAAAAATTTTCAAACCTTATCAAGCCAAATATATATAATCTTGAATTCGATTCGATAATATAATTGAATTTCATCTTTTGTTCGATTTCATAAAAATTCAAATCCGAATCATGCCCTTAACGAATCGAGTACTCTCCTTTCATTTACAACCCTATGGAGAGTGTTTTCTAAGACCAAAAAAGAAAAATAAAAATTACACTTTTAGTCCTCCAAACCTGGAAAGAAAAAAAAGGACTCCGCAATTTTTTTTTTGGTTCAGAGTTTTAACAAAATAGGGAGACCAAGTAAGTCCACACGGTCCAAACACAAATGCCAATAGTGAATGCATTAATCAGATGGCAGAGGGCAGAAAGATGCGATTAAAAAGATAAAAGGGTTATATGATAATTAACTAAAGATGAAGACGGGAAACTAATTTAAGCAGAGGGTTATTTCCTTGATGTTTTTTCCTAGTCCCTGGAGAATCCCATCTTTTCATTTCTGACATCAAAAAGTTTTTTCAAAGAATCTTTCGGGTGATTCTACCCTCAATTCTCAGAGCTCCGATTTCAATTTTCCAGTATCTACATCAAACCAAAGGCAATTTCAGTCCAAGAAAGAATCATTCCTCAGGTGAATATCTAGATGTTTTTCCACCCTCCCCTGAAAAGAAAAGGCACTTGTTCACTTAATTTTAATTATGTATTTTTGGACTGTGAACTAAACTTACGGATTTAAACTGAAATGGTTTCAGGAACAATAGCGAAGTGTATTAAAAAATGCTTCTGATTGTAAAAGAATTTACCATGTGGGATTTAGCTATTCCGTGCCATTATCACGTTTTGCATGCCACATGTTTGTAGATATGCTTTTTAATCCTTTTTAGTTATTATTAGCGGGAGAAGGTTGCCAAGGTAGGATTCGTGCTCTCCTGTACCATGGAGCAAGCGTCCAGCCACTGGTCTACATTCTTTTATCTGTTTTTCCTCCTGTTCTGTAATTCTATTATCTTTTGATTTCTTGAATGCAAGTCCTTGACATATGGATTTCTTGTCAATGTTGATGCATGTTGTAATCCAGATTTCGACATGGTATATTATTGAGTATAGAGTTGAATGGACTTTACAGTACTGATATGCAGAGAGTAGTAGTGGATATTGGATGAATTTTAAATGACAGATTGAATTTTTTAGATTTTTTAAGTAGGGTAGAGAGCAAGGTTAGACATTTGGAAGATTTAGTTTTACAATATGGTGGGGTGCTATTTCTGACTTTGCTAGTGAAGGGTGTGATTTAGTTTCTTGAAATCTAACTTTTGGCAAATTATTATAGGACCTGCAAAATTGAAGCCTTTCCAGAGTGTTCTGATTAAGGGTGGAGTATTTGGAACTGGAAGAGAAGCAACTCTGTGAGTTTTTGTGTAAGCTTTCTGTTGTCTATGTGGATAAGTGATACATCTAGACAGGTGACTTGAAAGCTAAGAGCAATCTAGGAATCGATAACAACAGAAAGAATCCGACGACCATAAGGAGCTTCTAGGGCAATGTTGTCCACTTCCTATCCAAATTGGTTATATTCATAATGAATTTTTTAATTGATAGGGACTTCTGGGTTCTGTCTACATGCTGTGGGTTTTGTTTAATGGAAATAATTTGATCACAGTAGTAAAAAATTTATGTGTATGTTGGTGGCTCAGTAAAAATACAATGAAGAAAACCTGTCATAGCCAAGGAGGCAGAAGGATGCTTTTTCATTCTTCTTTGGCTTTTTTTGTGTTCTTCCACACAAAAACCAGACTTAAAACAACATCGGTGGCGGCAGCATTGACAACAAAAACTGTAGCTTCCAAAGTTGGAAATCTGATTGTTGTCGCTTCAATTGCTAAAGCTCTTTCAGAGCCTGGAGGAACTAGAAACCTGGACAAGAGGATGGATTCTGTCAACTTGTCTGAGGATCTTGTTTTCCAAGTTCTCTGCAGGAACTCTTTGGAAGCATCCAAAAAATTAGATTTCTTTCACTGGTGCTCTCTTAGGCCCAATTTCAGGCACTCTGCGGGCACCTACTCTCAGATCTTTCGAACAATCTGTCGCTGCCCTCAATACCTTGATGAGATTTTTAACCTTCTCACCTCCTTGAAACATGATGGTTTGGTACTTGATTCAGGAACCTTCAAGCTGATCCTTGATGCTTTCATCCGATCTGGAAAGTTCGACTCTGCACTGGAAATTTTGGACTATGTGGAGAAAGATTTATGCACGACAACTTCATTAAACCCTGAACTATATAGTTCTGTCCTCATTGCCCTTGTCCGTAAAAACCAGCTGGGTATAGCTTTGTCAATCTTCCTCAAGCTCCTAGAGAACTCCAGTGCAAATGGCATGCTTGATGCTATTTGTTGTAATGAGATGCTTGTTGGTCTTAGGAAGGCTGACATGAGAGATCAATTCAAGCAAGTGTTTCATAAACTGAGAGAAATTGGGTCCTTTCCATTGGATAGGTGGGGTTACAATATATGTATTCATGCATTTGGCTGCTGGAATGATTTGGCTACTTCTCTTAGTCTCTTCAAAGAGATGAAGGATAGGAGTGGTTCCTTCAGTCCTGATCTATGCACATATAATAGCATCATTCACGTGCTGTTCTTGGTTGGGAAGGTCAATGATGCCCTTGTTGTCTGGGAGGAACTTAAGAGCTCCTCTGTTCATGAGCCTGATTTGTTCACTTACCGTATCCTCATTCGTGGCTGTTGTAAAGCCTACCGAATGGATAATGCGTTAAAAATTTTTGCTGAGATGCAGTATAATGGGTTTCACCCGGATGCTGCTGTTTACAACTCCCTGTTGGATGGGTTGTTGAAAGCGAGGAAGTTAATAGAATCATGCAATTTGTTTGAGAAAATGGTTGATGAAGATGGTATCAGGGCTTCTTGTTGGACCTACAATATACTCATTGATGGCTTGTTCCGGAATGGAAGGGCTGAAGCTGCATATAGCTTGTTTCTTGATCTGAAGAAGAAGAGCAATAATTTTGTGGATGGAATTACTTTTAGCATTGCTGTTCTTCATCTTTGCAGAGAGGGTGAAGTTGAAGAGGCACTGCATTTGGTGGAGGAGATGGAAGCTAGAGGCTTTGTTGTTGATTTGGTCACCATAACTTCCCTTCTGATTGCGCTTTATAGGCACGGTATGTGGGATTCAACAGAAAGACTTATGAAGCACATTAGAGATGGAAATTTAGTCTCTAATGTTCTGAGGTGGAAAGCAACTATGGAGGCTTCAATGAAAGTCCCACAAAGCAAGAAAAAAGATTTTGCGCCTATGTTTCCTTCTAGAGGCAATTTTACCGATATATTGAGTATGTTAAGTTCAGCCAATATGAATACTGATTCTGGTCTTACCACTGAAGATGTTGAGCCAAAAGTTGATGATTTTGATGAGTGGTCATATTCCCCATATATGGATCTCCTGGCCAATCAAGTTATCCCTCCGAGTCTATTCTCTTTGTCTAGAGGAAGAAGGGTTGAGGCCAAGGGAACAGATTCTTTTGATATCAACATGGTCAATACCTACTTATCCATTTTTTTGTCCAAGGGGAAGTTGAGCTTGGCTTGTAAGTTATTTGAGATTTTCACTGACATGGGTGTTGATCCAGTTAGTTACACCTACAATTCCATAATGAGCTCCTTTGTTAAAAAGGGGTACTTCAACAAAGCTTGGGGTGTTATCCAAGGCATGGGTGAGATGCTCTGCCCTGCAGATATAGCAACATATAACGTGATAATCCAAGGCTTGGGAAAGATGGGAAGGGCAGATCTTGCTAGTGCTGTCCTTGATAAATTAATGAAGCAAGGTGGTTATCTTGACATTGTTATGTATAACACCTTGATTAATGCACTTGGGAAGGCTGGTCGCATTGAGGAAGCTATCAAGCTGTTTCATCAGATGCAGACTAGTGGGATAAACCCTGATGTTGTCACGTACAATACACTCATTGAAGTTCATTCTAAAGCTGGGCGACTGACGGATGCTTACAAGTTCTTAAAGATGATGTTGGATGCAGGATGTGCTCCAAACCATGTGACTGACACGACATTGGACTTCCTGGTGAAGGAGATTGAAAAATTGAGATACCATAAGGCATCAATGAAACGCGCTACAGATGATTTTTCTTAAAGAGCAAGCCCGTAGATGTCCTTACCATAGGTATGTTCTATTCACTTTGCATCTGAGAACTAGTCACATTAAGTCTACTGAAAACCAGACAGCATTTCCATGGCAAATCTTTGTTGTGTTAGTAGTAATGATCAATTTTTCTTGGGGGATGAATGCAGTTCATCAGTAAAATCAGCACTTAAAAATTTTTTCCACAGTATGAATCGAAGTACTTTAACTATTTTTAGTTGTGGTTTGGTACTTGAAGTTCCCTAGTTGCCCCAGTGCAAAAAAATTGCTTTTTTCTTTTTGTTCAAGTGGAAAATGGAAGGAGAAGTTTTGAAATAAAACAGATGTTTATCAAAAATCACATCACTGTTCTGCTTCATTGGGAGAACTTAGAAGAAAAAGAATAATAAGAGAACCATACATAGCATTATGTTTTAATTTCTTTGTATTTGCCTCAGTTCAAGAGAACTGAAGTATGTCCTCCAATTTTGCCTGTTTGTCTGGCTTTTGTCTTACTATGAACCAGCAATTGAATATCTGGCTACATCTAGGGCACTACCTCAATTAGTTGAAGTCGTTAAAGGTTCAACAAAGGAAAAGGTAAGCTTCTGTCATCATAATAAGGTTTATCTTTCTTGTGCATTTATTCAGGAACTGCCTGTTGTAACCATTTTTGGTGGTTGTCATGCTTGTCTTTCTTGGTATTGGTTATCTTCAATCTTAGATTCGTTTATTTAGTCAGCCACAGTTTTGTGATCAACATTTAACATCCATTAGTTTTCAGTGAACAATTGTAGAATAATGTTTTTGCTGATCCAAATTTATGGCATTAATAAATTCATGCCTAGTATGTAGACAGCATTGTCATCTTAATGCTTAGGAACTTGCTCCACAAAGGGAATTTTGGTGCTCAAATGGTGGACTTGGGACTGCCACAAATTGTTCCAAGTTCGAACGTATTGGCTTGGAGTTATGTGGTAAGAGAATATTCTATCATAGTTCGATAGTGTTTGGGAGTTTATATGTAACAGATATGGTTAGCGACATTGATATTCTTTCTAATACTTGATATTAAACCTTTTTGGGCTGGTTCTTTATGGCTCTAATTTCATTCCTGACCTGTTCAGACCCCACGACTTGGATCTTGTTTCAACAAAACAATGGGGGGGAAATGCATTGTTTGCAGTTGACCTACTAGATGTGATTGTTTAACCGTAGTCTCTAAATACTTGTATGTGCAGTTGTATAGTTTTCGGAACATATGCTTGGTCATGCCTAATTTGTGTATTTCCATGTTGACTGTTCTGGAAGCATTGCGTTTCCCCTTTGTTGATGTTAAAATTGATCAACCAAAAGTCATCAGAAAGCTGAAGTTTTTCGTTTCTTTTCTTCTTTCTGTATCTCTCATTTTTTTATGCTTTTCAATAAGATAGAACCTTAATCTGACATTACACCATCCTGAGCATGTAACTGACATGGAATTAGATGTTGTTTGTTATTCTCCAGTTACTTGTCTTCCATACTGAGTCATGTGAGCCACCCTCTCCCTTCCCTAGATGATGGAAGTGGGTAGATGTTGTGTCAACTTGGGGAGGAGTTGGTTCCATCATTTTTGGCAAGTAAATGTTGTTCTTGTAGATTAATGTACTTAATTGTGGTGTTCCATTAGGATTTGTTGGAGGCCTGATTCAACTGGAAGAAGGACTGAAGGACAACATCAAGAAATTTTTTTTATAAGCACAAGCACAAAGTTGTTCTTGGTCATCTTGATTGTTCCCCAGTGCACCAAGATCCCTTTTTTTCTGGCGGGAGAATGTTAAAACTTTGAGGAGAATGACTTCCAGGTAGCCCGTTTCCTTCTTTTGATATTTAACTTTAAAAGCGTCCTGTATAATCAATTCCGGTGAAGTTATTTTTGCTTTAGGAACATTGTTGGAGAACTAATGTTCCATACATGGACCTAAAACAAAAATTTTTCTGTAAAATATGTGAAAGTATTTGACAAGCAAGCCAATTACTTGATGACTATATCTCTTCCCCACCCCACCTCCCGGGGCCGGGGGCCGTTGGGCCGGGGTATTTGTTAATACTCACTGCTGTTTATTTGAAAACCCCATTTTTGAACTTCTGTTATTTGGAATGTAGGTAAGGCTAACACTTGGAATTAAAGTAGAGGCTGATGCTTACCTCTGTCCCCAAGTAAAGTAGATAAGTAGAAGAATATGGCTTTCGCTGGTCCTAGTCAATCATTTTATTGGCGAGCTTTAGTCATTGCAAGTTGATGTTCTAGAAACCATGCACGTGGCAAATCTGTTAAGCAGGAGCTTCACAAAATAAGGATGATACATTTGTTATTTCATCATTAAGCATTAGTTGGTGGGCTATTAAACTACTTTTAATTAACTATGTACGCCTTTTTATCATAGTTTTATCATTTATAGACGAAATTTATGTGTAGTGGAACCGACAAAATCAATGATGAAAGACTGGAAAATCTGCAGTTCACAACATCTCTTGCATCCTTCACAACATCTCTTGCATCCTTCCTGATGGAGTACTGGGCAGTGCTTTGTGAAAGGGTTTGTTGTAAGCTTTTGTTCGGTTTTTAGCTGTAAGTGACCGAGCACAAGGAAAAGGAAATTGGAAAGAGCACTATCTCACGGCCCTTTTTCCTTTTTCATGTATTTCTTCCTCCTCCATTTCTTCTTTTAAGTCGCTGATGTGTCGCGTACATGGGAAGTGAGTAGTGACATCGATTTTTTTTTTTCTTTTTCTTGTTTTCTCATGTTCTCATCCCTTATTCGTATATTTTAGTCGCTAAATATCTGGGCGGCACATCTGCCCGGGCCTCAAAGGAATTATCTGTTATCTTAAATCAACACCAGACCAGAAACTCAGCCTTGATTATAATTTGAAACAAAAATAGACATCACCCATCTGCAACCAAGTGAAACCACCAATTGCCTACACCTGTAAAAGAAAGGAATCCTAAAAGAAATGGTGGATCTGCTCCTAGAAACATTGGATCTTGAACTAAAAAGAAATCCTAAAAGAAATGGTGAATCTGCTCCTAGAAACATTGGATCTTGAACTAGGCGTGCTGCTCAGTTTTCTTTGCCATTAGTCTTTGACTTCATAGCTTCAGGAACCAGGTATGATCAATAAAGTGGTAGAAGTGTGCACGCTGCCTGTATAAGAAGGGCCAGTTGGAAGCTTGAGAAGTCGTTCCCAGTGACTGCAGGAAACGATGCAAGCGCAACTCCGAATGATCCGCCCGCTATAAGCGCAAGGTCAATAGAGGACATGAGAAATGTCATAAGAGATCCCTGACATCCTGGTGGGCAGAGTTGAGCCATTAATTCAGAGAAAGGAAGAATTTTCATAAAGAATAAAACCCCAATAACTCCCTGAGAAAACCACCACATGAAGAGAGTCTGGAGATCCCATCATTCTGTATATGCCTTTCAAAAAACAAAATGTCTGATAGCATGAAAAAGGCCAGGGTGACCTGAATGGATGAGATTGCATTTCTTGGGTTACCGATTTGAAGTATTCCTGACAGAAGCGTCGAGGGTTTATCAAGCTTCTCAGTTTTTTTCAGACAAATTCACAAAAGAAATACGAAAAAATAAATAAATAAATAAAGGAAAAACATTTTTGCAGAAAGGTGTACAAAGAAACAAGATGAAGATGACATGGAAGAGCCAGAGATGATAACCCCTGATACCCAAGAGAAGCATTGCTGCCGACCGATTAAAAAGGATGGTCTGGGTGCCAGCATACTATTACAGTTGTGCTAACACTTCGTCCATACAGACGAGCCTATACCAAGAAATCAATGGCATATATTACTATTTGTTCTTGAAACGTAGAACACTTTATTTTTTTAATGTGTATTAATTATAGATATGTTAATAAAATAACAAATTAATTAATCTTTAAAAATGAAAATAAATTTATAATTTGTGACAGACACAAAAGAAAATTAACCTATATTTATAAGACGGAAGGAATATTAAAGAAAGGTATTGATTGATTGATCTCGGTTAAGATTACAAAGCCAAATGTTTCTCATCGATCATGACAGCAACGCGGGCCGCTTTGTTGTGCAAGTCGAACAATCTCTGTCCACTGCTGTAAGTATTTTTTTTCAGTTGAAGAAACCTTTTAACGAGCTCCAATATTTGATGTGCGAACTCTGTTTGTAAATCAAACTAACAGGTTTGAATTCGGTTAGTCTATTGTTATCCATGTTGGATTCATTTACCTTTTAAAGTGTTCGACTTTGTATTTGGATTTGATTCGTTTGTATATAACCAGTGAATTCGAGTTCGAAATAGAATGCACAAGAATTTTGAATAATGCTTCTTTACATATAACAATATGATTTTTGTGTGTGTATATTTCGAAAAATACTAAGTATATACTTTTAGCACTTATTATTATTTTTATCCATCTACTTATTTACATTTATTAACAAGCAAACCTATTTGATTCCAGAACAGTTCGAATCATATGTTCGAACTCGTTTATTGTGTTAAACGTTAGAGCCTCACACATGAATAAATAGAATACGCATTTGTTTCCAAACAATTCGGATTATTAAAATTACTAAAGAATATTAGGTTTATGCGTATGGGGAAAAAATGGATATCAAAATTAATAATACCTAAATCCATTATTTAATTGACCATTATAAGAATCATTTTCTGATCATGAAAGTGTTAGAATCTGCTACCTACAAATTTTCACGTATGACTTGTATTTCATATTATTTAACTGGTTAATGTAATAAAAATGTTTCAGTTCTAAACCAAACATATGGAGAAAAATGACGAAAACTCATACTACTAATGATATTAATTATTAATAATTCCTATTCGTGGTCTGATCTTCGAATGCAAATCAAACAACTCCTAAGTAGTATATGAGAAAATGAAGGAAAAAAAAAAAAAAAAAAGATAGAGAGTTGAGTTAGATATGTGTGGATCCCTTACTAATGTCCCTATTTTGGCAAGCTTTCATTCGTATTCGAATGCATAATGCTTTAGCTCCCCGGCCCACTCCAAGTTGGCGTGCTTATCTTTGGGAAATACTGAGTTGTGTTTAAAGATTTTTTTGGACTTCACATTTGTTCAGTGGAAGTTTTGACCTTTTTTGGCCTGTGATTCCATGGGTTTCGAATTATTTTTATATAATATTTTTAATGTACATTCATCAAGCACCTTTTTATGTTTTCATTTACTTTTTTTTATCTCATACACGACACAATTTCAATATTATTTTTTAAAAAGTATTTTAAAAAAAATCAATCAAAATGGAGCCAATAGTAATGTCGAAGATTAGAGACATAATGAAATGGTATGTGTTTATTGGTTATGACATTAACTATAGATGCTAGTGAAGAAGATTCAAATAGATAGTAAATTGTACATGTTCGCAAGTAGAGACATTAACCATGAAACGTTTGAGTCCAAGTAACGAAAAATTTTTGCTCTGTATGAATAACTGATTTCGAAAATATGTTGTTTTGAAGAACTTTTTAAAAGAGAACAAGTATCACCTACTTTTTCTTTTTCTTTTTTTCATATCAACGTAACTTAATTTGTTCCCAAGAAAAATGGTAAAATAGTATTTTTAAAAATTAGTTGAATCCTTTTTCCTAAGCAATCTTCTTTGCGCATCGGCAGATTACATGCAAGGACGGATCTAGGTAAAGGCAGGGAACGACCTTCACCAACTACCAAGATTCATAAAATTATACTTTTTTTTACTTTAAATTGTGAAAGTTTTCAAAAGAATTCCTGAAAATTCAAAGGTTTGTCCCTATAAATTTATATTAGAAGTTTATATTACACTTCGTGAATATATTTTTGTCCTCTAAAAGTATATCTTCTAGGTCTGTCTGTGGTTATGCATAGTATGTCCAATTTATCAAGGATATTAGATTATGTGCACTAAATGGTATCTTAAATTTTTAGTAAATGGCAAATTAGAAGTTTTGATCAATTGTCTAATGAGTAACAAGGCGAGATTTGTGTAGGTTGTAACGTGGAGGACTATGGTTCATAATCATAAAATAGATAATAATACACATACGCATACACATACATATAAGTTAAATAATTTGTCTGA
This sequence comes from Mitragyna speciosa, assembly GCA_024721245.1. NCBI lineage: Eukaryota > Viridiplantae > Streptophyta > Magnoliopsida > Gentianales > Rubiaceae > Mitragyna > Mitragyna speciosa. Next base: position 9,597,906 of record CM045554.1, on the reverse strand, counting down.
ATTGAAGATAAAAATACACATACGCATACGCATACATACACATGCATATATATATATATGTGTGTGTGTGTGTGTATACATATACATGCATACATACAATAGACACACATACATACATACATACATACATACATACATACATACATATATATGTATACAAGTTAAACAATTTGTCTAAATTAAAGATCGTTATATATTCTAATGGCTAAATAGGTTAAACAAAGTTAATATACAATGGTAAATTTCTCTCTAATGAGTTTCTCAATAGAATCACTGAGCTTTAAAGATTAAAAGAATTTATTACATAGAAAACGTATGTCTACTTTTTATTTTGTGTCCTTGAAAATTACAAGACACTTGTATGAATATGCAATGGAAATAGGAGAAAAGACGCCACAAGTGCCTTATTCTATACTTTGCAATCCTTGCAACATCCATAGTCCTTAAATTACATTTCTTTTTCCCAAGAAAAGAAAAAATCAATCGAATCAAAATTTTGTTGGCCATTTTCACTCGTTTCCTTAATCCCCTTGTCCCAAATTGTTATTTTTTTTTATTTTTTAAATGTTTCTAAAACATTTTTTGTTCTTTTCTTAGACGTAATAAAGATTTTACAATATAAATCAATCGAGTACAAATTAATTTTTCTGGGAAAAGACCATTCGAATGTGTGAGGAAAAAAAAGAAAAAAAAAAAAAACGTGTCGTTTAGACAGTAGTCATCAGGCAACACCAATAGTAACACTTCCTGTAATAATACCGGGGCTGGCTATCGTACACTTCAAACAGTACCTCAAAATATGCCGTATTTTCTCTCTAGATCCCCACCGTTGAAATGAGAAACCATTAAATCCCATCACGGCCGCGATTGTAAATCAGACGGCACATCACACACGTGCAGCACACCTAACTTTTCCCCTAGTTCCAAAATCTTAAAATTCGAAAACCCCCCAAAAATAAATAAAAATAAAAATAAATTAAAGCGTATCCATCATTTGATCCCATTCCAATCACTCAGATCGAATTACACGCACAACACGCACTGCTTCCTTCGTCTTTCACTCTTTCTCTCTCTACCTATACATACAGATCACTTGTATGTATACACGTTTTTGTACTATAGTTGTTCTTTTTGTGCTTAATTTTCGAAGGTTCGATCTCAGTCTTCGAAGCTGATAGTCAGAGCCGAGACCTGTTGTGGCTGCTTAATTCGAAGTGAAGTTTGGATTTTTAGGTTTAATTTTTATGAGAACGGCTCAATTTGGAGTTTTTTAGGCTTGGCGAAGAAACCCTAGCTTGAGGTTTCTGTTATTTTCCTTTTCAGGATTGCAATTTGGGCGGTTTTGTAAGTTCTTGAATTTTAGGGTTTTGGTGGGAGCATGGGATTTGAGTTGTTTTTGGGAGTGATTTTGGATATGGCCGGTCCTGATTGAAGTTAGTTAAATTAGGGCTTTTAAGGTGAGGGTTTCGGGGTTTTTCTTTAATTGGAAAAATTTATCGGTTTTATCAAGTAATAAAACTGTAAATTATGGTTTTTTGTGTTGTGTTTGTAGATTTGTAGAGGGTAGTTGTGGAAAATATAGAAGCTGTTGTTCTGTAATTGCCGAAAAGTTTTGGATTTTTCCTCCTTTTTTTTTCCTGGTTTGAGGGAAAAAGTTAGGATTTTTGGAGTCTTGGAAGGGAAAGATGTTTTATTCGCAGTTTATATTGGCCAAAAAGGGGCCTTTAGGAACTATATGGATAGCAGCACATTTGGAGCGGAAGCTTCGGAAAAATCAGGTGGCTGATACTGATATTGGTGACTCCGTAGGTAAGTAATTTTCCTTGCTGGTGCCTTCTGATTTCTGTTAAGTGACTGATATACACTCTTGTGAATGTAGACTGTATTAATTTTCTGTTAGTTATTGTCTAAATATCTTTTAAGAAAATGGGAGGGAAAAAATTGTTTAAAGACGTGGGATGTAAATTTGTAATTTGAAATGACCAGTCACCAGGATGAAGAGAGGACGATCGTTGGTTAAATCTAGCTGTTATTTCTGGGTTCAGGGGATGTTGCTTTGTGTGTGCACATGTACATATTATATTTTTATTTTATTGTTTTGCTGGATAGTACTAAGAAATAGATCATCAGTTTTGAATGGTGCGACTTACCGAAAATGCTATTTTGGGTTGCTGTTAGCATACATAATGCGTGAATGATGCATTCATGTGCTTCTCCTACCTGGCCAAGACTGCTTCCACATAGGGAAATGATAAAATAATTCTTTCCAAGCTTTATGTTTGTCTCCTGGATTATTTCTATTTCATAAGGACTTTACCTTTTGCCATGCTATATTTATGGTTGGTTGTTCCACAAACTCATTTTATGGGAAACAATGATTTGCTCTTGTAAGAAATTTGGTAAAATTAGTCAACATGTCACAGCTGCCTTGCTAAGAAATTTGGTAAAATTAGTCAACATGCCACAGCTGCCTTGCTATATTTCCAATGATGTCATGTATCTGATTCTCAATGTACTTTTGGTGGGGGCCCAAAAGTAAAGGGCAGAGATACATTTAAAGAGTATTATGCATTTTTTTAGTACTTCTATATAGACTTAGAAAATTGATCTCCTTTGAAGTATCTCTCTCTCTCTCTCTCTTTTTGGTGGTGGGGGTGGGGATTGGTTGGTCCCTGCTTTTTTACATATTTACACAGTGACATCAATATTACATGTCTGTGCTTCCTTGTGTGAAGTACAAGGCCGAGTAAAATTAATGTCGTTTCCTCTTTAAAAGATAAACCCGGTGTAAGAAATTCTCATGCATCTAGGAAGTGATGGATGATTGTTAGTGACATCATAAACTGTTTTAATTTTTTTTTTAATATTTTCTTCCCCCTGCTTTTTTTCCTAAAGATCATTTTTGTTCTTATTTCCCTCGACAGTGTGTCAAATTTCTCTTTGTATATGGTGTATCAAATACATAGCATTTGGATTTGATACGATTTTGTCATAGTTATTGTTGTGTTGATGTTAAAAGTTAAGCAATTGTGAGCTTAGTTTCAAGGAGATGCTATAGCTCTAGCTTGCTAAATGGCATTCCCTGACGGTTTCCTTTTATTTCTATTAGTTGTGTCATATGTTAATATGTTAATTGCTGATCACTTGTGGAATACAGCTGGTGTTGGTTGATTTTTGGATGAGGGAGATTGAGCACAAATACCTACTTAAAGTACAACTTAAACATGACGTTCTGCATGTTGTACACCTACAAATTATTGAGAATGAGAATTATTATTACCATAAGTACTTTAATTATGATCTTAAATTGAAAATACAATCATCTTTGTTGCTATCAATAGAAAGTGTTGGGAATAGGACACATTTGTTTGTTACCTCATGACCCCATCTTTTTCACTCAAATCAGTGCTGAAGCTGTGGTTTTAGTAATTAGTTATTATTGATTTGTAGTTTTCAATATCTTTGTTGTAGTACATACCTTAGAAGATAGGGATGTATTAAATTTATATCCTTGGGGCTGCAGGAACAAGTTACTGAATTATTTTTGTTTAGAGTGTTAATTAAGGAAACACTGTAATTGAAACCAAATTTTGGCCCCATTTGGTATACTTAAGCCACACATATTGGAATGGCTGGTCTGCACCAAACATGATTCAATTTGGAATGACCTGTGTTGTTCTCATTTTCTGGTTTAAATGCTGATGTTGAATGACTTGAGTGAGAATGACCAAAAAGTAGAAACCAAATTCTGATGTTATATTCTTATCTGTAATTACTCAAATGTGTTCTCTCTCTCTCAATAGTCAAATTAGAACAAGACATTCAAAATTAATTGACTTTTTTCTCAAGTTCAAAATTAATGGAAACGGCCTGAATACCAATTTTAGAAAGGTAAACCTGCATTGAGTGGCTTGTACGTAGGGATTAAAGTCGGTGTTATCAATTGCAGTTAAAATGGTTGGGATCTGAAATTGGTTTCAAAGATAGTGTTAACTAGGATAACTGGTTCTCTTGGGGCTTAATATATATGAAATTTCATTAGCACAAGGTATTTTTCTGCAAATCTTAGATAGTATTCTGTGATATGTTACTTAGCTATATCAAACCCGTTCAAATACTTCACTTTTCCTATCATGTTTCTTCATCCTACTTTTGTCTTGATGCAGATGTTCAAAAGTTTTGCTGACTGCTACATTTTAAATCCTTAGTATAGTTTATGTTTGGTTCAAACTCAAACTCCGCTGCATTCAGCACTTGTGTGATTGTATATCCCTAGATTGTATTTGAATTCAGTTAAGACTTGAGACATAGTGATAGGGTGCAGAAGCATTGCCAATTTTGTATTTTAGCTACTCAGAAAATTTGCCCAATGCTTTGGTCGAAACTGCATGAAGAAATAGACTTTTGATATGGGCTTTATACATCTTATGCACATAATTCCAACACTTTTTGAGTTTTGGCCATCTGGAAATTCAATCTCCATTGTTGTTCCTTTTTAAAAATGGAAGATTGTCTTGCAGACTGAACATAATATATGGGTACTATTTGTCTATGTGCACTTGGATGTCTACTTTGTTGTGCTTTTTTGTCCTGTGGGGAAAATGTGAAGTTCTCTCAGATGCCTCAAGTTAGAACTCAAGCTAAAACTAATATGGCTCTAAGCTGCTATTTAGCTTGACGTAAGTACTGTAGATGCCTCACGTTGGGTGCCCAAAGAATATTTCTTCTCTAGCCTATGAATATTGCGCTGTTTCCAGTAGATAACAGCAGGAAAATAACGGAACTGTCACTTAAGATGTATCATGGAGTTACAGTAATCTTAAAAATGAGATTTTGTTAATGAATGTTGATTCCTGCTATATGGTATAAATTGTCTACCCGAATTTTTGTATAAAAGTGTCTTTAATTTTTGAGTGGTTGGTGGTTGCTATGAAAATTGCTTATTGAAGAATTGGGAACTGTATAATTATGTTTAATTATTACAGTTACTGAAAATTCCATTTTTAACTAAAAAATGTGTTTATTTTTATGTTTATTTCCATTTTTTCATAAGCTTATGATTCCTTTTATGAAATACTGTTTCATTCTTATAGAACTATTGATGCTAATCTTCAACAGATTCAATTCTTTTTCCTGATGTTCCCATTGCACTGCGGTTGTCAAGCCATCTTTTGCTTGGTGTGGTGAGAATATACTCTAGGAAGGTCAATTACCTTTTCGATGATTGCAGTGAGGCTTTGCTCAAGATCAAGCAAGCCTTCCGCTCCACTGCTGTTGATTTACCTCCTGAAGAATCTAAGGCACCTTATCACTCCATCACTTTGCCAGAGACTTTTGATCTTGATGATTTTGAGCTGCCAGACAATGAAATTTTTCAGGGGTTCGTTTTGACACATTTAATTTTGTTTTCATCACGAATTATGCTGTTGTAGAAAAAGTTATGTCTTTAACATGCTGCAGACTGGTATAGCTACTTCTTAATGTTTCTGAATATTAAAACTTTGAATCTACTACTAACACTTAATTTTTGAACAAGTGTAATAAAAAATGTTTTTATTAAGTCAAAGAAGTGTTAAGGATTGAAGGTTTCTTGCATGGTGATGATAAAGTGCATATACATGAGAAATGTGATGGTATTGTTGTGATGCAGCACTAGAAGCTATTGGTAGGAAAAGGTTGTAGGCAGTTGTTTGAAGCTTAAAACTTGAAAGATATTGGCAGAAACTTTGTAGAAATAAGTTGGACGAAAATTTAGCAATAAAATAAACAATAAACTGCTAGAAGTTCAAGATTGAGGATAAGAAGATTTAGGAAACTCTAGGAATCACTCCTAGGCACCTTTAGGTATCACACCCAAGGCTAGATTGTATCTCACAATCCTTAAAATAAGCTAACAAAAGCTGCTGGAAATTTATTGACTGAAATCTTATTTCTCTTGTAGGAGAAACACCTATTTATAGACTCCAAAGACAAATCCTATTGTGACAAGGATTCATCTTCTATTCCCTATTGGAATAACCTTCAATTTCTAATCCTATTGGTAATAACAAACTAAAAACTATTTCCTAAAATTAACGAGGACACAAAATTAGAAAATACTCAAACCAGAAATTCCTGCAAAACAGCCAAATTACCAAAATACCCCTAACTACTAAAATTCATAAAATACCCAACACTCATAATAATTAAATGACTACTAAATAAACTAAAATAAAGACACTTTTAAAACTAATCTAACTCCTAGCAAAGCTTCCATATCTGTGAAAGAGTGCCTAATTGAAACTTGGGTAAAATTCTGGAAATCTTTAATCTTGGATTTCCTTGAGCCTTTAGTCATCTGCATCATGTTGTATGCTTTGGTTTCATAATTCTGTCGTATTTATTTGGTTCGTGTTAGAAGCGAAGATATTTCATCAATGATGCTATATATTACCAGTAAGGTACGATATTGACATTTTGATGGCAATTAATGCAGTAACTATGTAGATCATCACATAAGTTCGAGGGAACAAATCACCCTTCAAGATAACATGGAGGGCGTGGTTTATTCGACATCTCAGTTTGGGCTGGATGGTTAGTATCATTGCTTCACAGTTGGCATGGGAGTGAGTTTTATGACAGTATCATACTTGTGCATAGGGTTAATTCCCTTTTGGTGGAATGCAACTAAAATAAGATCAAGTTATTCTCAGTTTGCTTGAAAATCTTTGTGATTCTGATTTCAAATATATTATCTCTGAGTTTGGTACTTCTTCATTTGTTTACTTTCAGAGAGGTTTGGTGATGGTGACACTTCAGGTCTAGACCTTGATGAGGTAATATGGCTAGTCCTGTGTTGCTTTTGAACGATTGTCTTATCTAGGAAGATTACAATTTTTATGTTAATCAGAAAGTGGAAAATTGGACTAGCGTAATGTGCTTGATTAATCCAATTAAACTAGTAATTATTTAGTTAAAATATGGTTTCTAATTGTGACTTTGATGTAATGACTCTTTCAATGAGGCATTTGTTACCATTGCATTAAATATGGAAATTTCATATTTTTTTTCCTCAGAAATTGAGGGAACAGAAAACTTATTAAAACTAATTAAGGAATAGGAAATTATTAAGAGAGGGAAAGAAATGGAACTGGCTGATGGTGATGGGAGCATGTTGTGAATAGTCATTATGGACTAGAAATACACTGAAAAAGCATGACAAAAATGCTTTGCTTTATTAATTAATTAATTCAAAATTTGCATTTACTGTACTTCTGCACAATAGTTTTCGGATTGACTCTGGAAATTTGTCAAAGTAGGTTTTGTGCTAAATATGATTACCTTCTGAAATTGTTCCTGGAGGAATTTTGTTGCACCTTTCTCATTAGAAATTTAAGTTACGTGGGCTGTAGCTGTAACAAAGTTTGTTTTGTGCTCAAAATTGATTCTATTAATTGTCTCTAATAAATACGTTGTATTCTAACGACATTGTCTATGTGGCCGTCATTGGCAAACTAAATAGCAAAATGTTTGGCCAGTGGATGAGATATGTCGGATAGTAATTATAACTCTAATTTTCACTTTCCGCGATGCCAGGAATTGTTAATGGGCAAGGTTGACGCTGCAGGCCATTCTGGTTTGAGGTGACTTTAGACTGCCTCTCTCTCTCTCTGTGGAACTGATATTCAACTTAAGCTTGTTTATAGTGTTAAGTGAAATGTAGAAGAAGATAATGATCAAGAAAACTGATTTTCTGTTTGGAGCCACCAGCATAGTAAAAGCTGATTATAAAAAGTTAATCCATTGAAATCATGTTTTTGTTTTTAAAGTTTTTAGAATTTAAAAGTTGATTTCAAGAGCACCTCGGGGGCTACTTTTCATAATCACAAATCTTGTTATTAAGATCAGCTATAAGCAGAATCAAAATAAATGAAAACCAGCTAATAGCATCTTTTAGCTTAAAAGAAAACTAAGATTTACTGATTTCATGTCACTGAAATCATGCCATATCTGATGGATTTGTGGGAGAGTTAATTGTCTTCTAACATGCCTTCCACTTTGTTTCCTAATCAAATCAAAGGGGAATGATCAACCTTTATAAAATTTATATTTTTGTAGCATTCTCATAGAATTCAATGGCAAGCAAAATTTGTGCTGCGAAGAGCAAGTATTGGCTTTTTACATGTGAATATCAAAAGCACAAGAATTGCACTTTGTTATGTACTGGAATTTTTATTTTCTCTTTATTCTTAATATGATAGAAGATAAGTTGATTTTTATCTTACCCCATTCTTTAGTTATCATAATTACAAGGGACAAGATGCGGTCAATCCTTTTATTCTCTGTGAGCTTATCCCTTATATTCAAACGATACAAGTTTGTGATGATGTTTTTCTTCTGATTTCAGTGATGATCCATCTGCCCATTTAATGACAACAATGAAGCAAGATGAACATCATGAAAGGATGCCTGTGAATCTTGAAATCCAGGTGATTATTGGATATGAGAGTTATACTGCTCTTTGAATTCGTTTTTCTCACCTTACGTTAAGTGATTGTCCTTGGTGTTGAATCAAGTCATTTTGCTGAAGTAGAGTGTTGTTCTGTTTTTTCAATAATTTTACTGGAGATGACCTGTTTTTAGTCAATTAGTTCCTTGACATTGGCAATGTGACTTCGTTGAGGCAGATAGAAGATGCTAATCTGATAGACTATGCTCAGGCTCCTTGTACTCCTGGATTGATTGAAGAGCCTAATTTATCCAACATTCAAGAGACTTCGGCTTGTGATGATCATATTGAATCTGAAGATAACCATTTGATGGAATCTGCAGCAGTGAAGAACTTGGAAAACGCATCCAGCAGATTAAATCTTGACCCAGAGAACAAGCGTATGATGGGTTGTACAATGCCTAATGGCACAAATTCTGATTTAGCTCCTGGTGTGCCTTGTGAGGAGAATGGGTTTCATTCAAGTGATTCAGGAATTAAACATGGCCTGCCACCAACGGTAGTTAACATTGAGCATATATCATCAGATGACCATGTTGTAGCTGACGTTGGAGTCATCTCTGAGAAATCAAGATTTGCAGATAATACAATTCCAGCATCCGATTGTTTGGATAGGGAAGAAGAATTACAGAAGGGAAATGTCAAAATTGATGGGGTTGATATACCATCTGTTGATCTGTCTCATGGCTGCCATGGAGAGATCACTGGAGTTATCTCTGAATTGGGAACAGGTAATGTGGATGCTTCTGTTTTGGCTAGTCCATGCATGCAAGTACCTGAAGATGGCGGAGAAAAATCTAATAAATTCAAAAATGCAGGAAACTTGGAAAGACCATCTTCTCCTAGAGATGCATTGGAGTTTGGTGCTGATCTCCTGGGTGCATATGGCCTTGAGAAGCCTGAAAGCCTGACATGTGAAGAGCGTAATGATTCTCAAGTTTCAAACCTGGGTCTTGACAATGGAATAGCCTGTGGTGAAGTTCACATTCTTAGGCCATGTAATGCAGAATTGGGTGAGCTTGATTCTTCGCATGCTGTAGCTGAACAGCATATTAATCATGAACCATCTGATATAGCTGCTATCCCGGTCGAAACTTCTAAAATGGAGGAGATAATGCAGGCTTCTGGGGATTCCACTGTGGTGCAAGGTTTGTGTTATAATATCATGAACTGCAAGTAACTTTTGATTAATTTTATACTAATTATGTCTAGATCTTTCCAGGTGAAATATGTAATTCAGTTGATGGTATAGGACAAAGCTTAAAGGAAAACCATATGACAGAACCTGCTTCCCTTAAAGATATTCATACAGGTTCTGGTAATTTAAATAGTTCAGCAGGCATTGATTTTCCTGCACCCGAGAAAATGTTATCAGTACCTGAAGGGTATGGTGATCGACCAAGGAACTTGGTAATGGAGGCTACACCTGGAGATGTGGCAGGTGTAGATGAAAGTGATGCTGGGAGCAGAATTGTTTCTGGAAAGAAGCGTACTTATACTGAAAGTACACTGACAGAGCAGAGTCTGAATTCAGTTGAGTCCTTTAGGGCAGTTCGCACCAAAAAAACTGTGGAGGCTGTTCCTGATGATGATGATTTGCTGTCTTCCATTTTAGGTACACTGGAACTTCTTTTTTTTTCATGCCTAGATTTGCTTAAACAACAGTTTGTACTTGAAGAGTAGCTTCCTTTTTCCAGTAGCAGGATCCAAGTTTGTCCATGCTTCTAATTGCTTTGGAATCTAATGAAAGTTGTTATTTGGTCAGTTGGAAGGAGATCTTCTGTTTTGAAAGTGAAGCCTACGCCTCCTCCTTCTGAGATAACCTCTCTGAAGCGCCATCGTTCAGCTTCACGGACCAGTACCTTAAAAAGGAAGGTGCTCATGGACGATACAATGGTCTTGCATGGCGAGTATGTTCATTTTCTGCAAATCCTGTTGAATTTCCAGATCAAGTAACTGTTTTAAGAGTTTGATTCTTTGGCATCAAATGCATAGTCATCATTGTCTTGGAATGTGTAAATTAATTTGAGGATGATGAAAGAGGAATTTTGGGTTGTTAGGAATGGAAAAAGAAATAGCTTGTTGTGTATTCACATCAGCTAGTAGTAGAAGCAAAAATTGCATTATTTCTGGCTCTTACAGCTGTTTCTTCCGTTGGTGACTTATTTATTAATTTATGACCATTTTTTTCTCTGCCTTTAGCACACTTTATAAATGGCCTGTGCTGGTGAATGTGCCAGTTTTGCTATATAGATACAAGTTTGAAAGTGTGTAGCTTAATGATCAATCCATGTTGCATTTTTCTTGAATATGTTGCCTGTGATACTATGTGCTTTGGTACATTTATTTCTATAGTATGAGGAAAATTGTGCACTTGGTATTACAATAACTGAAAGATTTTCTTCTGTTTTATGAAAGTACAATCCGCCAACAGTTGATGAATACTGAGGACATACGCCGTTTAAGAAAGAAAGCTCCATGCACACGCCCTGAAATTGCAATGATCCAAAAGCAATTTTTGGAAGATGAAATATTCAGGGAATCAATATTTTCAGGTTAGTAAGAATTTTAATTAAACTTTTAGTGGTTGTTAATCACTGGGCAGTCAATTCATATAACTGTCTGTTGTGGGGTTTCTTATGCATATTGTTTCAGTGGTGACTTTTGAAATTTTATATGAATTCTTGCTCTGATTCCAACTCCTGCCCTTATAATTTGTATTTGGGATATTGGTTCTTTCAAATGTTCCTTTATTCTGGCTAAAGAAGTCTCTTTGCAACGTGGGTACCACCTGTTATCTTATTATCTGTTGGTTGTGTTTATGCTTTTTGAGGTTGAAGTATATCATATATGAGTACTTGTGAGTTCCTTAGCAAGTACATGTCGTCATGAAGAGATTCATGCCAGGATGTTTCCTGATATAATGTTTTCATGACTGAATGCTGAAAATTTATTTATCAGCTGGCTGCTTAACTGCATTGAATCCCCCCCCGCCCCTCTCTCTCTCTCTCTCCTCTTCTTTTATATTTTTTTCTCCAGGAGTGTCAATATTTTTGGCTTCTCTTCATAATCAAACGTATGATCTGAGCGGAATCACAGTCTCCAAGGGCGAAGTGAATGATGTTTCTCCAATACCTGCCACTGACCTGAAAATAGCTTCTATAAATGATGAAAATGCTGAGAACTTTCTTATTGAAAATACTGTGGATTCCAGTGGGCCAAAAGCTGTAGAAAGTGACATTGATGGGAGTGGTGTACTTGCAACTGTCAGAGATGATGGTGAAATACAACTGGCTCAGACTTGTGAACTAAATGATCAGCTTGGTGAAAATGGTGACCTAGGTATGGATGGTAATATAAAGGAATTGCAGGTGAAGACTAGTGATTATGGTATTGGTGACGTTTCAGCTGATACAGTCCAGACCGCTTCACTTGGTAAAAGGAGTGAGATGGATGCTCTAGTGCAGATGGATGAACCAGTTGTTTCATCTGATGAGAAACGAGAATTGGGGTTTGTTGAGGTGGACACTTTAATAATGGATGGAGTCATTGGTAAGGTAAATGTTGATAATGATGATACATTGAAGGTTGGCAATTTTGTTGCTTTAGTTGAAACTGAACCAAGTGCAAGGGATGAAGTTTCAGTGGAGGCCATCCAAAGTGGTGCTACATTTGAAACTGAAAGAGATACCAATGATCTGGGATTGGAAAATAGTGCTTGTGCCCCTTCAGTTGAAATTGAAAGATATACAGATGGTAGAAGAGTGGAGAATAATGACCAAAATTGTGATGGTGTATCTGGTGAACAACCAATCATCAGTTCATCCAGTGATCCAGAAAATGTTACTTTGCAAGCTTCTTCCTTGCATGAAGGGGAACATCGTATGGAGCATGGATCTTATCTCAATAACGTAGTTGATGTGGAAATGTCTGGCGCTGACATGCATGATCATGACGTAAGTCATTTATATGAGTGTGACATATTTTTTTTTTTTTGGGTTTTTTTCCCTTTAATTTTCTCTGGATATGTTCTTAAATTTTATTTTACCAAGGCTTGCATGCTGCTGTACATTCTTGTTCCTTATCAAGTTGGTTATTGTTTCCACCGTAAGATATACTTGATGGTAAATGTGAAGTATGGTCTTTGCTCTCGCATTCTGACTGTTAATGTTGAGCAAGGTAGCTATTTTTAACTCATTTTCAGATATCCATACAATTACTTTTAGTTTTTTGGTATATTTTATAAGTGGCAGTGGATTGCATTGCATTGAGTTTATTGACTATTTGAACTCATACATGTTGCTTTATTTTCCAAAATTCCAGTTTTTTGTCTCAGGTGGAGAGAGAAAAGGGAATACAATGCATTTGAATTTACTTGCATAGATTATAGTGTTTAGTTTCCCTGTCTGCATTGAAAATTTGTTTCTCCATTGCCAAGTCTTTAGTTTAACTAAAAGGAAGATGGCATATGTGGTCTTACTTTTGACTACTGAAGCTCTGACCTTTTTCTTGTTACTTAGAATCTTGAGCATGGATTGGTTTTTTTCCTTTCATATTTTACCCAATCATGGTTTGAAGTTTCTTTTGCAATATTTTACTGGGGGAGAAAAGGAAGGTTTTGATTTTGGTTGTTGTTTTTGTTCAGAGAACTGAAGCTAAACCTGCATTTTTCAATTCAGAATAGATGTTTACTGATTTTTTTCTCTACAATATGAGCCACTTTTTAACATCTTTTTCCCTCGTTGATGCAGGATTTGAATTATTCAGTTGCTGCTAATGATACAGGTTTCCTTATTTCTTCTTGCTCTGTTGCCAATATTAGTATTGCTACCCACTCCACACACTTCAAATGTAGATATATTGTGGTCTCATTTAATGGGCATTTCTGTTAATTTTTTTTATTTATAACTTATGAACCCCTTGGGCTTGATGCATTGTTGCCCTTGTTCTCCAGAGTTTCTCAATTTTGATGATGATGATGATGAAGTAGCTGAAGTAACTGATGACTATACACCGAATGCTGAAGACATCCGTTTTATTGTGAACAGTGGGTGGTCTACTCGTACGAGGTAGTTATTTTGCTATGTTGAAATTTCACTCTGGATGCTGTGCTCAAATATCTCTGGTTTCTTCTTTCAGTGCAAATTGCTGGGAAACATCATTTGAAAGGAACTTTTCCTTTATTGCTTTAATAAACGCAAAAAATTATGTTTCTTTTCTTACGAGGCTTTCCTGAGATGATGAAGTGAATGGATTATGATGGGCGTGGTTCTGTTATGTGGCTTGTTTATCTGCATTAATGATCATCTCTGCCAAAGACTTTTTTTCATCTTGGATCTTTCTGTATTTCTGTATCCTATCTATCTGAACTCCTTGCCATTTGGGGAGTATTTTCTCCTCCATGTTTAACATGTTAAAACTGCTTATATCACGTTTGCATATCTGTAATATGTTGATAGTTGACCTTTGGTGGAACACTATTATTCTTACTATGTAGCAAGTGTTATAATTTTACAGGTATTAGTCTTGTCATAAAATTTACATTTTGAATGTTGTCTTATAAGTTGGTCATGTCTTTTCATCTTTATATGGTCATGGCTGCTTAGGAATAGGTTACGAGGCATCTAACTGATATGCTCAAGAATTGCACAGAGTTTACTTTTTGTGATGATGTTTTGGGTTCTTAGTTGCTTTTCCATTTTCTTTTGGTTTTTTGTGGGGTTGTTAAGTTGCCTCATTTGTTCGCGCCTTTAGATCTTTGAAAAGATTGTGCTTGCTAACTCATATATCTTTGGCTGGACTTTCGCAATGCCCTGGTGTGAACTTGTGATGTGGGTTTCTCCTTTATGCCTTGTTTTGAAAATTTTCTCAACTTTCAGGAACACTACATTCAAAATAACCAATTAGTTTATAACTTTCTGTTTTATTGTTTGTAGAGCTGTCGCTAAGTATCTCCAGACGTTGTTTGTAAAAGAGGCAGAATGTGGTAGGAAGGCACTTCCCATGGACAATCTGTTAGTTGGTAAAACACGCAAGGAGGCATCAAGAATGTTTTTTGAATCTTTGGTATGACTTTTGATTTTTTTTTTTTTGGATGTTCAAGTTTTAAAAATTTTTCATTGCTTTATTATCTTCCTATCTGTCAATTTTGTTTTATAAGTACTCAGATGCATCTTTCATTGCTGTAGTGGTGCAATGTTAGTTCTGAGCGAGGCGAACAATTGAATTGACTTGATTCAAAAATCCAAAAATTCATTTAACCAAATTTTCTACTTTGAATTCTGCTCGGCCCGACTTGATTCACCTGCAATTGATACAATGTGACTTGTTGGATACGCAAGAACAGATGTAACACTACACAGACTGTCTACTGACTACATGCGCACTTGAATGGGGGTTTATATGTACACATATGTGGATATGCAACCATGCATGGTTTTAAATGACATTTTTTTGGGTTCCGGCCGCCTTTGGAATTCCCTCTTCAAGAAACAACCTTTTAGTATACAGCATCATTTGTTTTTGGTCTCATGTTGCTGCTTTTTCTATGATAACTAATTGTTCCATTCTAAAACGTCTTCTTCTGACATGTTAACCTAAAATGATAATTTTTTGGTTAATTTGAATCCTTGCAGGTTCTTAAAACGAGAGATTACATCCAGGTAGAACAGGAGCATCCCTTCGATAACATCACCTTAAAGCCTCGGACAAAGCTTGTGAAATCAGACTTTTGAGATCTTAAATCTGAAGTAGGAGAATCTGGAACAGACAAATTAAAGGATATTTGTTTTCGTAGGCAGCAGGCTGGCAGCTTAATTTGATTTTATGGGGTTTATTTATACTTCATTCTTTTCCGTGTTTTAAAGATGTGGTAGTTTATATTTGGGTAGTACTAACAGTTGGAGCTTGTAGAACATCAGTGTAACATGGACGACAGTTGGTAGATGTATATATCTTGTAAAATTAGTCTTCCTCTGCAATTGATGCTAATTATCTATTTTATGTTAATGGAAGCTATAGTTTCGGTTGTCCGAGCTTGTGTTCCTGGTATCTTGTTTATGGGGTTCTGGAAATTAGGTTCATGATGCAAATCATATTAAGCTATTTTATTGTCACTGTTTCATTCGCTTGAGGTTGAGAGGTTAATTGGTTGATAAATGGGGGGTTAGTTTTTGAGAGTAAGGTCCACTTCTTTGCCTGAAACATCCAAATTTCAAATGTACCAATTCCGTTAGTAGAGTAGGGTTGCAATTGAACTAAGTTGTGCGTGAGCACTACCCAGCTCGAACTCGAGCTGAACAAGTTTGAGCAGCTCGTTTAATTAAACGAGTCGAGTTTAAGTATTAATTTTTTAAGTTTGAAAGCACGTCGAGTCCTATTGAGTATGTAATTATTTAATAATTATATATTTATTTATTATGTATTTACTATTTTAGGTGTGAAAGTTGTAAAATTTATCGAAAAGTGTCAAAAAAAATATAAAAAAATCTTATCGAATCAAGCTCGAGTATTTTGTTACTACTTTGAGCTCGAGCTCAAAAAATATCAATTCGATCGAGCTCAAGTTGAGTTTGAGTAGCACTTATGATTTTCAAGCTTGAGCTCTTGAGCTCGACTTGGCTTGATTGCAGAGAGTCTATTTTTGTTTTTTGTTTTTTTTTGATAAATTTACACTATTACATGGGAAGAGAAATTTGGTGTTAGTTGGATCCAAACCCTGACCTCTAGGGTATAGCGCTCTAACCATTCAATTCTCTATTCGTATAAATGTCCAAAAGGTGTAAGTGGACAGCTGTACTGCATGTAAAAACGGAAGCGTCCAAAGATCGAGGCTTCTATGTTATTGTCTAAAATGGAAATTCTATAATGTTTCAAGAAGCAAATGATAATTTCACATGAATAAGACTTTTATGTAATACGGTTTTTACTATTGGCCTTTTAAGAACTTAATTCTGTTAGAGACTTTTCAGTCCAATCTTTAATCTACAAATTGCAAATAAAAATTATAAATAAATGACTACGATTGAGAAAAAAAAATGTAAATGGTGCAATTCCAGATGCTGCTTCTTGATACGCAAAGTTATGGAATTATGGATTGAACACAATATACGCATACTTTTAAACCATGTAATATTTATAGGTACTTAATATTTGGAATAATTAGCAAGGATGTCGTGATTCTTTACCACAATTATTTGGTATAATTATTTTTTACTTTTGCTGTTCTGTATGTCGTCCTTTTACGTTAAACTTAAAGAAATCTTTTAAAAAACTTTAGAAATCTGAGCTCTGTTACTTCCATTGTTTTTCTTTTATACAAAGTGAACTGTTTTCCATTCTTAATTTTATTCTTTTAGGACTAATTATTTCTCTGATGTTTGTCACAAAGATTTTAGAAGTTCCGATTACTTGCATGTTTTGGGTTCAGTTCATCCATGGAAAACTCAAAATTATTCATCAACAACTTTTTGATTTCACCGTTAAAACTTTTACACCTTCAATTATTTTTAATTTTGGTAACATATTTCATCTCAAAATTATTCATCAACAACTGTTTGATTTCGCCATTAAAACTTTTACACCTTCAATTATTTTTAATTTTGACAAAATTTTTCACGTTGAGAGCTGTGACATAGTTGCTGGCTTGCTGCGGTTAAAGGTTGCTGGATATTAGCAGCCCACCAGACATAGCCTTTTCCTTCAGGCAATGGGACATAGCTTCTCTCTTGACTTCGTCTCTTCTCAATTTGCCAGTGGTCGTCATTGGAAATGGTGTCGTCCACAAAATGAAACTTCTGGGAATTTTAAACCTGCAACAAAAAAGAGAGAATGCTGGTATTGAAGGGCTAAAAGGGCTAAAAATTATCTTCATACAATTGAACTGCAGAATGATTTGAGGGAGGAGAACAAATTATTCAAAAAAAAAAAAAAATACCCTGACAAGTTTTTCTCTTTACAAAATTGCTGTAGGATTTCTTTGGATAGGCAGTGATCTTTGTTAGTCATCAAATTGCGGAAACTGAATTCATCCCATTGCCAATTGTCTTTTAGTTTAATACATGCAACTACCATCTCTGTCAAGCGAGGGTCCGGCAGTCCTACAACAATCACTTCAGAGACACCCGGATGTTGCAAGAGAACAGTCTCTACCTGTGTCATTAAGCACGTTAACCTAAAGCAGCAAATGAAAAGGCTGTATTCTTAAAAAGTGCATATCATGTCCTTTAATCTTCTTTTTGTATGCTTGATATTATCGCCTTTTTTCATATTTGATACATAAAACAAGTTACTCTTTGGCGTAAGTTGCTCGTATCACTTAACAATGTACAGAGAGCTAGATTTCATTCCATCGGGATTGCAAAGCAAAGCATAGAACCGATTGCTCATAATTACCTCTTCAGGATAGACGTTCTCTCCGCCACTTTTGATTCGACCACTATTGCGGCCTACAAGCCAAAGGTTACCGCTGTCATCTAGCTGTCCTATATCACCTGTGTCAAACCAATCTTCATCAGCTGGAGAATGAGCCTTGCTTGGGATTTGACCCCAGTACCCAAGCAATACATGGGGGCCCCTTGTCAAAATCTTCCCTACTCGAGAAGAATCATCGGAACTGATTTTCAATGCAACATGTGGTGCAGGCTTTCCAACACAGACTCTGCCAAGTTGATGACCTGAATTGGTAGTTTTACCGTTAATCATTTGAGGGCGTTGGCTGTGGCTCCCATTGGTTGGATCATAAAGAGTCATAAAGGTTAGAGAAGAACAAGCCTCCGTCATCCCTTCAGAGAGAAAGGTGCCAGAAGTCAGCACTGAATCAATAACGCGATTTAGAAGGTGAATGAATGCAAAACTTTTGCATCAACTAAAGACAGCAGACAAAATATTATTTGAAGACAAATAAATTAATGCTAACAAGTGAAGTGAATTTGCAATAAGCTAGATCGGCGTTATTTAAAAAGTTGATGAGGCTAACTTGGAAGAATAACAAAGGGAAATTTAGAATAAACAAATTGAATCCTTTGTACACTAGTGAAGAGTGATTTCAGTTGGTATCTGTTACAAATCTACCATCATGACATATCAGAAGAGTTTAACGAAAATACTGCCCATGTATGATGAACTTCAAAGTCCTATAGTTCGATATACTGCAGCTCCAATAAAAAGGATGTTAGTCAGACCTAGAATGTTCAGTTACAAATACTTCTTCATAATGGGGTTCACTGCAAGTTGATAACACATAATTTGGGAGGAACCATGGTCAAAACTCACCATAAGCTGAAATCAGTTTAGCTCTTGGGAAAACTTTGACGGCATCCTCAAGAAGCCCCGGTAAAAGACCTCCAGCTCCATTTAAGATTTTATTTACAGTCGTGAACTGCTTTGTAGTTTCAATTTTCCTGGACTTAGAAGTAAATAAGATTGGGATGACTTAAGTGGGGACAGCAAGAAATGGTAATTGACAAACAAGCAGGTGGATAAAGAATCTAGGGAGCATATGCAGCAAGATCCATCAAATAATGAAACATTCATTTTACAGAGAGAGAATCTTTTAAGGCTCTATTGAGGTAAATCAACACTCAGAAAATTTACAATAAATCCATACTTATATATGAAAAGACAGAATCAGTTTCTCCTCTTCTGCCCTCTACCAGCATGTGAACAGGTGAATTCGGGTAACAGAATCACTGTACTTGGCCGCTCATTTTGTGTTTCTCTAAAATAGTACTTTCCGCTCTATGGTTTTTGAGATTCATTCTAGCAACAAGCCTCCTAAAATTAAGTTCAGAATTGACGGATAAGCAGTTTACCTAGCAGTGGAGATTAAATCAGCCATCATAGCTGGTACAGTGATGAAAGAAGTGATTTGATGCTGCTCTATGGCTCTAATTGCTGACTTGACTTCAAATTTTGGTATAAATACATGACAACCTCCTGTCATCAGCATTGCCAGGGCTGAAGATATTCCACCAATGTGGCACAATGGAGAAGTATGCAAATAAATCTGCAAATATCAACACAAGAAAAGCTAATAATTCAGTACTAAAATCATTAAAACAGATAACAGTCTTGTGTCTCTATTACTGAATTTCTTCGATTGCTTATGGAGATATTTGCCTTTGTGTGTGAATATGAAGAAAAAATCATTTTAAAAAAGGCATACATCATCCTCACTGTAACCAACAAGTGCTAATTTTGCAAGGGATTGTACAATCAAGGCTGAATGGCTGATGGTAACACCCTTTGGCCTTCCAGACGTCCCTATATCAGTTCAAGGGGAATAGAAAGTGGAAGTGTGAAATATATGAGTATTGAAATTAATCAGAAAATTAATGCACACAGAACAATAGACAATTTTTCAGATAATAATTGCATAATTTAGAAGTCACCTTAAGCAGCAAAACTAGTGGCTCCATTTCTAATTAACTGCAACAATTGGTCATGTAAACTAGCTTCTACAACAGTAACAGAAATTTGGTGAAAGGTAATAACTTGTCCTTAAAAAACTCTCTGGTTGTCAAACTACTAAGTATTGACATGAAGAAAATTTTTCCAAATACCCATCTTCAGCCGTTAACTAAATATAGCATTTGTGCAATTTAACTGATGAAATAGAGGGTCATGATCATGAATTCTCCAACATTATGCAAAGATAATCTAGTATTTACCCAAAAAAAGGCACAAACTTAATGATGGACTGAAGACCCTCCAGAGCGTGTAAATCAGAAACAAAAACCGGTAAGCCTTTCCTCACACGCATCAATGATTCAGTCATCTTTTTCATGAGCATGATTTATTCAAATCTAATGGATGCAAACAGAAAATATGAAACTTGTACCTGAGGTAAAGCATAGTAGAGCTGCATTATCAGGTGCCTGTAAAAGCCTGACTAGTTCCGGAGAGCTTGTCTTCAACGATTCTGCTGTCACAACTCCTACAAGAATTTTCAAGATTAAGATGCTGAAGATTAAATGACAAACCTAGGAGTCATGCATCTGTATAGGAGTAAGATTATGGTAGAACATCATACCATTACCATAGCTGCCGTACTCAACAGCAGTCATAGAAACATGCCACCTCAAGTGAGCTTGCAATTTCAAATGCCAGTAATCACAGATTTTATCAGTCACCAGCATTACAGGCCTCAATTCATTCATCGCCAATCTTGCCTCTTCCAAGCTCTACATGAAGCAAAAGTTACAGGCATAATGTACCCCAAAAAAGGTTACAAGAATCAACTAAGTTTGTACAGCTAGTCATTTACAATGCTGCGTGGCAACTTGCACATGCAGGGGGAAAACGGCCAAAAGCAAACAAAAGAATGGTTATAAACGGAGTCAGAATAAGCTATAAACTCCAAAATGGTTCAATAAGCACCTTTTCTTTAGTGAGTCAATCAGAATTTTAATTTTGCCTTCTTACATAAAACCCCCTAATGCATTGTTTTCCCCGGAAAATCAGGAATCAGTTTGAAGTTGACCAAAAAAAAAATTTTTTTTTCACATCGTAGAAATGGATGGGATGATGGAGTTGGATGCCAAAATAAAGTAGATAAAAGTGTCCTAACCCATCGATAGTTGAAAGGAGCTATTATTCCTCCTGCACATGATACCGCCAGTAACCACTCCAGATATGAATCACTGAAAGAAACTTGCATCCATAAAATGTTAATAAACTGTTGATGAATAATCAATCCATTGACAAGTAAAATTATGTCACTGATATAGACGTATGAGATAATCTGCATCTTACCAAAACTAAGTTGAGCTTTTAGAAAGCTAATTTCAGTTATCCCTGATCAATAACATCATATCAAATTTTCTTTTTACTCGGGGCCCATTTGGACGGAGTGTTTTTCCAATATTATGATACTGGGAAACACTTCCAAACACCTTTTTATTTTACAGTCCTCTTATACAAATATCTTTGATCAAAAGAACAAGAGTTACACATTAAAATCCTCCAATTGTCCAAAAAATAACATACTACTTATGAGGTTCAATTCTTTTATCCAAAATCTAATATTATCCCTCGATCGTTTAATTTTATATCAACATTGCCCTATAATTTCTTGATGTATTCGAGATTAGCTCAATGTCTAAATTGAATGTCAAAGCTGAGAATTTTACTCTTAATTTGGTCAACAAAAGCATGTTGAAGAAATATGGAAGACAATAGGTCCATTTCACCCTATTTAACAATTGTTCTTCTTTAAAAACAATTAAACACTAAACATGCAATTAGAAGGGAAACTAAGGCCTATTAGTTTTAAAAATGCACAACATTCATTTCATTTTATTTTTATTATCAAAGGAGATAATCTTTATGTTGAAAAACGTTCACATCTAATGACTTTCACAATATATAGTTTTAATATGTTGTTAACAAATCTTATAGAAATTCCTATATAAGTTAATCCATGTATTAATAATGTTAACCTTCGCAAAATTGGTATTTTGTCTTTGCTTTTTTTAAAAAATAAAAAAAATCTTGTAATGGTTTTGGTATTTGGCAACGGGTAGGTTTTGGTAAACGAAAAGAATAGAATCGGAGGACAAAGGCCGTCACAAAGCCATCGAACGGGAACGGAATTTTATTTTCCTTCGGCAACCGAATTTACCCGCCATTCATGTATTCCTAATTTGAAAAGTAAATTTAGTACCACAAGTAGGCCCCACTTAGGATTTGGGGCCCACAAATTCCATTTCCCGCAATTTAATCTTCATGATTTAATGTGGCAAAATAAATGATTGAGATGTATATAATGTGGATAAAATTTGAAATAAAAAACACCAAAAACAAAGTGATTTTTGGATGGGGGGAATTGGTACATCAGAGTTTTGGACAGTCACATTAAAATGCTAAATAATTATACTGCCCTCAACTTATGGGAAACGGCACAGGACCAAATTGCGAGGCCTGTGGCCACGCCACTTGGTTGCATGAATGCTTTTTTTTTTTTCCGATAATTTCACATACCTCTCCTGAAGTTTGTCATAATTACACTCATCTTTCCTCAGGTTTCAAAAATTATACTTATACCCCCTGTGTTTTATTTTTCATATCAAAATAAATCCATCTTAATAATGTAACTCAAAAATACCAACCAAACATTTTAAAATATGCTTAATTGCTTTTAAAAAGATAAATAAATCTTAAAAATTAATTAATTAGTCTAAAAAATGTCAGAAGTACTTATATTCTTATATCAAATTTTAAATCGCCACCAAATATTACTTCTTTAAAATTTAGTTATTTGACTAATCTAAATAAAATTTACTTTATTTTTAAAATTTTACAAACAAATATATTAATAAGAAAGAGATGGCTAATTTAAAAGCAATTCAAGATAGTTTAAGGGATTTAATTGGTGTTTTTAGGTTACATTATCAAAATAGACTTGTTAAAAATATAAACACAGGAGGTGTAAGTGTAATTTTTAAACCTAAAGGGAGGTGAGTGTAATTATGACAAATCTAAGAAGAAGTATGTAAAATTATCTTTTTTTTTCTTTGGTTGGGGGGGGGGGGGGGGGGGGGGAGTAAAATTACTAGAAAAGGACGGTATCAAGGTCAAAATAGCCCATAAGACTTGTAGAGATTTTTACAGATCCTCCAACGAATGATTGTTGACATCAAGACTTGAGTTCAAACTTCTATTCAAACTGTTTGAATCTTACCAATTGCACCATATAATACAATATTTCACTTTTTAATCCTATATATGTGTATATATATATATATATATATATATATATATATAGACACACACACACACAGACAAAATTTTGTCATTTAAGAATTCACCCAATAA
Source organism: Mitragyna speciosa (assembly GCA_024721245.1). Taxonomy (NCBI): domain Eukaryota; kingdom Viridiplantae; phylum Streptophyta; class Magnoliopsida; order Gentianales; family Rubiaceae; genus Mitragyna; species Mitragyna speciosa. The sequence continues at coordinate 9,574,604 of CM045554.1, read as the reverse complement.
CACTTGTTAATTGGGCCTTAAGAGTTAATTTTTTTTTAACTGACTAAATGTAACGAAATAATAATTATTAATGTGTATGTTTATAAATTATAATTAAATTGTGTGTTTTAACGATTCTTTTGCCATTTGGATAGGAGTGGTAAAAACGTGTTTACATAGAGCGTTTAAAAGCAAGCTCGTGAAGAATAAGATAAAATAGCATAATATATGGGAAGAAGATCTTGGACCACATATTCTGATTTTCTAAGATTAGATAGAACGATCATGCAAGTACAAAGCAGAAGAAGAAAAAAGAAGAGAAGAACGTAAACCTGTTGAGAGCAGCAATGGCGACGACGTCACCGGGCTTGAGGCCCAGTCGGATAAGCCCACGGGCCAAACTCAGCACACCCTCGGCGAACTGCATGCCAGTTTTTCTGTAGTCACCTTCGGCCGTGATATTAATCATGACCGTTGAGTGTCGCCTGAGAGTCATCAGACGGCTCAGGCACTGGCAAATGTGGGCCTCTGAGTAATTACCCATGTTTTGAAGAGGTTAAAATGAAATTATGATGGATGAAGTTTGCTGAATGGTTTTCTTTCTCTCCTGTGTTGAACTCACATAGTTCCGGGAGGAACAGAGATATTTATACATATATATTCTATCGTTAGAAATGAGAATGTTTGACTGTTGATTTAAATTAATAATTTGGTCAACGACAAAAAATAATAATAAATAATGATGACGGTCATTTGATTATTTTTTTTTTTTTGTCAAGAGTTTTCATAAATAACACTTAAACTTTATCCACGAGATACAACCAAAAGTCATTTGCACCCATGAAACTTAAGCACTACTTACGCATATACCTAACAACCGATGTGGGATATTAGGAGAGGAAACATGGAGCCTCTACTAAGTACTAACTAGCACTCACTCTTACTGTTTTTAACTTCGCCAACTGATCTTTTTTCTTTTGTCAAGAGTTTTTATAAATAACACTTAAGCTTTATCCCACGAGATATAACCAAAAGGCAATTGCTGACTTAAGGTTGCACCCATGGAACTTAAGCATTGTCATTTGATTAATTTACTAGCTAATTATTTGTAATTCAGGACAAGAACAATTGTTAGTTATATAGTGCAAAACTTAGGGGTATTTGGTTTAGGGAAATTAAGGAGGGGAATGGGTGTCAAGAGCAATGACGCTATTGTTGATGTTTAAAAAACAACTATTATTATTCTTCAATCCGAATGAGAGCAATTAATTAGAGACTATATAATTTTCTTAAAATATTATTCTATCAAACTCATCAGCTTTTTTGGAGAGAATGATACCCAATCTATCACTAAAGCAAACATATGAGGAGGAATCATCAAAATTTCAAATTCATAGTACCATTAATGATATTCGTAGTGATAGTGATTGAAAATTTGAACCAAACCACTTCTTAATTTATAAGTTGTACAAATAAATGAACGTAATAAACATTTTCAACATATTTCATGCATAATGCACACTCTGCCAATTATTTACAATTGTTGATCACAGCCGTCTGCTGTTCAAAAAACTATTTTATGGGCAAATCATATAACATAAAGGGGCACAAACGATTGTTCACTGATCCAAAACTATATGCCGCCATAGCTGTCCTCCTTTCAATTGCATCGTACCTCCAATTATGCTGTAATGACTAACCAGCAATTGAAATTATTTTGATGCTCGACTTTTGGGGGAAAAATATTGGTGTTGACTTTAGCATTTTTTAAATAAAATTATTACAAAACATTATCGGAGCACTAAATATTTTTCAGCAAAAATCTTTTGAGTGCAGTTTTAAACTTTTATTACACACGCATGGTGTTTTTTTTATTTAACATGTTTTATTTACTATGGAATTGATGATGCATGGACTGGATTTGTCAGTAAAGACATGTCTTTACGCTCGGTATTTACATACACTAAGACACTCATTTGGTTTTGCAAGGAATTTGTTTAGGGAAAATGTATTATCATCATTTTACAGCTTACAAGTAATGAAAATAAGTTGTCTAAAAATAAAAATAGGCAAGAGCCAAGAGGTTCTCACTATTAAAGTAATTATTTTTATTACACCATTAATATTTTCTCTTTCTTCATTAAGAAAAATATTGACTTCTTTAATCAATCAATCAATCAATCATTGACTGCACAAAAAAAAAAAAAAATATTGACTCAAGCATAGGAGCGATTAGAGAAGAATATTCGACATGATCATCTTGACTTTCATATTTCCGGGTCAGAAAATGTTTCACTTAAGAACAATTCTCGTTATTTTTTAAGGACATTAGATGTAATCATGACTTTCATATTTGCAGGTTTAAAAATATTTCACTTAAAATGAATTCTCGTTATTTTTGAGTCACATAATTCACAATCACTTATAATCCCAGTAACCGAAAGTGGATGTCACTCTTTGTTCAGCTATGTATTCATTAGGAATAAACATCCATTCAGTGGACTTTTTGCAGAATAACTACTGATAAATGTTTTTCTTAAGGTAACCTCGTTAGTAAAGAAAAGATAAAAATTTGTATGTAGTTGAAAAGCGGCTAGCTTTGCTTGAATGACAAGTGTTTCCTATAAATAAAAACAACAGCTCCCCCCCCCCCCCCCCCCCCCCCCCCCCCCCCCCCCATCTACAAGATGTCGATTATATGTATATATTACCAACTCCTAAAAGCAAATTTGCTCCATAGAGATCATGGAATGATATACCAAACCCTATGGTTGGTTAATGCATTGCAATAGGATTAATCTTATGAAATTTATATACGTGCAAGTCCAGATAGATATCCTGTGTGTAACAAAGAACATGGCATGAATCTAAGCATGCAAATGCAAGAATGCTATGATCTCTGCATGAAAAAAATTTGGAAGTGCCTTGAGGAAGGAGGCTGATAAGTTAACCAACATTATAGACAGCAAACTATAATATAAACTTCGGATTCACTAAGCATTTATGATGCACAAGTATGAATATTTTCTTCAAGGATTAATCTCAAAATGACCCCTTGTAATCTTGGATAAGTAGCAAATTACCTCATGTGTTTAGGAAATACAAAAATTGCCCCCCACTTTAGTAACAAATTACCCCCTCATGTACAATTCACCTTTATAAGGACAATTTTGCCCTCATAATTTTTAAAAATTGCTATTCTTGTTAAATTGTTATATAGAAACAAAATAAGATTACTATTCCAAACCAATATTGTTGTTGCACTCTTATATTAAAAAATCAAAATCATGACTCCAAAATTGTAACAAATTTCGTCACAAAGTATTCCTATTATTTGTATTCAAGGTAAGAAAAAGTACAAAAAAAAAAGACATGAATAATTTGTTTTTGCCATGATGTATAACGAATAGTTTGCAAAGTGAATATAAATTTGTAATTTCTATCAAATATATTCAAAATAGAGTATGAAAAAAGGCTAGTAATATCAATTCTGTTAGTGACATCAATAAAAATATAGCAATATATGTGTTGCAATCAAAACAACATAAGACCAACTTCATCTAATAACAAATATAGCAATAACTATATATATATATATATATATATATATATATATATAGTTGTTGTGTTTCAGACTTTTCTCTACTTTATTATTTTGTTCTACCCACTCATGGATATAGTGTGTGTGTGTGTGTAGTTTATGTGTTTAAGACTTCTCTTTCCTTTATTATTTTGTTCTACCCACATTTTAGGTTTTAGTACAAAAAAGAAAAAATTATCAAATCATTATGTATAGAAAGGCATAAATGTTTTTTTATCAATTCAAGGGGGTAATTTGTATATTTTCTAAATATAAGGGGCAATTTGCTAATGATACAACATTACAGGGGGCATTTTGTGATTTAGCTTTTCTTCAATATGTGAAAGTCCACGGGATTTAATACCCCAAAGACGACTAATTTACTTGTCAAAAATTATACACCCACAGAAAGCATCCACCTTGTTTATTATCTTTAAATATTTCTCTGCTTTTTTATTTTTATATCTCATTATAATCCCGTCCTTTGACCTTGAATTTGCCGCCTTTTCTCGTTTTTTAACTATTTGTTTATGATGGCTTATTCAGCCCCAAGTAATTCTTGATTCTTGAATTGAATGCCATACATTGGCGGCTGAGCGTCGAGCCAACTGTCATATTGACATCTTCGTGTGTATAAAAATGCACCAAGTAGCCTTATATTCAATGCATTTTAGCAATAATTCTTGAAGCTAGGATAGACATTTATAATTTTAGGTTCATCTCATGAGTCTTGAAGCAGGCATCAACAAATAGAAAATAAATGAAGCAGGCATCAGTTTTGCATTAAAACTGTAAGGATCATGGCAACAGCCAAGGTGATTGACATTAGCCTAATGAGTAATGTAAAGTCAATGGTTATGGTTACAATTGCACGTCACAAAACACAAAAACATGTGGAAATGCAATATTCGTGCTATTTTGACAGTAGTGTAATCAGTGCCGAATGGTTTACGGCAGTGTTCATGCTATTTTGATTAGCTTAATGAGTCTAAAAAACTTTTACGGCAGTACTCGTGCTATTTTGACCAAAACAGGAACAGGATATTCAAACAGCCAATCTCATTTCAAGAACAAAAAATTCAAATTGCTAACTTATTGAGGTAGAAACTTTTATGGAAGTATTCGTAATATTCTTATATTAGCCTGATGAGCCTAGATACATTTATGGCAGTATCCATGCTATTTTGACCAAAAACAGCAAACCTGTTTTCAAAAATGAGATGCAACTTCCCAACTTAGAAGCTGTCTTGTAGTACTAAAACTTCTGATTTGTGCATTTAGGGTAAGCTTCATTCTTTGATGGCTTTCTACAATGTCTCAGGATAGCATAAGCTCATCACGCCTTTATGCTCAAAAGTATACTTGATCCTACACAATAACTGATTGAAATGCCAGTTCGACTTTTGACATTCCTAAGAAGAATACTACCATGAAGAACAATAACCCGGAAGGATTGCCTTTAATTTGTAAACAGCTACTGCTCATCCACATCTACACTTCAAAAGCTGAAGACAGACCATAAATAGATCATAGCAAGTATGACTCCACAACGGTACGCCCAAACTTCTCTTGGACATCTTTTGGAGTTTCAATCTGGAAAACAAATTGGAGAAAAGAACAGAAAGACAAGTCAACATGCAGGAATGATAAAATGTAAAACAACTATACACGGGAAGGAAAGTAACAAATTCTACTTACTGCATTAAGAGCTTTAAAAAGTGCTTTTACTGTGTTATGAGGATTCCTTGAGCCAACAACCTACAAGAGATTGAGATCAACATTCCAGCTTAGAAAATGAAAACAACGTTCCACTGAAGATGTACATCGTATGATGGTACCTTTGACTTCACATTCTTGAAACCAGCTAAGTTCAAAATTGTCTGAACAGTTCTGCCAGCTTTCATTCCTGTTGTTGTAGAGGCAGGCCAAAGATACACCTGAAAAAAAAAAAATCAATCTAATAAGTCAAGCAATATTTACAAGAAATGACAAGTGAAGGCAAAGAGATGATACACATACTTCACACACATTATTTATGAGACTTAATAATAATAATAATAATAATAATAATAACCCAACAAAGTTACAGGTACCTTGGTCTTTTTATATGATGTTTGAACTGCGTGTGCAATTGTATGCTCCTCGTGCCTTTCCACGTAGTGGAGATTTTGGAAGCACTTCTCATATGCCTGTTGGAAGACATAATCAGAAAACAATGAGAAAGTTAAAGTGTATGTATCAAAATCACTTACTTTCTGTCATTATTTAAATACAGATACACTCAATGAAATTCAAAAGCATCAGAAAACAAAGAAACTAAATTTTGGCTAATGAGGCCTCTCCTATTTCACAGTTTTAGCTGGGTCTCAGTATTTTATATTTTGTCATTATCTTTTCTTTCCCCATCTTCTTTTTCCCTTTCTGATGCCACACAAGGAACCTCCATAAAGACACCAATTCCATCTTTAGAAGTCGGCAAGATGCGAATAAATTTAAATGAGCATTCGATAATCTTCTTGTTAGGAGATCCAAACATCACAGCACTTAGCAGATTAAATGGCCTAATCTTGACAGCAACTTCTAGGTATTTCTTACATTAACCAAAAATTAGAAATGTCACTGGTGTTATAATCCCTAAGCACGTATACTTCTATAAATTCAGATGGTTATAAACAGCTCCATAGTAAAATCATGAGATGAAACTCCAATCTTGTAAAATTTACCAATAATATGTTTTGTGGGTATGCATTTGTAGTTGTTAAATACCAATGACTTGTAAGAGACCAGAAAAGGAGAGACAACTAGAGTATAAACTTCCTTGCAAACTATAGATGATGGGATAATAAGAATTCAAACAAATTCCTCTCAGACCCATAAGATAAGACTGATTCACATTTTACGCTAGTTGTCCTGCTTTCAGGACTAGCTTTTTCTTCCCAGCTAATTGATATTTTGGATTCTGAACTTTTCTAGATAATCATCTCCATGGAAATGATGGAAATTCAAAAAGAAATTATACTTTTCAATCTCTTATTTTACATCACCTTGCGGATCATCATCACCCCGTTCTCTTATCTTCTCTGGGGGAGGGCAATAAGTCTTTTCTCTTCTCCCTACTGATTAAACTTACTTCTTTATCCCATAAGAAGCACAAAAATATATTCCAATTCCTCAAACCATGAACAGATTAAAAACTAAAATTAAGGTGGCTTTAGCTATCATCCTATGTCAGCACCTTTTGAAGGGCGATGGGGACAGCTGGACCTTTTGCTTTGGCAAAACCAACAACCCCATGATAGTTTCCACAAGCAAGCATTGCAGTGTACTTGATGACTTGTCCCCCCTGCATTAGACAATGTCAAAATCATTTCAATACCTTAAGATTTTGGGGGGGGGGGGGGGGGGGGGGGGAAGGAAAAATCCAGTAGGCAAGGCTCTCTTACCTTAGTAACTTTGCAAGTTCTGTTCACATCAATAAGTTTAACGTCGAAACCCTGCGATTATTATTTGTTGATATATATTAAAGTTCAACAAACTTGCAGTGGCAACTAAAATATCCAAAATTTATTTTCAAAAAGAATTATAAGAGTGAATATTAGAAGAAATGAGAGCTTATCAAAAAAATAGAGAATTGCATATTCAACTAAAAGCAAATTTAACAGAAATTTTTTCATTAGCAGAGGTAATATTCTATCGGTTAGAGAGAGATGCTATTGTTTAAAAGGAACTTTAGCCTTTTAATACATCATAGAGATTCTTACTCAAAATGTACAGTATTAATTACAATCAAACAGTCTTTTTTACCTAAGGCTTGCATATATTGGAAGCTTATAGAAGGCTATAGACCACACACAAGAAAAATGGATTTTGAGCTGAAGACTCTTAAGTGAGGATCTTAAACAGCTACGCTGTAAAAAATTTTTTTTTATGCCTAATAGATTTCACCAAAAGGATGATACTTTTTGCAATCTACTGGGGAATCAGTGTATCCTATTAATTATAAACCTGGGAAACCAAATGCTTCAGCACTCGACACTCATAAAGGGAAATCCATAAATGATCAACTCATGCTCACACCAGAGTAACTGCTCATCATTCTTTTCAAGTTTGCCAAGCATATAATTTACATCCAAGAATTACCTAGACCATGAAAAATATAGAAGTGCATAAAGTTGGCATGGAAAACTAATTCTAGCAACCACATTGAAATTGAAATGAAAGACAACGGGAATAAAACAGCTATTATATTACCATTGACAAGTAGAACATTAAAAGCTCTAATGAATTAGAAAGAGATGGAAATTATGAAATAATAAAAAAAAAAAAAAAAGCACACGCATTAAACATGATATCTCAAATAACAATCTGAAACAACCAATGATGATAGCGACATAATGCATCCTCTAACTGACCTTCCTGTAAAGAGGCCTTCTCTTTTTTTCCGTCAATGAATTCCTCTCTTCAGCAAGATCTCTGATTTCCTCCTCCAAAAGCTTCCCTTTTCTCCCAAAAGTATGGTCCAACTCTGCAAGCTTCTCTTCAAGCTTCCTGTCAATCGCAGTTAGCTTCTCCAACAATATATCATCCTTCTCTTTCATATCATCGAACTCCAAGTCATCATCATCTTCCCCTCCCTGAATCATCCTCTTCTCTATCGCAAAACCTTCTTGTTCTAAAAGTTCCTCAGAGGGGCCCATTTGCTCCTGTTGAATGACCCCATAATTAGCTGGATTATTAGGATCATAAGCTTCTTTCCACTCAATCATCCTCATGGCCCTATTTAACTTCTGTTGCAGAAGGAATTTTTCCTTCCCTTCAGCCACTTTCAGACGATTCATCAGTTCACCAATTACACGATACTCGGGCCTCAGTTTAAAGTGCTTCTCCTCAAACTTGTCAATTCTAGTCATCCATTTGAATGCATCATCAAGGGTCTCTGTTCAAAGCCATAAAAAGCATACAATCAACTTTTACACACCAGAAAATTTGCATACCACGACTTACAAGTTATGATATTAACTCTATTAATCTAAAGTTTTTATCCAACAACTTCCACAATGGATAATAAACATCTACAACATTCTACTCTAAAATGAACTATTAGAAGCACAAATGTAGCAGTTTTTACACGAGTAATGCATCCATATATTCCCATGTGAGAAAAGGACTAAAACAAAGATTAAATCTTTACAATGTGCCTTAATCAAACCGAGTAAATATGCACTCAAATTCAAAATCCTACTCCAAAATCTCCAAATTTGAAAATAAGCCCACAAAAACAAATACTAAGATCAACAAAATTTTCAAAAAAAAAAAAAAAGAAAAAAAGAGAAAAGAAAAAGCAAATTCACCAGCCTCAGTGAAGCCCTTGAGGAGTTCTCCATGCCTTTTAAACTTCTTCTCAAAATCATCAATCCGTTTCTGCACCGCCTCCCCCGACCACCTCTCGTCATCATCATCTGAATCCGACTCGCTGCTCTCCTCGTACAAATTCAAATCGGCATCTCCTTTTCCCGTAAGCTTCTCCTTCTCAAGCTTCTCGATCAAGGGACCGACGCCCATGAAATCCTCCTCGTCCTCCGCGTCAATGTCTGCCGTGTCCAACCCTTTTCTCTTCCTCTCCTCCCTTTCCCTCTGCTTGTCCTTCTCCACCTCCAACAGGAGCTCCTGGATAATCCGCTGCGACTCCGACGCCTTCGACGAGGCCGAAAAGAATCGGGTGATGGCCGGAGGGGGAGGTCGGGCTGGGAGGAGACGAGGGCCTGGCCCGGAAATGTGGCGGAGACGGTTGAGGATGAGACGCGACCATTTGCTCATTTTCTTTTTTCTTCTAATTTTTTGGGCTCATTTCAGTTTTTTTCAATGCTTGGACTGATGAGTGCCAGAGCAACAATAGAAGGGGTTTAGGGTTCTAGAGAGTGGAGAGGGGTGGCTGTTAATTGCACTAGTGCCCCTGAGCTTTAGCCATTTTAACTTTTTGTCTCATTCCCCAACATAATTTTACAATGTTTTGCCGTTAAAACCTTTTTTTTTTTTTGGAACTCGATAGTACTTCATAGTCTTGGAGATAATTCCAGTGTCACTAAGTTAACGCAAATTGGTTGTAAGCCAAAATGTGATTGTCGAAGTTTATTTAGAAAAATTTCAAATTCTTAAAGTTAATTTATCTTGATATTCAAGAATAGTATTAGTAAAATTTTTTAATGGAGCCTTTGAAAATGAAACGATTGCAGTTTGGCCTTGTAAACTGGGTAATTTGGCACCAGCTTAGTACTCAGATTCCAGTGCCATCTACCGATGATTATTCCAAACAATGATATGCATATGTAAAAAGATTTCACAATTTTTACATCATAAGTTTCATACCAAAGTCCTAGACTGCTGGAGTCAGCCAACCGTAGTGGAAGTATTTTGTACAACATGTAAATAACTAACATTGTTTAGTGATTTAAACACATCTTGTGAAAATCAATGAATACTGGTCCTTACTGTACATTTTTCAGATTTAAAATTTGGTCAAACCTTGGATATCAACCTTTTCAGAGAGTTGCTGCTCCAGTCGTTTGAGCTCCCCTGCTCCAATTTTTTGTAGGGATAATTTCAGAAACCTCCCCTGAGGTTTCTGACAATTACACTTAGCCCCCTGAAGTTTCAGAAATTACACTTACCTCCCTTGCTTTTACTGTTTCAATAACAAAACTTCAAAATATATAGTGAATATCCTAAATTGCCCTTGTCTTCTTAAAAAAAAAAAAAACACTACCAAAGCATACTTTACCTCCTCATGATCTATTGTTTCTATAAATTGACAATTACAAAAATAAATCTTGCAATATACAAATTTCCTTACTTATATATTAATTTATAATTTCCAAATTAGGATTTCACAAAACAAGGGCATAAATAATTTTAAGAAAAATTCCTGAGATAGCCAAACCCATACCAAAAAATCCTGCAACACCTTCAACAAGTATATAAATAATTTATAGCAAAACCTACATCATCTTTCTTTTGTGGCATTTGCGACAAGTTTAATAACCAAAACAAAAAACAAATTAATAATAAAGATTATATCACCCAAATTCTAATTTTAGAAAATCCCAAATATTCATAGTTTCAACATAAATTTGTAGTTTATTAAAGGTTTTTTATGAATAGGAAGAAGGGATGTAGTGAAGAGAAAATGGATTTTTTTATAAAAGAGAAAAGAGGGAGAAGGGGTGGAGTGAAGAGAAAGTTGGTAATATGTTTTTTTAATGAGGACATTATGGTCTTTTTGACTAAGGAAGGGAGGTAAGTGTAATTTCTGAAACTTCAGGGGGCTAAGTGTAATTGTAAAAAACCTCAGGGGAGATTTCTGAAATTATCCCTTTTTTTTATCGTACCTTTTCAAACAGTTACTTTTCCAACCGTTTAAAACCCTACTCTGGGCTTTTGTACAGTGCCGGAAATTGGAATCTTATGCCAGTGAGAGAAATTTAAAGGGCAAGAAACAATACTTGAAACGGCAGTAGGTTGAGCCACGGGAAAAAAAATATAATTATGAAGAATCTATCTTCGGCAAACCAAATAATTTAAGCTAGTTGATGATAATTCGATTTCTCTATACAGATCCAATCTCTCAGTCCGTGCGAAAAGGAAAATCATGCCCTTCCTTTCGGGAAGGGAGGATTAGGGAAATTCTATTGATTGCAGCTTTCTCCATACCTTCGGAAAAAGTGTGAAAAAAAGACGGTTTAAATGATACGATCCCTCTGTCATCCTAGAATGAAAGGGGTGATCTTGTAGTTCTTGATAGGATACGTTAGTTCTTGGTCTGTGAAGATGCGTTGTTAGGTGCTCTATTTTTTCATTAGTGTCGAACCTATACCTATTCTTAAGAGATATAGCTATCCATGCCTTGATGAGGGATGTATGGATTCTCGAGAAGAGAAAAGCCATCGTGGTCTCTGGACTGTTTGGATCCCACGAGTGAATTAAAAATGTGAAACCTCAAACTATTTACCACACACAATTTAGGGGTACGACTCCTCAAAATTTTCGAAAATCCCTAATTACTACAGGTCCTCGAATTTGATCCTAGGACTTGCAGGGTCTCCCCGGACCACTGGGCCGTTAGCCTAGTGGCTGGTTTTGATTGTTCATTGCTCAATTTGCTTTCCGTAACTGTGCTACCATATGCATTTTCATGATTTTGCAACTTCCATTCATGAAATCGGAAAATTCACAAAATCTTTTCAGGTGATAACATATTTTGGATCACATTGCTAGCAGTTGCAGATTGATTGTAATAGACTTCTGGTATGGAAACAAATCTTTGTATAGTTCTTTACCCTTCTCTTTAATCAGTGGATTAAAATTCTTTTTTCATTAAACTACATGTACATTAGCAAATCATGCATACACGCGTTTGTATACAAAAAATACAAGGGTTGTTCAGACGTTGTATAAATATAAACACAGTAGAAACATTCGGTTAATCTATTGAAAGATAGTATGCTGCAAGTGGCATATTCGAATCAAAAAATGAATCCGAATTTAATAATGGCTGACGCTTGAAATGGTACAAAGACATTAATTGCAAAGTTGAGATTCCAGTAATCAAGAATCTAAAGTTCTGTTAATGAGAACGTTGGCCCCTCATGTTTTGGACCACTCTCTCTCTCTTCCAAGGATATCTTCTCCTCAATTCATGATATTTTCTTGCTTCATACAAATGGAACTGTGCCGACTGAAGAGTTGTTCAGTTGCCTTTGAGTTCATAGATGTAGTCTCACATCCAAGGAAATAACGAAAACATTCCCTGTTCCCAAGTTCTTCCCAAAACAGAGTACTTGAGTTACAGCTGCTGGCCGGCACTGATGACAGGTCAATGCAGTAACTCATCCCCGTACCAGTTTGGAACGAAGTCAGGCTGCATTGCCACTTTTGAACTTTATATGCTCCAAATAAGTAGATAAGTGCAGTCAAGTGTTAGCCATTCAAAGGCATTTCGTTACTCATGATATGAAATGACATACCCCAGCCTAACAGACCTTGATGATATTGGGAGTCTTGCCACATAAAGCTTGCATGAAGAAAATGAAATAACTAGAACACCCGTAACAACTTTTCTCGAAGCTGTTGCAGCCAAACTAGGGAAAAGCTAGACAGCCCTTCGTGCTTTGGTACCTTGCTTTTATTATTTGTGGAAACTTTTGATTCAACATTTTTAATTCCGGTAAGGCTTCTAGTTTCAAAACCTTGAACTCCAATTTGTGATTTTTCCTTTATCTTGACAGGCTTCCCGAGCTTTGACTTATCTTCCATTCTTGCAATTTCAAGTGCCTTTTCACAAACAGGAAAACCATGATCGTCCCATGACTCTAAGATTACACCAGAGCCAATGCAGATGCTTCCTTCATAGAAAGCCGCATACTGCCCAGCTGCCAGACCCTGATCATCTTCAGATAATTTCACGACTGCTACTACATCACCGTGTTCATCACTTTCCATTTTCAGGCTGCAATTATAGATAGATGGGCCATGTCGAACCTGAAAAAGGTAGAGAAGCCAAAGAAATAAGCATGTCGTGTCAAATAACTGAAGAATTTCTGTTTCCGAAAGCACCGTAACATGCACTCATTTTATTGAAGCACTATTTACCACAACTTATGCACAAAAATCACACTAATCATGCCATATTGCAATATGGCAATCAATGGCTTCCATTCAACAATTCTAAATTTGAGTCTTTGGAAGATACCGAAAAATGTGCATTCAGGAAGCAATCGAAATACTTGGAGTTTTCCTTTTGAGTGTCAAAAGCACCTCAGAAGTGTCAAATAATACCAACATCTCAATGAGAAACAATAATGAGAGGTCTATCTCTAAGTTCCTTTCAAAATATATTTGAGTTTTGACATTGCATCTATCTTAATTTTGCTACTTGTAGAGGTCTATAGCTCTAGTTTAAGCCATTCAAGAATTAACAATTGCTAAGAAATGCATTGATCTTTGTACCTTGCATTTGAGCTGGTTGACCTGGCTGGGTGGCGAGCCACTAAGCCATTTCAAAGACCCAACACGGAATAAGCGCCTTTTCTTATCAACTGAGTAGTAGTTTCTCGAGACAAAAACAACGTTATGTGTAACATCTTTCTCAACAACATACCTGAACAAGAATAAGATGCATGAGAGAGTTGCGAATTAAAAAAATTGAATCACCACTAATGTAAAGATGCTGAGATTAACAAAGGCCAGAAGCAATATCTAAGTTGTTGGCTATAAATGATGATTTTTATATTTAGCTCCATCTTTGTTATTTTGAGTAATATGTAGTAACTTTTAATTAAATAATAGTAGCTACGAGTGTGAAAATGATATTCAAAGAGCCATACCAGGGTCCTCCAGGAAGACGTAGACCTTGGCGTTGGCCAATTGTGTAGAACCAAAATCCACGATGTTTTCCAAGATAATCCCCTGTTTCAGCTTCCAGTATTATACCTTCCTCCTCCCCAATTTGTTTTGCAACAAATTCACTAAACTTTATCTGTACCACATTGAGTAAACTTGACATAAAAGAAGGATTAAATAGATAACCGGAAAAGAAAATGACATTTGCTAGAAAAACTTGTAATATTATTCACAAGCTTAGGTTTCCACGACGAAGAAAATTAGGTTCTGAACAATTTGTAGGTCTGAAACTTGGAAAAACATCAAGATGAAGTTGCAAAGATTTTGCCACACATCAAATCCAAAAACAACGTTGAGGAAAAGTTACCTTGCCAAGAAAGCATATTCCTTGAGAATCTTTTCTATCCTGATTGGGTAAATCAAAAGCCTTGGCAAGTTTGCGGACTTCATCCTGCAGATTATTCAAGCTAAGGATCAAATTGCTCATGCAATTTGCCAGGCAAGTTAGACTTGCCTACAAGGTGACTAGAGAAGGACAGCAACAACAAACGGGCAGTGGTGTAATACAATGGTCAGTCTATCCACAAAAGAAGTATCATCCCAAACACAAAGTGAGTCTGAGGAAAAGATACCAAACCTTTGGGATGCATCCAAGAGGAAAAACTAGCCTTCTTAGCTGAGATTGTGAAAGATGTGATAGGAAATAGGTTTGATCTTTAACCTGAGATGTGAAAACCAAAGACTCATGGAAATTTATATCTAAAAAAAAAAGTTCATGAAATCAACACAAACAGGAAATTTGAAACACAAAACAAAAGATTTATTGAGGAACAATCTCAGTCATGCTACCACTAAGGAGACCACGGCATGTATAACTTACGTACCATGTCTTTTGACAATTCCAAAACAGAGGCCTCATCAATTTGATCAGCAGATTTGTGGACAACTTTCGCATAATGGCCGGAAGCAACAAAATCAAAATCCATGGCACTGATGGCATCAAGGAATGCACCTGATGATCAAAGTGCATGCTTTAGAGGAAGTAAAATCCATTAGAAAATTAACACCGAGTATAACTAGGCACTAGATAATCACAGACCAAATTTTATTCTAGTATTGCAAAGAACATCTGGATTTGGAGTCCGGCCACATCGATACTCCTCAATAATATAAGAGACCTGAACATCAAACAAACTCGGAAAGGGTCAAAAAGGAGCACCCAAGCAGTATTCTATTTTTTGACTATGTTAACAATCCTACAACAATTAAAATATCTTGATAGAGAAAAATTCACTAGTCATACTAGAATTAAAGTTAAGAAACCAATAAAAATAAAACAATCCCAGCAAGGGAGATATGTAGCCAATAAATTGCGCATACCACATTATTCCAGTACTCATCCGTCAAATGGACAACTTCCAGGGGCACATCAACCTGTACATCAAATTTAGGTGGACCATTTCAGGAATGATAACTAAATGGTATGTTACAAACCTGATGCCCTAACTTATCAAACGATAAAGATAAAATTCCAATGCACCAACCAAATGAGATCTTTACCATACCTACCAATATAAGACAGCTAAATAGCAATGGAAATATCATTTCCAGAACACTGAACAGTATAAGACTATGACAACTGAAACTGAAAAGTATATCCAACTGTACTCCCCTCCCCCCCCCCCCAACCCACCCCCCCACCAAAAAAAAAAAAAAAAGTCCAATTCAGACCCCAAAAAAAAAAAAAAAGAGAGAGACTTGAGGGACACATTTTAACCACAACATCATTTTTTTAAATCATTTTGGCATCTTCAATGCCATTCTTGCACTTGTTCTATGGGTATGCTAGATGCTAGAAACTGCTTATTAGATCCTCAGATGACATCAGAAGCAAATGATTGCAAATTTTGGTAGTTATTTTTTTCATATTGCAAAGTTCTACAACACTTTTAATGAGCTTAATCCAGATAACTTGTCATTCTAGATTGCCTTCAACAAGTTCTGAGACGCAAATAACCTTATAGAATCATATAGGTATAATGTGGCCATTAAAGATTGAACACGCCGAGACACAAAATTTGAATGGGTTTTGGTTATTCAATGGCAAACGTTAGAGAACAAAGATGGAGATCTGCGGTAAACCATTGGTTGTTGGAATTAAGTTCTCATGCCATTTAACCTTTTGTAAAATGTAATAGGAATTAAAAAACTGATATAAAAGAAGGAAGTGTTACCTGAGCACAGACAGCTTTAGCGTACTTTAAATCATCTTCCCAAGGACATTCGGACCAAAAGTTTTCAAAATCTTCCTAAAATGAAACAGTATCTAAGTCAGCTGGAAGGTTAGTTTGCACAAATGCAATTTTCTACACAAACAGCATGGCATCTATACAGTTATTAATTGGGCCCCCCGCCGGGGGGGGGGGGGGGGGGGCGGCGGCGGCTGAGGGGGGAGTCCTCCACTGAGGAATGGTGGTCATTCTATATTTATTGTAATAATCATATATATTTTTTCGTTGTTCTCCAACAAATCATGCTTTTAGTCTTTCAGCCACTCGAACATCTGTAACCATACTGCCCTCGTTGATGTGAACTATAAGCGAAAATTATCATGGTTTTAGCTCACAAAATACAAAAATTTACATACAAATCTGGTTGTCTCCTAAGAAGCCAAATCCTAGGGACATATAGGGTATGGTAATCCATTGGAATAACTCTATGCGTAAATTCAGCAAGTACACAAGCAAAATGATAGCCGTAAGAACAATTTGTTGCCAGAAATCTCAAATAATTTTCTCAAATATTAGTGGCAAAAGCAGTTGGACTAACGAAAATAGACCTAAAATAATACCGCAGGGAACTTCA
Organism: Mitragyna speciosa; assembly: GCA_024721245.1. NCBI lineage: Eukaryota > Viridiplantae > Streptophyta > Magnoliopsida > Gentianales > Rubiaceae > Mitragyna > Mitragyna speciosa. Next base: position 9,557,785 of record CM045554.1, on the reverse strand, counting down.
AAGGGTATTTGTCATAAGCATTAGATGACCCTTTTGTATACATGTAGCAATCTTCTTTACCTAATGCATTGCAAGATTAAATCTTTTAATAAAAAGTTCGACACCAATTCCTCACATTACATGTCAGTCAACAATTCCAACAAATGCATTACAACCTTTTACGCTTCGCAATTAGCAAAATTCCAATTCTATCATAATATTCCAATTATCATTAGTTCTCCAGGAAGTTGAGAATTTTATGCAAAATTCAGTACCACAACACAACCCAAAAAAAAAAAAAAATCCCAACTTTACAGAAAAGGGGAATCGTCAATCAATCAATCAAAAGGAAGTAGCAAAAAAAGAAAAGGGCTTACTTGAAACCAAATTTTGAGGTAGAAAGCAGTGCAAGAATGGCCAGCGAGATGAAGGACGGCGAAGGGCAACGCTACTATCGACACCCCCACTGAGAAGAACGGCGATTTTGAGAGGCTTCTTGTCCGGCATAGAGCACGAAAGATAAGCAGTTGGATCGATGATTATACTTTTGGGGGTGTGACTCTCCTTTTGCACAAAGTTTTCATTAGCAACAGCGGATGATAGTGAAGATGATGATAATGAAACAGATAAGGTTCTGGGTCTGAGAATAATAGGAGGAGGAGTTGGTTTGTTGTTAGTTAGTAGTAGTGAATGATGATGGTGGTGTAATTGGAAGGGGAAAAGGAATGTGAGATTGCGGGTTGAGGAAGAGAAGAGGCGTTTGCAGAGAATTATGTTCGAGGATTGAAGAGTGACAGAGAGTGCAGACGACATTGATGTTGTACTGGTTTTTAGCATCTTTTAAACAACAAACAAGTTTTGTATGCTGTGATTTTGCGCAGAAGAGGGAGGAGAGAAGAATGGGATGACCGGATGAGGTAATTGATACTGCTAGTAGTACTAGATTGGAGGCGTGCCGCAAGGAGCTGAGAACAGGAAGTCACTATTAGCCTTCGACTCGGGATTGATGGGATTCGGGCTCACAATTTGTCCCTTTCTTATTTCTCACGATTTCATACTGTATACCAAGCCAGCTAGTCGGCTGTCCGGATGAAGCCTCGAAACCAGTAAGGAACAAGTGCCATAGTGTAATGGTTTAGTATTAAGGATAGGTAATTTAAAATACGTAACTCTATATAAATGGGGTAATTTTACCAAACTGTGGCGTAATGATTTCAAATTTTAACTTGCGAGCTTGAAAGACGTTTGAGAAGAACTAATAGAGATTAGAATATATAGGACAATTACAGAAAAGATCACTTTATGATATAAAAGAGTGTACTATAATTATAATAATGTATATTAATATAATTTTATTTTAAATCATAATGTGCATATGTGATATCGTAAATTGAATTTGTGTAATTTTTCTCAATAAAAATTTTTTTTACTAGTCACAGTTGCACTTGTGTCTTAGAGCATACAGTTGTTAGAACTTAAGGGATGTACTTCAGAATATCTAAAATTATATGTAATATTTTTAAAAAATGTAAAAAAATTATTCAAACAAAATGAAGATTTTCAAAAATGTTTTTATTTCCCTCAAATGAAAATTTTCCAAAAAAAAAGAAAAAAGAAAAAGGAAAGGTGGAAGCCAAATGGACCCCATCTTGGACCAAAATACCAAAATGAAATGAAATTTAGAACCACTTTTTTACTCCTACAAAAATTCTTAGGTTATTTAAAAAAAAAAAAAAAAAGAGAAAACACAGTTGGGGCCCATGCTTCCCCGTCGTTTCGTTCTGCTAGTATACATACTTCTAGATGGTTCAAGCCGGGGCCTTTAGTTAAAACCCGAACCGAACAAGACCCGTTTCAAGAATTAAGGTATCCGTCCACCGCCGTTTTCATTTGTACAACGTTGGAGCAGCGAACAGAAGATAAAGAAGAGGGTGAATTGCAAAAAGGTGGAGAAAGGAAAACAACCCACCAATCCAATGGATTCTTCGATTGCAGGTCCCTAATTCTTTTCATTTTTTTCCTCTAATTTTTTGTCTTGTTCAATCCTATTGATATACATGCTGCTGTGGTTTCAATTCTTCAAATGTATTTTAAACTTGTTTGGCTGTTGATTGTTTTCCTTATTTTTTTCAATGCAAATACATATGCATGTTTGAATTTTTTGCATACTAGTACTAATATCCAAGGTGCATAATTTAGTGTATGGATATAGATAGTATCAGATACAAGAAAAAAATTGAGGAATTGCAACTTACTTTTCTGCGGAATCCCTTTTATCTATTGGAAATTTGGTGGCTGACAAATGAGTTGGTTCAATTGGATTAATTACAGATGAAAAAAACAGTGGTCCCACGAGCCCAACTTCTGCTGCTGAAGTGGCTTGGTTTGTTCTTGGTCCAGACCAACAACCCATAGGCCCTTATACTTCTACTGAATTGCGCGGTGAGTTGGCTTTTCTGGGCATTTTGTTATAACTGGCTATTTGTTGCTCGTTGTGCTCTCAGCTCAAGTGCCCTTGTTTCTATGTGCTTTTATTGAATTTCAGTTGTACGTACAAGTAATCAATAGGCTTGATTTCGGGGAAAATTGGTTCATCTGTATGATATTGAGCCAATTACTTAAGCTTGTTTAATGTCGCCTGGACAGAGCATTACTCCAGTGGGTACCTTTCAGACGCTACGCTTTTGTGGTTTGAAGGTGCGGGCAACTGGCAGCCACTGTCCTCAGTTCCTAGTTTGATGACTGATCTGCTGGTGCAAAGTGCTCAGATTCAGACGACAGGTAAACGAAATGTTACAACTAGGTTTAGAGTTTAGATGTCTGTGTTTGATTTTTATTTGTGGATTTCTGTTACTTGCAGTGCCAGAGACTACTGCTGAGGAGGATGAGTTTGAAAAATGGCAAAGGGAGGTGAGAGAGGCAGAAGCTGAAGCTGAGCAAGCAGTCAATGATGAACCTGAAAAGCCTTCAACACCAGCAGAGGGTGAGGAAGAATTTACTGATGATGATGGCACCGTGTACAAGTGGGATAGGACACTTAGAGTTTGGGTTCCTCAGGTAGGTTGACCTTTTTTCTTTTTGACACTAATGTGTCGTGTATTCCTCTTGCTGCTGGTTGTTAACTTTGGGATGATTCCCCCCGCCCCGCAGCTCTTAACCCCCCTCCACAAGAAAAAAAATGCTATCATATTAAGGTCATGAATAATTTTCTTAGGGATATTCCCTGTTTCTAAATATTGTGATTGATTCGGTTTGTTATTAGCACGAACTTTCAGCCTTTTTTTTGCATTTCTTTATGCAATTTTCTTTTAAATGGCTTGTTTTGATCTTTGTTACAGGAAGACAACTCTGAAAGAGCTGGAAATTACGGTGTGGATGATATGGTTTTTGTTAAAGAAGAAGAAGTTTATCCAACATTACAAGTTGATGATTTGCCTGTAGAGGAAGAAATCAAGGGTACCAGTGATGCTGTGGAACCAAAGCCTAATGGAAAGAGAAAGTTGCCTGAGCAAACCGCTGACAAGAAGGTTCTTCTGTTTTGTCCCTCATTTCTGCTTTTTTCCTAGTTTCTTTAGATTTAGCATTGGTTTCCTTCGGGTAAATTGCATGTTCAACATTTAGAGGTTGGTTTGTAGTTTGCCTCCATTTTGTTGACATGATTACTTCAATTGTTAATACTGTTAGTAATTATCCCTTGGTTGGCTTTTTACTTGATGTCATAATGTTTGCATGATGGTACATGGGGTCGCACTATTTTACTGCAATATATTATGTTTGGTTTGTCCAATTGCAGGAAGCCAATAAACCTCCCGACAGTTGGTTTGAATTGAAAGTTAATACACATGTTTATGTAACTGGGTTGCCGGAGGATGTCACTGTTGATGAGGTTAGTAAGTAATGTTGTTTCTTTTGGTTTGTCACATTCCTAGTGAGCTTTTAATGAACATTCACATCTCAGTATGATTTCTATTGATTTAGAATCTTTTATTGTTTTAGCATCTTAATTTTTTCTTTATGGATGTGGCCAACATGTAACTCTTGCAGGTTGTAGAAGTATTCTCCAAATGTGGAATCATAAAGGAGGTGAGAATATTTCTGTACCGTTGTCTTGGTCAGTCTCACATGAAGTAAATTTCAACTGATTATATGTGCATGAACTGCCTATTTCATGATGTGTGACAAGCATGCATCTGGAAGAATTTTTAGTGCTTTACCTACTTATTTGTCCAGCTATTTGCAGTTCCATTATCCAACTCTGTTGCTTTGTGTTGATATTTGTTAGCTTGCTTGCTTGTGGGCTGTAGTACTTTGTCATATCTGTTTCATCTTGTGGTGCTTGTTTTATATACTTGAGACGTGTATTGACTTATTGAAGTTGCATTGGGTGATGTGAGGATGAGGAGCTTTATTAGCTTAATAACTTTTAAGTCTGAGAGAGCCAAAGGAGGGCAACTTGGGGAGGGCCAAGTGGAGAGAGATGAGGATGGTGGGGAGTGATTTCTAGCAAGGCTAGAATGAGTATTTTGTGAATGGAATTGAGAGTTGACTTTGTATTCTTGTATAATGGTGTTGTGACTAAAAAATGTTATCTTTGCAACTCTTCTTTTGACAAATTTCTATAATTCTGACATATAGGATCCTGAAACAAAGAAGCCTCGTGTAAAGATCTATGTTGACAAAGAAACTGGAAGGAAAAAGGGGGATGCTCTTGTCACATTTTTAAAGGTACACTTTGAATATTTCCGACTGAATTCTACATCTTGGTAGCTCTGGATCTTATATTACTTTTTTTCCCTTGTCATTTAGGAGCCTTCAGTAGATCTGGCCATTCAAATTTTGGATGGTACACCTTTCCGGGTTGGTGGCAAGGTTCCTATGTCCGTTACAAAAGCTAAATTTGAGCAGAAAGGTAATACATAATATACCTTTATGTCACGTTTTCTTCCTACATCAGTTCACCATACAGTAATTGCAATCGTGGCCACTGTTCAATTTGCATGCATATGTCCAATGATAAACTTTATTGCTCAATTGTGCACATGGGATTATATAAGCTTTACATGTCTTATCATGTTGGATTGACAACCCTTTGTTAATTTCACAGGGGAGACATTCTTACCGAAGAAAGTAGACAAGAAAAAGAAGAAAAAACTTCAGCACCTTGAACGGAAAATGCTTGGCTGGGGTATAGTTTTTCTTTGACATTTTTCTGATTGTTATTACAAATTCTTTCTCCATGGACACTTTGGAGAATTAGCTTGGTGGCTTTCTCCAAATAATTTTCCCTCCTGTTTTTGGGGGGTTTTTTTTTTTTTTGGGAGAAGTTTGCTTTCGAGTTCTTTTGGCTCTTTCACTTTTACTTGCTTTAAGCTAGCGATCCAAATTTTATAAAGACTCTGATTCGAGCATCCTAATCCAAGTTATTCTCCAAAACTAAAATAGGAAATTAATCTATGAATTAATCCTAACATGACTACACAAAATATTATGGACACTGCTGATGCATGATTTGTTTGTATATTAACTTTATGTAAAGTGCTTTTCTTTGCCCCTCCTGCGCAAGTGATAATCTTGATGTCACTTTTCTGTTTCTTGGATGCCTAGGCGGTCGTGATGATGCCAAGTTATTGATCCCAGCAACTGTAATTCTGCGGTATATGTTCACCCCAGCTGAAGTCAGGGTAATGATAAGACCATATCTTCTCCTCCTTGTGTTACTAAGTACAGCTTCTGAAAATTTCACTCTTGCAGAGAGAGCTTAAGTGACCTTATAGTTGACAATGACTATTTGATGAATTTTGGTATTGATAAAAATTGAAATATAACTTAATTTACCTTCAATAGGGAAAACTGACATAGTCACTCAAATCATGGTCTACTCTAATTAGATTAATTGTTTAACAAGAAATGGAGGCATTTTACTTTACAAACCTTTTGGGCATCTTTATTGTTTCCATTTTTGTGTGGAAATGGTAACCTTGCCCTGGTTTGTTGGGGTCTAATCACTTTTCAAGTTGCTTCTGTTCCGCTGGTTGGATATAGTGATTTGCAGTGTGTAGTAGTTGCTATTTTAAAGTATCTTTTGGATCCTTCATCTACTAATAGGCACTATTTTTATTGATAGGCTGATGAGAATTTACGTTCTGAATTGGAGGAAGATGTCTACGATGAGTGTGCAAAGATTGGTCCACTGGATTCAGTAAAGGTAACTATTGTGGTTCCTGCCAAGTGCATATATATCTACTTGATTATTTTCTCGTCATGCTGCAAGTTTAATAGTTGTTTACTACAGTTTGTGCTTTGCTTTGATAATGCTGCATGTACTGGCCTATTATTGTCCTCATGAAATCTCTATGAACATGAGTCTTGCTAAAGTTCCAGTATTATTGTAGTCTTTTAGTGTTGCAATTATTGTTACCAGTCTATACATATATTTAGAATTGATTCTTTTTCTCTTTTTTTCGTTTGGCTAGGAAATTACCGTTGGGGCATTTCTATTTGTGAGGGCGATTCATCTATTGCTCCAATTTAGTATAAAACTCTTTAATGCATTGCAAGATTTTGTGGTCTTTTGTATGCTTTAATTAAATGAATTGGATATCCATTGGAGGCCGAGTGTTTACTCAGATTCCAGTTATGAAGAGTTGATTCTTGTTATCTTGATGAAAGATGATGTTGGTCAGAACAATAAGGATGAACATATTGATTGCTTCTATTGAGGCATTGACGAGGTCCATGCTTATGGGCAGCATTCATTTTTCCATCTCTTTAGAGACCCTACAGTTTTGCAAGAGAGAGTTGTGAAGTGAGGCAGAAGATTCTTAGTGTCGAAACCACGTTTGAATGAAATAGACTTTATTTGCACGAATGAACATTGGGGTGATCATGCTTTCATTTGTGAGTTATGTTGATTTTCAAGAGTTGTAGACAGCAAAGTGGTACTGTACATTTGAAGATCTTAAATTATAATGGCGGTCCAATGAGCCGATCTTCGCACATAGTTGATGAAACTGCTCATCTTCCTTGTTAGAATCAATCACCAGTTTGAACTGGGACATGCCAATCAGAGGCTACATAAACATTCTAGAGTGCAATTTTGTTTCTGCAATTTATCTCATATTGATGGTGGATGTTGCAATAGCATGCTTCTCTGATAATAAATTTCTGTTCAGAAGACTTGATGTGTGTTGGTATCAATAGGTCTTTCTGCATTTTACTGAGATACAAAAAACCAGGATCAAATCGGGAGAAACAGAGAATTTGAGGTTGTTTGATAGACAGAGTCAAAAAAAAGGATTGTATCTTGTGATTTCCCCTATTTGTTCTTTTGGTTTGCTGATGTGTTTGGTCAATCAACTCATCTTTTCTGACTTCTCAATTATTTTTTCCAGATGGTCCCCCAACCTGAAGTTGATTTCTTTGAAACTTGTGCTTTGAATCTCTGAGACTGCTTCTTGCTGGGTTCATAGCCATAGCTCATGTTTTGGCATTTTCTGTTTGTAGGTGTGTGAGAATCACCCTCAGGGTGTTATTTTAGTCAAATTTAAGGACAGGAAGGACGCCCAAACGTGCATCGAGTTGATGAATGGGCGATGGTAATGTTTCTGTGCTTGAATACTGTCAAGTTATTTGTCTGATCATTAGGTTTGCTATTAGGACGAAACTATTTGTAGTAGTCAAAGGGTGTAATAGCTGCAGTTAATGCATATTAAGCTTAGGTAATCTTTAGGTCTGGGAGCTGATGATACATTATTTCTTCATTAGAAAACAGTAGCTTTTAACAAAACAGTAGTTTTTAATGGGAATGCTTGTGATTTCTCTTCGAAATGAACATAGAACAAATGGTAATATATTCTGTTCGTGTGTGACACCTGTTGAATTATGATTACATTTTGCATTGCTTTCAAGTTTTTTACTGTCCTCTGAAGTCTTTCCTTATTCCTCTTTGCCCTATGTTCTGCATCTTCTCGTTCCTGTCCACCTACCGTTCTATGTTGGAAATGTTTCTTTATCAAAATAAAAAAGGAAAAGGAAGTCCATTATTGGTGCATTATCTGTTTGAGCCATTTTTTTGGGCTGATTTTGCAGTAAATAAGTTACTTGCCTGTCTTTGTTAATCTTCCCTTTTGTATGACTATGTTGGAGATATCAAACATAAGGAGGATTGACCAAGAATCTTGAGGTTAACAGTCTGTGATTGCCAAATGGTAACAAAAGTTATAGCAACTTCTTCTTGGGCCATAATTAGGAAGGAGGGGGGAAACCCCTTTGTTTGGTGCACTAATTTCCCTACTTAACTTGTAAGTGCAATTCTGAAGTAAGGACATAAAATGGTTGTGAATTAAGGGGATTTATAAAACTTGGGGAGAAAGGACTTTGGTCTTGCTTTTCACTGCTAACCTAATTATGTGAATCTTAGTACGCTGTTGACAGTTATTGTCGGCTTTCTTTGCTATATTGTCTTTTGTGTTTTTTGCTTGGTTTTGCTGTCTTAGAGGAGAGGGCAATTTAAGGCAGCTTTACTTGTGTGCGTCATGTAATGCTAATCTCTTCTGCGATTGAACTACTTAGAATTACGTTTCTTGTGGCCATTCCTGGGAAGTAGAAAAGAGGGAGAAGCAAATGGGTTGACGGCTACTCAAAATTTTTTTTCTGGCTTGTGATTGTGATGGGTTTACTTTCAGGTTTGGTAAAAGGCAAATACATGCAAGTGAGGATGATGGATCTGTCAACCATGCTTTGGTCCGGGATTTGGAAGCTGAAGCTGATAGGTTGGAGAAGTTTGGAGCTGAACTAGAAACTGATTGAGGTGGTTTTTCTTGTCATGTGTTTATGGGTGTCTTCCGTGACTGCCCCATTGCAACAGTCCTCAACCTCCTGTAGATTTCAGAAAAAAGGACTTGTACATGATCATGATGAATTTCTTCTAGTGCAAACAAGTAGAATCTAATTCTCTATTTTATGCATCCATCAGTGTTACAGATAGGTTTTGCAGGCAGGACAGTCCTACACATTGATACCGGACAGTTTCCTCTTTCCCCGTTCTTTTTGTGTTGAAAAACTGGGAGTCTGGTCTTATGTTTTTCACTGAGACAAGGATAGCCACGGTTGGTATCGAGAAATGTATAGCTTATTCTCCTTTGTTACGTTGTTTGGCAGCTCACTTTCGACTATTTTGTTTCTCCTAGCTGTTTAGCCTAGGACTAAGGTATTGAAAAACTCATTTTTTTCAAGTAAACCAGCAACATCATCTCAATTTTGCACCGGGTTGCTGTTTACAGAAAAAGGAACTCATTTTTTCTGGTTTTGGTGGTCGGGGGTTTGTGGTTGATGAATTGATATTTGGCAAATCATATTTTCAGATCTTTCGAGTTTTGTTTGGACATTCTTTGAATTTAAATAAGGGCGGTGTTATGCTTCAGCATTTTATTTAGTTCTTTGAGAAGTCTTAAAATGTCCATATTGTGGATCACAATGACTTTTCGTCTAATTTTTCCACTTCCAATTTTGAGATAATAGATCTTTTTGGCTAGTTTTTCTACTTTCAAATAAATTTTAGGACATCAGTAATTGTTAACGGTGTGATTAAGGTTAAGAAGTTGATGCAAGTCCTAGAAAGAACTCAAGTCATTGCCAGATCTTTCACCTTCTGAGATCAATACTTGCATTTGGATCTATTTGCACATTTTTCTGCGTAATATACTCAAAGCAATTTGTCAGGAACAAGAACTTTTATGTCATTAACGAAATTGTATCTATCAATACCAGGTAATTTCTATACTATTAACAGTTCATATGACTCCAGACAAAAATTTTTTGGTTAGATGATGATGGCAGGATCACAAAACGTGTATAAAAATTTTTAGCACGAGCGAGCTTTACTTTGACAAACAATCAAAGAAAGATTTAAAATTATCAGACTCACAGATTTTTATTAGACATGGCAAATTTCCAAGATTTTCTTAGTAATAAAAGCCAATTACTAGAATTTTAAGATTTTCTTAGTAATAAAAAGCCAATTATAATAGAAATAGATGGAAAAACAGACATGGAATTTGGAATACTGCAGACAAGTGTGGCTGAGAAAGAGTGTGGTGAATAGGCGTGTCGATTGTAACATATTAGAAGGTAATCACCGACGTGTTATGCAATGCAGCAGAGAATGAAAATTGAGAGGAAAAAAAAAAGCAAATGTGGTGAATGTGAATGAAACTAAACCTAAAAGAAGGCCTATGATTCCATCTCAAATATCAGAAATTCGAATCCTATCCACACCATCCCTCTTTTTAATATAATAGTATAGATTTGATAAAAAAAATACAAAATAATATATATTTTTATCTGCTGCATTTATTGTTGCCTACTAGACAGTCCATATTTGTGTATAAGGATACTAAAAGACGTTTATTGTTGCCTAGTGGACAGTCCACATTGGTGCATAAGGCTACTAAAAGAAATGATGTTTATATGTACTAAATGGATCGTGACTCGCAATTTACGCCTTCCATTTGTTACAATTTGAGGCGTGTAACACATTAGTTAAAAGATGTAATTATGTTGAAATGATAGTATAACTTTATTGAAACTTGTTGTAATTATTTACCAATGCAAAATAATATCGTTTTTTTATTTTAAGTTTGGCCTCGTTGGTTCAAACTCGTTGATCTATTTTTTGTTCTTTAAATTTAAACCGTCAACTAGTGGAAAATGAAACTTGTGATGCCTAATTTCCGTCCCAAGTTAGATTGGACACGAAACTAAATTAGCTTGTTCCAACAATATCAATTAGTGATTAGAAGACTCTGATTTATCAAAATGTATTAATACAATTACTTTGTAAAATCACCATCTACGAAACTAACATTGGGTAATTAATGACTTGCATTTACTTTAATAACCGAATTTTGTGACATGGGAAAAAAAAAAGGATAAGTTTAGCACACTTTGATAGGTGGAAATTTACCAAAAGAAGATGCTAACTTTGTACCCCACATAATATTAACTCTTTTACTCACAAAAACCTCATAATTGGATATATGCCATTTACATATATCTAAATGTTTAGTTTTGTTTTTGCTTTTTAAGTTCACGAATACAACAGTTCAAGCAAACACTGAAGAGAGATAAAAAGAAATAACGAGGGATATAGAGAAAAAGGGTTGATCTCAAAAACTCCCCTTAATGTTTGATCAAAATTGCAGTTTGCCGATTCATCTTTAATTCTTCTCACTTTATTCCTAATTTCAGTCCACATCATCAACTTAATTTTTAAAATATTGTGAATTGACAAAAATACCACATCCTAAATATTTTTTAAATTACCAATTCTTTCCAAAGACTATGAAACGAAAATATATATCCAAATTTATTCCCTTTTTCTCTAAACTCCTTTTTAACACATTTTCTTTTCCTTACGTATTTTTCATTTCCTTTTTTACCATCCAAAACTCCAAAACTAGCCTTAAAAATAAAAACACTTTCCCAAAAAAAAAAGAGAAATTTCTATTTTGAGTCTACTATAGTAGTTGTTTTTGAACAAGTTCTTAAATGGTTAGACTTTCGAAATTTTTGTAGTATTAATCAAATACAAGTTTTTGCCAGGCTTCTAGTGTACGATAAAAATTTAAGGCTTATCAAATAAATCTATGAGTGATGAGCTTCAAAAGTTTTTTGAATAATTTTTTTCACTATAAAATTGCAAAGATGAAAGTGGGAAATAATCTTTAATTTGAAAAATTGTTTAGGAGGTGGTATTTTTATCAATCCACAATGTTTTAAATATTAAGTTAATGAAATGGATTGAAATTGGGACAAAGTGAGAAGAATTAAAGGTTAGGGGGTAAACTACAACTTTAACTAAATGTTAAGGGCAGTTTTTGAAATGAAAAAATGACAATTTTAGTATCAAATATTTAAGGTATCAACAGTTTCTGTCCCTAAAATTTGGACAAAAGCAAGTCTAGTACCAAATGTTTCAATTTTTTAGCATATTTAGTCCTATTGACTAGTTTTACAAAAATCATATAGGATTCTGGTCATGTGATACTTACATGCCAGTTATAAAAATTTCAAAAAGAATTAGATTAAAGAAAAAAAAATTTAATTGTCATAATTTGTAATTAAAGGTATTGATTAGAGTTCATATATGATAAATAAACAGATAAAACTAAAGAAATTTGCTGGATAATGCATTCGCATGTGTGCCTTTAATTACAAATTATGGCAATTAAATTGTTTTTAAATTCTTTTTTAAAACTTTAATAACCATTACATGAGTTTTATGTGACCAGATTCCGATAAAATTGTGAGAAGACTGGTAAATAGGACTAAATGTGCTGAAAAATTAAAACATTTAGTGCTAGATTTGCTTTTGTCCAAACTTTAAAGACTAAAATTGTAAATATCTCAAACATTTGATACCAAAAATATAATTTTCTCTTTTGAAATTAACTCACAGAAAAACATTATAACATGCTAACGGCAATAAATGAGCCGTTCCACCTACTTTTCAAATTACTTCTCACAACGGTCATATTTGAAACATGCCCGTTGCTGCCCTTTCCCCAACTATATCTAAGTTACCCATAGCGTTGAGCTCGACACACTTCACTCTAGAAAAAAACTTCATTTGCCTAAATTTTGAAATCCCATTTGCCAGAATCTCACAAAAATCATAAGAATTCAATCAATTTATAGAAGGAAAGATAGATACCCAAAAGAAAAAAAAATGGGTTTTTCAAGCAGCAACAGTTCAGCATCCAACGGGTCTCATTCCCATCACACGCGCACCGTTTTCTTGTTTTGCAACTATATTTTATTAGGTGCAGCCTCTAGTTGCATTTTTCTAACTCTCTCTCTCAGATTAATCCCATCTCTCTGCGGATTCTTCTTGATTCTCCTCCATATCTTGACTATAGCCGGTGCGATTTCGGGTTGTGCAGCAGCCTCTTCTGGCGCAGGAAAGTGGTATGGAGCTCACATGGTTTCTACAGTTTTAACCGCAATCTTCCAAGGTTCTGTTTCAGTTCTTATATTCACGAAAACAGGCGATTTTCTCGGGAATTTGAAGTCTTATGTGAGGGAAGAAGATGGTGTCTTGATACTAAAATTGACTGGGGGATTGTGTATTGCAATTTTTTGCCTAGAATGGGTGGTTCTAACACTTGCCTTTTTCTTGAAGTACTACTCCTATGTGGATGGTGATAGTAATGGTGGTGTCTGTGGGACAAGTGGGATGAGGAGAAGTGCTAAAGTTCAAGACCAGGAGGATTTGAAGGATTGGCCGTGGCCATTTCAAGTCTAATTATCTGAATGTTGAGTTGTCGTAAGATACACTTAATTAGTTCATTGATTCTTTTATTGGTTTTTGGGAGGGTGGTGGAGATTGAATAAACTTATTGGATTTTAGTTGCATTTGATTTTGCTCCATACTACTATAATCTAGCTGCTATATATATGATTCGGCATTTACATACTGTTGTAACCTTTTGTGGAGGGCATGTTGCAATTCTGCAACTTTCTGATTGGAATTTCGTGAATCTATATTGAGAAAATTAGGTGTGCTTTGGATTTTCTCGTATAAATTTGTCCATTTTGCATATATTTGTTTTTAAAGCACTTGTCTGATAAAAGGCTTGCTTCTAGAAAAGCAAGAAGGAAAATTCTTTTCATACAACCTGCAACCCAAACAACAAACCAGAAATATGTATTACAGCAAAAATGGGTATGAAAAATTAGTCTGGGACCCTAGGTGGCACATTGAACAAATAACGAAAACAAATTTTCCTTCAACATTTTCATTGCAGGAATCAAATTATGATAGATGAAATCAAAAGCAACCATGGTTTTCATTTTCCAAAATGACAATATCTGGGGTTATTGAGTAATCAAAGAGGGAAGAAGTTTATAATTTTCCTCCCAACATTTTCTTTGCAGGTATCGAATTATGATAGATAAAAATTTTCTAATTAATCAAAAGCAACCATGGTTATCATTTTCCAAAGTGACAATATTTGGTTGTGTGGTTATTGAGTAATCAAAGAGAGAACAAGTTTATAATTCTTCCCCCCCCAAAAATAAAAAAAACATCATCATATGCAGAATTCGACTAGTCATATCTGTAGAACTTTGAGTTAACCAAGTGTAATTTAGAATAGAACTACTGCTACCGGTAAAACTTGAGTTAATTAAGTGCAATTTACTACTGGAATACCGTTAGTCACCGGAAGGTTACTGCATTGTCTCCAATTTTATCAACTCGAATGCCACATGGGAAATTTGTACAAAATGTAGAAAAATAACAATGGAGGAGAATATAAATTTCTCATTCAACTCAACTAGAATAATGCTGTACAGAATGTATATACAAGATTTTAAGGAATAAAAATTTGACTAGTGTAAAGAAATCAAGCATGTCCTGTAACTCAATCCTAATCTTCTTTTCTTGGGAGCATGCAATTCGTTTATCACTTGCTCTGTGTGCAAGCTATCAGCTTCATCCCATGTGCTCCTTCTGTTAAGAATATGATGAAGCTGGATTAATGACTTGCTGGACTTTTCTTGCTGCTGGCTGGATTTTTCTTGCTGCTGGACATCATCTTGAATAACTGGTCTGGGCCTCCTCTCTATTCGTTATATACCTTCAGCCCATTATTTGTGTCCCAGACCTATGATCCATATCTGCTCATACTTCTACATCCTCTCCTCAAGTTAGATCTTGGTGAAAATCATCCAAGCCCAACTTGCACAACAAAGTATTGAACTGAGGTGAATTCAACACTTTGGTGAACAAATCTGCAAGTTGATGTTGAGAGTTAACATGTATTGGCTGAATGAAACCTTCTTTGTATTTGTTTCTAACCAAGTGACAATCTATCTCCAAGTGTTTTGTTCTTTCATAGAAGACTAGATTCTTAGTGATATGAATTGCTGCCTTGTTATCACACCATAATAGAATAGGAAGTGTAGGCTTAATCCTAAAATCATCAAGAATGTAAGTAATCCATTGAAGCTTGCAAACTATTGCTGCCAAACTTCTGTATTCAGTTTCTGTAGAGGACTTTGATATTTTAGTCTGTTTCTTGGTCTTCCAGGATATTAAAGCAGTTCTAAGGAAGATACAATATCTAGTAAGTGACCTTCTTGTGTCCAGACATGCTGCCCATCAGCATCTGAGAATGCTTTTAAAGTGAGAGTATTAGAAGCCTCATAAAATAACCCCAAAGATGGTGCTACCTTAATGTATCTCACCAGATGTAAAGCAGCCATCCAATGTTGTTTAGTTGGTGCTTGTACAAATTGACTAAGCTGTTGCACCCCATAAGCAATATCTAGTCTTGTAAAGTTTAGGTAGAGTAGTCTTCCAATCAATCTCCTGTAAGGTTCCGGATCATCCATTCTTTCACTTGCTTCTTCTGTCAACTTAACACCTTTCACCATTGGTGTCTTGGCTAGCTTACTTCCTAGTAGCCCTGCATCCCTGATTATGTCTAGTGCATATTTGCGCTGATTAATATAGATCCCTCTTTTACTTCTTGCTATCTCCAGCCCAAGAAAATACCTGGCTTCTCCCAGGTCTTTAATTGTAAACAGTTTGCGTAGAAAGGCTTTTAATGCTGCAATTTCTTCTAAGTTATTCACCTGCAATCATAATATCATCTACATATATTAACAATGCAGCATAACCTCTATCTCCTTGCTTGGTAAATAGACAATTATCATGTTGAGATTGTCTACAACCAAAGTCCTTAAGTCTGCTGCTGAATTCTTCATTCCATTGCCTTGAAGCTTGTTTCAATCCATACAAACTCTTCTTCAATTTACATACTTGTCCTGGTAGAGCCCTCTCATAACCTTCTGGTGGCCACATATAGATTTCTTCCTTCAATGTCCCATGCAGGAAGGCATTGTTGATGTCAACTTGGTGTGAATACCATCCTTTAGCAGCTGTCATTGCAAGAAGCATTCTCACAGTAACCAATTTTGCCACGAGAGAAAAACTATCATGGTAGTCAATTCCAGCTGTTTGATGATATCCTATAGCCACTAGTCTGGCCTTCAACCTGTCAATTGTCCCAACTGGTTTCAATTTAACTTTGTACACCTATTTAGAACCAATAGCATTCTTCCCTTCAGGTAGCTTTGTTAACTCCCACGTGTTGTATTTTTTAGTGCTTCAATCTCCTTTTGCATGGCATGAATCCAACCTTCTTCTTTACATGCCTGATTATAAGACTTAGGTTCCTTTATATTGGTCAGTTTTGCTAGAAAAGACATATGTGTTCCTGTTAAGTTTGAAGAATTTTGAAAAGGAAAAGTATTATGTGCATATTGGTTTGTTCTTTTCTTTGAATTAACACTAGCAGCTTGTAGACCTGTATTGGATACTATACTTACTATATAATCCTACATCTAGACAAGTTGTGTCTTTGTTCTTGCACTCCTTCTTTCAATCACTGGTTGATCCTCACTGGTGTCACTCAATGTGCTTTGGGTTTCAGGATGTAAGAAGCCACCAGGCTCTAGCTCTATAAGTGTTTCACTCTCTTCAGGACTTTCAATTAACAGCTCAAGAACATTGTCATTTGAAGTAACAGGTAATGGTGGTTGAGGTGGCTTTTCTCTTGTCTGATAGAATGAAAAAGTTGTCTCATAAAAAACTATATCCTTGCTAACATGTACCTTATTTGTTTCAAGATCACACGCTTTATACCCCTTTTGACCTGAACTGAAACCAAGCTAAACACATTTGTAGGCTCGAGTGTCAAATTTGTCTCTGTGAGGTAAGGTATTTGTGATATAACAGAGGCATCTAAATGTTTTAAAATCAAGGTAATTTGGTTTATAACCAAATAACAACTCATAAGGAGTTTTCCAGTTCAAGACTGCAGTTGGTATTCTATTAAAATTGCCAAAATTTTGAAGGTAATTTGGCTTGAAACATGAATGACTTGACAACCTGTGAAGGATGTTTGTGCTTCCTTTCCACTACACCATTCTGTTGTGCGGTATAGACACAGGTTCTTTGATGCACAATTCCTTGCTCTTTAAACAAATTCTGACAATATGAACTAGTAAATTCAGATCCATTGTCTGTTCTTATCACTTTAACCCCTTTTTCAAATTGGTTTTTCACCTTGCTCATAAAATCTCTCAGTGTTGGCAATACCTGTGTTTTGTGAACTAACATGAAAATCTAGGTACTACGACTGAAGTCATCTACAATAGTAAGCATATAAGGTGTCCTTTGTGAGTGAATTATGGTCTATAAGGTCCCCAGAGATCTATATGGACTAACTGAAAAGTGCCTGTAGCTTGAGACTTACTGGTTGAAAATTGCATTCTATGCTGTTTTGCTTTGTGACATGTTTCACACTCGAGTAAGAAATCTGGACTAACTTTGATTATGTGGGGTTTTAGAAACTGTAAATGCTACATAACATTGAAAGAAGTATGACCTAATCTTTTATGCCATTCACAAATAAAATCATAGGATTTCTCATTCATGGAATTGAAATCAATACAAGTGTATAATTCTGTCTGTCTCCAACTGATTAAAGAATCAATATTCCTATTTTGAAAACTAGAACCATCCAACAAGTATAATTTCCCTACAAGTCTACCCACTGCTAGTGTCTTCTCACTTTGTAGATCCTGCAACAAACAGTAGTTAGGGTAAAAGATAAGTTTAATCCTTGCTAAGCAAGTGAGTCTGGAAACTGAAATCAGGTTATAATGAAATGTAGGTACATGCAGAACCTCAGATAATGTTAAACCATTGTTAAGGTCAACAGTCCCAATATGTCTCACTGGCTTAACAGATCCATTTGGCAAGTAAACAGGCATAAAATTCGGAACTGGTTCTACATTTTTCATCAAGTTCATATTTGAACACATATGGCTATTGGTACTTGTATCCAGTATCCAAGTTCTTGGTTTCATATAATCAGGTATGGTAAAAGCTAAATGGAAGGATTGCATACCTGCAAAGTCATCTAGATGTGCAAAATTCACTTGATTCTTCAGCTTCGTTGGCATTTTTCCTTTAAACAACTTCATTAACTCTTGCTGAACAATTGTAGAAATGTCAGCTATCTGAGTTCTAGCTTCATGTTCATGTGTTATCTCCAGTGGTGTTTTTGCTATATTAACCACTTGTCTACTGTTGTTCCCTTTTTCCTTTTTGCTCCTTCTGATTTTTGTACCAATCAGGATATCCATTCAGCTTAAAATAGTTTTCTTGTATATGTCCATCCATATTACAATACTCGCAATGTTGATATTCCCTCTCTCTATTTGCAGTCCTTCTTCTTTCTCCTCTACTGTTTATTGCTCCTCTTCCTCTTCCAGTACCTCTCCCTCCATTTTCTCCTTTTGTTCTAGGATTTTAAACATCATTGCAACATTTTCAATTTTATCAGGATACACATTATGCACATCTCTCTGTTTTTCCACACGTTGTACCATAGAGTATGCTTTGTTTACAGTGGGTAAGGGGTCTATTACTAATATTTGATTTCTAACATGATCATAAGAGTCGTTTAACCCCATTAAAAACTGCATCAGTTTATTAAAAGAGGCTAAATCAAATACTTCTTTTGATGCTCCACATGTGCAAATAGGAACAAGCATCAGACAAGTTAATTCATCCCATAGTCTCTTCAATCTTGTATAATATTTCTCTACCTTTTCTGTCCCCTGTATTATGTAGCTCACTTCCCTTTGCAGTTGATAAAGCAATGGCCCATTGCACTCTCCATACCTCTCCTGTAATTCGTTCTGCAAATCTCTTGCAATGGTAGTGTAAATGAATGCCTCCACAATCTCCTTTGAAATTGAATTCAGTATCCATGATCGCATCATGCAATCAATCCTTTCCCATTGTTCAGCCCTTGGTGAAGTTTCTGATCTCACACAAGTTCCATTTATAAAGCCCAATTTTAATTTGGCACCAAGGCAATTTTGATTGATTTACTCCAGCTAAGATAGTTTCTTCTCGTTAGAGATGAAATTACCAGAATCATCCCTGGATGATCTGAATTTTGAAGATGCAGAGGATCTTCGTTGTATTGATTAGTTAGCTCATCTAAGCTAATTTCATGACTATGCCTGGCCATTTCTTATGAATTCTGTACGCAAGAAAGGAAGAAAAATCACTTCGAGTACAGGTCAGAATCAAAATTGCTCTGATACCATGTACAAAATGTAAAAGAATAACAATGGAGGAGAATATAAATTTCTCATTCAACTCAACTAGAATAATGCTGTACAGAATGTATATATACAAGATTCTAAGGAATAAAAATTTGACAAGTGTAAAGAAATCAAGCATATCCTATCATCTAACTAACTCAATCCTAATCTTCTTTTCTTGGGGAGCATGCAATTCGGTTATCACTTGCTCCATGTGCAAGCTATCAGCTTCATCCCATGTGCTCCTTCTGTTAAGAATCTGATGAAGCTGGATTAATGACTTGATGGACTTTTCTTGCTGCTGAACATCATCTTGAATAATTGGTCTGGGCCTCCTCTAAATTTGTTATATTCCTTCAACTCATTATTTGTGTCCCGGACATATGATCCATATCTGCTCATACTTCTACAAAATTGGGAACCCAAAAAATCCATATGGGAATGACTCCTGAAGCAAATGGCCAACTATCCAAAAATCTCCAGCGTGCTAGATTACAAGCTCGCAAATCTATTAAGTGTCTTTCCTTCAAGCCTCGGATCAACTATCCCTAGGAGTTTTCATCAGCTCCAAATTCATGGTGGCACTTGCCAGCTATTGTTTCAGCAGCAAATCAATCCCCTCAAGAGTTTCATTAACTCAAACTCCTGGCGGCACTTACCTTCTTTGGTATAAACTGCCTACATCATTAGACTTACGTAGGTTGATTACTGAAACGAATGCTTGACGAAGTGTTAAGCAAAAAAAAGGTCACCTGGTTAGGAAATGGCAGTTACAGAAATATTCGTAGACTTTGTAAAGTTCGTCAAGGGTTAATCTTGAAAGATCTGCTTTGCCTAAAGAAGGTTCAAGATGAAGGAAAGAGTGACAACCAGCATCTGAAGCAATAACTGTTGCTACAGCAGAGCAGAAAGCTACAAGCAAAGTCAGATTATTTGCGAGTCTAGAAGGGACCACTAATCTGCACTGCACCAATGTCCTGAATCACATTAAAGACTCCCTAGGTGAAATCTTCGAAGTGCCGACATAAAAACATAACCTAGTGACAATCGATAATTATGAAAAGTAATGAAAAGGAAGTATTCAAAAGTATTTACAAGATTCGCACAAACTTTTTTAACTAACAAAGCATCTTTTGACAAAGGGAAATATATTATTTAACTTGTCCTGCAACTATTTCCAACACTCATACTCCCATACAGACATTGGTGCAAAAGGAGCATATACTAGATGGTAATGAACTTCTCTGGTACTACCACTCAGAAAACAGACTTTTTCAGGCTGGGCTTAAAGCATGATTTCTTTACCGAAAACCCAGCTGAAAGGAACAGCTGATGCCTGCTTAGCCCTTGCTTGGGCTCTCTCCTCCAATTTTCTGAACCTTGGAGCCAGTCCACAAACATAATCTTGTGCTTTACGCCCCTCACTGGAAAGGCCTGTTATTTTTTCCACATTCCATCTTCCAACTAAAAACTCTAAAATGTCTGCATAGTCCTTTGCAGTGTAGACTCCAAGGCGCTGCGCTACAGCAGAGAAGTGTTCAAAGAGGTTTTCATCCCTGCCATCATACATCAGGTGAGCAGGCATTGAGATTTTTTTCCTCATCATGTCAGCTAGGCATATCATTGTGTCATCTGGGTCAACCTCAAATAGCTTCTCAGTGATCTTGGTATAAGCAGTTTCATGGCGCTTCTCATCTGCAGCAATTGTCCCACATATTTGTGCAAGTTTCATGTCACCGAATTCCTTGGCAAGCCTTGCAGTGTTCCCATGGGAAATAAAAGTTGCCCTCTCCTGGAATGAGGTGTAAATGAAACCAAGATAGGGGTTGTTTTCTGTGCGAGGGTCCTAAAATTAAACATAATATAAAAAGGTTAAAACAGTATCCAACTATAAAGACAAGGAAAATTCAAGAATGCATGCCTATCATGCATATTTAATCAAAGGTAAAATGAATTAAAAGGAAAAACAGTTTAAGTAAACCTTCAGTTTGTACCAATTTGGGCATGTGCATCAACCATGAGAGATGAGAAATCAAACATATGCTGGGGCAAAAAGAGATGACAACAGAGCACCAAATTTAATGAAAAATTTAACAAGATTAAATACATGCAAGATAACAAACCTATACACCAATGCCGCAGCCGGAGCATGTCATCATTATTAGTATACGCCTGTATTATACTTGAAGAAAATGCCTCAAACCATTCAGAGGCTCTCATTGGAGTTTTAAAGGGAGTTATTCTACATAGTTGTAACAAGTGTAGAAATGCAAAAGCAAAAGTACAAGAAATTATCTTACCATCCCAGAACCAATTAGGTATTGGATAGTCTTTTCAATTTGCTTCATGTCCACCCTTCCAGAAAGATAAAGAAATCTGTTGAGAAGGTCACCATGCCTATTTTCTTCAGCAGTCCATGCCCTGGTCCAAATTGCCCAAGAAGTAAGACTGGCACCAGTTTCATCTCGAACTCCATCAAGAGTGTTAAGCATGGTCTGGTAGGTTGGCAGAGCTTCCTCAGTGATCATATCCCCAACCAACACGATGAAGTAATCGTCAGGAATTTCCTTGGATCTCTCCCTCAGCTCCTTGACCCGTTCCTCAAATCCTTCTGAGGCAGGGTCTGGCAGAAAATCACTGGGCTGCCAGCATTTCTCAACATCCTTTAGGTGCACCAAGATATTCTGCTCAGCCCAACCCTCCAAAGATTTAAAAATCTCACGCTTTTCTGGTGGCATTGAATGAGTCACTTGAACATGCACCTCCCTTGGTGGGGTGTAAGGCTTCTTCACATTTCTAACAACACAGAAAAACATAAAAACAGCATTGTAACGAAATTAAAAGATTCAATATTCCTTCCAGGCTTGCAAGATCAAATATCTCATTGGATAATAACATGAAGAGACAAACTATAAACAAAAACACTGGCTGAGCATTTAGAAAGCAGAAAAGGGAGCAGAAAATCGAAATCTTGATGTGATGGGGAGGGGGGAAGAAGAGGCAGGAGTAAGGGGAAGCATGACTCAATTGGCAAGCTTATTTAGAGGTATACGATCTTCAGAAGTCTAACGCGTATGCCAAGCCAACATTGGGAACACGGGTCAAATTTAATTTTCCACATAATTATTATAAATCGCGCCAAGTCAGTTTAACTCTCCACATAATAATTTCAAATTACACCAAATCAATTTACATTAAGATCACGCCATCACCAAGCACGTTGAAATCTACATAACGCTATCCATTCTAAGGCCATTCTTCCACTGATAATGTCATTCATCACAAACATAAGTTAGTGTGGTAACAATTTTCTGAGATGTGTACGACCATATGTGACTGCATGCAGACTTATACTGAGCATCGCAAGCAGTAATGTGTAATATGCACTCAATTGTAGCTAGAAGAGCCGAATGACGTTATTGTCGAACTTAAGTTTCAGGGATATGCCCAAAAAATTTTTGTCAGTAATCACGTTTATTTTATTTATTTGTCGGACCTAAAAAGATTTAGCCCAAAAAAAAAAAAATTTTTGTAGGCAACAAATCGACCGAAAAAAGGAAGAAGAAGAAGAAGAAGAAGTTTCAGTCGAGGAAGAAACAGGACAACGTAGACCAACAACCACAACTGATGCATAAACTAAAAGTCAGAGCGACAGTAGAAAAATCATGTGAGTTGAATTATGAAGAAACGAACAAGAGAAAATAATCATTGCTATAACACTAAAATACAGTACAAAATTGAAGAAGGCACGCGCGAGGGAACATTAGAGAAATCAAAGAGACCAGTAAAAATTGATAGGCAGCAAAGTTAAAATATTCTATATCATGCAGAATAAATGACCAAAGCCAAAAGAGGGCAAGGACGAAAAATAACCCTCTAGTAAAATATCACAAATTTGATAAACCTAAATCTTCTTCCCTCAGCTTAACATATGAA
Source organism: Mitragyna speciosa (assembly GCA_024721245.1). NCBI lineage: Eukaryota > Viridiplantae > Streptophyta > Magnoliopsida > Gentianales > Rubiaceae > Mitragyna > Mitragyna speciosa. Next base: position 9,534,679 of record CM045554.1, on the reverse strand, counting down.
AATATAACACTATATTTCGGACCACAACTCCATGCACACGTTTTAAATAAGAATTGCTTCATTTACATTTTTTTTTAAGAAGCAAATAGTACTTTTTTATGAGGACCGCTATTGCAGACATTTAGTTAAGAATGACTGCATTTTGCATTTGTTTGTTTTTAAAGGAGTTAGTAGTACTATATTATAAGGACCACTACCTCAATCGACAGGGAATAACTATTTCTCGTAAATAATAGAAATACATATCTTACGAAAGCAAAAATCAAAACTTCCAAAGACTTGGGGAACTTTGAAAACAGCACTAAATTAAACGTGCATGGTCATACCTAATTTTGATTCACTAGAATGAAAGTTGGCTCAACATCCCTCTCATAATAAATTTTATATACTACCAAACCTAATTTTGATTCACTAGAATGAAAGTTGGCTTAACATCCCTCTCACAATAAATATATGTATATGTATATGTATAGGTATAAGTATATGTATACGTATGTATGCATGTGTGTGTGTGTGTGTGTGTGTGTGTGATATCAAAAAATAGAGGGCGAAAAAAATAGATTCATCTGGCAAAGCTTGAGTGGCAAATCCATGCATGCATTGATCCAAGTTGAAGATATACACAAACGGAGACCTGAAAATCCATAAATGATCTTGAAAACAAAAGGGTGGAAAATTTTCAAGGTTTAATCAGATTTTGAAATTAAATAGAAAAAGAAAAGAAAAGAAAACGGAGAAAAGAGATTTTGGCAAAATTATTTGAACAAAAACACTGGGGAGATGTGTAGAACTGATTTAAGACAAGCCCAGATCAAAAGATATGACAAAATTCTATTCTTGAATTTTGATCATAACCCATTTGCTTGTTATTCAAACAAAAAATGCTGGCATGTGCGATACTTATTTTTGTCAAAATAATCCACATGAAACCACTTGGGAGATGTATAAAAGTGACTTTAATACAAGCCCAGATTAGAATAATATGATAAAAAACAATTCTTGAATATTGATCATCACACATTTGATGAAAAAACAATTCTTAAATTTTGATCATCACCCGTTTCAGGTTATTCCAAAAAAAATAAAAGCTGGCTCAGACATACAGTTAATACACATGTTATTTAAATTAAAATCATAGATATGACAGAAACCAATTCAAGAAATGAGGTAAAAACCATTAATTGATTAAAGAAAAGTCCCCATTGCATTGTGCAAGAAGAAAAAATAAGGAAAAAAGAAAAGGGATGAGAGGGACTCACAAAGAGGAGGAGGGGGAATGAAGAGTGGAAGCCATGAAAACTCTGTTGTGAGATCTGATGGGGTGAGACTTATTTGGGAATGCAGAAATCTTGATGGTTGGGGAGCTCAAAACATTGAGTTTCAATGCCATTTCAGACTAGTTTCGATAACTCCTATGCAGTGTGCTTTCTTGGATGGAAAGAGGAATTGGTTTGGTTTGTGTTTGAAAGGAGACTCCAGAACAGCTGGAAATGATAAAAGAGAAAAGTCAAAAAAGAAAGCAAGAAGCGGTGGTGGAGAAGTTGAGAGAGGAGTGCGAGAGAAAGGAAGTGACGAGCGATTTGTATTCGAGTGAAGTATAAAGAAGAGCGATGGTAATGAATGGCTTTAGACTTGGGAGATACGGACGGACAGGACAGAAAATGAGAAAAACAGGGGGCTAAAACAGGACAAATGTTGGAGAGAGAGAGAGAGAGAGAGAGACAGTGTGCTCCATCTGTAAATAATAACGGGTGTGTTTAGATGTGATTTTTAGGAATTTTTTTAGAAAATTTTTCCAAAATGTGTTTAGTTAATTAGAAAATTATTTGGCCAAAATTCAAGAATTTTGGAAGTTGATTTGGCCAAAATTTTTCTACCACTTTTTCAAAAATAATTGTTCAAATTTTTCCTACCAAATGTTTTCGTTCTAAATTTCAAATATTTTTTCAAACTTTGTAACAACTTTAGAGAACTTTTTTTATACAATTATTCACAAAAGCAAACGTTTATTTTCAAAATTTGTTTAGAAAAATTAAAAAAAATCACGAATAATAAAATAAGATCCATTATTGGTGGATTTTGTGGTCGGTTTTGTAGACTGAGCCCTAATATCGAACGTTAGTAATTTTATAAGCGTCCAATACTGTCTAAAAATTAAAACCTTATCGGGCACTTATCATTTTATGAGCGTTCGACATTAGTGCTCGTTCTACAAAACTCATCACAAATCCCACCGACAATGGATCTTATTTTCTTTCTTGCGATTTTTTCAATTTTTCTGAGTAGAACTTAAAAATAAACATGCTTGCTTTTATGAATAATTGTATAAAAAATTCTAAAAAAACTTTTTCACAATTCAAACACTTTTTCACATTTTCAAAAAAGTCAACAAAAAAATTATTCACTATCCAAATAACAATTTCAAAAAATTTTCACAAGTCAAACGCTTTCAACTTTTTCAAAAAGTCAACAAAATTTCTCTAAATAATTTTTTTCAGTAATTCTTCCAAATAATCATATCCAAACGGAGCCAACGTTATTCTTTTAGGGATTACTCTACAATTCTTTATCATATTACTCATTTGCATTTTCTTTATTTTTTATTTTTTCTTATAATTTGTGTATATTGAAATTAGAAAATTGTAATTTCGGTATCAAATGTTTGGTGGCATCAACTAGTATTAGTCTTTTAAAGTTTGGCTTAAAGCAAATCTAGTATCAAATGTTTTAATTTTTCAGCATATTTAGTCCTATTGACTGGTTTTGCCAAAATATCTCACTGGAATCCGATCACATGATATTCATGTGCCAATTACCAAAATTTTATAAAAAAAATAGAAAAATAAAAAATAAATTGTCGTAATTTATAATTAAAAGTACTAATTTGAGTTTACACTCGATAAATAAACAAATGAAACTAAAAAAATTTGCATGGACAATGCATTCATGTGTATTTAATGACAAATTATAGCAATTAAATTTTTTTTATTTTTCTAATTTTTTTAAAAATTTCAATCACCGCCATTTGAGTATCACATGACTGGATTCCGGTTAGATTTTGACAAAATTGATCAATAAGACTAAATGTGGTAAAAAAATTAAAATATTTAATATTAGATTTGTTTTCGTCCAAATTTTAGATATTGAAACTAGCGATGCTCCAAAAATTTGGTATCAAAACTGCAATTTTCTCTTTGGAAGTTAAATAAGACAAGTCTCCTATATATGCAAAATTTTGTTTCACACAATTCTGGGCAAAAGTGAGATACCTAATTTTGAGACTAATATACATATTGGGTTAATGAAACTTTGCCCCCTAAACTTAGGGGTAGTTACACTTTCCCCTCCTCAACCTTAAATATATACACTTTGCCCCCCAAAGGCTAGTCAAAGTTAAGAATTCAAAAAAAGTGAGTGTTATGACATTATTGCCCTTTTATTAATTAATATATTTATAACTTAATATCATTTCCTTTCATTTTTAAAAGATTTATTTCTTCACTATCATATTAATTATATAAAAATATCAACTAAAAATTTTAAAGATGTAAATTAAATATTTTTATATAATTAATACGATAGAGAAGATATAAATCTTTTAAAAATGAAAAGAAATGATATTAAGTTATAAATATATTCATTAATAAAAGAGCAATAATGTTATAACACTCACTTTTTTTAATTCCTAACTTTGACTAGTCTTTGTGGGACAAAGTGTATATATTTAAAATTGAAGGGGGTAAAATGTGACTATCCCTTAAGTTCAAGGGGGCAAAGTGTTATTAACCCATACATATTAATACTATGCACGTGTACAAGGTCAGGATTTGAACCACCAACCGTGGCAAAGGAATAATGTTTTAAAGGTTTCTCATATTCACTAATGTTGTAAGGACACCGATCCAACTCAAAAGCACTTGAGAGCTGGCGAAGTCTACAAAGAGACTGTATTCAGTGTTTACTGAGTTTTAGTGATTCATGCAGGCTGATCAAGCTCTCGAGTCAAACCGAATAGAAAGATATTTGGCTTGAAGTCTCATTTAACTCAATCGAGCTTTACACACACACGTATTTGCACTTTTATTAGTGTGAAATGTCTACTTCATCCTTTCTTAAATAATTATTGAAATCATTATTGCATATTTTATTAGGATCAATTGAATTTGACTAAGCTTGAATAAATTTAAAATTTAACCTGAACTAAAGGTTAATTAGGTTCAACTTTTATCCAAAATTACTCGAGTTAAGCTCGCGTTATCAAAAAATATGTTGAGTTGAGTCGGCTCAATATTAGGTGCTCGATTATGATCAAGTTTGGGTTTGAGCTTGGTGAATTTAAGTTCGAGCTTTGACTTGTTTAGAACCCTTCGTAGCTAAATTTGTTTATTGAAAAGCAAAACTACTTCTCTCTAAGTACCTCTATGGGGAAAAGAAAGAAAGAAAGAAAGAAAGAAAGAAAGAAAGAAGGAAATCTACTATTCCTTATAAAAATTGTCATTTTGGGTCTTTTTGTTCTACAAGTTTCGAGAATTTCGTACTATATTCCCAAAATTTTAATATTATCCAAGAATTATTTCCAAAAATATTAGGATTTCTGATTTCCTTTTTTTTTTTTTTTTTTTTGGGGTTTCGTTGAGTTCAAGTATTACATTGATGGTTGTCGCTGCCAATGTCTACGGTTACTGCTTTTATATTATGGTTGTCTTTGTACCAAAAAAGTTTATAAGAAATTTCTCAAAAATTATTACTGTAACATTTTCCAAATAAGCATGTAGATAAAATAAAAAGATAATTAGACAACGTGTTTAATAAATAACTTTTCAAAAAAATGCAAATGCAAACAAAGAATTTTGAGTTATTCCGTTCATTATTAACAGTTACTTTTCTTTACTGTAGTATCAAATTTAGTTGTAGTTTGAATCCTTTCATCATCAGCCTTAATATGTAGCTGTCATTGGTACTCAATTTCTGCTTTGTCAATTCTCTTGTTGATCTAAAGTCGTATTTTAGACGAAACATTCAAGCAAGAAGGTCTCACATCTATTTTCCATTAACGATTTATTAATGCAAGAAGGTTTGGGCTTAACTAATAATCATGTGTGGTCAAATTATATTCTTTGATAGCTCGACAGTGCACAACTTCTACATGTAGGTTGATGCCTAACCAATGGAGGACTCATGGGCTAGGGTTGGCAGCTTCTCCAACCCAACCCTAAAATTTGGAAAATCTAACCATCCACTCCTCCAACAATGAAAGCAACGCCACATTATGGATTTATTCCCAACTGTTTTATTTTTTTTTAACCTGTTTTTAGATTTTAATTTTTAAAAATTTATTTTGTAATGTTCTTAGCCGTATTATTTTTTCCCTACTTTTGAATCTTTTAAATTAAAATATGAGGCAAGATTAGACCTACTTTTAAATTTTGATTTTTAATTTTTTAAAATCAGTTTTTATAAAAATCAAATGAGAACGAGCCTTATATTACCATCACAATCCAATACTAATTGCAAATATAATCTCAAACTCAAATGTGATCAACAAAATGTAAGTACTACATATCAATTGGATTAGAATAATCACATGAAGTGTAAAGAATTGATCTCCACTACTGATTGGATGAAGTTTTCAGTTTTTTTAGAGACAAATTCAAATAAGTTGATATCTTTGTGATTCCCATTTTACTTATTGACTGCTTATTTTGTTTTCTTTCTTTAACATTTTTTTTTGTTAACTAAAATTCATGAGAATATTTAAGTCTTGATAGATTATTATATTCCTCGTTGAACACCTAATTATTTCCTTTGAGTGTATATTATTTCAACCCATTTATTTTGTTTGATTATATATAATGGTATTTACTGAATATGTAACTATAGTTTCATATTAAAATTATTTGTGTTTTGGAAGATGATATTATGATTTAGTTTTCTTTTATCAATTGCATATAAATATGGTCAGTTTTGGCCAAACTATGCAACAATACTATTGGAACAATATAGTAAATTCAATGTGAAAAATTTTCAGAATAGAAGGCTTTTCTCAACAAAAGGCTTGTTCTCAACAAATATTAATTTTTTATAGGGTTAATTGCAGTAAACCCCTATCAACTATTACACTAGTGCACTTTGCCCCCTTTAAATATTTTTATAGGCATTCTGCCCCCCAAAATCAATTATACGGTAAAGAAAAATTAATTATGTCCTTTTTGTTAATAAAATGACCAATGTACCCTCCATTAAAGTTTAAGTGAAAATATTGTTTTTTGCTAAAGAATATTTTGTTCTATTTTATTTTTTCCTCTCAATTAAAATTTACTTGCATTTTATCGATCCAACCATAAAAAAATACTCAATTTTTATTCTTTTACTGCATACTTTAGGTTAGATATATTGAAAATATTTACATGCATTATGCTTTTTGTTAACAAGTGGTTTAAATAAATTGTATTATAATAAATAGTTTAAAATTTTGCTTTACTAATTTATGTGTATCATTAATGTGTTGTTTATTAAAAGTAATTTTAGAAAATTATATTGTACCATGAGAACTGCCATGTGATAGAGCATTTAGGAATTTTCTTCCTGAGTTTTTAATTTTTCATGATGTGTATAATGACAATATTTTTCCACATCTACAATTGAGAATTTTTTTTTCAAGTGCATAGCTTGAGATATAACTATTTAAAATTTGTTCTATATTACTATGAAAGTATGATCTAATTGAAGAAGATAAGAGAAAATGAAATGGGAGTTTTAAACCTAGATTTGTATAATAAATGCCCATTAATTAAGAGAGGCAATTTCCATCAATATTCTCAATAGTGAAATGAGAGTCTAATAAAAAGTCGTGCAAACATATGCATATTCTAGGATATGAGTTTTTCTAATAAATAGAACTTGAAATATGCAATAAAATAATGAAAAATTAATAATATTTTTATTTTATGGTCAAATCGAGAAAATGCATGCAAAATTTAATTAAAGAAAAAGAAAAATTAGAAAAATGCAAATGTTCTCTAGCAAAAGTAGTTTTTTTTCCTAAACTTTGAATGGAGGGCATATTAGTCATTTCATCAACAAAATAGGTAGAATTATCTTTATTCTTTACGTTATAATGAGTTTGGGGGGAAAAGTACCTATAAATCTTTGAAGGGGGCAAAATGCAACAGGGGTAGTACTTGATGGGGGTTTTCTGCAATTAACCCTTTTTTATAAAATTAATTTTAAAAAAATTAGTTGCTCTTGATTTTATATAAAAAATTTTAAAAATGTCAAAAAAACAGTTGACAAAACAAATTTTTTAAAATCCGAAATTAAAAGCACGTGGAAAACTTCTAAGAAAAGTGGTTACAAGAAACTGAGCAGGTGGGGAAGATGCACTAACAAACGACATTGAAAAGGGACAGCTGGCTCTTCCGGAAACTAGCCTAGTCACTTCAGAAAATTTCTTCCTGCTGCTCGGTCACTGAAGGCGTGATACCCCCCTGCAGAAAGCGTGAATTTTCTAGGCGAATATTTATCCACATTATTGCGACAAACAATTATGGTTTTAGAAGCTTACTTTTCATATTTCTTTTTGTTGACAAATTATAGTATGACAGAGGAATTACATTTGCTCTTGAGTCCTGGCACCTCAAATTTAAATTCCACATTCGATATTGGATTTAACCATCCAATTTTGCCCTTATTCTTATTAAAAAAAACAATTCACAAGTATAACAGGTTCGCTCACATACATATAAACATCAAAATTTTCAAATTAAATCGATAGATTCTTTTTAAAACCTTTGCCACTTATACTTGCATGCATACTGCAATTCAAAATTGTCTTTCGAAACATGAGCATTAAGCAATAGACACAAGCGATTTAATCAACCATATAATGTACTTCTTTCTTAGCCTATCCTCAACAATTATTTTTTTCTTTTTCATTGGCTATTCACTTTTGACATTGAAAAATCTTTTTTGTAATATTCTCAATTATTTTTTTTGCTCTGCTTTTGGATTTTTTAAACTGAAATCAAGAACAGCTAATTTTTAGTTTCTCTAAAACCAATTTTTACAAAAATCAAAATCAGTTGAGAACAATATTTCATTATTCAGTTGTAATAGATAATCATCAGAATTGGCATAACCACATGGTAGAATTGTTTTCGAAGCTTGTAATCAAGAAAAATTTCTCCCCTATGTATCACTTCATATACTTGGACTGTCCACTAAGATTCTGCATGGATGCCTGTGTAACCCAAGTCTTTTCTTTTCGAAACTCCGAACTAGAATTCGAGGTCCTTTCAATCTTGCCTGAGAATAATTCAATACGGTCTCAATCAATTTGCACCACAGGCTTGCATGCCACTGCAGTATTGTTATGCAATAATGACAACAATATTAACTGTTCCCATCCTTTATGAATATTAATTGTCCCAATCCTTTATGACTTTCTTTTGTTAGACTCCTATTTGTCGAGTTCTTGCTCCACCTGAAAGTAGAGATTTTAATGAGCCAAATTGAACCGAATACTCTTTATTCAAATTCTATTCGTTTAATAGGTGAACAAACTCGGCTTGGCTCGATTATTAAATGAGATAATATTTGTGTTCGAGTTCAGGTGTCAAAATTCAGTTTATTAAATAAAATAATAAACTCAAGATCGAACTGGAATTCAGCTCGCTTAACACAAATGAATCAAACTCGAATGAGCTCGACTCATTTAATACAAATAAATTGAACTTGATTGAGCTCAGTCTTTTTATACAAATAAATAGAGCTCGATTGGATTCGGTTATTTACACAATTAAACTAAGTTTAATTGAGCTCGAATAATTTATTTTGAAAAAATGTGAAAAGACATAATTACGTACGTTTGCAAACGCAAATGAGTGTTCATAAACAATATTTGTATTTGTTCATTTAATAAACGAGTTTAATTTCTTGTTCGAACTCGACTTGTTTAACAATACGAATGAGCCGAACCAATCTGTATTCGCAAATAATTCGGTTCATAAAAAGTTCTACCTAAAAGTCTACAGAGTATGTAGTTTTGACCATAAATATTCGTTACGCATATGCTTGCTTGGATTTATTTTTCACAAGAATGATCATCTTGTCAATTAAGGTAGGTTTCAAATTCAAAAATAATTCTTTCTCCGCCTTGCTATCTTGATTAAATTTTTTCTATTCAAGAATTTTTTTTGTAATTAATAATTCGTACAGATTTATTTAATTTTTGTTAAAATTTTCCAAGAAAAGAAAAATTTGTAACCAGGAATTATAATAAAGAAAATTGGAATTTTGAAACAGATTAAGTAATACAAACACGGTTAAGCTATGTAACTAGATTAACATACATAAAAGTCAATTGTGACGAAAATTGCGGGAAGAAGGAATACTTATATTTCTCAAGACATCCACTGAAAATTAATAATACTACAAAAACCCACTGAAAAATAAACCCTTAGCAGTAACCACCTATCCGAGGTAGAGACTTTAGGCAATAGGAGTGCTTTGTAAGCCAGTCACATCCCTGGCAACCTCACAGCCAATCACTTAGCCTCGCAATCGATGTTTTAATTCATCTTAGTGAGGTTCAGTGAGCTCATAAATTGGTTGTATCATTGACTCGTGTATAACATTTTGCTAAATAGTATAGGTCTTTTTCGAGAAATATTTGAATGGATGGTTCATTTTGCTTATTATATAATTTGTATGAATATACCACGTGATAGTAAATATTTGAATGGATGGTTCATTTTGCTTATTATATAATTTGTATGAATATACCACGTAATAGTAAATATTTGAATGGATGGTTCATTTTACTTATTATATAATTTGTATTAATATACCACGTGATATCACGTAATGTACCTTGACCATACAATACCTTTTCATTCTCTAACAATTCATAACATCATTTACTCATTCATAAGGTTTGGTAAGAAATTTAGAGGTTTTGATTTGTAGTTTCCTCTTTCATAAGGTTTGGTAAGAAATGTAGACGTTTCAATTTGTAATGCATTTGTTGTTGGGTATTTTGGCTAGCACTAGCTACCTAGTTTTGGGGGTTGGCCCAAACCTTTATTCTTGATTTTTCTCTTTGGTGTTGATAATGTTTTACCCCACTAAGGTACTCTTAAATGAGGAAACGAGGATTTTCTGGCATAAAAAAGTCATAAATCCTAAAACAAATTATTTCGTTGGTTGAAAAATAGCTTTAAAGAAACTGCATCCTCAAATCCCATTCTTGATATATTTTTTTTCTTGACTGAGCATCCTGTCCAAAATAGTAACTATGCACAGAAAATAGCTGTATTATGTCACTTAAATACATGTTCTAAGATTCAAATGTCCCTATCACCCATTTGTCAATTTATACAAGAATAATGTTTAGAAACTGTTTTATCTTTTTCCTTGAGCAAATTGTTGTAGATGTTCAAAATGCTAAAATTAATATTTGAATATTTGACAAGATGCTGATGACGTCTTTCTGATATGATTCTGCATAAGTATAGCAAATGCCAAGCTGAACATCCATATCTAGAAAGTATCAAACTTGACATGTTTGAGTTTTGGGACTTGCTGCAGAAATATACACTGGATGTATATCTACCTCAAATCTTGGAAGTTGGAAATGTATAAGAAATATTGTGAGATATGTAGCTGTCAATACGTTAGATCTAATAGTTTTAGCTGCTAATTACCATCACAGATACGAGGTACAGGATGTTAACCAATTGCCGGCAGGTAGAATAGTTAAGATCCATTCTTTTCATTGTTTTGGGTCATATTTGGACGGCTTCTTTTCTTGAATACGGGACTAATAATGGAGGAGTGTATAAAGATCGATTGGCTCCATGGTTAGGCCGTATTGCTAGATTTGGGTGTGGATTGATTATTTATCCAAAAATCTACTCACATCGGCTGGTTCACATAGAAAAGCACTAAACTCTTTTATCATATGCGCTTGTCAAATGCCGTTTAACAGCACCATTCTCTATCAGTGATACTGGCACGGAATTTACATGTGGTGTTCTTAAACCTGAAACGAGTCACCTTATTAGAAAGGAAAACTGGATGAATTAGCCAGTTATTCTGGTTCGATTGCGGAAATATTAGACAGTTTTTGTCATTGTTACTTCACACCTCCTAGTGTGTTAAAACCAGAGCCAATGAGCCGGTTCTGCTGGCTTCATTGTGATCTATTAGCGTAGAGAGGGTATTGCTCAAAGCTGCGGAGTGAAGAACCAGATAAAAACTAAATAAATTACTTATTTAGAACATATAAGTTGAGGGGCAACTTGATACTCAGTTGTAACCAAAAGGAAAGATAAATTGAGAGACAAATTAATACTCCACATCTGCTAAATCAACCGATGGCAATTTGCACGGTAGCTCATATAATATGAACAGAACACTGGTTCACTACTAGTAATGAAAAACCAGCACTTACTGGACCAACAAAAGTCGAGAGAGTGAGAATGATAGTTGAGCAACGGTTATATTGAGCGTGCCTGAAGCAGGAAAGTCCTGCACGCCATTTTTAACAGCAATAGCATTTCAGCAGTAAAATAGGTTTACCATGAAAATAAACTAGAGAACCTTGGAGGCGATAGCTATCAAAGACTACCAGAGGTCACTTTATAGTAGATGTAAAAGTGGCTTAAGGTCCGTGGAAGATGAAAAGAAAATAGTTATCTTCCGTTTTTGGAACGTTTAAGAGATAGAGGATCTAAAAGCCAGAGAAACAGTCATAGATGAATTTCTGGACTGATTCTTTACGAGTCTAGCTATCAATCTTAACTATACTTACCGGAGGTGTTAAAATGCTCGACATATTTAGTCTTCACAGGCTAAAACACATTTCCCATCAGTAATTAAGACAGACATGATATGCGTTATAGCATTAATATAACAAATTTAAATAGTTGCCTGAATTGTGGACAAACTAATCAAAACTTATATTTAATATCAGATGAATTAAGATAAATTCAAATACAACTCTAATCTTAAAGCAAAACTTGGCTATATGACCAGTATCCAGTATATGGATCCGGCTTCTAATGTACATGTCAAAAATATTTAAGGCCCTAAAGAAGTGAGTGGGCAGCCAGCAACAGGAACAGTTGAACATTTAGGGGTGAGAACAAAGTTGAGCAGGACAAAGCATGTTTAATGCTCTTGTGCTGTAGCCCCCTGTTGCAGAGTGGAAGCCACAGGTTTCTGGGATGTTTGTGGTGAGGTTTCATTGTGGTTAATAGATTTTCCAGGAGGAGACAGGCACCTTTTTGAAAAAAATGTGGCAATGCTCTTTGTCCTCCCACTACCCTTTTCTGCAAAATAATGAAAAATCTCACTCAATTAAATGATGCAATGCCCACTGGTGCTTTCAGAAGTAGAAGTGTAATTAAATTTACAAATGACAGATTATTAAGTAACAAAATAGTAAGCAACTACCTGGTGATATTGTTAGGCCAAGCTTTAGCAATACATCTTTCTTAACCTGCATAAGAAGAGTTGACCAACATCAGCAACTAAATTGCTGTCTGACAAACAAGCATCAGATTAATTAAGGATGTCCACACAGTGGCCCAAGAACTAAAAATCCAGATCAAAGGTACAAAGCCATCCTAAAAGCTTGGATGAATTCTGAATTTGTATTTCAGTTCATATTAGACGGACACTTGGATGCACAATGCTATAGACAAAGTTTTACTTTTCCGCAAACAAAACAGCTGATGGTTTGCCATTATCAAAATTGTGCATTACGAAAAGAACAATTGTGTAAATGGAAAGGAAATATAACTCTCTTCTTATTGAGAGGTAGCTGGAGGTGTGGTAAGGGCAAGTAAATCATAACAGTCTCCAGACAGCATGGATTTGCTGTTGTAGTAACCTATACCTCTTAATTCCACATTAGCTAGAATGGTATAAATAACATCAAACATAGTTTGACTCACTATTTGCGCAAAGGGATTAAATTATATTAAAAATATTGAAATCAAAAAACATGTTGTCAACCTACATTGTTCGTGGTGTGTGTATGGCCATTATTCAGTGGAAAAAACAAAAGTTCAATGTACCCATAAGATTCTGTTACATGCTAAGAGCAAGGCAGCTTCTAAATAAACTGTCTTATAGAGCAAAGGAAAGTCATAAAAAGCACCGCAGGTTAATAAACTTTGTGTGACCGAAAAGGTCAAGTCTTAAAGTAAACAGACTCAATAAACAGAAAGGGAATTTTAACCAATTATTCTTAAAAATAGATGCAGAAACGAGTTCAAATAACCTGCCAACGATTATCTACAAAGTCTGATATTTCTCGCACTTTGTTTCTCAATTGGGACTTGGAAATGGAAGGAAACTTCTCGTGCAAAGATTCGACCACTTTGTTTATGCCATGCGAACATGATTGAATGACAGATACCTGAAAAATCAGTAGAAATTTAATTTGGTAATGCAAGCTCGATCAACAAGTTGAATTTCAAAAAACAGAACTCAAATCCATATAATAAGTAGGCCAATCTTTATCCATTGAGAACGAGCATTGATAAGTTATAAATATCATATAGCGAGGGTTCCCTGCTAATTGCATTCAAGGAATTTATTAGAAGCTTTTCAATGTAAACATCAATACTAAGTGGACAACAAACTTACAATCTGATCCAGGTTAGAGTCCAGTATGGTTGGTGCACTTGCCAAAGTCAAGGAGCTGGTTTTGGTAATTGAGGTGCAATCCCCTTGATCTTCCTCTGTGTCATTGCTGATTGAAATCTGTATAGATGGGCCATCTGGAAATGCACATACACTCAAAGCTTGCAAACACATTTGCTCAAGTTTTTCAACACCACTGACATTATCAGCAGAAAGTAAATGGGCTTTCTGATGCATAACATTTAAAACGATTAAAGGCTGGTTCTTCCGAAGGGCATGCTCGGTTAAATTATGTAGATATTTTTGCTGTCGAAACAGCTGATTTACTGTTTCACTCGGCAGTGCCTCTTTGGAACTGGGTGAACTTGTTGTCTCTGCCAAGTGATCTGAATCCGTTTTGTCAATTACTCCCTGCAAGCCAAAACATCAAAATTCAGAAGGAAGAAGCAAACTTCAACATTAGAAAGAAAAACAAAATGCATAGAACAAAACCCAATATCAGCTGAAATTTGCTTCATTTCTGTCCTACTTTGACCGTGCAAATTTGGTTCATAACTTTTTCCTTTTATCACACTTAGAATCCACATTTAGCAGTTCAATACAAGAAAGGATGACACATTAACCACTTCTGAGCGTCTCTGTACTGGATTTTTAAAATACAGGAATGGAGGCATACCAAAAACATATAATGTAAGCATACTTGATTTTAAAAAAAAAAAAAAAAAGCAGCCTCATCTTAGAGCTTGAAATACTCTATATTATGACAAGCAGGTGCTGCATGATGGTTTTTGAGAAAAGAATAAGGCTGAAGATTCAATTGTTGTACTTTAAAATAGATTAACAACAGCAATGACTTTGAAACAAAAACAGACATGAAAGCACAACCAAATGGAGAATGAAACAAGAAAAACATAACAAATAGGAACTAAAAGAACAATCAAACTGGAGAAATAAAAAGTTACAGACGCCCAGAGAATTTAGAGAACCAAAGCAATCTCATGTGCAAAATTTCTTTGGACAACCATGCTGTAACTTTCATTACTACATGTAACAAATGACCCATGCAATAATCTTGTACAAAGGTGAGTTAAAAATGACATCTTGATTTGACATTTAACATGCACAATATTAAGTTTGAATATCCAAATAAGAATCATTTCTATGTAGTGGTTATCAAACTGTCATTGAAGATAATAAAGATAATAGCAACTATAATGCAAATATTCATGGCAGTACCTCATCTTCTGAGAGATAACCATCTGGGACAAAGAAGCCATCTTCACTTTCATCATCATCACCACCCCTTGAGCATCTTTCATCCAAACTTTCCTCTTCTCCATCTTTTTCACAATCTGATAGGCTTTCACCAGGTTCCTCCTGTGAGATCAAACGAGTAAATATATATAGTATTCAGAATATTAAAACAACAGTGGGTAAGTATGGCGCCATACCTCTTCCCATTCCTCATCACTATCAATCTCATAATCCAAGTCTGGATCCTTTGCAAAAGGGTGACGTGCACTTACGACTTGACTGGGGAAAAAAAAAAAAAAAAAAAAAAAAGGCAACATATTTAGTGAAAGCCACACTGAACCTAATAATCTCCTAACTGAAATTCATCTGAAACCACAGAAGCACAAATGCAGTAGATATTATTCAGTAATATGCTTGCCTTTTCTTCAACCGAGCCCCATAAAAGGCAGGCCTATGACTCTTGTCAAACTGCAACAGTTGTTTACTTCGTACACATGTTTGGCCATTTGGGATTGTGTTATTAGTAGGAGACACTCTATTGTCAGTACTAGAGCCAGCCCATTCATCAACAAGGTTCTCGATATTCATTTCGTCCTCACAAGCCAGTCCTCTATTAGCAGTGAGCTTAAGTTCTTTGACAAGCTCAGTCTTAGGCTTCTGTCGAATGCCCCAATGCATACATCTGTTTGAACGAATTAAATTACCTAGGTGGTGCCAAGAATTTAGATGTAGCCTGCAAAATGCAACCCAAACTAGTTATTCTTTTGGAAAAATGACAGTTGCTGCATCACATGAGTGCAAATGAGGAAAAGGAAAAAGCGCCTCACTTCCATATATCTTCTGCCTTGATTTCGCTGTTCATTGAGAGCACAGAATCCATTGCCTTAGTAACTGATTCAGGTTTCTCTTTGTCCCTCTTAGGAGATGAATCAGTTGCATTGCTTGTAGGCTGATCCATTTTAGTTGCTAGATTTGTTTTGCCTTTTCTAAGAAAACGCTCCATGAGTGAAGCTTGCTTTTGCAGAGCATGTTGCTTTTTTGTTTCAGCTTCTTCCTTCTCCTTACGTCGTTGATCTTTTTCGGCTTCCTCTTGGTTCCTTTTAATCAGTTTCTTTGTTTCAGATTCTTCTTTCTCACGACGCTTCTCCTCTTTCTCAGCCTCATCTTTTAATCGCTTTAGCTCTTTTTCCTTAGGAGGATGTGGAAAGTGAGAGACATTACTTGCTATTAGCTATTCAACTGACATTCAACCATTCATGATAACTAAAGTTACATAGAGAAGAAGATGATCTCAAGACTCTAAAATTATAGAAGATTCCACCATTTTTTAATATGGATTACCGTATTATTATCCTTTATATACACGATATTATAGGCATTTTAGTCTAACAAATACAAAATAAAATATGGGTTTCCTGTAAGGAAACATAGCGATAGATATCACACCGCAAATCTAACAAACCTATCAACAGCAAATCCAACAAACCTATCAACTGGTAGAAAATAAGAAACCTTTAGCAACAGTTACTGTATAAACAAATACTTTGAACTTGGAGGCTTACATTTTGTAACTTCTCCTTCTGAAGTTCCCGCTCCATCCTTCTCTTCTCTTTCTCCTCCTCTCTTTTGTTTTTCTCCAACTGCTTAATTAAGATTTTTTCGTCTTGCTTTGCTTCCTTTATAGCCCTTCAACCATTTAAAAAATACGCTAAGATAAGGGAAAAGTAACTTATAAAAATCAAGGGTACCTAATAAAACTATGCATGGAAATACATACCCTTCAGCCCCACTTTTCTGCAGCATGTTATCAACTAGAAGACGAATATCTGCCTCGTTCAATATTTTACCCAGCTTTTCTGAAGCTTTCATCAGTTCTTGGTAGTTCCGATGGCTCTCTGATTTTTCTAGCGCTGCTATCATTGCTAAAAGAAATCAGACGTATCAGTAATCCACTGGATGAGCAAATCTAAGAGGAATCACTAATTATGATTCTGTAATGCCAATTTTATGCTATCTTCCTAACATATTAAAAATAAAATCTTAAGCATCCAGAAGGCATCTCAAATTTCTTCCCCATGAATCACAAATACTCAATTTTAGACACAGTGATGAGAAGTCAAACATGCTCCATTCCCACAACAGTGTTCAAAAGTTACCAGATTCACCAACTTGGATAGAAACTTTAAGATACAAAACAAAATATATAGCAAAAGTATCCTGAAAGATCGCATTGGTTTGAAATTTATCCGTTGTACATGCAAGAAGATTGAACAGGGTACATATTCTCAAGATTCCATTGATCCAACTTAAGAGTCTTGCCTCATAAGAATCATAATCGCTTGAAGATATGGACCACACAACTGCAAGAATCATATGATAAACCTCTTGATTCGTTGAGCACAAAGCCAAGCTAGTCATTGTGGACTGAATGAATGATCAGTTTCTAACTAAAAATGGCCGATAAAAAAAGAAGCAACTACAGGATCTACGGGACCTTCTTGCAGCAATTTTTTAGACAAAAATACTCTTCTCATTTCAGTGGTATAAAGTATGTCGAGGTTACTAGCTGTAAACTATTCCTAGGTGACTTTCAAGTGCCAAAATTCCTAATCTGGGGTGCATTTCCATAGTGGTTTTCCATCTGCACAGTATTTCTTACATATGTAGTGACAATAAACTTCCCATATTACATTAATTGCTCCTAGAATCTCATAGATGCAGAAATCAGAGGCAGTTTCATGATAGCAACCTCAGTATGAGAACCTATCAGCAGCCAAAACCAATTCTTTTCGCTATATGTTAAACAGGGGCTAGTCCAACAATTCAAGAGGTGGGAGCTATTGCAAAACAATGTACCAGTGGTAGTATGAAATCCTATAAGGTTGATGACAACTCTGCAGAATTCATTGCATTTCCCTCTTAAGAACAATGTAAATTTCAAATTTCGAATAAAAAGAAGTAAACTCCAGATTCTAGATTCGCTAAACAAACTCCAGAAAACTTTTTAAATGGAAGAGTTATTTAATGAGGATCCCTTCACGTTTTCATTATTACTTGGTGCGGAAAATTAATTATTTGGGGAACACATTGGACTTATATTATATGTTTGCCCTTGCCCACAATTTCTGATAGCTCACAAAATCAAGCACAGACTTGTTGCACACAATGTGGCATAGTGCTGTGCACTTAATAATCCTTCCCAAAAAAACAAAATGAAGTTAGGAGTTCTCCAAGCTAGCTTACCTGAAACTGCAATTAACCTCTCCTGGATCTTTTTCCGATAAGTCCGGCGAATTTTCAACACTGCTCTCATTGATTTTGGCACCAATTTCATATCTCTTGTCTGCAAATGAAAATTTCAGACAGAATTGGTAAAAAGTTCTAATCTTGACTAAGTACATGACGATGCAATGGTAAATGGGATACTTTCTACTAAACATAGGTCATCGAATGGAAAGAATAATGATTAAATTTGCTTAATAGGGCCCCTGTATGATAACACAAAATGCTACATACACTCATGCATGCAGAATGAATGAGAATTAATATTAATCCAGCATTTACATATGGCAGCAGAGAAAGACACTTTACTATACCAGGCCAAAACATGTATGTAAAATCAGACATTTAAAGCCACTAAAAATCCTAGCTCACCCATACGACATTTTACCTGCAAAAAAAAATGCTAAGAAAGGCTACTTCAAGGTTATTATATACTATTACTATGTAAACAAAACTAACAAAATACAACTATTCAAAGCAAATCTACCATATCATGTAGCAAGTATTTCAAGAACCCTTTTGATTATATACAAAATTTAACCCCAAAACCGAACTTAACAAAGAATAGAAAAGAAAAGGCCAAATAAAAATCCAAAAAGAAAAGTAAATTTTAAAATGAGGACATGTAAGAGCACTATTACCTCCCAACACCAAAGTGCAGATTCAGAATCATCCTCCAAAAGATCAGCATCCGAATCCGAAATCCCATAAAAAACCCTTTGCCCAATCAAAAGAACCCTACTTTTCACACTAGCCAAACTACTCAATCCGCCATTACCACCATCAACATTACCATTTCCGAATTTGCCCTTGAGTTTCTCAAAAATCTCACTCGCCAGCTTGCTCAACGGCAACCCGCTCTCCTCCATCAACACCGCAATCGCCGAGTCCACATTATTATTACTACTATTATTCAAACAACTGCCCTCCACATTCTCACTTTCCTTTCTCCCATTCAATTCCCTGTAAAAATCAAACAAACTCTTCATCTCCTCCCGCAAAGATTTTATTTTGGCCGATCTTTCTTCCGGCGTGAGCTCCGACAACCCTCCTGCACCTCCCCTCTTCCGCTTAAGCGTCTTCCTCTGATCTAAGCCGTTCATTTTCCCCTTCGCCACCTCCGCCGCCGGCGTCACCTCGTCGACTTCGATTACCATCGGCTCCGCCATTTTATTGATCTCGATTTTAGATTACAAAACCCTAATTAAAATCAGTGCGTGCAAGCATTTAAATTGAGAGGAAAAAGAAAAAGGAATTGGATGAAAAATGAGAGAAGATAAATGTCCTGTAATGCTAAAGAGCAGTGGGGGGTTTTAGGCTTTTTGATTTTTTTTTTTTTTTTTTTTGTATTTTGCTTTTATTTATAGGATCTTTTTTCAATAAGAAAAAAAAAATCCAAGCTATTTTTGTATTAGTAAAAGTTTAGTATTTGAATAGAAATACAAATACATACAAAAAATAATAATAAGAAATTGATTTTTTTTTTTTGTTAATTTTGAAATTCCCGCCAGTGAGGAAATTTTGTTTCGCGCGCATTTGTTGGGGGCGGGCCGGGACGCTGGCCGGAGTTCGGATCCATAGGGAGGAAACGAGCGGGTCGGGTAGAGAAGCATTTCCGTTCGTTTTTTTTTTTTTTTTTTTGCAGACACATCTCTTTGATTACGTTTCTGTCCCATAAAACACGACACGGGTAACCATCAAATACTAAAGTATCAATTAAAAAGAAAACCTTCTAAAAAAAACATTGTTAATGTGATTTGTTAGTAAGTGTTGGAAAAATTTTATGTTTTAACATTAGCTGATGTTAATGTCAAAGCAAAGATCATCTTATTGTTGCATTTTGTACTAAATGAGAAAACTATTATGTTGACTATCGTCTCTCCTTCACTCCACCAATGTTTTTCAAAGGTGTTCTCATTTAGAAGATGGTGAGGTCATTATATTATTGTAATTTGAAGAGTGTCAGTATACGTTTAAAATAGAAGAGAGAAAAAAAAAATTATACACTTAGGCACTCAACTCTTGATGTGAGTGTGTAATACTTAAGGTACCTCAACCACTTCTCTAGTCAGCAATTGCCTGGATAGTGTGAGTTAGTGGGTCTTACCTTAAGTCCTCCTTCTCCTTTTCCTTACCGTTTAAAAAAAAAAAAAATTATAGAGACGAGGTTAACACCCAATTGAATATTGGGTTCTACTGCCACTCTCCTTATCACTAGACCCTCATCCTTGCCTCTCAACACAGATGCTTGTGGTGACAAAGAAGACGGACAATGGCACTGCTTGAAGGAGAGAGAACAAGAAACAGAATAAATTTGCACTGGGTGGCGGCAATAGTAGTGGTTTTGGCTTGTTTAGATAAATGGAATTTAAGCCAAATATCCGTTAAGATAAAAACTGATGGATTGATTTAATTAGTTCTTATGTTGTAAATTGATGAAAATTTTAGGTAGGTATATTGGTATGAGAATTGAGGATTAATTGGACTATATATGTAAAATCAATTGTGGAAATTAAGGTAGATTTGATATTTGAAACAAGAAAAAGCAACATAGTTAAAAATTTTTGGTGATTAGATGGGTGAGGTGGAGGTCTCAGCCATTTACTCATGGAGAACATGAATATTTCAATAAATTTATGAAGCGCCAGTAAGAATGAGGCAATAATAAGTAGAAAAGCAAAAAGGATGCGCGAGACTCACTAAAGAAGAGACAGATTGCTGAGAGTAGGGGATAGTAATGTCATTCGAGAAAAAATTGCCCTGACTAAAAAATTTTAGCTCTGGTAATGACACTGGACTTTAGCATTATTTAAAGCACTTTCAAAGTTGGCACTTTGCCATTGAATATTACTAATAAGCACTTTGCCTCAGCTGTCCTTTGGTCAAAGAGAGTCTTGAATGAATTATCAAAATGGGGCAAAAAGAAGTTTGGAGATATCAGAAGAAAGATTAAGATTGTAATACCCCGTCTCACATTGGAAAAGTTAAGCAACTTAGACTAATGTATATGTTGAGTCTAAGTACTCAAGTCCATCTTGGGATATCTATTTTGGGCTAGCGAGGATGGAACCCAAAAGTTAGACTTGACTACTCAGACTTTGGTCCCGCGCTAACCCACAGGCTCGGGGTGTAACAGAATGGTATCAGAGCAAATCTCGTGTGGTCTCTGCACGGGATGAGACTGGACCTATGGTATTGGGTCGGACTACGCAAAGAAGTGGAAGAACTAAGTATGCATGCATGTCCTCCGCAACTAAGTGGACAGTTCGAATCATGTATACATGGATTGGACTTTGCGACGATGCAAAGCCTAATAAGAAGGGGTGAATGTAATATCCCGTCTCACATTGGAAAAGTTAAGCAACTTAGACCAATGTATAAGTTGAGTCTAAACACTCAAGTCCAACTTGGGATATCTATTTTGGACTAGCGAAGATGGAGCCCAAAAGTTGGACTTAGCTGCTCAGACTCTGGTCGCGCGCTAGCTCACGGGCTCGGGGTGTGACAAAGACAATCCAAGAAAAATTAAAAAAGGTCCAATGTAACCCTGCTTGTCATTTGACAGTAGAAGACGACTTGAGGAAAGAGCTGGACCATTTACTGGAGCTTGAAGAAATCCATTGGAAGCAAAGGTCCAGAACAAGCTGGCTAAATAATGGAGACAGAAATACCTCCTATTTCCACAAAAAAGCAAATCAAAGAAGGAGGCGGAATACCATTGATAAGCTGCGAAACTCAAATGGGGACTGGATCGAAGATGAGATTCAAATTGCAGACAGTATTACGACTTTCTTCAAAGAGCTTTATTTAGGCACAGGATTGCGATCAACATTATGGAGCGAAATTCCAACGGAAAAAATTTCAGATGCATCGAAAGAGTTTTTGAACAAGGAATTTACTAAGGAGGAGGTCATTAACTCAATATTTCAAATGCATCCTTGGAAAGCTCCTGGCCCAGATGGTCTTCAAGCCGGTTTCTTTCAAAGTTACTGGGATATAGTAGGAAGCGAGGTCTCTAATATGGCACTTTCTTTCCTAAATGGGAACAATTCTATTGAATCTCTTAATCAGACAAACATTGTTCTTATTCCTAAAGCAAAGAATCCAGTCTCTATTAATGAATACAGGCCAATTAGACTTTGCAATGTTAGCTACAAAATCATTGCGAAATCTTTGGCCATTAGAATGCAGCAAGTTCTTCCTCAAATCATAGATGACTGCCAAAGTGCTTTTGTTAAAGGTAGGCTCATAACAGATAATGTGCTAGTGGCTTCTGAGATTTTCCATTGGTTGAAAACCTTGAAAGGGACTCAGAATAAGTATTTCGGTCTGAAGCTGGACATGATGAAAGCTTTTGACAGAATTGAATGGGAATTTCTGGAGTTTATGTTGTTAAGTCTCGGATTCCCACGACGATTCTGTGATCTTATTATGGCCTGTGTCACAACAGTATCTTTCTCCATCATAGTAAATGGGAAACCATCAGAAAATTTCAAACCCTCTAGAGGACTAAGACAAGGGGATCCCTTATCCCCATATCTCTTCATTTTATGCTCTCAAGGTCTAACAGCTTTGATTAAAAGAGCAGAGCGACAAGGTCTGTGGAGTGGAGTTAGAATGGGATCACAAGGCCCTATGATCAACCATCTCCTATTTGCGGATGACTGCATTATGTTTGCAAAAATGGATGAGCAAAATGTTCGACTAATTCTGCATACTCTTCGAGAATATGAGAGGGCATCCGGACAAGAAGTTAATCTTCTGAAATCAAGAGTAGCAGTAGAAACACAACCTCTCAAGGGAAAATGGAAATAGCAGACATGCTGGGAGTTCAGATTGATGAAGGAAATGGCAGGTATTTGGGAATGCCTTACATGATTGGAAGATCTACAAAGGAGATTTTTTCCTATGTGAAGGATAAAATTGCAAAGAAGTTGAAAGGCTGGAAAGAGAAGGCCTTGTGACAAGCAGCTAGAGAAATCCTCATTAAATCGGTGGCACAAGCAATTCCTACTTGTCTCTTGACTTGCTATAAATTGCCAAAAGCCTTGTGTACTGAAATCATATCTATGGTCAGAGAATTTTGGTGGGTCAGAGGGATAAAGAGAGGAAGATGTCGTGGATAAGTTGGGAAAAACTTTGCAGGAATAAAGCCGAAGGGGGCATGGGTTTTCGAGATCTTGAAGCCTTTAATCTAGCCTTATTAGCAAAGCAAGGTTGGAGGCATCTAAAGAACTCTGATTCCTTAGTAGCAAGAATCATGAAGGCAAAACACTACCCTCAATCTGACTTTAGGAAAGCAAAGGCTGGGAACAAAGGTTCATACCTTTGGAGAAGCATCATAGAAGGTAGAAAACTCCTGGAGAAAGGAATTCATTGGCGAATTGGGAATGGAGCTGATGTTAAGGTGTGGGATGAGCCTTGGATTCCTAAACCTTACCTTTTCAGAGTTTCCCAAGTTAATAAATCTCGATGGCCAGAAGCAAAAGTAGAGAATCTAATATCTTTCACTACTGGCGCCTGGAATTCTCAGCTGCTGGAGACTCTTTTCCTGGACCATGAAGTGGACATGATAAAAAGGATTCCGCTTTCTCCATGGTGGCCGAAGGATGAACTAATTTGGCACTACACTAGTGATGGATTTTTCACAGTAAAATTAGCTTACCAGCTAGCCATGGAGTTGAAAAAGCAAGCTGCGAACATAGGATCCTCATCCAGTTCTGTTCCAGCAGGACAGGCATTTTGGAAGGCGTTATGGCAACTAGATATCCCTCCAAGGACAAAATTATTCCTATGGAGAGCATGTACAGACTCATTAGCTACTGGTCATAATCTGTACAAGAGAATTAAAAAGCCAGGCCAAAGTTGTCAAAGATGTGGCGCTTCGAAGGAGACTGACAAGCACATATTGTTTGAATGCCCTGAAGCCAGAAAAGTTTGGAAACAATTGAACAGCAACAAGGTTAAAAGTATTGATCGATATGGGAATTTTAAAGATTGGTTTGCAGCATTTTTGGAATCAGAAAGCAAAGAGGAAGCTGAACATATTGCAGTGGTGCTATGGATTATCTGGAAATCCAGGAATGAAAGCATTTTCGATAAGAGAGACAGAGGAGAAGTGCAGATTTGTAACCATGCAACAAATCTATTCTCTCTTTAAAAGTATGGTGAGTCTTAGTTGTTTTGGAGTCTTTGTACTTTGTAGTGTTAGTTAAAGTATGGTGAGTCTTAGTTGTTTTGGAGTCTTTGCACTTTGTAGTGTTAGTTTTCTAATATGCCTAAAATACCCTTATGTGCTATTATATTATATTAATTGTATTCTAATTGTAGTAGAACTACAAAACTCTTCACATTCCCTTGTGAAAGTCATTGAATTTAAATTTTGTTGTTAACTAAAATAAAACAATTCTCCATACAAAAAATCTTTATCTATACTTCAATTCAATCCTCAAGAGATTGATAATACCAAGAAACTTTGATTTTTTTTCATAATTTAGTTTTGACTTATTAAAAGTAAAGGACAATGATTAATACAAATTAACTGCAAATTCAAAGAAAACAAGCAATGTACTAAATTGCACTAAATTATGTTAATAAATTGTAACATAATTTCAAATTTTATTAAATTACTATAGGATTCTTTTTTAACAAACAGGTTGTTACAAAAAAATAATATATTAAAATTTGGGTTATGAATAAGCACTCCACTAGCAAGTTCCTTTTCGTTTGGTGATTGATAAAATAATTCAAAAAATTGTATATATAGTTCAAAGTTCAAAAAACAAATTGCATACTATCTAAATGGCTCATAAGTATTGGCTTTTACAATCTATGGAGGATGAAAAGGATTTTAGGTACATATTTCTAACATAAATTTAAAATATAAAGAGGGCTCATAACAAAAAATGTACAAGATGTAGGATTTTCCTTAATGAAAATGGAAAATATTTGGAAGAGTACTATTAATGTTGCCTCCTAATTTTACTTGTGAAAGAACCCCTTTAATTTCATTTTTTGAAAAAAAACTTCTTCAATAAAACAAGGATTTAAAATTTTAAAAATACATAAAAAATCATTTGTAAAGTTGATTTCATAAATGAAATAAAATAAGATAATATATGATATACTTGTATTAAAAAAATGAAGTTTTTCATATCAATAATATAAAACAAATTTACTTGATTGTGATGGATCTTTTTTCACATAAAAAATGATATTTTGCATCATTTAGAAAGCAATTAAGTTAATTTTGTGAAATTCTTTTTTAAGTCTTTTCCAACCATGTTAAAAATCTAATCTCGCAAATGGTTATAATTCAAAATTTACTAATTTGATCATACTAATTGAATAAAGAACTTGAATTCTAAAAAGAATAAATATGTATATTATTTACAACTATATAGTTAAATAAATAACTGTTTTGGAATCCAATGCTTTCTTTCACCAAATTAATAATTACCATTATGTATATGGGATTTTTAAGTATACCTTTGAGTTGACATATTTAAAATAAATTAAAAAATAAATAGGTTTAAGTATAATTATCAATATTTTAGAGAAAGAACTTCAAAATCTTTTTAACAAAATTATTTTGTAAATAAAAAACTTATAATTTAAATTTTTGAATACAATGATAATTGAGCATACAATAAGTTTACAAAATACCTTAGTGTCAGTTTTAGTATCATAATGCTATTATTTGCAAAGTTTTAAAGAAAAAATTCAAATGTTTTGAGGTTAGGACTTGAAATTCAAACCATGTATTTCAACAACAATTGTTTTAAGAAAAGAATAATATATAATCAATTTAACATGGTATTTAGAAAATTATATAAAAATTTTAGTGTTTAAGAAGTATTATATTTTAAAATAACTTTAATTATCACAATTTAAAACTTGCACCTACCAAGTGCAACCTATGTTCGTTTAGATAACCATACACATTTAAATATAAATTATGTTTTGAAAAAAGAAGAGTTATTCTTTTTTGACTATATACGAAATTAATTAAATAAAAATGTGACTTCATACAATGTAAGAGAAAGAGTTGTTAATTAGATATTATCTCCTGCTTAAGTTCTTTTTGTCTTTTATTTTTTGGACTATTTATGAAATAAAATTTAAATAGAAAAAAGAATGTGACATTGTCCAATGCTTATGATGATCAAAAGTTATGAATCTTATTAAGTAAACTCTCCTAAAGTGTATCTTTTGTATTGTTTTTGAAATTTATCCTTTTTTTATTATTAATAAAAATGAATTTAGTAGAACAAAAATGTGACTGCATTTAATATAAAAGGAAGAATTTTGAGTTCAATCAAACATACTATTTCCTAAAATGAGTTCTTTGTAACTTTTGTTATTCAACTATTCATGTAGTATAATTAAATAGGAAAAAATCCAATCTAGAGTAATAGAAAGAACTAAAAAAATAACTAAAAAAATCTCTCATAAAATGTATTCTTCGTAAAGTTGAGAAGTAACTTATTATGTGTACTCAAACACATTCAAATAACATCATCACACATATTTTGAATTGTTTTAGGAAGTGAAATGTCAACTATTTTAAAAGAAGGCATAATCCATTTTTTCTGGTGGTCCAAAAAAATGAGAATTCTTTAAATTTTGGAATATTATGAAGTTTTCTTAATGCATCAAGAGATACATATGTCCGGTAGTAAAAAAAGTCTTTTAAAACCTACTTTAAAATGAAATATTCACATGATCATTGTATATAATTTAATGAATTGTTCTTGAATTTTTTGTGAAATACTTTCTAATTTATCTCCGAATGATACAATTTTGAATTGATGATTAAGCATTTTATTCTTTTATGAACTGTAAATTTTTCAACATGTTTTTGAACATATTCTTCAAAATAAAAATGAAATTCCCGTGCACTAATGATTGATCTCATGTATTGTTGGATTATTAGAAGTGTTTTATAGTAATATTGCAGTGTCAAAATGTCAAAACACATATCAAGGTTTTTGAAGACCGTGGAGAACTGAAATTTAATATTCTTCAATTCATTCACTTTGTTTCAAATACATTTGTATATAAAATAATTAAATTTCTCATAATCAAAAAATTAAAAACCAAAAAACAAAAGGCATCATATTCACGTGCAACGCACGTGCTTCATTACTAGTTTTCTTCAAGAATATAAAGCAGCACAATTGCAAAGGCGGGCTTCCATTAGCTATCATTCTAGTATGCAACCTGATATCAAATGGAAGCCTCCAAAACAGAGCTTCTTGAAGTTAAATGTAGATGCTTCATTCACAGCAGATAAGGCAGGTGTGGGACTGGTGATCAGAGACCATTTTGGGAGCCTGGAAGCAGTTATGACTGAATCATTTCCTCAATGCCTTGATGCCTTTCACGCAGAGACTCTTGGGTTTTTGAAAGCCTCAGAGTTTGCCAGAGATTTTGGCATAACTCACCTCGAAGTAGAAGGAGATGCTCAAGCAGTCATCCGAAGAATTAATAGCACAGAAGAAGATCTATCTTTAACTGGTCACATTATTGCAGGAATTAGATGTTTGATGAGTTATTTTCCTGATTTGTCTTTGGTCTTTGTTTCTAGAAGGCTTAATTTGGCAGCTCATGAAGCTGCCAAATTAGCAATCAAGTCGACAGGCTCTTTTGTTTGGTTTACCAATTTTCCAAAATCTGTGTTGACTGCTGTAAAAGATGATTTGTCGTAATGAAAGTTACTATTCTTATAAAAAAAAAAATTACCCTTAAACGTTTCAATCATGTATGAGGTGCATTGCATTTAGACATGTCGTACTAAATAAACTGTTTCACTTTGTTCCTCTATTTCCTATTTCTTTTCTATTAGCAGTTAAACCTTAGCAGTTAAAGTTATGAACATATTCTCGTCAAAGATTTCCAGTCATGAGAAACATTTATATTTCTTTTCTTTTTTATACTTTTTTGCTGGCTCAATAAGTTATTTTGGTAAATTTTTCAATATTAGCAATTTGAACTAATTGTTCAAATGATAGTTGGATGGTTAGTCTCTATCATTTTTACACTTGAATTCGATGAATCACAAGCCCATAATTTCGAATGAAAACAATAAACACTTATTAAGACGATGAGATCAACTAATAATCTTTTGTGGTTGTAAGTAGTGGATACACTTGCTTAAAAAGTATTAGTGTGTGTGTGTGTGTGTATCATATTGCATTTTAGATATATTTACAGACCTAATAAAATAAATATTATCGAAGGCTGCTAACTTAAATGCATTGATGTTACAAGAGTTTAAGAGGCAAACTTATGATTTAAGATTTGTCGATTTACTTTTAGCAAATTGAAATTCTATTTTTAAAGTAAATATAAAAAAATATTTTTTTACAATTAAATATACAAAAGAAATATTTGTAGATAAATGGATATAATAAAAAAAAGTTGACTGCATACATATCTACAAATATTTATTTTTTTACTATATTTCTTCTTCAAGGGGCTTAATAAATATGCATAAAATAGTCCTCAATCTGAAATGATAAAATGGATATTGCATTCTCTACTCAATGTTCCATTATTTGGATTGAGGGGACCAAATACATCAACATTCATATGGTTATAAAATGGTTCACAATATTATAATGTTACTATATTTAATTTTTAAGTCATACGGTGAAGGATAGGAGTCTATATATATTGGTTTTATGTCATTGGCCCTTATATAATTGTACTAGAAACTCTTCAAATTAATACATTAGCTAGCAAATCATACAAAAAGTAAAACCTAAATCCACTATACTGAAAACATAAATGGTGCATTTTTAGTTGTGTCTGTTAACACAAAATTTAACATAATCTTGTCTAGTATATATGTCTAACAAACAAGGTAAGCATACACACAACAATAATACAGTAATATTTGATCACATACAAAGTTTAACAGAGAATATTTTTTCCGCCTCCTGGTATAGTTTTTTTTGTCTTTGTCTCTATTTCTTAAAAGAAATGGTGATCTTTTGAATGGTTTTCTTTGTTTTCTTTTCTTTTTTAGAGGTCTTTTAGTGCTTTTCCCCTTGTATCATTTTGTTTGTTTTCTATTTGCGGTGAGCTTTTTAAATCTGTTCTATTTGTTTTTGAGTTCATGCAAAGATGCTGATTAATATAGATGTTTGGTTTAGGTTTTGCCTGACTTATGGTGCATTTTTACTATCTTATCTTTCTTTTCTTACCTTATTTATTCTTCATCAAATGTCAACTGGAATATTCCTTTTATTAAGGTAAGCTAGTCTCGTGCAAAGCACTGAGTTATAAGCCAGTATAATGATAAAATAGAAACCCGTTTGTGTTGGTAAAAATTGGGTATGGGGCCTCACAAGTTACCTGGTCAGTTGAGACAAATTGGAGGCGGTGTAACTGGTTAACAAAGAAATGTAATTAGTCAGTGAAAATATGTAATCAATCAGTTAAAATTTGTTACTATTTTTCACTCCAAAACAAAGTCTTTTTTTAGTTTCAAATTTGACCATGCTAGCCCAATATCAGTTGTCCATTATTGGTCATTTTAATTTAGGCTGTAAACTTGTTAAAAATGAAAATTGTGAGGCTCATTGCTGTCAAAATTATCCCCGTTGAGAAGGTAAACTGTAATGTTTGGATTTTTGGGGCCAGATACACAAGATTCATGTGGGTTTCAAACGGACTGATAATGAAACCCATTTTCTATCAACGGGAATTGGCAATCGGAATAAGAATGATATATTTTTGAATCAAATGCAAAACATCGACCAATGAGTTTCAATAACATCACTAGCATGAATACACTTATTGAGTGAGTGATGTGAATCAATATAGGCTACGTGATCGATTGAGAGCTAATAGTGTTTAATTCAAGCATTTCAAATACTCGACTACATGTACCATCATATAATGGGAGTTAATTGCATTTTGCCCCTAAAATTATTTTATTTGCAGTTTGCTCTCATAAACTAACAACAAACTGTCAAATTTTTATGTTTAATTGTTCCGTCAAATATCACGGCACATACTCTTTCATATACATATACTTTTTTTAATCAAACCTACACCATTACAATGGGAGGAGAAGAGGAAGAAGAATTGGTGATAGTAGAAATTGACTCTCTCGACCTCTCGAATAGAGTCGTAAAACTCTAACAGCTCAATTCTTTATTCGTTACCAGTCTTTCATATACTTGAATATTAAATGCATCTGCTACTTGCCCAAAATTATAGATATATACACAAACAGGAGTTGCAGTGTTGTTGAAATCAAATTAAACAAGCCTGTTCAAACTCTCTAAGAAAATACTCGAGACCGGATGAGTCAAATGCCAATGAATCTGTACATGGTAAATTCTCAATTGATTATGATCAAAATAAAACATTTAACCGAGAGTATTCCACTAGGTAGATCCAATTCCATTTCATATTTACGTATATTGATTCTAGACCAGCTGATTTTCAATAAAATCACTAAAAACTTCTAAACTAAATTCAAGTCTTAAAAATAAACAAAAATTACTAAAAGCTTTGAAAAATAAACAATGAAAATGCTATCTCAATTATACACAAATATTCTAGTTTTAGTACCGTTCAAAAAATTTGGTTTGGATTAAGGAACATATTACATCATAATTTTTAAGACGATTTCTACTCCTTTGAAATAATTTTTAAGACGATTCGTACTCCTTTGAAATATTTTTAGTGTAATACATAGGCTCCATATCAGAACAACACAACATTTTCTTATAAGCCAAAAATATAAGAGTTAATACGATTAAATTGAGTCATTGGAGATAAATCTAATTGTCTAAATTCATTGTGTACTTATCAAATTATTAATAATATGACCATTACAATATTTATGCAGTCAAATATAACTGTTACAAATGGTTAACAAACTCAAAGGACAAAAATTGTAACTAAAAAGGCCATTGAATAATTTTGAATCCTCCAACAATACCCTGACATTTTCTTTACTTCATCCAATGCTCCAGTTTCACAGCATTATGTCCTTACAAAAAAAACTTCAAAGAAACGAAACATCAAGAAGAATTTGGGATTTTCACTTTCTAATGAAGATTCCTTTCAAATACATATGGTCTATTAGAGAAGAAGCCGCACAAGGTACAATGTTTCGCTAATTTTCTAACCAAAAGTCTCTCTCTCTCTCTCTCTCTCTCCAGAAATCCATTTAGGTAGTTGAACTTCTTTTACTTTTTGTTTGTGGCACTTAATTTGGCCTCTAGGTTTTCTTGAAGATATCAAACGAGTTTCTGTTCTTTTATTGGTGTATGCCATGATGCCAATAACAACCTCAGTCCAAGAATAAGATACTGCATTATCAACAACTGGCAATCGATGCTTATGTAGTACTATGCATGAGACATGACCAAGAAATTCCAACTCTTTAAAACCAAGTAAAAAAAAAAAAAAGAAAAAGAATCGACAAGTACAAGATACCCTGTATTTTCAGAACGGATTTCCAGTTTATAGAAAGTCTACACTAACAAATTTTTGTTAATAACTATAAGAGCATGCATCTTCGAACCAAAAATGGTAAACAAAACGAAAAATTTAGCTGCATTTATCTGTAAACTTTATACTATGCACATCAAGGCCTCTCAAACTGAATATGGTTTATCCTACCAAACGTTCTAAATTAAATAAGATAAATTCTACCATTGTCTGCACTCATAGAAATGCATTTGGTCCTTCACATTTGTGAGCTCATTTCCACATATAATTCCACCTTAATTCCCCCTTTTTCAACCTCTTTTGTAGCGAGACATGTTCTGAAGACAACTTAAGATATAATTACACTTTCACGAACATAAGTCTTGGATAATTGAGTGCCATCTTGCAAATGGAGTAAAAGATGCAAAATCAGACAGCAAGCAAGATGAAAGAGGAAGAGAATGTTAGAGTCTCAGTCTCTTGAAATTCTAACAATTGGGATTCAAATTATAATAAACTCCTTGTAAATTTCTAGCAATGCATTGGAACTAGCCTACATTGAATAACCAAATGCATCGAAGTACAGCAATTTCATTAGGAGTATGATGGGAAGGCAAGTAAGTAAAACAACAATTTCGCCTGTTGTGATTAATATCAGTAAAAAATCAACTTAAAGAATCGATTGAAGTCCTGAAATTATACACAAAGAGTCTAGTTCTCTCAAATCAACGTTCAAAAGGAAGATGGATAAAGAAAGACATGCCCCTGGATTCTGAGTATAAAGGAAGAAAAAAGGTATACAAATTTGAGTGTGCATCAGGAATCCAATTGAAAATTGTGCATTTTATAATGTGGGCAAAGCTTGCATAGCACAAATAAATCGCAGGTAAGTAAGTGAAATTCATACCAAAAAGCTTGCATTATAGCACAAATAAATCGCGGGTAAGTAAGTGAAATTTATACCAAAATCTATCATTTTTTTTTTTTTTGAGCTGATCAAGTATTTTTTTTCTTGGATCTCTATAAAAAAAATCTTTAATTCAAGTTTTTTTAAAAACCAAAGTTCCACCTTCATTTGTTTAAACACTTGATCAGTAGGCACACATCAACATATTGATGCCAAAAATTTTCAAATAATTCAAAGAATCAAAGAATCTGATACCAAAAGCAAGCACTCTCTATATGTAATACTGAGTTTTCATCAAGATTAGTAACCCATATATAAATATGATAGTCCGTTAGGAGATCTATCCAAGACGAAGCTCCAAATCCAACTCATTCTCTTCCAGCTCCCGAGTGTCTTTCCTGCAGCTCTCACTGTTTTCGGGATGACGATGATCAATATGCGTGCTCAGGCTTGGATCATCATGATGATATCCAAAAACGCTAAGATGCTCCTGCCTCGGATGAGCAAAATCACCCCTTAAATGATCACATCCCTGTGAGAAATTTGGGTTTGATCCCGGAAAAAAGCGCTGATAATTCATCTGGCTTGCTGTAGGAACAGCACAATATTGAGATTGCTCATTCGAGAATTTGTCATTATTTCTCGAATTCATGAATTCTTCATTGGATTTGTTCGTAATTGAACATTGTCTTGCTTTCTGCTTAGCCTTGGCTTTGTTTTTCCTATGTATATTCATGTGACCTCCCAAGGCCTGAGCATTAGTGAATCCTCTCTTGCAGAAAGTGCACTCATAAAACCGGCCAACGCCCGCGTTTTCATCGGTGAACTTCTCAGCTGCCTGATCATTTTCTTCGCTTGATGTTTCGGAATTGCTAGGCTTTCCATCATAGTAAATTTCCATGTCGATGATATATGATATATCAATTGATGATCAGTATTGTAAAGTTCTTTGTTTCTAGAAAACTTCAAGAACAAGATTTTCTTGGTACAAACAGCTATAAGATCGAAAAGTATCGATGATTTTCTCTGATTAGCAGTGAAGTATAAGGCGATGTTGAAATTATTTAGGGACGAAGAAAGAGACAGACAGATGGGGACAATTTTAGAAGACTTTGCAATTGCTTTTGTCTCTTGACTGGTATTTGTATCGACGCAGACATGTTGAAAATTTTCTACGTTGTTTTTACTGTTAGCCGGCAATCAACGTTCCTTTCCTCACAATCTTTGTCAAATTTTGTGGGAGTTTAGAAAAGAAAAGAACTATTTATTCCTCCCTTATTTCATAGATAAATGGTGGCTTCTAATCAATTGAATAAACAGACCAGAAATCAACCCTTTCACATGGAAAAATGACTACGTCGTTAACTTTGATTTAAAGTGTAAGTGACATTTTACATGCATTTAGCCTGATTAATATGAGAGAAGAAATTTCTTAACTAGGTGACAGGATTAAGTTCTAATTTTGCTTCTTCTCATTGTGAGATTAGTGCTTATGATATTTTTTGGTTGGATGCTTTGCATCCCAAAACCATCTTTTGTAACAGCTTTAAATTCTAAATGACAATTTGCTAGTAAGATTTATACATCACACACACACATATCTGGCTTGTGTACTATTCTAGTCTATAATAGCTTATACAATTTTGTGCAAAAATATGGCACCTGTAGATTTAAAATCTGCTATGAAGAGGCTGAATTTTCTGATTAATATTTCTGTTTCCTCTAATTGGTTGAAAATTATTAATCTAAAATTGTACAAAATCTGTTTAGCAATTCATGCTATGTAAAACTGGAAGGCAAATATCACAAACTAGATTTTCGGATGCAAAATGTCCCAAGCCAATAATTTGAGGATGTAAAGTAAATTTAGTCCTATATCCGAAGTGTCTATAACGTCGAATTTTATTTAAAACAAAAATAGAGAAGGGGAAAAACGTCAGACTTCCTTCTTCACATATGTTGTCAAGGCAGTCTACTCACGAGGCACGTAGTTCTCCGTTGATAATTCTAGATATATAACAACCAGCTGGAATAAATCTACATGAAAGCATCTCTCAAGATCTTTTTCACAGGCTAAATAGTTCCTAGTAGGGTTGTTCAAAAAAACCCGAAAAATCGGGAAAATCGATCCGCCCCGAACCGAAAAAAAGGATAACCGAACCGGTTTTTGGTGGCGGGGCGGTTTGCAGGGCGGGTTATATTTTAATCGGGGCGGTTCGCGGTTCCTATTTTTGCGAACCGGTGGGTAACCGAACCGAACCGAAATGGGGGTAGTTATGTAATTTCACATGTCACTTATGTAATTTCATATATTAGTTTGGGTGTTCATTTGGCTATTTGTTGAATATTTATGTTTTTACATTGATTGAACTGAGAAGATGAAGTTTGAAAGACTAAGTGATTATTTTCTTGTTTATATAGTTTTTGGTTATTTGTTGAATATTTATGTTTTTATGTTGATTGAAATGAAAAGATGAAATTTGAAAGACTAAGTGATTGTTTTCTTATTTATTTAATTTTTGTTTTTTTGAAGATTAAGGTTTTGGATGTAATTTAACTTTAAGATATTAATGTTTGTATTATTAGTGATTTATAATATTTTGTAATTTTTCTTGTTTATTTTTTTAAAAATATAGGTAAATTATTATGGACCGGGTCGGGTACCCGCCCTATCTGAATTGGTTTTGCGAGTAACCGGAAGGCCGGGTACCCGCTACATGTGGATCGGTTTGCGGTTCGAATTTTTGCCGAACCGCAAAGACCGGTTCGGTTCACATTTTTTGTCCATGGACCGGGTACCCGGTCTATGAACACCTCTAGTTCCTAGGGCAAAAATGTAGATAGCATTAAGCTCAAAACAATTAATCTAAACCATTTATCTTGCTAAATTACTACTACTTTGTTTGACTTGCTATACAACTTGCATGATTTTAGACCTTTGAAACACAAAAAAGATCATAATTTTTTCTTTCTTGAAAATTTTTAGTACACATGGTCGGTGTAAGTCTAAACTCCACGGTGTCAAATTGTTAATATGCAAACAATGCATACGAAACAAATAGACATTTCTCCCCATTCATGTTAACAACTGTGAATACTTTGGAAGAAGTCCACTCATGGCACAGTCTTTTAATTGTTGTTTACTTGATAGGTCTTGTCTTTTGAAACCAACAAAATACTAATATAATAGGTATCTTTCACCTCTTACTATATTCCCAAATGAGCTGCATGGAATGTTTCGTTTAGCATCATTATTCATGTTGAAGAAATGCTAGACTTCCAATTGAGCTGCATGAAAAGCGTAAAATCCGGAGAAATGTTCAGAAGAAGAATGAGTGCTCATAAAAAGGAGGATAGATGGGACAAAATTTACTCACATTTATACTATAATCAAATTCGAGTAGTGCACACAGTGGCGGAGCCAAAAAAATTTTTTTAGTGGGGACAAAAGTAACATTAAAATTTCTTACTTATTTTTTTACTTTTTTTTAAACAAAAGTACATCAATACTCATATAATAAGTAAAAATAATGCGTATATTCCATGGCTCACAAGATTTTTTTTAGCAATCTAGTTTAATCAAAGCCAAAAAGCTACAAGACTCTTCAGCTTAATAAGAGTACTAGTATAATTTAAAATAAATCTTTAAAGGAACACATTTAAAATTATCACTAAAACTTATAAGTATTAAAGGAACTTAAGGGAGTCAGTGGGGGCCATGCCCCCAGGACCCTAACGTGGATCCGCCACTGAGTGCACATGCATGCATGAAAATGAATGTACGTTCTTTTCAAATTTACTAACTGTCTAAATTGCTAGCCGTGTACTTTTAATGGCAAATACGGCCAATTTACACGTCTTAATTTGAATTTTATGCTGGCAAATTCTTCATTCATCTTATCAGCACAAAGCTTTGATCTTACCATGTCAAGGCATGAAATTAGTGCTACTACTAGAAGAACGGCCTCATCATCACAAAATCTTGAAACTGCAATGCAATATCTACACAGAATTGGAGAGGAGAATCCGAGACAACTGAACTAGGGGAAGTTTGTGCGATTCAATCAATTTTTCACTTACTTTGGTTTAGGGGAATCAGGGAGGGGAATGGGTATTATAAGTAATGATATCCATTATTGATATTTGTAGAACAACTATCACTATCATTCAATAGAAATGATAATGATTAATTGGGGTGTTAACGATTCCCTTCCAAAATACTATTCTATCAAACCCATTAACCCTTATGATTAAGGGCAAAAACACACTTACTAAAAAAACACATATTTTTTGAGTTACCCACCCCCAATATACTGTTCTTCTCTCTCTCTCTCTCTCTCTCTCTCTCTCTCTCTCTCTCTCTCTCTCTCTCTCTCTCTCTCTGTTTTGTCTTTTGATTATGAGTATTTTTTATTGGTACTTCATATTTTTTTTTTAATAATTTTTTTTACATTCAATTTTTTTTAATAAAAATTTGAACTGAAAATCAAATATATATAGTACTCTTTGTTAATAGAATAAAAATGAATTTTTTTAAGGTTGTCATTTGTATAAAACTCAAATTAGACTATGGCCATATTTAAAATTGAAGAAGACTTTTTAGAAATTTTCTTTAAAAAAAATACAAAATGAGAAATCTATAAATAAAAGATTTAAAAATTTTAAAATTTACTTGAAAGTCATTTCAGTAAATCAAACAAGTATTTTTATAATAATATTCATTCCATTATTAAACCAAACATATTGGGAGCAATCATCAAAACCTATACTCATAGTAGGGTTAATGATACATATAGTGATATTGATTGAGGAATTTGAACCAAATGTCACCTTAGTTGTTTGTCCATTGGTGGGTTTCATGAGATATTTCTATTCTTCATAGATTGATACACTATGGCCATAAAAGTTATTTTACAATAGTGAGTTTAGATATTTAACACATGAGCATTTTTGAAATGGTACGAGTCATAAGTAAACATTTGACGAATATTTAAACCTTCTTGTGTAAACAAAAATCACACTAACCATATAAGTATAAAATTAAATTCATTATTATTCATGAATTACAATCGCAACCAACAATTATCTGGACAAATTAATTAAGCCCATAGTAAGAATTACTCGAAAAGATGAGCAAAAAAGTTTAATCTTGTGATGGAAATGTCTAATTAATGGCTTTTTTTTTTTGCACACTTTTGCCACTTACTGTAAATACTACACTAAAACGTTAATTAATACTACAATTCTGTGGCTCTTGTACATGTTTGTTGTAGACACCAAATTTTTGACACACCTTTTATAAAAATATATGTACTACTTTATTTAGGGGGTATTTTCGATTTTCAAGGGCTAATTTTTGTGTATGTTATGTCTAATTTGTCACACCAGGGGCAAAATGGTAATTTCATCATATATATATTATTTTATTTTATTTTATTTCCTAAATATACAATTTTACTATTTTTATCATTATTTATAATTTTAATAATTTTTAGGAGTCATTTATTATTTATTTAAAATTTTAGTATTTTCTTAATTCAATGGCACATTTTCCAATGCACTACTTTACAAAAATTTTCAGGTAAAAATTTTATGTATGCGTTTTGTATATTTATAAATTTTCTGTAAAAATTCCATGATTTTTTTAGAAAAAGCGTTAGGTATTTATTTCAAAATTTTAACTTTTTGTCTATTAATTACTCGTTTTCATTATTCTAGCAAATTCAAAATTTGTAGTAAATTTGATTTCTTATTTTTTATGCTAAATCTTAGTGGGTTTTGTTTTTTAGGAATCCAAGTGAATTTCTATCTTGCTCTATTTGGTTTGCTTAATTTTCTCCTTAGAAAAAGTTCAAAAAAAAAAAAAAAAGAGAGAGAAGGCTGGAGCAGGCTGCGTTTTGCAGCCTGCTACAGCAGCAGCAGCAGAATAGCTGCTCAAGCTACAAAAGCAGCCTCATGGCCATACCTTCAACCACCCTAACAATCAAACCATACCAATCATCCAACCACCCTTTGTTTAATCACATCACTCACCTGCACTCCCTCACTCTCATCTGCATACACCAACTCATAGACACACAACTCTCTTCTCTCTCGGCCTACACAGACTTCACCCACATTTCTCACAATTTTCCTTCACCTGCACTTCCACTCCACTACACACTCATCTTACAAACTCACTTCACCGGTATTCTCACTCCCTCTGCGTTTTGCACAAAACACACACAGGCAAGAAAACACATACATCACACACCTGCATCCCTCCCCTGCACACACACCCTGAGAATTCACACACACAGACACACGCACCTGCATCCCTTCCCCTGCAATTCACAAATCAGTCACAAACACACACTCATTGTCTCATAATACACCTGCACCAATTCACACAACATACAATTCACAAACGCACACACACACCTGCAAGAAGAGGGAACCGAAAAAAAAAAAAAATCAACAAACAACAAACAACAACAACAGCAGCAACAACAATAGCACCACAGCTTCTATTCCAGGTAAATTTCTTCCTATTGCTTTCAATTTTTTTTTATCATTAATCCTTGAAATAGAATTAAAAAAAAAGGGAAAATCGAAAAACGTTCGGCCGAGAGAGAGAGAGAGAGACCTGTGTGAGAGAGGGCCAGAAAATGAGAGAAGAAAAAGGGGAAGAGAAAACCGAAAAAAAAAAAAAAGAATCGCGAAGGGGAAAGAAGAAGAGGGGAGAAGAGAGAAAAGAAGGAAGAAGAAAAGAAGAAAAGAAGAAAGGAGGAAGGAGAAGAAGAAAAAAAAAAAAAAAAAGAGGGAA
This sequence comes from Mitragyna speciosa, assembly GCA_024721245.1. NCBI lineage: Eukaryota > Viridiplantae > Streptophyta > Magnoliopsida > Gentianales > Rubiaceae > Mitragyna > Mitragyna speciosa. The sequence goes on along the minus strand of CM045554.1, from coordinate 9,495,323 downwards.
GAAGAATCGGGAAGGAGGTGACCAGAAGAAGAAGAAGGAAAAGAGAAGAAGAAGAAGGAAAAAAGAGAGAGAGAAAAGAAAGAAAGAAAGGAAAGAAAGAAAAGAGAGAAAAGAGAAAAAAAAAAAAAAGGGAACCGGAATTAAAAAAAAAAAATTTTATTTTCGTGAAATTACGTCGTTTTGACATAGTTTCACTCAAAATTACGTCGTTTTGATTAGTTTAGTTTTTTAATTTATTTTTAATTAATAATAGATATTTATTTTATAGTCCTTATGCTTTCATTAATGTTACTGTGACCCTGAATATTTATGATTCATGCATATAAATTTTTATTTATTATAGATTGACCCCCATAATTTTGTTTTCTTTTCAATTAGGTCCCAATTAATTGCATTTAGGTCCCTCAACTTGTAGATAATTATAATTTTGCCCCTATATTTTTCAATTTTCCATTTTTGACCCCTACATTTCTCGGTAATTACATTTTGACCCCTATATTTTTCTGGAATTGCATTTTTACCCCTAATATTTATGAAAATTGTAATTTTGCCTCCCAAGCTTGCTGTTATTGTACTTTAGGCTTTAAATGTTGCTGAAAATTGCATTTTGGTCCCTTACATTGCTGGAAATGCTATTTTTGCCTTAGAATACTTGCTGGAATTTTATTTTTGGCCCCCTATTGTTGCTGGAATTTATATTTTGATCCTTTATGTTGCTGGAATTTGTTTTAATACCTCCATTAATTGTTAGAAATTATAATTTAGTTCCTAAGTTGCTGGAATTTCATTTTTAAAACTTTATGTTGCTGGAATTTGGTTCTAATTTCCTAGAATGCTGGCTGGAATTTTATTTTGTTCCCCAACATTGCTGGAAATTCTTTCTTTGCCCTAGAATGCTTGCTGGAATTTTATTTTTGTCCCTCCAACCTTGCTGAAATTTTATTTAAATCACTATACTTGCTGAAATTACATTTTTGCTTTTAAATATTTGTTGTAAATTATGTATTACTTAATGATTTTGCTGAAATTGTATTCTTGGCCTTAAATATTGCTGGAAATTTTTATTTTTGGCATTATACTTGCTGGAAATTATATTTTAGCCTTTAAATTTGTTGTAAATTATATTATTATCTTAACTATGGTTTGAAATTATAATTTTACCCTTTAGTTTGTTATAAATTACATTTTCACTCTATAATATTGCCCAAATTTCTCTTTTTAATCCAAATCTTATGATATTTTATTTTTTGCCAAAAAAATATATAGTAATTAAAATTAGTTAAGTCCTCAAAGCTTTAAATTATTTCTTTTCACATTTTTTTTACTTATTTATTTTATCAAATTTATAATTAATATTCTAAAATTGGGTCTTGTTAGTCTAATTAATGTTCAAATTAGTTTCTATATTTCCCTTTTAGTTATTTTGATAATTTTCATTTGGGTGTTAAAAGTTTAAGTATGTATTATTGTGTTTTATCTTCTACTATTTTTTTACTTATTCATTTTCCTTGTTTTACTTTATTTATTTATGCACTTATTTATTTTTACTTAAACAATTTTCATTCTTTTCTAAACACTTAATTATTATTATTTTAATTTTGTCTATCATTGCTATAATTGTTTGAATTATCATAGCATGTTCATGGTGATTGGTATGAAACTATTTAATTAGTGGTCTATTTATTAAATAGTGGTATTTTTGACATGTTTGTTCATTTTTAGTAGCGATTTGTACCGAGTTTATGAACGGGAGGTATCTCGATTACTCTTTTAATTTCTTTTTATGTGCTCCTACATGCTCCAATGTGTTTTCCTATGTGTTTTCATGTATTTTATGCTTATAATTTTTATCCATGTGCGAGTGTTTATTTATTTATGTCGTATTATTTACTCGAATTTAATTTTTGATTATTCAAAGAAATGTAATAGATAGATAATATATTCTATTTAGCAAAATTCTTTGTATTTTAGATAGAAAGTGTAATAGATAGGTTAGATAGGATATCTTTTATTCTTTTTTCTATTTTTAGATTGTAATTAGGTTATTCTCCGGTGTAATAGTTAGGGCTTTTGTGTGCTATGTGTGCTATGTGCTTATGTGTTTTATTTGCTTTATTTAGGACTTTGCATTTAGAATATCATGCTCATGTGTTATGTGCTCCTCTATGTTATTATGTGCTTTTATGTGATTATTGCTTCAATCTATGTTTTATTCATTTATCTGCTTTATTATTATATATGTGTATCGTCGTCACACTAGTCCAACGCTAGTTGTGATTAATTTCGGTTTCTTCGCTAGTCCAACGCTAGCGGAGAACTTATAGAAAATGGGCTAGTCCAATGCTAAGCCTTTAGGTCATTTTAGTCTTAGGATCATTTTTCGTGTGCATTTCATGACATTTCACACACATTTTATCTTTTTAGGCTTTTTCCCATTTTCTATGAATTTTCATATATACTTTATAACTTATTACTTATTTCTACAACTATCTAGTGCATAACATTTAGGCTCCACTACACATAGAATTTTAGGTCATTTGTGTGATTTGACTAGAAATAGTCATCTACTCACGTGGGAAGCGATGGCGTACATGTCGTTCCCCCCTCCGTGAGTAGAAACAGTTAGTCACGAGTCCATTAGTCCCCCGCACCCATTATGTTGCATCCCCATTTTCTTTGTTCACTTACTATCTATACTATTATTTTTCTTTTCTTTTGCACTCCATTCAGCATCTATACTCGTGACTCCATCGAGGTCTATATCCGGGTTTCACAATTAATGCGATAATTTCGACCAAACCTCAGTGGAACATTTCGTCCCTTATCGATATCCATTTTAGGATTAGATTTGCATTCATATAGTTGCATCCAAATGTGATAAAGTCTTAGGGTTATATTAGGAAAATTTAGACTAAACCTCACAACTAGTTTCGGCTAGGTTGAAAGGGTGCCTTGGGCGCGAGCCTTTGCCTTCCCTTTCTTCAACTGTGACTCCCGAACCTTTTTCTCTTGTTTTCAAAGACCTGGAGTCATCTAAAAGGGTTTTCTTGTTTTTTCCTATATTTTTTCCAAAAATCATTTCCTTAAAAAATCATTCTTAATTTTCTTACCTTTTATAAAATATTTTCGGGTGACTTGATACACCAAAACTCAATACCAAGTGGCGACTCCTTTTTCACTAAAAAACCCTTTTTAGACTCTATTTTCGGGCCCAAAAACCGTCGCATTTTCAAAGTCCCATTTTAGGCCCTTTTTCTTTTGTTTTCAAAAATAAAGTATTGTTTGTCACATTTTATCGAATTATCTTTTACAAAGCATTTTTCTAAAAATTATTTTTACAAAAATTTACACGCTTCTCTTTTTCCAATAAAATAAACCACATTTAATACTTCCTTTTTCTTTTTCCCGACCTCACTCCTCACACTTTTATCATTTTATTATTTTATTTTCCCTTTCGAAAAATGGGGCGCGACATTTGTAATTTGAATACGTGTCTAGTAATTTATTATGCCTTATTTGACATCCTCGCAAAATAGTTAGATTTTTTGTTTATCGATTAATTAGTAATCAGTTAATTATACTGTAATACATGGTAGTTTTTTGTTTATGGTCTGATTAGTAATTAGTTAATTAACTGTAATATATTTTGTGTTTTAATACAACTGATGATAGGCTATATTGACTATTGAGAGTCATCATGCAACCTCCAGAAAGAAAGGTTCAGTGGTAGTCAAGTGGTATAATCCAACCAGACAGTTGCTAGGAACTCATATTAATACAGATCATTAATATTTAATACTCCCTCCGTCCTATAAAGATAGATGTATTTCTTTTGTCACACAAATTAAGAAATATAATTAATATAATTACAACAATTATCTTTTGTTCATACTTTCCTCAAATACCTCTTATTTTTATTAGATCATTTATTCAAAATAAAAGACACAAAAAGTTATATTGTTCTTGGAACTTAAAGTACTTGTGCATTAAATATGAGTATGTTAGTAAAATAACAAATTAACTCTAAAATAGGTCTATAATTTGGGATAAACAGAAAAGGAAAGTAAGCCTATGTTTACGGGACGGAGGGAGTATGTTGTCAAGTTATACCGAGGCAAATTTACTTTAATTTTTTTCTGCTTTACACAAAAGTGAACCTTTCCTCCCGCTCTAAGAAATGATGAACATGAACTCTCGGAGACTGCAAGTATTACGAATTCTCTGGCTTCAAATGGGGTTGCCTTCTCAGGTCTTGTCGGTGTTTCTGTAGACAGTGGTATCCCTTAAGATGGCTGTCTCCTGTACTCCTGCCAATAGGGAATCCGCGTCCGAACTGTCACTGTATGAATCTAGCCCGACACCTTTGGAAGGCAAGGGATATGACAACGTACACATTTCACTTCACTTTATAAGGTTTCTCATAAGTTGTAGGAAAGTTCAAAGAGTTTTCTTTGTGAAGTATCGGGGTGAGTGAATTTGGTAAATACTGAATTCCCAATTTGAATTCAAGTCGATAAATCAAATTCGGTAATTTGGTCAGTAATTCTAAAAATTCAGAAAAAAATAAGATCGAAATCAATCAGTGTTTCAAAATGTCATTTTGCAAATCGATATTATTGGTTTCAAATTCTATTCAATAATTCAAATTCGGTATTCAAATTCGCTTTCTAGGCTCTTGTTTGGTTAGGGTTTGATTAGTTAGGCTAACAAATTGGTTACAAAAGGTAGGCTGAACTTGGTAGAATCCTATTATAATTTGTTGTCTTGTTGGGCTGGATACTTGAGGTTAGTGTGCCACTAATCCCTACCCTAAACATAAAAATCCTAACCCCTAATCTAAGTCGCCAAATATTAGAAGTTTAGAAAGCTCACCAAATATAACCACAAAGGCCTTCCGCTTCCAATCCCGGATTCATCTACGTTAACTCCGACCACTCAAACCACCTAACCCACATTGTCAAGTCTCATCTGAAACCCACTTTCACACCCCAATACCTTGTCTTTTTCCTCAAGCCACACATCCACCGCCAACTCATTGTCGCGACTAACTCAATCTCTCATTCAATTCATTGCATCCAACCCCTAACCCTAATCCAATGGTATCTTCTCATGTCCCAAAACTGAACCCGGCTTCCTTTTTGCCATTATTGCTTATTGCAGAGTTGGTAAATTGAATGATGTTGTATTTGATTTTGACATTACGAGAAGATTGATTAATGGAAATCATGGTTCAAAGTCGCGGTCGCTGTTTGCATCACCACATCGGACTCGGCATATCAATAGTGGTCTTGGCAAGATGCATATTTTAGAATAATCGCTATTCTAAAAATTGTAAATAATTAGTCAAATATAAAAAATATGCTAAACAAAAATTACCAAAAAATTAGTGAGGAAAATCTTTAAAATGTACTATTTTTTCTAGTATAAAAACAATATATATCTTTAAGCATTCAATGCAATGCTATTACAAACAAAATCAAAATAGCACACAACATAATTTTAAAAGTAATAGCTATGGAAGTAAACGGAAGAGCAGTCAAAAGACTTAATTTTTTAAGACGTGCCCACTCCTTATAACTGTCTCTTAACAGAATTGAAAAGAAAAGTGTCAGAAGATATTTTGTGATACAGCATGCCCATATTATATGACTAAAGGTCTTCTGTAAGTTGGTTGTTAAAAAAAAAATATTATTTTTATTTTTATTTCCTAATCTAAACTAATTTCTCATTTCTTTTTCTTAATTAAAACCCTAATTTTTTTTCTTTTTTTTTCTTTTATTTTCTCTAATTCCCTTATCCCTTCTCTTCCTCTCATGCTAATTCTCCTATCCCCTCCCTCTTCTTACCACCCACCTATTACTCCTCCCTGTATTCTCTTATCTTATCTTTATCCTCTTACCCACCACCAACCATTTCCCTCTCCTCTTTGTCCTTCCCTTCTTCTGCCACCACTGCAACCACCATTCCCTCTCTCCCCTCCCTTTGATCCATCAGCCACCACCATCCCAATTCACCCTACCACCTACTATCTTTCTCCACCTCGCCACCTTTCTCTGCAAAAACAACTCCCCGCCGTTTTCTTTCTCTTCCTTCCTCTTTCGGTTGAACCACCACCACCGGCGACCCTTCCTTCCCTCTCTTTCTCTGTCTCTCTCCGCCACCACCCACTACCTCTCTACCTTTTCCTCTCTGACCCTCAACAGTCACATATGATTTTTTTTGGCCCTGGTTGACTCAGACAAGTCACCATGAATCGGCTATCCTTTTTTCGATTCGAGGAAAACTCAATCTGAGTACAAGAGAAGCGGCCAAGTTCTCGGCAAGTCTCCTGTTTACGAGTAGTAGCAGAATGATCTCGGACCATTGGGCTTCATTCTGGTGACGACTTGGCCGCGACTTTGAACCATGATGGAAATCCTATTAGTTTCAATTCATTCAGCTTGTTGGATTAGATTTAAGTCTTGGTTGTGGAGTTTCTTTTCCCAGCACTTGAACATGATTATATGCATGGCAGTTCAATCGGAGACACACTATTCCATAGTGTGCAGAGAATTGCTCAATGATTGCATAATGTTGTGAAAAAAAATGGAAAAATGGCTGCAAATCCACTTTTCATATGAATGTGCTCTTTGTTGTCTCATTTGAGTGTGCTCTTTGTTGGTTTTAAGCTTTGTAGCTGGACATAGAATGAATTGTAGTTTTTTTTTGTATATCTAATTCAAATATTGATTTATCAATTTGAATTCGGAATTAAATTTGAATCAATATTTATTGAAATCAAAGTTGAATTCGGTCAAAAAAATTTTAGAAAGAATAATCAATTTCAAATTATCAAATTACTGATTTATAGACCAAATCTTACCCCCACTGCCAACGATTTATGTAATGGTTGGCCTTTGCGCTTCTATCCTCCTCTCCTCATTAAGTAGAGCAAAAGTTATATTGGAGAGTGAAATGCTGATAAGTGAGATAAAGCATATTGAAAATCACTTTCCATACATGTTTGATTACCAAGAAAGGATTCGAGAGAAAATGAGAGGTCAATTATTACTAGTGCTGTTATTAACATGCTGGTGTTTAACTAATTTTACTCCTTCAAAATTTTACAAATTTTGCAAACTGCAGTTAAATGCAAGAAAAGATTTTAATTTTCCTACTAACAAAACACACATACACAAAGAAAAAGTGACTACCTTTCGTTCAAAATCTGCCCTTTTCCTTACAAACGAACACCGCAACATATCAAGGACGTCCAATTTATAAAGAAGAACCAAGGCCCTTAACACGGATCGTCCACCGACTGTGACTATTGGATTGTAAATGGGCTGGACTTGGGACGACAAAATCGGCCATATGCCCAAATGATCCCAAATCTTTTTCACTAAATAAGTAAAATATAGGCTTAATTGCAAGAAACCTCTCTTAACATTTGGAATGTTTTACAATTATAAATCTTAATTGTAGAACTCGACTCAATTCAATTCTATATTTGATAGGCTTGAATTTGATTAAAAGCTTTTTTTATTTTTTTTTATTTTATACTATTTTTTAAATATTTTTCTCCATTAAATAAAAAATTATAAAAAATTATTTGAGCATTATCTAGATGAATTAAGCTGAATATTTATGTGTTCAAATTCAATTCATTGACATAATCAAATTCTAATTTTTTGTATAAGTTTGATTCCACCTCGTTAAAATTCAAATTCGAACCGAACCGAATATTTATGAATTCGAATTCAATTCAATTAATTGAATCCTAATTTTTTTTCGAGTTTGACTCGAACTTGTTAAATTTCCAATTCAAACCAACAAACTCTTAACAGCTCGAGCTAGAACTATTCATTAAACCTCAATTCATTTACAACTGAAATTGGAAAATTGGGACGAAGTTCACGAAGACAAAATAGACGTAACCACACCTTTCTTTAGTTTCCTTTGCCCTCTTCACTTGTGCATTGCTGTGACCCCGAATGCAAGAACTGGTTTAAACAGAACTAGTCAGATAGAAAAGCACAACAACAGGCATCAGCCAACCGCCAACCGCCAACCACCACCCCTGGAGGTGTTAAAACCGTGGCCGGTAAACACTTTAGGCCCACCTTCACTAGTTGCAGTTTTTCTTTGGATCGACTTCCCTAGAAGCTTAAGACATTCTATCATGGACTATGTTTACGAGCTTCACTTGTGAACCTAATAGTCTAGATCTGAGCAATTAAGTCTCTCTAAATCGTTGGGTTTACAAATAGAGTCCGTAGACTCAATCTATTCCCGAAAAAACACTTTGGGCCCACCTACGTAGCAGCAGCAAATTAGGTCAAACCTGGGGGAGCAAAAAGTGTGAAATAATGCAAATGCCCACTGAAATCTTTACTTTACCATAATGCTCTCCCATCTCCTCAATCTGGTGTAAGAAGATGTTTTATGGCATCAGTTCACTGGTCTGAATCTGATACTTGAAAATTCGACAAGATAAATCAATCAAAGATCGATTGATTTTTTCTAGGTTTTTTGGTACATCAGATTTCCAAATGCACACATCCGTCTATATATTCTAACAGAAAAAAGAAAAAGAAAGTCCAGCAGAATCGCACATGGCCAACAGAGAGAAGAAAAGTAAGACAAAGACCATTCTGCATACTGATTTTTCCAACTAGAGTTTAAAAATGGGTGCAAGAATGGACTCCTACCTCGGCCAGCTTCAAGTGTTTCTACACACCAATATCATAAGCAGGCGTTAAAAAGATACTCTATATTACTAGCATTGTGTGGTGTATCACTATTCCTTGTGAACAATAAGATATTACCACATTAAATGCATGGAGGTGCAATAAAATGGGATGATTCTCACTATATTGATGAAGAAGTTATGATTCCAATAAAACCCGACCAAGTAGTGTATTAAGGGTGGCAGTCACATTCATTTTTATAGAAGTGTAACACATTTAATCAAGGAAGACACACTCTAATGCTATTGTTGAGTAATATCATATCAGATCCTTAGTGCTATCTTTTCCAAATCCAACTCTTGTGCTACCAATCAGGAGACGTCACCTTGCATTCATACTTTAGTAGTTATCTGATTTATTAGTGTGAATGCAAGATGGTAACTCTTGATTGGTGGCACTGGAGTTAGCATTGAAAATATGACACTAGGGATCTGGGAGTAACATGACATTAACTACTAGATGGAATTCTTTTCTTTTCTTTTTGTTCTTTGGCCACCTAACTATAAGGTAATGACACAGGTTGAGCGGTGAAAAATAAAAAATTTATTACTTTAACCATGCATAAAAATAAAAAATTTATTATCTTAACCATGCATCTCTTTGATATATCTATATGATTATAAGAGGATTTACACGAAAATTATCTTAAGTACAGAAGATTTTTATGCTTCAATAGACTTAGATCCTTGGACGAAGAGGTAGGTTTACCATAAAAGCCTTTCAAGTGTCGAGCCTCTAATAACATCCACATGAACAAATCTTTTGGGAACCTCCAAGGCTTGCTTCCTTTGACTTTTGAGTGCTAGCTCACTTGAATTAATTAATAACACAAGAGAAGAAAAAGCATAACAATTAAGGACGAGGAGGTGGCGGCACTTTACAATTTTTCTCTCTTTAGACTTTAGTCTTGTGTTGCAATAATAATCAAAAGTCAAAGCATGGACATATTTATAGGAGTAGTATTATAGTCTTTAAGAAAATAAAGGTAATGGAAAACTAAGAAGGTTTAGGAAGCTTATTTTAAGCTAATCATTCTCCTTTAGGAATCCTATTCCATAAGGAAACCAAATAATTTCTTTATTTCTTTTAAAAAACTAATTTCCAGCAAGACTTACGATATTTATAAATAAGTCTTTTAAGTTAATTTATCTTATAAATTAATTTCATAAGTATCTCATACTAATCTTAATTACAATTAAGCTCAAAGCTTATGTTCTTTCTGTGTATGGCCCATTAGGCTCCATTCACGTCGGCAGTAAGTATAAATTATAACTCAATAATTAATCAATTAAGAGTTAGATAAATTAAACAAATATAATGCATACTTTTAAAGGACTAATTAATATTTTCTTGTTCTCGAAATATAACTCTTCATGATGCATAACCTTAAAACTATTTTCAAGTTATACTATCACTTCTGCAGAAGATTTATTGAGTTAAAATTTTTAACAAGTGACCAAGGTGGGATATACTCTTCTATTAAGGAGTGGTGGATCCTATATTAATTACTCACTATCTTTCCATATTTCATACTATACCCAACTTCTATCTTATGTGCTATTCTTTTATGAGCACCGAGAAACAGAGTCAAAGTATAGCAATTTACACTCAAAATATTATGATAATCTCAAGTCAAATGATCACTTATACCATTGCCATTTAAGAGTTCAACCATTGGCACTACGATTGAAAATTCTTGGTTGATCAATCCAATGAACTTAATCCTAACAAATATTCACATACCAGCTTAGGTATCACATACACCATAGTCAATGAGATCAATTACTACTTACCATAAGTAGAGGCAAAGGATGTGCTAGTCTATCTGTATTAATGATGTTCAATCTCATTAATATTACGACTAAGAATATTTAAGAATATGACTTTATTTATTGAGACTCTCATAATTGTAACCTTTACAATATCTAATACATAGTCAATATTCTTAGTATTTTATCAAACAAACAAGTAACATGGAAATAAAAGTATAAACAATAAAGAAAAATGTTACATGTATAAATATAACATAAATAAGTGCAAGTACAAGAAGCTTTAAACTAACTTAGTTTTAGGGCATACACTAACATGAACCACTCTTCCTCTAACAGGTAAACATAGATTGTACATTCAGCAAAGTCCCTTGCCTTCAAGTTCTGGCGCCACACGGAGCATAGATAGTCTGCCTTCCTAGCTAGTTGCCGGAAAAGCATGAAAACGAAGCAGTGGATTCCACCGATGATGGCCGTGGACTCTCATAGTACACAACACAACTTCTCGGCCTACAATTTATCACCAAAATGCAAGTTGTACAGAAAGAAACTTTAATCTTGTTTGGACATCATTTACACTTGGTGCAATGCATATCATATTGGTGAAAAAATTGAAGCCTAGAGACATTAATTCGACCCCGAGAATGTCCCTTTTTATCCAAGCCTCAAGTAGAAACAGCATGCAAATTGAACTTATCCACGCATCCAATTTCTCAATCCAAAGTGCTATGTATTTGACTTACTAAAATAACATATTCTTCACCTCTTGCCGATCGAATAGTGCATGAAGTGAGAGTTGATGGGTTTGAGAGCCTCGTCAAATCATAGTATTCTACAATTTCAAATCAAATAAACATTCTCCAGGATTAACAATGTTCCATTGTGTCTTGTCCAAGACATCATTTCTCCACTATAACTAAAAGAAAAGTTCAAAGAAGACGGACCCTGGGAACATTATCGATTCAAATGCTACATCCTCGTACAAATGGATACCAGTTGTCGTGGTCAACCATCTTTTTTAAAGATCGAAAGGCATGCGGATTAAGCAGATTGCATTCGACTGGTAATGAAAATGGGAGTCATGAATGACAGTGCTGCGGTGGTGCGGCATCACCTAACTCCGTAAGAAAAAAGTTTTCTTAAGAAAATAATAAGCTATTAAAGAATATTACCAGTTCTTTGAAAAATTTATCAATTTTTTTCACTACACGACATCACTATTGTATTTTTTAACAATCATAATGTGGAGAAAGAACATAGTTTCCGCAGTAGAAAACTCGTAGCTAACGCCTGACATAAACCTCTTTTAGTCATGTAACGGAACGTATCTTCAGAACTAAAGCAAGGTTAATTCAAGTTTGGCAGCAAGCGGGAGCAAGGACCATGTAAGACCAATTCTGGAGGTTCTCAGGAAACTAAACTAATAATTTCTGAACGTCAAAGGAAAAATAAGTTCCCTGGAAAATGGTCAAGACCTCATCTATGATTTAATGAAGAGCAAAGAAGCTTTTTGTGATGCTATGCTCATAATTATTTTGTTTTTGTCTTGTATTATTAATGAAGCATTTTCCTTTGTTCATGTGCCTAGGAATGCATATTTTCAATATTTGTAAGGTGAGAGAACTATGAAAAAACTTGCGACCCAATATTCATATTTTAACAAATGGAGATGCCGACCAAATGATGCTCCTTTGGTGGTTGGAATGTCAGTAACCAAAAACCTGTAAATTGTTTATCAACAGCATATTAAGCCATGGAATCAAGAATCAGCACTACGCACAGTCACCATGATATTGTGAATAAAGCAATATGCAGGCCCATATAAGTGCTAAAGTTAGCAAGTTTTTGAGGAGGCAAAATATAAGGACATATATATGCATTTTCAAGAAATTAAAAGTATCGAGAAAATAAGGATGGAGATTGTGATATTAAAGCCTTAACAATAATCGCAATACTATGTGAAGCCCTTTCTCCTCTGCCATTATATATGAAATTTAAAAAGAATCATGGAAACACAAGACATTAAAAAAAATCTCATAAGTAATCCATTCCAAAATGCCAATTCAACAAACCTCAAGAGATCAACTACCAGGAAAATACTCTGAGAACTTCTATCTCTGTCCTCTTTTGTCCTCTTTTTCGAACGTGAAAGGAGAGAAATATATTCTACTGTAAAGCAGTTGAAGAAACTTTTTGACTCCTTTCCTATTTATGCGCATTCTAAGGCAAGAAGCTGATTGAACAAGAAAAAAGGAAAAAAATATGGACGAAGCTGGAGTTCATACATTCTATTTCCAATTTGAAAAATAGATTCTGGTTTGGGCCCCAATTTAATGTACTTTTTGTTCTACTACATAATGGAGCTATGATCAAACGTGAAAAACTATCATCTCGATGTGATTAGAGGATCTGAGCAATTTCTTATTTTACTAATATCATCTTAAGAAGTTCCCTTTTGTGGCAAAATAAAGAAACAGAAGGATTTAGAGCTATGTTCAAAATACAAATAATGATATTGCTTTTCTTGAAATGAATAGTGCACACAATTGTTAAGCCCTTAAGGGGGGCGCAATACATTGGAAAAAAAATGGAAGAAAGAAAGATGGAGGTAATAAGACACAATCAGACTAACCAATTTTTTCTTTCACTTTTAGGGATAGACAAATTGATCTAATTTCTCTTGGCTTGTTATGCTTGATTTTTCTCCTACTAACACATAGATTAACATTAGCTCGATGAAGGAAGGGAAGATTAGATGCTTATGATAATTCATAAGTTGGAAATTTAGGGACGTACTAAATCATTTGAAAAGAGATAAAAAATTAATATGGGCTACTAATGAATATTTATTTCCTTAAGAAATAAACCATTCATAAAAAAAACAGCAGCCTAATTTTATTAAAAATGATAAATTTGAAAATAAAAACTTGCGTACCTTAAACATTCATCAAAGTGACCTCCCAAAAATAAAAGAAAGAAAGCAAGAAGAAAAGATTACATCACTTGGGGACAAATAAAGAAAAAATTGAAATTATCTTAGCCACTACAATTCATGAGGATCTATCAAATAGACAAGTCGGGACCATAGAGTGGCTTTAGAAGCTGTAATTCTAGAACAGAATTCGTTCACCATGAATATCGAGTGGCTTTAGAAGCTGTAATTCTAGAATAGAATTCGTTCGCCATGAATATTTTTCACAATGGTGGCATGAGTGAAAGATGCATGCAAATCAATCAATAGAAAAAGTGACAAAGCTGAGAGACACAGACAGAAAGGGTCTGTTTCCTGAATATTCATACAGCAACCACTATAATGCTTTCTCATCTTCGCAAAACTGTGTATAAGGACACATTTTATCGCATCAAGAAGTGGCCTAATGTTTGTAATTCGACAAGATATTTATCGCATCGCGCATGACAAACGGAGAAAAGAAAAATAAGACCATAACAACATGCTAATTTCCTTTAGTTACTCAATTATATTAAGTTTTACATAATGATTTTTCCAGCTGAAGTTTGAAAACAGGCTCAAGGATGGACTCCTCCCTCGGCCATCTTAAACTTCCTCAAGTGTTTCTGCATACCAATACCTTAAGGAGGTGCTAAAAAGATAATCTATATTACCATTGTGATGTTTCGCTATTCCTCATAAACAACAAGATTACAACATTTGATGCATCAAGATGCAATAAAATGAGAAGCTTTGTTACTAGTAGATGAAGAAGTTATGACCCTAAAAGCCCTTCGAGTAGTACTAAGGATAGCAGGAACACATTTATTTTTATGAATGTGCAGGTAAGACACAATTATCAGCACGCTCTTATACTATTGTGGAGTAACATAACATTAACTACATGGCGGATGGCTTTTTGTCATGTTCTTCGGCCTCCTGAACCACTCTGCCTCTGGCAATTGTAGTAAACTGCTGCAACAGGTAAACCTAGATTGTAAAGTTCAGCAAAGTCCCTGGTGTTGAAGTTCTGGCGCCACCCCGGAGCATAGACAGTCTGCCTTCCTAGCTGCCGGAAAAGCACGAAAACAAAGCGGTGGATTCCCATCGATGGCCGTGGACTCTCATAGCACACAACTTCTTGGCCTACAATTATCACCAAAAAGCAAGTTATATATAAGGAAAATTTAATCCTTTTTTGGATATAATTTTCACTCGGTACACTTCATATGGTATTAGTGAAAAAATTGAAACCTACGAAGAACATCCCTTTAGATCCAAGCCTCAAGCAGAAACAGCATGCATATTGAACATATTCATGCAACCAATTTCTTAATCCACAGTGCAACTTATTGACCTAATAAAATTGCATAATTCTTCATCTCTAGTGGAGCAGGAGGTGAGAATTTATGTGTTTGAGACCCTCACAAGATCATAGCATTCTACAATTTTAAATCAAACTAATAACATTCTCTGGGATCAACAACGATTCCCTTGTGCCTTGTCCAAGATATCATTTCACTACTATAACTAGAAGAAAAGTACAAAGAAGAAGACTGATCCTGACAAATTATCAATTCAAATGCTACATGCTAATACAAAAGTCACCCATATTTTATAAAGATCGACAAGCATGTGGATTAAGGAGATTGTGTTGTTACCACTAGCAAGGGAATGAATTACAATGCTACAGTGATGCTATATCACCTAACTCCATAAAAAAAATTATAAATTTTCTTAAGAAAAATAATTAGTTATCAAAGAATCTTACTAGTTTCTTAAAAAATTTATCAATTTCTTTAATAACACAAATCTACCATATCGTTTTCTAACAATCAAAATGTGGTGAGAGAACATAGTTTTCCAGCAGAAAACTCGTGGCTAATCAAGGACGCCTGGTATAGCACTATTTTATCATGTAACCAAACGTATCTTCAGAACTAAATCAAGGTGATTTCAAGTTCGGCAGCAATTGGAATCAAGGGATAAGACCAATTCTGGAGGTCCGTGGACTAAACTAATATATTCTGATCCCAGAACAAATAAAAACCCTGAAAAATGTTCAAGGACGTCATCTGCAATTTACCTCGGGTTAATGAAAAGCAAAGAATCTTTTTCTTGATGCTATGCTCATAATTTCCTTGTTTTTGTCCTTTTTCATTTTCCTAATAAAGCATCTTCCTTTTTTCATGTGCATAGAAACGCATATTATATTTGTGAGCTGAGAGAACTATGAAGAAACGTATGCAACCCGATATTCATAGATTAATAAATGTACTTACCAAATGATGCTCCTGTGGTGGCTGGAATGTCAGTAACCAACCTGTAAATGGTTTTATCAACAGCATGTTAAGCCATGAAATCAAGAATTAGCACTATGCTTAATCACCATGATATTGTGAATAAAGCAAAATGCATACCCATTAGTGTTTAATTAAAGCACGTTATTGAAGAGACAAATATAAAGACATAATTACATTTCGAAGAAGCAAATTAAAATTGAGAAATCAAGCCTGGAATTTCTGATTAAGTCTTGACATAATTGCAATACTATGTGAAACCAGTTTCTCATCCATGACTAAGACATTCGAAACTATCATGGCAGCACAGTTCAGCAATTTTCAGATTCAGGATGATATAAATCCAAGAAACCTCATAAGAAATCCATTTCGAAATTCTAATTCCACAAACTTCAAGTGATCAACTACCAGGAAAATAGAATTTCTATCTCTTTTGTCCTCTTTTTCGAAGGAGAGAGGAGAAAATATACTCTACAGTAAAGCAATTGAAGAAAACTTTGTCTCCTGTCTTATGTATGCGCATTCTACGGCAAGAAGCTGAGAGAACAAGAAAAAGGGGAAAAAATAGAGAAGAAGCTGGAGGTCCTACATTCCACATACAACTTAAAAAATAGATTCGGAGTTCGGGCCCCTACTAGTTAATATACCCTTTGTACGTTATACTATACCAATTATAATGGAGCTATGATCAAACATGAACCTGTGTTGTCTAGATGTGATTAGAGGACCTGAGCAAATTCTTAGTTTACTAATATCGGATTAAGAAAATCCACTTGTCGCAAAATAAAAACAGAAGGATTATTTAGAGCTATGCGCAAAATATGTATGATTGTATTGCTTTTCTTGCAATGCAATAATATACACGATTATTAAGCCCTTAAGGGGACATGATACATTAAATTGCTCAAAGGAAAAAACAAAATGAAAGAAAGAGAAATGGAAGCAATAGGCACAATCAGACTAACCATGTTTTTCTTTCACTTTTGGAGACAGACAAATTGATTTAATTTCTTTTGATTTTTCTCCTACCCTCATATTAACAGTAGCTCGATGAGGAAGGGAAGATTAGATGCTTATGATGGATGAACCTGGAAATTTAATTGCGTAATGAATCATTTAAAAAGAGATCCAAAAATTTTGTGGATTAATGAAATATTTATTTCTTTAAAGCATAAATCATCCATAAGAAAAATGGCAGCCTAATTCGCATTTATTAAAAATAATAAATTTGAAAACAAAAACTTGCGTACCTTAAACATTCATCACAGTGGCCTCCCAAGAATAAAAGAAGGAAAGCAAAAAGAAAAGATTTCATCACTTGGGGACAAATAACAAAAAAAAAAAAAAATTGAAATTACCTTAGCCGCTAGAATTCATTGGGATCTATCAAATAGACAACTAGGGACCGTAGAGTGGCTTTAGAAATTGTAATTCTAGGATAGAATTCCTTCATCATGAATGTTTTTCACAATGGTGGTGAGAGTGAAAGATGCATGTAAATCAATCAATAGAAAAAGTGACAAAGCTGAGGGGCACGGACAGAAAAGGTCTATTTCTTGAATATTCATACAGCAACAACATGGGCAATATAGTTTTGTTTTATTCTTCTTCGTACTCGGATTGGATCACATCCCACCACAAGATGATGGTGTGTACTTGCTACTCGATGACAATCCTTTTTGTTTAGACTGACCAAAGTCTCCAACCTCTCTGTACTCATCAATTTTTTCGGATTATACAATAGATTTTTTTTTTTACTTCTTCAACTGAGATATTATTGCTCCTAAACTCTAGCCCTACTTGGACTGCTACACTTTTTTCTGTTTTTTGTTTCTCCAAGTTTTCAATAAAATAGTAGTAGTATAAACAAATTGTACAATGTAATTAATCTCTGCATCCAGCATGATCTCTTCATATTTCCCCCACAGCCCAGTTGCAGCTTTGATGTCTCTGAACATTTATTAGGTGATTGAACATGAACAGTTGCATGCAACAGAGAGAGAGAGAGAGATGGGGGGTACCAGTGCAAATATTCCCTTAGGTTTGGATTACTGGGGCTTGGAGCATCAGGATCCA
Organism: Mitragyna speciosa; assembly: GCA_024721245.1. NCBI lineage: Eukaryota > Viridiplantae > Streptophyta > Magnoliopsida > Gentianales > Rubiaceae > Mitragyna > Mitragyna speciosa. Next base: position 9,477,499 of record CM045554.1, on the reverse strand, counting down.
CCATCACCTTGATAATTAACACAAAAAAAAAAAAATGATAAAACAACAGAAGTCACTCATGTATAACAATGATGTATGCAACCCTAAAGTAAAATCATCAACCTGAATTCCTCATCCTAGCTTAGCTAGGCTGGACTTTATACTCTAGAGGCATGGTATCTAGAATATCGAAAAGGAAAGAAGAAGGAGAAAAGATATTTCATTGTAAACACAGTCGACAAAATTTAATGGAACAGTGTTTCTAGGGGTGTTTTACATATCTACATGCTTAGATTTTGGTGGTCATCTTCCAACCGGAGAATATATGCAATGGAGAATGATGATCTGCTTACCAGAGTATAGCAGGTACGAAGATCGTCACCTCCAATATCAACCCGAGGCTGATTCACAACCTGAGAGGGTCTAAATTCACAGCCATTACTCACTTCTCTACTATCGTAGATCACCCTAAGGCTAATGGACCTGGTGAAGGGGTCCAAAACATCCCCCACCACACGTCCAACCACAAGAGGGTCACCACCCCTAGGCATGATCTGTTGAAGCACAACAAACAAAAACTCTAGCCTCGAAGGACCCCCCAAAAAAGCGGGCCAAATCTAGGCGTTGGAACTTGCTTGTACTAGTGGATGTGGACTTGGGGGGGGAGGGGGGCGCCGGGGGGGATTGAAACAGAGGTATTATGCATGTACCGAAGGTTTTTCGCTATTTATAGTTTTTTCCGTAGTTGGCTTCAGGTATCTATGAGTACTCTAGTCTTATGCTCATCTGCTTTTATTATCTTTCGTCTTTCGTTATGTTGCATCTCAGGAATCTTAACTTTCTCTTTTTCCAAGAATTACTTCTTTTTTGTTAGGCTGATAAGGTTGACATCCTAAGATACTATTCACAAAAAAAATCATCAAAAAGCGAGAAACGGAATAATCCTAATCGTATTTACCTGTAAGCATTTTTTCAATCCCAATTTTCAGATTATAAAGATGGCTAGACAATGTGAAAGTGGACCTGCAGAGTAAATATATTCTCAGTGCTAGTGCCGAGGTAGAGATTGGTCCAGAGCATCATACAGTTCACAACCACATCCCATCATCCAACTCCTATCTATCTCTCATCAACCGCTCAGCGCCAATAACAGTGCTACTGAGGAACCAAAACCTTTGAAAATTTGCTTACTTCCAACCGCCCAAAAAAAAAAAAAAAAAAAAAAAAAGGAGGATGCATGAATTAATTTGGATCGTAATATTGACAAAAAGTACATCGTTCGCGAGGCATGACCGTCAACTTTGGGCCATGTCTCGTATTGCCCCAATTGACTATTCCAGTTGGCCTTTTTATTTTTGGATCCTTTTCCAGGTCAACTTGTGTTAGTTTTCCAACTTACCCCATAGCTAATCCAAAAGTAGGGCTAACATTTTGAATGCACCAACTTTTTCTACCGGGCGAAATGTAAATTTTAGGGTTTATCGGAGGGAGAAGAGGGAAAAGGAAGAAAAATATAAAGAAAAATAAAAAACGAGAAACAAGAAAACATTAAGGGTTCGTTTGGCAATGTTCATGTTTCTGCTGTTTCGTTTACGTTGTTAAAATGTTTAATACAAAACAAGAAACGCTGTATTTTTCTATTTCTTAAAAAGAAGAAATGTCATATTTTTAAAGCATTCAAAATGTTGTTTTATCTATTTTAAAGATTTGTGGGCAACAAATGCTTTAGATTTAATCCCAAAACTTAAAAAAACAGCACAATCAAGAGTTGAGGCAAACAAATTTGTCCGAAAATGAATCGAAGACGACATATAGGACCATAGTTGTGATGAATCCACTATTGGTTATCCTTGGAATTTAAATTCAAATATTCTTATGTCAACTTTTGATCCGTTAGGATAAATGCCAAGCAGCAAGGGACAATATTTCCGGCACTTGGCTTTCAGAAAAACGAAAAGATGTCAAGTTAGCCTTAACAAAGGTAGCTAATATATACAAATATATATATATATATATATATATGTATATATGTATGTATATGTATATGTAGGCTAAATCACAAAATACCCCTGTAATGTTATATTAGTAGCAAATTTCCCCCTGTATATTAGAAATACACAAATTACCCATTTGAATTGGTAAAAGACATTTTTGCCCTTCTATACCCACTGCTTTAACAATTTTTCTCTTTTTAGTGCTAAAACTTAATTTTTTATACCACCCACGAGCAGGTAGAATAACATGATAATGGAGAGAGAAGTCTAAAAAATGATATATATATATATATATATATTAGAAACATAAATTTATAATTGATATATTTTTTATTTTTGTCACTAATAGAAATGACATTACCAGCATTTATTGATGCTCTATGTTGAATATATTTGATAGAAATCACAAATTTATCTTCACTTTGCAAGCTATTTGTTATACATCATGGAAAAAAATTCATGTCTTTTTTCATACTTTTCTCCATCTTGAATATAAATAATAGGAATAGTTTGTGGCTAAAATTTTTGCAATTTTGGAGTCATGTTTTGATTTTTTATATAAGCGTGCAACAACAATATTATCCTGTAATATTAACCTTATTTTATTCTAAATAACAAATTAACAAGAATAGAAATATTAAAAAATTATGAGGGCAAATTTGTCCTCGTAAAAGTGTAATGTGCATGAGGGGGTAATTTGTTGTTAAAATAGGGGGCAATTTGTATATTTCCTAAACACAGGGGGTAATTTGCTACTTAGCTAACATTACAAGAGGTATTTTGAGAGATATATATATATATATATATATATATATAGATACATATACATATACATATACATATATATATATATATATATAGATACATATACATATACATATACATATATATAGATACATATACATATACATATACATATACATATACATATACATATACATATACATATACATATACATATACATATACATATACATAATTTCCATTTGTATTTTCTTGTACAAAATCTAGGAAACTAAGAGGTCTAAAAACCCTCATGGGTGTTTCTTTTCCAGACAAAAATCATCGCATATCATTTGATATTTTTATTGCTCTTCCCCCTGTGGTAAATTGATCATTTTGTTCCTTCTCCCGCTTCAAAATACTCTAAATCTACAAACGAAAAGAAGAAAGAAGAAAGGGAGAGGGGAGGTTTAAGAGCCGAATGAAAGTTTCACGGTTCTTGATTACCTAGCTAATTGTTCGCTTCCAGAATTAATTTTTCTTTATTTATCAATATATTTAGACTAATCATGGCATAGCAGATCCCATATGGTTGGTGGTAGAGGAAACGGAAAATGCAGATCATAATAGCATAAAATTGTGCAAGTCAAATGCTTATAGAGCAATTTCTAAAAATTTGGGGCAATTTCGAAATTGTATTAAAATTGGATTTTTTTTTTGTAGTTTTATTGGTCAGGGTCATCATGTTGGGTGGATATGATTCGTTGAGATCGCATTTCCTAGATGTGATTTCAACAATTTTGATTTTTTTTACGGGAATGCAATTTCAATAATTTTTATTTTTTTGTGCTGGCGGGTCATGGTAGCGACTATGATCTCACTTGAAATTGCGTTCACTGAATGCAATTTTAAAAGAATTTTTTTAGGATTTAGGGTTTCAAATTTGGCCAAGTTCGTAAGTATATTTAGAATTTAGAATCTGGGTTTGTAGCTATAGGTTTTGGAATTTGGAATTGAGGTATATGTTGTATTAGATTTTAAGATTTAGGTATGTTAGGATACTAGATTAATATATGTTGAGTGTAATAAAAATAGTAAATGAACAAAATACTTTGATATACAAATTAGATATATTTATGATATACACAAAAAATTGAAAGAATTACAAATAATACATCATGAGTCCTATTGTCAACCTAATGTGCTATGAGTTCCACATTCTCTAGGTCTATGAATTCTATCTGTTCTATGTGGGATCTCTTGAGGTGGATGCTGGGACTCCTACACAATGCTCTCAACTGTGAACTAAGATCGACAAAAAGAATAGATGAGGTTGCAACACCTGTTGTAGTAACAGGAACACTGTACAGGTCACCAAACTCAAGGTAAGGAGTCAAAACTAGAGACGACATATAATGAGGGAGTGTGAATGGAGACAATGTGCTAGGCGATGTGCACCGTGATCATACAGCTAAGATGCATCAAAAGCAGTTGACTTTGGAGATCTAACACAACGCCAAGATCATCCACCTTCTTGGCTTCTCTAGATATTATGATGAGCTATATGAACTTGGTTAGCATTTGCATGGCTCTCGACACTGTAAAATGGCAACTTTGGAAGTCGATGTGAAAGATGACATCACTCTCCAATTGCATGCAGTGGTTCAGCTACAAAGTCCTGTATTCTAGACCAAACGTCAGCAGCAAGAAGCTCAACATCTAGCTTGGGGTCAATGGACAGGTGATACATGTGACACATCGCATCGATTTGCTAAAAAAAATTAATATCATGTTAGAAAGAATAGTTAGAAAACACTTGCAAGGTATTCCAATATGGTACTGTCACCCTGGTAGCCCTCGAGGAAAATAGGACATCAATTGGTATTGGAACGTAATGCATTGTCCACTCTTAGTACCAATAGATATACTTAGGCGATAGATATCTAGTATTAGCTAGTGGCATGTCTCCAACGATGGCATTATGTTGTCCCATCCATGAGTTGATGTATGCTTTGTGCTTAAGGAACCAACCATGGTTGCTCTGACCCTGCTAGTCTAGTGAACGTAGATGAACGTGTGTATTTATAAGCACATGCAGGGTAATAGTTTGCTCTAACCTAAACTGTCATAAAACTCTATAGGAGAGGTGAAACCTTCATAGACTCTCAACAAATGAGATGCGTTACTGACTGCCAAATCAAACAACCGATAGTACAGTAATTGGAAAGTGTAGAAAGCATGTACTTTGAGTCTGGCTGTCAAATGAACTACAAACAACGCAATGATGAAAAATTATGACAAGTATGAAAATATTTAATTAAAGATATTACGAAAATACTTGAAATAAAACTACCTCTCGTGTACTATCCAACTTATCATGGAACACTACCAAGACATGCTAGGAAACCCTAATTATTTTAACGAATTATGATAGACGTGATTTCGTATTCCTTATTGAGTTCCGTTTGGCCAATGGTGATCCATTAAGGGCACTAGTTGATTCGGTCAAATAATGGGCATCTGCTTCCATGCTTATAATTACAATAGTATCACTAATGCACTAGAAATATCCCATGCCATTGGTGATGTGGCATCACACATATTGCGATAAAATGTAGCTAGAATTACTAATTCCCAAAGTCTTTAGATCATCAAGAAATGATAGCAATCATAGTGGCACCAAATTATCCAATTTGTTGGACAATAAGTGCCCCCAGCAACACTATGATGGAGGTCAAGCTATCTGCAAGCATCTTTGGATGCATCGTCCCGTGGATGTGCCCGTAGTGCAATGGCTAAGTATTGCATCTTCAACTTAGCACCCAAAAAAGTTTAATACATTGGGACTAAAACCTAGCAATTCCTGACACAAATATGTCCAATGATCAATGGTGTGCAAACTATCAACCCCAATGACTGGCAAATTGTCAACAAGAAGGCCTGAAACAACCTTAACATCTTGTAGCACAATAGTTGCCTTTCCAAAAAGCAAGTGAAAAGTATGAGTTTCTGGTCGCCAACGCGCAACTAAACTAGTCACCAGTGTGTGATCAATAGTGATGTGTCTGCACATCAATGCTTCTTAAAATTCAGTTAATCGAATGTAGTGTAGGACACACAGGCATTTGCTCCCAAAATGCACCATTATATCGCACTTACCTCTCTATAAGATTGTACTAAGTTCTCTGTAAGATTATCATATCTATGACTGTCTAGGCTGGTACTAGAAATAGAATCAATACCGTGAATAGTGGGGCTAGTGTAAGGATGCTTGCATGATGTATCGAATTCTGCCTCTGACTCTGCCCTCCAACATCGTGGATAGATATGTCAGCATCAGTATAGCAGATGAAACTATTGGAATGTGATATTGTGGGGAAATATAGAATGTAGGGCGGATTTTGTTGATACAAAAAGGGGTTATGCAAAGACATCAGTAGCTTGCTAGCATTAAACACTTCCTCCCTCCCGAATGATGTTTGTACGAGATACTTGGACAATTTCTTCCTTTTCAATATAGAACTCAGTATTTCACCTTTGAAATTATTGTTCGAGTCATAAATTATCCCTAAAATTTCATCATCAAAACTAACCATTCACTATGTATTGATAGACTAGATGGTCGATGTAAGGTAATAAGGGGAGTAACACAACGGAAAATTTAAAAATTTATTACCTTAGCTATGAATCTCTTTGATATAATCTATACGATTAAAGGGTGTTTAGCACAAATACCTCAAGCATAGAAGGTTTCTATGCTTCAAAGGGTAAGATCCTATTCAATAAATGTGTTGATCTACCATGAAAAGCCCTCCAAATGTCGAGCCTCCAACGGTATCCATGCGAACACGATCTTTAGAAACCTTTGGGCTTGCTTGCCTTGCCTTTTGAGTGCTAGCTCCCTTGAATATCATGAAGAACACAAGAAGAAGAAAAAAGAAGATGAAAACCCTAATCATTAAGGAAGAGGGTTGTGGCGTTTTTCTTGTAGAGAAAAACGCCACCTTCTCTCAATTTCTCTCTCTCTAAAATTATGTGTTTTTTCATCAATCATTTAAAAGTCAAGGCATGGACTTATTTATAGGTGTAGTATCCTAGTCTTTAAGGAAATAAGAGCAATTGGAAACCAAGAAGGTTTAGCAAGTTTATCTTAAGCTAATCCTATTCCTTCAAGAAACCTATTCCAAAAGGAAACCAAATAGCTTCTTAATTCCTTTTAGGAAACTAATTTCCATCAAGACTTAGAATATTTATAATTAAGTTCTTTAAGTTAATTTATCACATAAATTAACCCCATGAGTATCATATACTTATCTTAATAACAATTTAACCCAAAGACCATGTTCTTATTGTGTTTGACCCATTAGGTTCCATTCACGTTGGCAATAAGTACAAATTATAACTCATTAATTAATTAATTAAGAGCTAGATAAACTAAACACTTTAATTTATCATTAATTCACTAATTAATTAATTTGCACTTATAGATCATAAGTGGCGTCTAGCAATGCATCATGATCACCCAAGTGAATAGGAAAGTCATATGGTAGACTATACCTATCAATGACAATGTTACCATGTAATTAATATCCTTTCACCACACTATATCCCAATTAGTCCAAGAGTGTAGTGTGCACTCTTTAATGACTAATTAACGATTTCTTGTTCCCGCAATATAACTTTTCATAAAAGTATAACCTTGAAACTCTTTCAAGTTATACTTTCACTTTTGCGCAAAAGATTCTTTAAGTTATATTTCAACAAGTGGCCAATTCGGGATATACTCTCCTATAATAAGGAGTGGTGAATCCTATATCAATTACTCACTATCCTTCCATACTTTATACTATACCCAATCTCTACCGTATGAGCTACTCTTTTACGAGCACCGAGCAACAGAGTCAAAGTATAGCAATCCACACTCAAGATACCATGGTAATCTCAAGTCTAAGGATCACTTACACCATTGCCATTAAGAGTATAATTCATTAGTACTATGAATAGTAACTCTTAGCGAATCAATCCAATGAACTTGTTCTCTAACAAACATCCACATATCAGCTTAGGTAACGCACACCGTAGTTGATGAGATCAACTACTGCTTACCATAAATAGAGGCAAAGTATGTGCTAGTCTTTCCATATTAATGATGTCCAATCTCATTAATACTACGACTTGGGATATTGAAGAATATAACTTTATGTGTAATAAGAGTCTCATCATCGTAACTCTTACAATCTTTTATACACAGTTAATATTCTATGGAATTTATCAAATAAACAAGTAATATAAATAAAAAGTATTAAATGACAAAGAAAATGCCACATATATAAGTATAACACGAAATAAGCGTAATATAAAAAATTTCAAAAACCAACTTGGTTTTAGGGCATACACTAATGGTCGAAGGGTAATTTTCAACCTAAAACAACTCATATCCAAGTCCATAAACTGGTATATCTTGTCTATCAACTTGTCGTATCCAATTCTCTATCTAATTACAAACACTGTATTACAATGTCAAGGTTTGCAACGCATTAATGTTCTCTCGTATTGTATTTCACCTTCTTAATATAGCACAACTCTAAGGGACCAATTAAAGCCATCTCCTTATTATTAGTCATTCAGATTTTTAATTATCTAAATTACATATTATTTGGGACCAAAATAATCAATACAACATAGTATAACTCTAATGGAAATAATTAATTTTTTCCTAATTATTTCTAATTCCTATTTTTCCCAAATATTTCTAATTTTTTGTCATTTCCCTAATTATTCCTACTTTTTAATTATTTTCATAATTATCTAGATCACATATTCTTTCAACAAAAAATATTCAATAAAACTTAATTGAAATATAGTACAAATAACAATTAGTTTCCTAATTATTCCTTTTATATATTTTCATAATTATCTAAATGACATATTTTTTTGGAACCAAAAAAATCAATACTCCCATACTTAATAATCATTTAACTATCCTAATTATTTCTCTAATTATTCCTAGTTTTTAATTATTTACATCATTATTTAAATTACATTTTTCTGACAAAAGACATTTGATACAACTTAATAACACCCTAATGGAAATATAATTTTTTCTAATTTTTATTTTTTCCTAATCTTCTAAATTACATATTGTTTTGGAAATATATCAATATACTAATAAAACCACAATCAACATAATCAATTAGAGTTCCTAATTATCTAAATTACAATTTTTTTGGGACTAAAAAATCCAATACTACTTAATATAACCATAATCTAGATAAACAATTATTTTTCTAATTATTTCTAATTATCTAAATTACATTTTTTGGAACAAAAAAATATCAATACTACATAATAAAACCATAATTCGAATAATCAATTATTTTCCTAATTATTCCAAAATTTTAAATAATTTCGTAATTTTTTGCATTGCATATTTTTCAATTATTGTCCTAGCTATCTACATTGTATAAATTACATTGCAAACATCAATAAATCGGCAAATACAAAAAAAAATTATTATGACAAAAAAAAAACATCATATCCAAAATCCTTGCAACAATAACAACAATGCATTAGCATCATCATCATCAACAACAACAACCAACAAAAAAAAAAAAAAACAACAATGCCATACATCAACATAAAAAAGGAACAATAAATTCTAGCAAATAAAAAAGCAACATATGAAAAAAATATAAAATCAAATACAACGACATTAAAAAAAATAGCAAAGAAGGTGAAAACTAATCTTAGATCCAAAGTTTGAAGTAGTAGAGGAAGAGAAAAGAGTGTGCAGCATGTAGGAGGAGGAGCAACAGTAGTAATTTTGCTTGGGAGCACAGCTGGAAAGGGAGAAGATAAGTCCCGAAATAAGGCTTTCCTGAAACCGCATTCGGTGGATGTGACCTTAGAGAAGATCAAATCCATTAGCCAAAAAAAAAAAATGTTGAAATCCCATTTGGTGAATGCAATTTCAACGAGATTACATCCATCAAATGCGATGATCCCTAGACCAAAAAAATTGTACCAAAAAAAAAAAACTCCAATTTAATTACAATTTCAAATTTGCCCCTATTTTTAGAATTTGCCTATGGTTATAATGAAAATGAATAATGAATCAAATACATTAGAATTGCTACATATGGAAATGGCTATATATCCTACAGTTTGTATCCTTGGGATAGCCCATAATCAGGATGACAAAATGATGAGATCTTAAGAATGATAGTTTTAGGGGCCAAATCACACTAGCTACAGTTTTTATCTAATTCGGCAAGATACTTTCAATGATAAAACCATAACTTCATTAAGGGCCTGTTCTTAATAGCTTTTTTCTCTCTAATTTTTGAAAAATCTATTTTGTGATGTTCTCAACTGCTTTCTTACTATATTTTTGGATTTTTAAGCTAAAATCAAGAGCAACTAATTTTTAATTTTTCAAATTTTGTTTTTATAATAATTAGAAGCTATTGAGAATGAGCCCTAAACTTTATGCAGTCTTTGGAAATTACAAGTGATTCAAAAATAAAATTTACCTAAGATGTTTTGCTTAGACAAATTATGATCAGTCTGCATTTTGATCCATTATGCATCACATAAAATACATTGCACATTAAACTATCAATTAGATGTTTTCTAGATCATTTCTATTTCAAGTTAATCTTGATTGTTTGAGAATTAGTAGATAATAATTTCATCTTGTGCACTAATATTTTCGACAATTTTCATCTGCATTTTGATTTCTTTGTTCAGAATGATGAACATTGCTCAGAAAATTATTAGACCAAGTCACTTGGCCTCAATGGCTGATGAAGCTAAATTAGCAAAGGCACACCCTTCACATTTTACTTTCGCATATAATTCTACCCTTTGAATTAGGATAATAATTCACAGTTTGATCTCTGATCTCAAAATATGACTTTGGTGGTGTTTGATAAAACAACTTAATGCTAAAAATTAATAGATCAAAAGCTTTTTGAATTCAGTGCATTTTGATAACAAAATTCCTTTGTTACTTACTACGTTAAGTACTTATTTAATTTGTGTACAAAATTTTAAGTGAAATTTGATACTCTTCCCCTCCTCCTATTACACACACACATACACGCACTCACGCTCACATACTCACCTATGCACACACATATGCATACTCTTCCTCACCTGCGCAATCTCTCTCTATCTCTCTCTCTCTCACACACACACACTTTCTCACACGTACACACACTCTCTCACACACACTTTCACACAAATATACATATTCCCTCCCCCCTCTCTCTCACACATACACATACATTCACTCTCTCCCTCTCTCTCTCTCTTCCCACACACAGTTTCTCTTGCACACTCTTACATTCTTTCTTGCATATACATTTTTACATACACATATATATACTTTCACATATGCATTTTATATCTCTCATATACATGTACACATATTCTAATTTTTCTCCTCTCACATATTGACATACATTTTGACATATATACATATACTTTCTCTCTCTCACACATATTGTCATACATAAATACACTTATTCTCCTCTCACAAACAAAAACTATCTTTTATTCTCATATTCATTATTAATAAATTATTTTAAATTTCAAAGATAAAATACTTATATTTATTAGGGAAACATTTAAATTTAGCGCATCTATTCAATTAATTATCAAACATGTAAAACTTTTTCAATTCAACAACTTAATAATTTCAGCACTTAAATTTCAGACTTCAGATTTCATATTTCAGTTTTACTAAACGGCACCTTACTTGGCATGAAAAAGATTTTCTGAAAAACAAGAAAAGAACTTAGGTGGTGTTTGGTTTAAGAGAATAAGGGAGGAAAATGGATGTCAATAGTAATGACACATATTGTTGATGTTTGGAGAATAACTGTCACTATTCTTCAATCAAAATAAAAGTGACTAATTGAGATCTTTATGATTTTTTCAAGCTCATTAACCCTTTGATTAACAAGCAAAAACTCAAAATAAAAATAGCCTTTTTCTTTTTTTGTTTTTAAGGATACCATTTGCATAAACTCAAATTAGAGCATAGCTTTATATAGAATTGTAGAAGCCCTTTTAGAAATTTTCTTTAAAAAAATACAAAAAAAGAAATTTAAAAAATATGTTTCATATAAAAAATGTTTAAAAAATTTAAAATTTTACTTGAAAGTCATTCATCATCATAAGCAAATCAAACAAGTAGTTTTATAATAATATCCTTTCCATTACTAAACGAAATATGTCGGGGAATCGTCAAAGTCTATGCTCATAATAGACTAAATGATATTCATAGTAGCAGTAATAAAAGAATTTGTACCAAACGGTCTTAAAGTTTACGATCTTTACTAACATACATTGGTGTACATAACATTATAAAATTTTCTCACCAAATTTTGATAAAACAATAACTTTTGACATAGCCGAAGAGAATCCCTTTTTTCTTGCTCGAAAAGAATCTCAAGAATCCTCTTCACTTTTCCTTTTGTTTTAATCTTCTCATAGCCCATTCTTTTTTTCGGCACACTTGCATCTCTCTCTCTCTCTGATATTGCTCCAACTTGAGAAACAAATGGAGCTCAAACAAACACGCTTTCCAAACTTCCATGTCCATCGTTCTTCAGCATAAACAAATTCTTTTCTTTAGTTCTCACTTATGGCTTTAACTTCAACTTCTCTGCAAACACCCCGTTCCAGCTTTCGCCAAGTCTCTTCTCCGTCTTCAAAATAATGTAAGAATGATAAAATTGTGTAAAATTTGTCATAAATGAAGCACTAAACTTTAATATATCTTCTTAAAAAAATAGCAATTTTCTTTCATTATTGTTATTTTAAAAAAAATCCCCATTTTGGGGTCATTTTTTTTTACTTCTGCATTTATTGTGTGGCGACAATAAAAAATTTTGGTTTTTTTTTTCCAACGTGTGCAGGTATGCAGGTGTGTGTCAGGAGGGGCTTTTGTGCAAGTTCAAATGCAATGTGAGGCTTGTGCAGTGACTCTCACGAGTAATTTTTTAAGATTTTTTTAGATTTGGGGCTAAAATGGCAATTATTATGTAATTGTGAGAGTCACCGCACAAGGGCAGCATGGTGACTCTCACAATTAATGAATAATTGTCATTTAGGCCCCCAAATCTAAAAAAAAAATAATAAAATTTTTTTTAACGTGTGCAAGGGGGGCTTTTGTGCAATTTCAAATGCCATGTGAGAGTCACCGCACAAGCATTGTGCAGTGACTCCCACAAGTTTTTTTTTTTTTAAAGATTTGGGGGGCTAAAATGGCAATTTATATGTAATTGTGAGAGTCACCGCACAAGGGCAGCGCGGTGACTGTCACAATTACATAGTAATTGCCATTTTAGCCCCTCAAATCTTAAAAAAAATACGTAAAAAATGTTTTATTGTTATTGTTAGGTTAGTTAAACGGCAATTAGTTAATTTACATAAAAAATAAATTAGTGTTTCCCAAAAATTATTCTCTTAATTAATTACTTGAATTACTTGTAAATCCTTAAAAAAGTGTCTTAAAAATAATTAATTAATTAGTTACAAAAATAAATTATTATGGTAAGTTAGTTAACAAGTTGGGAATGGTTTAGGGAATTCACAACTAGGGAATGGTATGTATTTTTTAAGTTAATCCCTAAAGAAATAAATTACATATAAATAATATATGTATTTGTCTTAATTAATTACTTGAATCAGTTTATAGCGCAAAAAAAAAAAAAATCTTCTGTTAATTAATTACTTGAATCATAATTTTTTAGGGTTTTCAAAAGTTAAAAAATTTTACATTTGGGGGGCTCTATGTAACTGTGATTTTTTTACCTACAAATGTAAAAAAAAATTTGGAGGTTAAAAAAATAAGATCTCCTACTTACTTTCATTGAATGATAATTACTTGCAACATTTTTTTTCCATAAACGCTAACCTTAAGCCCTAATTCTAACAATTAGGGAATAATTGCCATTTAGCCTCGAAATTAAAAAAAAAGTAAAAAAATATTTTTACTGTTATTGTTAGGTTAGTCAAATGGCAATTAGTTAACTTGTATAAAAAAATAAATTAGTATTTCCAAAAAAAATTATTCTCTTAATTAATTACTTTAATCATTCTTGTCTTAATTATATCAATTAGTATTTTCAGCTTGTAAAAAATAAGAAAAAAAGTTAATTCACAACTAGAGAAATGTATGTATTTATCTTAATTAATTACTTGAATTACTTGTTAATCATTAAAAAATTATCTTAAAAATAAATAATTAATTAGTTATAAAAATAAATTATTATGGTATGTTAATGCACAAGTTGGGAATGGTTTAGGGAATTCAGAACTAGAGAATGGTATGTATTTTTGAAGTTAATCCTTAGAGAAATAAAAAAAATTCTTCCGTTAATTAATTACTTGAATCATGATTTTGTAGGGTTTCCAAAAGTTAACATAAATGTACATTTGGGGGGTTATATCTAATTGTGATTTTTTTACCTGCAAATTAAAAAAAATTTTGGAGGTAAAAAAAAAATTTTGGAGGTAAAAAAAAAATCGTAATTACTTTCATTGAATGATAATTAATTGCAACATTTTTTTTCCATAAACTGTAACCTTAAGCCCTAACTCTAAACCCTAACCCTTAATCCTTAAACCCTAAACCCATAAATCCTAACCCTAACTCTAACCCTAACCCTAAACCCTAATAATAACCATAAACCCTAAACCTTAACCTAAACCCTATTCGTAACTGTAAACCCTAAACTCTAAGAGAAAGAACCCTAAACCCTAATAGAAAGAAACCCTAAACCCTAAGAGAAAGAAACCCTAAACCCTAAGGGAAAGAAACCCTAAATCCTAACCCTAAGCCCTAACTCTAAACCCTAATCCCTAAGCCTTAAACCCTAAACCCACTAACCCTAACCCTAAACCCTAACCGTAATCGTAACCCTAAGCCTAAATCCTAAACCAAGATAAACCGTAAACCAAAACTGTAATCGTAACCATAAACCCTAAGAGAAAGAAACCATAAGCCCTAACCCTAAGACCTACAACCCTAAACCAATCTAAGCCCTAAAAACTAACCCTAAACCTTAATCGTAAACATAAACCCTAAATCCTAACCTTAAACCCTAAGCCCAAACCCTAAACCCATAAACCTTAAACCCTAACCCTAACTCTATACCCATAACCCTCAACCCCTAATCCCTAACCTTTAAACCATAAACCCATAACCCCTAATCCCTAACCTTTAAACCATAAACCCTAAACCCATAAACCCTAGACTCTAAAGCCCTAGACCTTAAACCCTAACCCTAACCCTAACCCTAACTCTAAACCCAAATCCTAACCCATAACCCTAGTTATGATAACATAAATCGCAAACTCTATACCCTAATCCTCTAACCCATCATATCTAAATACAGTAACTATAATCCCCTAACCCTACTTTGTGAACCCTAAACTCTAGTTTGTAATTCCTTAACTAAGTAACTAAATTGTAAAACGTAAATGTAAAAATTTGTAAACGAAGCAGTAACCATAAAAAGTGAATAGTGATAATATATAGCACTGCTCTATCATAAAAAATGTACATAGTTTTGTACAACGATCACACAGGATGCAAAATAATAAAAAAATGACAATATAGACTACCACTCTATATGTGCCTCCTGGCCTTGTCCCGTGGTGTGTTAGAACAGCCGCCTCTCTAATGCCTTCTTCAGTGTACCACGTAATGTTGGTTTTTTTGGCGAGAAGATCTCCTTAGTCCAGCATCAAGATGTAATAGCGATGGAGGCTTGTCAGCATTGTTAGTAGGAACCGGAGTTTAGTCGCAGTGCAGACATAACTCCGATTTAGAAGGTCCTAGAATAGCACTCCTTAAAGTGCTAGGGCCAGACGATAAATGAGCATCACCTCAAGCCATGAAGCTAAAGATGATATTTCTCCAACTGAAGAACTGTGGGTTGACATGCCTTGGTCAGTATAGGGTCCAAAGATCGGCATCTGCGTAGGGGTGTTGAATGGATCATATGTGGGGACATATTCTGACTGTCCGATGAATTAGCACCATGATATAGAGAGTGGACACTAATATCATTATCCTGATCCAGTGGTAACTGTACTTGCTAACGACTACAGCCTCTCCGACTTTGTCCTTGCCGGTCGGAGTGTACACGAAGAATGGGATCTTCACGCCGCACTCGAGCTTGTGACGATTAATTGGCTTCAAGTCGGTCAAATGTCCCAAACTGCATGCGATAGTCTCACCCAATGTGCAGCCTGCTACCAAATGCCTCGTGTCATATAGACTGTAGATTGGTGCGCATATTATCAAATTAAAGACGATCACACAACTTACATTGCATTGCTCGAGTTTCGAGATTCGAGATATGATCTTGATAATAGGGCAAAGAATACTAGGGTGCATTAGCATTGGTATGGGTCGTGCTCCAATGTGCTCCCTATGTATACTGGAGAACTGGTAAAGATACTGGGTCGATGATCTTCGGTCGAAAAGTTAGAAATCTTTCCAATGCCCAAAGATGAAAATAATGGCACATAAAAATATTTTTAGTGATAACATTAAAATTAGACATTGAAGTTAAAAAATTATGAAATTGTTATCGTGTCGTACCTGTAACAGCATATACGGGCCGACGGTAACTAACGCAGCTGACTGACATGCTATACACATAGACTTGTACAGTCTAGCTAATATTGTACTTCCCTAACTATAACGAGACATATCCTGAATATCTCGTACATAGTCTAGAATGTGACAGCCCCACCTTACCCAAAGGCACACCAAAGGGCTTAGCGGACTGCCTGCCTAGCTCTCGCCAGGACTCAAACACGCACTCGCTTAAACATCCATCCGTACTTAACTTAAAATAAAAATGCACTCATAAATAAATACATTCATAGTATTTACTTGAAAATATAAATATTACAAGAGTTTTACATCCCAAAATGTAAATAATATTTATAATAAAAGCCAACACATTTAAGCTATCAAAATACAGAAACAAAACATGTACAAGGTTCAAAATCAGCTCCTCCAGCTTTGATAGTTTTGGAAACCTGGTTAAAGAAAACAAATACATGGGATGTTCTATAATAGCCCAGTGAGTGCTCAAGTCATGCAACCATACCAGTAATATGTGACTTTTGTTCGATAAAATATTTAACGAGTAAATAAACAATTTGTGAACAATTTAATTAACAAGTAGTCAATGGAGGATACAGGCTCACTACGGGAAAATGCTCAACCGCAGGAGTATCAATCATGAACACGATAACATGGGTATCGGGACCGAGGTAAAAGCTCAGGTCCGAGATACTTGTAAAAATTCAATCCCGAGTCACCCTCTTAGAGGAATGAAACTCATATAGGAAAGAATATCACGCACCTATAACCCACAACACCTTATATCACTCCAAACGCTCCCGGTTGACTAACCGAGAAGTAACGGTGAAGTTAGCCCCAGAAGTCCAAGATCAAGAATAAAATTCAATCATGAGTTAGCCTTTTCAGGACTTTACTCAGATATAAAATTAACACGCACCAAATAACGCCCAACACCTTATATCTCTCCCATATGCTCCCAATCTGATTAACCGTGAAAAATAGTAAAATTAACCATGGAAGTCACAAGCACAAATAACACATTAGATAGTGAAAGTATGTAACACATTACGGAATAGATGCGATAAAGTACACATCTTTCCTCAAGTAACACATTTCATTAGTTAATCATGTCAAGTATAATCATACCATTTCATGCATGGAAATAATAATGTCTAGTATTACATGGCATTTCATGCATCATGCACACAGAAGAACACTCACCTGATGTCTAAGAAAATATCTCGTAATACGGTCGGGTCTCACTTCCGGATCCTGAAATTCACGAGAAAATAATCGTATAAAAACCCTGACTAAAATCTAAGAAATTTCATAAGGAAATTCAAGAAATACCTCAAGTCTTTCTAGGGTTTAATTTCTAGGGTTTTGGAGCTTAGGGTTTTACCCTAAGGTTTAGGGTTTTCGAAATTAGGGTTTTCTAACTTTCTAGGGTTTTGCTCGGAAAGGTTTAATTCACTAATAGCTAATCTACGAAAATTTCTTCACGCTTAAATCACTAAATTACAGCTTATAAAGTCTTAAATCATGGCCTAATTACTTTTATTTTCTAGGTTTTACCGAAATTTCGGCAGCACTTCCCCTATAATCGGACTAACCCAAAAATTTTAAACCTGCAAGAAAATGTCCAACAACCCAATTTCAACTAGCTCTACTATTCTCACATCAAACTCAATTCAATTCCATTCAAATTCATCACAAAAATACATAAACCACTCCAAGTTCTTCAAGTAAATCAAACCTAGATCATGCCATTTCAAGTTTAATTTACTATCTACAAGGCATACAAGTTCACAAGCTTCACATTCATGGAATAAAATTTCACTTTTCATGGCCAAAATCAATTATACTTAACCATAAAAACATGTCTTAAAAGCTAGAAAACTATGATATTTCACTTGAAATTAGAAGAGAAATTCATGGGAAAATACCTCTAGGTAGACAAGATTGTTGCTTAGGAGGAAGTTTCACTCAATTTCTATGGTTGAAAAATGGGTAAATGGAAGTAAAAGATCCAAGAAAATTGAAAGAAAATGGAGAGAAAATGGAGAAAGAGCAGCTGGCCAGCAAGAAGAAAAAGAAGAGAAAATTAGGTAAGTAAAGAAGAAAAGAAATGGAAAAGAATTGGAAAAAAAATGGACCAATTAAAACAAGACAAAGATAAAGAAGTCTTGACTTTTTCTCCATGAAAGACCACACTTGACAAGAGTTAATTAGAAAGGAATTTTGTTATTTATCTTCCAATAAGTCTTGCAAGATTTCCTAGGTACAACTCTTAAGGAACTAAGTACAACATGCTCATTTTTTTTTTCCACAAATTCGGCCACCATTTTTTTTTTCCTAATGAACATGATACAAAATAAATGGTTTTAGCATGAATTTCTAGGGTGTTACATAGAAAGTGTGCTGATACCAAATTACCAAAAGTATCAGCAAACAACTATCCAGCTAATAACATCAAAATGTACCTTCGAGCGTGCTGACGTGCGGTCTCATCGTTTGCATCGTATGGTAGTCCGCAAGTGCAGTGTCGCTTTAACGTCTTAATCTTAAGTTTCTCGTCCTTAATATCCCCATTCTCAGGGTAAAAACCCAAAACCTCCTGAGCGAGTGCCTTCTTCGGAAGGGTATTAGGATCTCGATCGACCAAAACGCAACCCCCATAAAATTGTGACGTCCTGGAGCATCACAGTAGTCTCATCGTATGGTAGGTGAAATGTGTGGGTCTCCTAATGCCACCGCTCTATCAATGCTGTATTAGAGCATGATTGTACAACAGCATATCTGTATCAACAACTCGACCAAATCCGGCCAACTCCGAATAATGTAGAATACGTGGATTCTTAACGTTTTTAATAAATCTTCAAAAATATCCGTCATATCGTTTCGCCTTAAGTTGTTGCTCGTTCCCTTAAAACACTTCACGGGATTGATGCTTAGGCTGTAAAATCAATAGACTAGTGTCGTGCGGTCTAGGGTGAGGGGCTGCCGTAGGGGGCGATGAAGGAAATACAGCCATAAGCCTGGTATCAAGCGCAAATAAACAAAATTCTGTTAAAAATTTGATAAATTAAAACACAAAATTCACAATGTTCGTGAAATAGAAAAATGCTAATTTAAATATAAAATTAATATGACTGCAATACAAGCGCAACTCAAATTTATTCGCATTGTTTATAGTAGTACAAAAAATAAATAAACAAATATGCCACATTCTTAATTAAAAGAAATAAAAGATACAAAAAATGTACTAGAAAAAATGGGTCGATTATGGACATGACGCTGCATTGTGATCCGGTTGGTAACAGACATTGCATTTACATGGTGTATCATGATAGCGGTGATCCATTTTGTTTCGAATTCATGACGTTCTTTGTCGGCCCCGTGTCCTTTCTCTCAATCGTGTCACATCGTAGGCTAGTGCAAAATCAGGTGTCGTCCAATAAGCTTGGTGCCTAATGGGATGAAACTGGCCTGTCCATGTATGAAAATATGTGAAATTTATATAGACAGGTTCAACTAATTCAGCAGGCCTAATGCCCACCCACCTTTCGACATACGGCCATTACATGGGAACTTTAAAGATTCTTATTTGCCGCACATGCATGTGTGTGTTCGAAAATTCACCGTTTGGAGATTTTCACCTCTACTATGATAAATCCTCATAACCACTTCATATTTGCCCACGATGCTGTTGTACTTCATAACTGAATGACGTCGTGCCTTCTCCTCATTTACGGAATATTTATCTCATTGATACTTAGGGAGTGGAAAACTAGGATTTGATGCGATCTTCCTTTTTCTCTCCCACAATGTCACACTTTAGTTGAATGTGTGTTCCACGCATGCTTTGATTGCCAACAATCTAGTGCTGCGTAATATTTTGTTAAAATACTCGGCAACATTAGTTGATATGTGTCCCCACCTATACCTCTCGTCCTTGCAAAGCGCCTATTGATGCAGTTGAACAAATTCACCTATTAGCTATCGATGTGCCTCATTATTGATAGTTCCAATTTGCCTTATAAATTCATCATATTTTCTTTCTTGTCAGGCAGATCCGGTAGTCCACACAAGACCTTTCAATCTGAAAGAATATGCATAATTATATCATAAGTTCAATATGCAGTACAAACATTTTAACATCAACGTGAACTAAAAATATGTACTATAGAATTATCTTTCCTCTAGTTTTTAATTTTTTTTTTGTGAAATTAGCTTGGACATGGACCAAGCAGAATCTGTGGACTATATTGCCATCTGTCCAATTTTGCATGGCATTAATAATGCCCTTGTGCTGGTCAGAGATGATGCAAGTTTTTGAAACATTTTAAAAAATATACTGGCGTAGCTGCTACATAAACCATCCCCAATTGCGATTTGTTTCTTCGTTCACAAGGGCAAAAGCCAGCGACAGAAGTCGATTGTCATTATTGAAACCAATGGCAACTAGAAGTTTGGATTTATATGGCCCCTTCATGAATGTCTCATCTACGCAAACAACAGGTTTGAGGAACTTGAATGTTTCGATGGTAGGCCCAAAAGTCCAAAAGACATAGTAAAAAATGAGGCACTATGATGTGCTCTGCCAATTGACTTAGTGAAGAGACAACTATAGCCAGGGTTGGTCACTACTAATTCCTGCATGAATGCTGGTAACTGCACTATAGAAGTGGGCTAATCACCGTACACTAAGTCAATGAACTTTCGCCATGCATACCACGCCTTTTTGTACGTGATATCATAGCTGAACTTTTGCTTAACCTGTTGTTCTATTTCTTTGACCGGGAACAACAGACCATTACTTATGCGGTTCACAATGTATTCGGCGATGATCTGAGAGCTCAATTGTCAGTGATCGTTAGAGTTCGACAAGTGAACGCAACTATGCACATTCTGTAAAGTCACAATCATCCACTGTTGATGTGTGCTCCGAAGTGTAGCTCTCAGTTTAAAATTACATGAAGTGGTAGGGGTTCGATGTTTACAAATGACGTACCACGTACATGGACTTGCTTTCTCTAACTTTGTACTCCCTATTATACTTAATTGACCACAATCTGACAAGCTCGCTCAACATCGTCCTTTGTTTGCAAACAGTTGGCTCAGCTCTAGTTCTTGTGTCTACTCATTCCACATATTTAGACGCATGTAATTTCCGCAATTCATGGGCTCAAATGCCATCATTGCTTTGACACCTTCAATATTTCGCAACGATCCCATGGTTTCAGACATACTGTTTGTGTAAGGAATGCTAGGACCTACCTCGTCCATCTATCTTGTTTGATTCCCCGAATTCTCGTGCTCCGAATTATCGCTTTCTGGTTCTGGTTCAAAATTTTCATCATCTTGCATACCCGTTGAAGCACCCGTATAATAGTCGCCTATTGAAGCACCCATTTAATATTCGCCTGTTGAAGCACTCGTGTAATATTTTCCTGTTGAAGTACCCGTGTAATATTCTGCATCAGATGTGAAATGACCCGGAGATGGCGCCAAAGTATCATCAACCATCTGACTACTGCTAGGTTGGTCCACATGTCTACCCCCACGATGGCATCTACGGTGAGATGGATTGGGAGGCAACGGTATTGCTTTATATTTAGTAAAAAGGTTATCGTAACCCTCAGAAATCACTGGTAAGGAAGCCATACCTGCTATCGGATATGGTTCATATTCTGGCACACCTATACCCAAGCCGTATAGATTGGCATTAATTTGGTTCTCCTTTACCTCAATATATATTTCACATGGTGTTTGAGGCGACACTATTTGCTTCACATAATATAAATTATCGACATCATCGTCGTCGGTTATTGGTACACTCGTATAACTATACCCGCCAATATGACTTCATAACAGAAAATTTATATTACCAACTTCACCAGAGTGCCTTTGTATTGCGTTATATACTTTTTCAACCAATCCGCCAAACCCTACACGTTCACTGACTATTATCATTTTATTGCATCTCGGAGGATTGTAGGCCAACGATCCCCCATTGTCTACAATTTTTCCTCCCCAATACAGCTGAATAATCAGACTTTTGTCCATTGACAAAGCTTATCTATTACTGAAAATTAAAATATTTACAGTTAATATACTAATTATGCATCTGTAAGCTACACAATTAAAATTTTTAAATCACAAAACCAAAATCAAAACACTTATTTTGCCTATTTATTTCAATTAATACAAATCATAAAGATTAACTACAACATAATAACATTTATGGGCAAATAAATAAAAAAATTATTTTGGGCATGTGACATTAATATTATTCATGTAAAATAAACATTTTAAAATAAGAATTTTAACAAAATAAAGGCTAGTGCATATTTTTTACATAATACATGTTTTTTAACATAATTAATAATTGGTGGTAGGAAAATACACATTTTAAAATTAGCAAAAATAATTTTAACACAATACAATTACAATATTTCAACATTATAATGAACCCATTGTAAAATTTTAACATAATCCACTAATTTATTATACATAATAGTTTGCATATAAATAATTATCCATGCTAAAATATATATTTTCACATTACTATATAAACCCTTAATCTTAAATAAACTCTAATAATTTTAACAATATATAACATTTTATTATAATAATTTAACTATTATGTATAATACATGATTGCATATCTAATTATAAATGAAAAATAAACATATTTACGTGACTATACAAACTAATTTTTAACGTAATACAGTTACAATCATTTTAACATAATATTTTCTAACGTAATAATAAAGGATTTTTAACATTTTAGCATGTAATAACAAAAAATTATTATCCATAGGAATCCAAAATTTTCACATAACTAATTATCCGTGTAAAAATAATTATTTCAACATTACTATATAAACATAATCGTAACATAATGTAATCAAAATAACAAAATTAAATTAATTTTAAAATAATATTTTGAACGTATTAATAAAGACTTTTTAACATTTTAGCACGTAATAACAAATTTATTATCCATAATAATTCAAAATTTTCACATGACTAATTATCCCTGTAAAAATAGTTATTTCAACATTACTATATAAACTTAATCTTAACATAATATAATCACAATAGTAAAATTAAAATAATTTTAATATAATTTTTTTAACATAATAATAAAGGCTTTTTAACATTTTAACCCGTAATAACAGATTTATTATCTATAATAAAACAAAATTTTCACATAACTAATTATCCCTATACAAATACCTAAACCCTAAAATACTATATTATGCTTAATCTTAACATAGGATGATCACAATAACACAATTAACATAATTTTAACATAATATTTTTTGCTTAAAAATAAAGGCAATTTAATATTTTAACATAATCACTAATTTGTTATATAATAATCTAAAATGTTCACATAACTATTTGTCCAAGTAAAATTAAATATTTCAACATTACTTTATAAACTTAATCTTAATATAATATAATCACAATAATACAAATAAAATAACTTTCACATAATAATTTTAACGTAATAATAAAGGCCCTTAAATATTTTAACATAACGACTAATTTATTATCTATAATAATCTAAATTTTTACATAACTAATTATCCATGAAAAATTAAATATTTCAACATAAAATTAATCTTAATATAATATAATAACAATAACCCTAAAGCTAATAATTTTAACATAAGGACCAAAAAAGAATTTTCAGCAACTTAAAGGTGCTAACCCTAAAATTCCAGCAACTAAGGAGGGGACAAAATCAAAATTTTTGAAATATTTGACGAACAACAAATTAATTTCCAGCAACTTAATGAGACTAAATGAAAATTACAGCCACCAATGAAGGGTCAAAATCAAATTTCCAGCAACTTCAGGTTCAAAAAATTCAAATTTCAACAAAATGAATGGTGGAAAACAAAATTCCAGCAATAATATGCGTACCAATAGATGAAATTCCAGCAACAATAATGACAGAAAATGTTAAATTCAAAAATAATGTTACTAACTACACATAGTAAAATTGTACAAGCTTAAAGACTAAGGATTAATCTACAAATAATAGTAGTTCATATAAATATAAAACAAAATAATAAAAACTTCGGCCATATAAAAAAACTACCAATAACTACCAAAAGTTATTTACTAAGATAGTGTAGCAAAAGTTCCTACTGCAGGGATTACTGCCTATAATCACAATTTATTAATATCTAACAAAATTATTAAACCTAACTCTATTTATAAAATATTTAAATTGGTATTTGGAATACTAACCTTCAATGCCAAAATCCTATTGAATGTGAGAATTTCTAGCCGCTGCAACCCTCTTTTCTACTGATATTGCACTAGTTTTCCAACATTCCTTTCAACCCATAGCCTTCTGCAGCTTCAATTGCCTGCAAGATTAAACATTTTAGTTAGATGGCCGAGACAGAAAGAGAAAAAGAAATACAATGAGAACAAGAATCTTTCACTCACACCTCACACCTTATGGACGGAAATTAGAGAAAGATAAGTCACCAGGAACCAAATGATTTTGCAAGAGAGTAAGTGAAAGATAAGAAAGAAATAATCTACGAGTAAGTGAAAGAGAAGAAAGACATACTGCCAATGCACGCAGAAGTTGCTTAAGTCTGTGAATGAAGAAGATAGAAGGAAGGAATGGCACCAATTATAGAGCAATCCGGCTAGGCTTTTAGCAAATTATAAAAAAAAAAAAAACAACCACTTTTGGCTTTTTTGGTCAACAAAGCCATTACTTTCTCTGCATAGCATGGCTAGCAGAGCAGGCTTCATCAGCCTTCTGCATCCCATACATGCCAAGGTTGTAGAGAAGTAACGTTTAAAGCCAAATTCCTCGAACACAACTTTTTGCAATTTGAATTTATTGTGAGAGTCACCACACTATCCTTGTGTGGTGACTCTCACAATAAATTCAAATTGCAGAAACACCCCCAAAAGTAAAAAAAGGGGGGGGGGATTTGATGGCAATTAGGAACTTGATGTGAGAGTCACAACACTGTCCTTATGTGGTGACTCTCACAATAAATCCAAATTGCAAAATCCCCCCCCCCCCCCAAAATAAAAAAAAAAGAAAAAAAGGGAGGGCTAAGATGCAATTAGGGATTTAATGTGAGAGCCATTGCACAAGGCCCATGCATTGACTCTCGCATTAAATCCAAATTGCAAAAACCCCTCCAAAAAATAAACAAAAAAAAAAGAAAGAAAAGGGGGGCTAAGATGCAATTAGGGATTTAATGTGATAGTCACCGCACAAGAAACGTGGGGTGACTCTCACATTAAATCCTAATTGCTATCAAATCCCAAACTAAAAAAAAAAATAAAAAATTCTTGTAGGAGTCACCGCACAAGCTTTGTGCAGTGACTCTTACATTCAACTCCAAATTGCACAAAAGCCCCTTTTTGACACATATTGCACACATTTAAAAAAAAAAAAATTAGCAGTCGTCGCACACAGAGTGTGCGGTGACTATAAATAAGAACCCAAAAAAAGGGACCCCAAAATGGGGACTTTTTTTTTTTAAAATACCAATAATCAAAGAAAATTGCCTAGAAAAGCCCACTTCTTCCTTTTTTTTTTTTTTTTTTGAAAAAGGGATCATTTCACTTTACCCCTTGAGCGTTGGGGTAATTGTACTTTGTCCCCACAAACTCAAGAAATTGGCACTTTCACTAATGGTCAAACTACTTTACTATAAACAATATAAACACTGTTAATGGAAGTATATAAAAAGACCACTTTACCCTTAAGACGGGAAATAAAGCACTAGTTTTACAAAACTAATCAGATAGAAAGAGAAAAAAAAAATCCTCCTAGCAAGTAATCTAAATATGGTAAAATAACAAAGATAAGCAATTGAATTGGTAATATAATCTGATCAAAATTTTATTTGACTATAGAGTTTGTACAAGCTTCATCTGAACCTAAGAAAATAGAGAATATCTATACATCCCAAAATAACGACATTTTCACAAAAAATCTATTATCAAACAAAATATTTATAGAAAAAATTGGTCACATCGTTCTATTGACAAAGTTGCATTGGTAAACTTGCCACTAGTAAGAAAAATGATAAAATTTAAATACTACTAAAATTTTAAAAAATTACCAAATCTAAGTAGATGCTCAAAAATGTCAAATGTGACTTGAAAATTCAAAACATATGAAAAAGCTAGAGTCAACATTACCTAGTCGAGAGTCAAATTAAGGGCAAGATTTTGACTCTAAGTATCTATTTTATTTGTTTTAAAAATTAAAATTTAATGATCATGTCGTTAAGTATCTTCTTAATATTTGGTGATTTTGGAGGCTGTTTAGTGTTGATTTGAATTTTGTAATGTTTACAGGTGGCACATTTCTTAATATAACTTTTCCGTTAGAATTCTTTAGCAAGAATATTTATATAAGTTTTTTGTTTGATAAAACTGTTTTATGAAAATTTGTAATGTTTGGACGTTTCTAGATATTTGCAATTTTCTATATTCAAGCGCAGCCAAAACAAATTATGTTGCCACATGAAATTTCATATAATTGTACTGCCATATAAATGTTTCCTTCTTTTATTTTTAGCATATTCACGTAACTTGGTAGATTTTTAATATCTCTATTCGGCCTATTTTGTAAAATCATCACTTGATTTTCCACATTAGAGATAAATAAAGTGGTCTTCTCATTCCCTTATGTTAACTTGACAATTAGTTTAGGGGTAAACTGCCTTTTATTAAATTTTTTTGTTTGACTTCAACTAGGCAAAATGGAACTACCCCATGTTTAGGGGTAAAGTGAAATAACCCTTTAAACAATTGGGATTGCAATAGGTGGTTGTTATTGTTTTCCTTTTCTTTATTTTTCAAACATATATGTGGTTCTAAATTAAGCTAGGACACCCGAAAAGAACAAGGAGAGTGACCTTCATTATATTATACCTCTAGGGAATACATGCAAGTCTTAGCTTTGTTCGTTTGTGGGTTCTCCAACCGCCATATAGTTAAAAAAAGGAAAGTCACTTTCATCGCTTTCTCTCATCAAGAAAGTGCTTCTTTTCAATGATTCTATTTTCCATTTCCAGGAGGAAAAGAAAACAAAAGATATACCAAAGAAATTTATCCGATATTTTCCATCCATTAATTTCCAGCCACAAAGTAAACAAAAGTAACCTTATACATTTTGTATTATATGCATGTACTTCGTTGTCTATGCTGTATTATTATTATACCTTAAAAAGGCGAACCAACAAAATGATTTGACCAGTGTCTGTCTCCAGTGGATATGGAGTCTCCACTGAGCCACGAAGAAATCAAACTCCACTATATACAGCCTTTTTCGATCGGTTCCTCGTCCATGTTTGACTGCTATCTAGGTTGGCAAGTTTATGTCATGGTTCACCGTCGCGGATCGCGGTCGCGTCAGGGTCACGGTTGTTTCACATCCGTTGCGGTGCATCGACTGAATATCGGGTGATACGCACATTATAGTATATAAATTTTTTAAAACATTTAAAAAAATTACTAAAAATAAAAAATGCCATAACTAACACAATTATCAAATTAAATTTACTAAATACTTACATTGTCATATATAGTCACTTAATAGTCACTAATTATTTAAATAAAGTAATGTTGCATAACTGTAGACCTGTAACATTAGTAATAAATGATTTTAGAATCAATTTTATATGACATCACTTAAATATAATATAAAACCATTATATCTTAAATAATACAATAAAAATTATACAAAGGAAGTAGTAATGTTTACTTGAATACAAGAAAAGAAAGAGATACATATCAAATAATATTTACAAAATACAAAGACGTAAAGAAGCAAGCATTCTTACCATATTCTCAATAACAATTTCCATTATAAATTGATCAACTGTAATGCCCAAGTGATTGATCTCAAATTTCTAAAATAAAAAATAACAATAATAAATATCATTGAAATATTAAATTCAAGATGTATGGGTAGATGTTGAATTCTATCAAATATAGTAACAATATATTTTTACTTTCTTTACATATATCTTAATACCATGTAGAATGATGAGGAGATTCAGAATCATGCTCCTCTCTCTACCTATTATTGTAAGAATAAGGCATTTGTTGCACATCACCCATGAATATGTGTAACTACAGAGAGTTAGGTTATGTTTTCAGCACTTAATAAAATCTAGTGCTAAATGATAGTAACAGTCAAATGAGCACACCTAAAATTATAAACACCTAAGTTCACAAGAAAGAATGAAACTACGCTAGTTGCGACCTCCCTAGCTGACGCAAGATCCGATGGAGATGAACATACAATTGGCCCGTCATTGTACCTAAAAGGCATATGCTTCTTGCCTTTATGTGTATGACATGTGTTTAATAATTGCTACAATTTACAATATTGTTTGGTGGATCATTCTAGTATATGATTATTATTCTTTAACTTTTTGTTTTCCTTTTAGTAGGGAGAGTTGTGTTTACGTCTTTAAGTTTTTTGGTCCATAACAGTGCATATCGGATACATATCGCCGAAATCTCGACCGATATTCACCGATACGGTGTCATACTGTTCATATCGGTGAATATTGCCTATTTCTCGGTCATACGTATCCGATATAGTTCAAAAGATGATACGGGTAACGGTAGGCTCCGTTCCAGTTACAACTCGGGTGATATGTCGCAGACTCGGGTGATATGGCGAATCATGGTTTATGTGCAAACCTACTATTCTAGTCTGAAATGGTTGTAAAACCATATTTTCAGTTAATTACAACCAGAAGTCCTTGAAATTCCAGAGAAAATCCATTTCTGCCCCTGAACTTTTTGTCACCGAAATGCCTTCATTTGCATTTGGATGGCTCTCCTAAATATCACAAGTTTAAGTTTGCTGACTGAGTAAAGAGTACTTTATCATAAAAGAATAAATTTTTTAATTTTTTAGATCAAGACAAATATATATTATTAAGTCGTACAAACCAAGGAAGAATTGCACAAGTCATACAAACTAATGAATGCACAAGTCATACAAACTAAGGAAGAACGGCATCCTATCAACTTTTGCGAACCCATATACAATTGAGATGCAAATCAGCTCTGGTCAAAGATAAATTTGGAATATGTGCATGTGAAAGTTTCTTGCGATGAAACATTTTATAACTTCTGTATGTCCTGTGGAAGCCATTTTTCCTCCTTGGCTTAAAGCAGGAATTGTTACAGTCAATTTATTTAGAAATGGACGTTTCAGTATCACATATATTTAGAGAATTTGTATGAAAAATCTGAGTCCTAAAGAAGGAACCCAGCGAAATATGCTTCCAAACATGGAGGAAATGGCGTTGTTGTGTCCTTGTCTTGTTTAATCTGTGGTTCCCATTTTCTCGTAACAATCCTTCTTATTGTTTTTGCACAGAATTGTTTACTATTAAAAGATGTGTGATTATATGTTTCTTCTTAGATTTTGATTTATCTTATTTAGATTCTGTCATTCACAAAGGAACCTAATGTGTAGTTTTATCAAACTTAGAGAGTTCAAATTTAAAACAAAAAAAAAAAATTGGAGAGTTCATGATGCGGAGCATCTTAGAGGTGAATTTTGGACTAAAAAGAACTTGAAAAAGAAGAGAAAAAAGGCACAAAACCAGCAGTTCTTGGGTTTTTCAGTGGCAAGCAAGCAGGGACTTGTCGCGTGATAACTTGGCTAAGCTTTTCAAGGATTACACCACACCCATTGTTACAAGAAAGAGAGTAGCCGGTGGTCGAGGGTGTTCAGATGCACCCATGGCTGACAGTACTCTGCTCGCGGCTGCTGTATCGTATACTTAGCGATGGGATAAAGAAGGCACGACTTCCTTCACAAATGTCTGCAGCTAGTTAGCAGAATTTTTACGAACTTTTAATTAGTTATTATTAGTAGTTTCCTTATTCTATTGCAACTCTTTTGGGTATTCTTCTTAGTACAGGTTTATGCTAGTTTTAGGTCTATAAAAGGCTTTTGTAGCCTCGTTTTTTATGAGATCAAAGACTTTTGATACTATATTTCTTCGATTTAATAAAAGTTGAGAGTTATCTCTCATTTCTTAGAATCTCTTATTCAAACCCCAGAAATTCATTCGTGTAACTTATTCCTCTCATCGTGCGTTTTGCATTAGTTGATATTAGAGCAGCCTTTTCCTTCGTTGGTCACTGGCAATGAGAATCATGATGTTAATATCATTGATAGAGTCTGGAAGTTTTGAGCAACTGCCCAAATTCAAGCATTATACACCTGTCTAGATCGAGTAGAAGAAAATTTCGATGAGATCGTTGAGTTGCTATGAAGATTGCAAGGCAGGAGAGATCGTAATTGGCGAAATTAACATGATGTAGGATTAGTCTACGAGCGACGATTTAGCCATTAGTATCTAATACAACGCTACATAAGAAACACAGACCTACGAGTTCATAAGGATCGACAGCCTAATGAATTCAATTTGAAGGTTGATATCCAAAAAGTTGATTTCCTTGAGCATGAAGAGGATGAACATGAATACATATGTGACCCAGATGAAGAAGATGGGGAAGACAAACAAGCCTGTGTAATGGAGGAATTAATCCTGACACCAAAATAGCCTAATCAATCTCAAAGCCATCAATTGTCTATGCACAATTTACAAAATAGTTTTTCTTGTAGATTCCAAGTCTTCAAGACCACAAGTTGACAAGCAGGCGCAAACAACTTTCATTGAAGTTGAAGAAAAAGACATGTGCACTTGAGCCATAAGCATATTCCCATTGGCCAGTATTACATGTTGTAGTCACTAAAGAGCCTTTATAATTGAATGTTATTAACTCGAGGTCGAGTTGCTCTCAAGTGGGAGGAAATAATGCAGAGCATCTTAGAGGTGAATTTTGAACCAAGAAGAATTTGGAAAAGAAGGAAGAAAAGGTGCAAAACCAGCTGTCTTCGAGTTTTCTTTGGTGGCAAGCAAATAGGGACTTGTCACGATAAAAGATGCGCTCAGCTTTTCAATGATTACACCCACGGTTACAAGATAAAGAGTAGCAGCAGGTTGAGGGTGTTTAGACGCATCTATAACTGATATTTACTCTGCCTAAGGCTGGTGCATCGTACACTCAACCACGGATAAGGAAGACCAGCCATACCGACGGCTGGTTAGCAAAATTTTTATGAACTTTTAGATATTATTAATAGTTTTCTATTCTATTATAACTCTTTCAGGTATTTTTTTAGTACGAGTTTAGGTTAGATTTGAGTCTATAAAAGGCTTCTTTAGCCTCTTTTATTATGAGATCTTAGACTTTTAATGCTATCTTTCTTGGATTTAATAGAAATTGAGAGTTTTCTCTCATTTATTAGAATCTGTGATTCAAACTCCAGGAATTCTTTCTTATAGCTTGCCTCCCACCACGCATTCCATATCAGTTTAGATGAAATATGGACAACTTTCAGGGTCCAAATGCAATTGATCTTACTTATAGGCTCATGTTTGCATTATGGATTTCTTCATTTTCATGCACTGGTGCAATGGTATCTTCCTGCATGCATATATTCTAGATAGATAAGTTGACAACGGCAGATCACTACTTGCCTAAAGGCTAAAGCAAAAAAGGTTCACATTAAGAGAGATGGGGCTTACAAATTGGTGGAGGAGAACGAACCAACTATGCATGGCTGAGGAAATACCATCTAGAGTCCAAAAGCCAACGTTCCCACTCAAGAATATTAAAGAAGCCCCACTTCCTATTGTATCTTGAGATATTTGACATGCAAACTTCAAATTTTTTTATATTAAAGAATTCTCCCACTTGATTTTCTTTGTATTAAAGTTGTTTGAACGAACAAATTTTTAATTTAAAGCGTTAAATACATCCTTATAAAATATTCTTTATTTCCTCCCTACCTAGCCCACTGAAAAGTATCGGAACCAATCATGATGAGAAAATTGAGAAAGTATGAATTCCTATGAACTTTATAAAGCATCAATATATTGACAGAAGGAGCAATGATTCTCAGTCGTGTGCATATTTCGTCACCTTTGCCATCCTGGAGATCGTGAAATTCACGACTTTAATGACGAAATTCCATATGAAGATTTTTCAGGTAGTATGTGCTCTAATAGTACATTTATGTCTATGTAGAAATCTTCTTCATCAGCCCTGGCAATTTTGTCACAGCACGATAGTTTCTATATTTAAAACACGATACTCCTTATCTATCTTGGTAGGTTATCAAGTTAAGGCTTCCATGCTAATAGTGATATATTGCATATTATTATTATTAATTTGTTGCTTAGCTTAAATTTCAGAATTCTGCTTTATTTTCTTGCCGTTTTAGGTTAAAAGACAAATTGTGTTGTCTTTTATAGTCTTAGATAAATCGAGGCTAATTGTTTTTGTAAAATCATTTATCAATACTTATGGCATATGCTATAATGAATAGCTAGGTTGACCACGACAAATCCATTAACATAGAACACTCAACCATGCATACTGGACACGAATTTGAATAGACTACGTAAAATTACATAACAATTTGGTAAAATAAACACTTGTTGGACTCAAATTTGTAACTTTCAGTTTTTTGGTCGATAACCAGACCTTAAGACAGTCATCGACATAATTATGAGTTTTTTTTTTTTTTAAATAATCCCAATCCTTTTTATTTTTATTTTTCCATTAAGATCATACATTGTTATTGGAGATTATAGCAAACTTGTGAGCCAATACTTCAGCTACAAAACAACTATTAAAGAAACCTGCCATAAGGAAATATCCTGAAAGATAAGTCTTAAGAAAATATGGAATATTTTCTTTGTTGTGATGAATCTCTTAAGATGGAAATGTCTATGAATCCTAGACCTGTGGCCATCTGTATTGCATATAGACATGCCAAGACCTCCACCTACAATGCCGAACAAGCTTTCACCTGTGCACCTTTCTGGTGAATCTTCATTCCCCGTTGATAGCCTTAAGTTATGATTTAGTCTCAACTTACTAGATATTGTTGCTAACCGACGGGATGATGATCAAACGCAAACAAGTACTGTTCTAATTGTCTTATAAGATTTTATTTAGAACTGAGAATTCCAATTCCATCAATATAGATGATGGAAAAAGAACAAAAACTTTGAGAGAAGCCAAAATAATAGATGGATTGAGGAGCAATAAAAGTAGAGGGCAGAAAGTGAGTTGATAAGCAACCGACACTCAAGTGATTGTGGACCATTCATTGAATAATAACGAAACCAGTTTACAGAACAGAACCATTCCCTTTTCGCCCAGATAACAAACTGAAAGAACCTTCCCAACTGAGAAAGAAGAGAATATTTCGCTATTCGAATTTGCCTTTGCACCACAAAAAGATGCAAACCCTTTCTGAGAATATCATGAACGCAACCAAGTTTCCATTCCATGTTATCCATCCCTCTTTTCCTCGTATCAGCATCAAACAAAATTAAGATGCAGAAGTGAATTTCTTTCATGCCAGTCCAATATTTTTTCACTACAACTAACATATAAGTAATTATTTAGTAGCATAAGACTCGATGACTTAAGTTTCTTTTTCTTCTAAAGTTTGATGAACGTGAGAGATTCTTCCTTCTTTCTCTATCCTGAACTAAAGTTCTAAAATCGAATCACACTAGCTGGAAATACTGAATGTCATGGAAAATATATATGCTCATGCTGGCCAACTCACTCCATTCGCTGAAAGGTATGCCCTGGTCTTATAATTAAGACGAGAAACAAACTTCTTGATCATGGTATTCATAGATCATCGATAACACTAAAATCAGTGACTTTTTTTAAATAAGAGCTGTTCATTGAACATTCTAATTTTTTTTTCAAAAAAAAAAAAACATGATTGCAATACTACTTGAACAACATAATCTAATAAAAGAGTTGAAAATGAAATTAATTAGTTTAAGATCAGAAGGCATGACATATAGAAGGATTGGAGCTCCAGGAAATTATCAAAATTAATTGACGAGCCCTTAATGTCCATATATAATAATCTATGAAGCAAAGATATGAAATAAAAGAAAAGAAAAAAAATTTTCATGGTTTGGTTAGTATGACCTACGTTAATCGGCGAAAATGAACAAAATCTCACTACTATGAAGAAGAATACAAGCTTAAGTGAGCCAAAAGTCCAAAAATAAAGGTCAATAAGTCACAAGACCCAATAGGTTCCCACACTCAAATATAGTGTGGGTAGGATGAGCATAAAAAACATTGTGACTTGCCCAAATTGGGAGTACACCAAATAATACCCATCTAAATATAGGTATAATTGGGATTTAATCAGGAATCTCATGGGTTTGATAGTCCATTTTTTAAGTATTATTTAAATGATTTAAATTTACAAGTTTAAATATTTGATTGCCAAATATAATTTAAATGACACAAAATTATAAGTATACCTAATAATTTATTTATTTTGCTATCAAAAGAAATTACTATTGGGTATTTGGGTGGGACTAAAATGGGTGTAAAATGGGTTACACCCATTTTAGTCCCGTCCATATTAATCCCAAAACTAATATAGGACTGTTTGGGTATAACTCATATTTTACAGTCCCAATAAAATTTCGCCCAATCCCATCCCTCCCAATTGTCATCTCTATCCAAAATAGATAATACTAGAAAACTCAAGATATATAACTCAAATTATATTATAGCCCAAATACCTAAATAAAGATCTAGGTAAGCTATTAAGTTGTTCTTGAGTTGTTGTGCAAAATACCTAACCATAGCTACTTCAAGATACCAAGTGGAAAGAAAACTATTTCCATTGGCAATATGGGATGGGAGTCATACCACACCGCCATCAACACTCTAACAAATCTTCACCTTGACTTTTGTCCTACATGTACAAATAGTAGATATGCTATATCTTTTCCACACCCCCCCCCCCCAATAGGCAAAATTGTCAATAATAAAGTCCAAGCAATACTTAAACTTAGCAACTGGAAAAGGCTTCATAAACATGTCAAATAGATTGGTTGTAGTATTCATCTTCTGAATAGAGACTTTTCCTTCAGCAATAATTTCACAAATGTAATGATACTTAATGTCAATATGTTGTGTAGTCTGCTAATACATTTGGTCTCTAGTTAAGTGAATAGCACTTCAACTATCAATCACACCTTGATGTAGATTGAGCTCACCAAACAAATTTAGCCATGAAACTTCTTCAATTACCTTGCTTACAATCAAATATTCTGCCTTTGTAATAGACAATGCCCTAAAATGTTGTAAAGCAGCCAACTAACGACACAACTGCCAATATAAAATACATAACTTGTAAGTGATCCTCTTTTGTCAAGGTCTCCAGTATAGTCTGAGTACATAATACGTACTAATTTGCTACTATTATTCCAAACTCCAACAAGTGTTTGAAGTATTTAGCATCTAAGAATTCACTTTGCAACTTGCCTATATATCTTTCAAGGACAAGCCACATATTTGCTTAACGCACTGTCTGCTTTTGAAATGTCTAGACGTATACAGCCATCGCATACATAATAATATCAACTACATTAGAATATAGAAATCATGCCATATACTTTTCTTCTTCCTTGATAGCATGGTTCGTCGTCGCGGATCGCGGTCGTGTCGCGGTCGCGGTTGTTCCACATCCGTCGCGGTGTATCGACTAAATATCGGGTGATACGCACATTATAGTATATAAAAATTTTTAAAACATCTAAAAAAATTACTAAAAATAAAAAATACCATAACTAACACAATTATCAAATTAAATTTACTAAATACTTACATTGTCATATATAAGTCACTAATTATTTAAATAAAGTAATGTTGCATAACTGTAGACCTGTAACATTAAGTAATAAATGATTTTAGCATCAATTTTATATGACATCACTTAAATATAATAATAAAACCATTATATCTTAAATAATACAATAAAAATTATACAAAGGAAGTAGTAATGTTTACTTGAATACAAGAAAAGAAAGAGATACATATCAAATAATATTACAAAATACAAAGACATAAAGAAGCAAGCGTTCTTACCATATTCTCAATAACAATTTCCATCATAAATTGATCAACTGCAATGCCCAAGTGATTGATCTCAAATTTCTAAAATAAAAAATAACAATAATAAATATCATTGAAATATTAAATTCAAGATGTATGTGTAGATCTTGAATTCTATCAAATATAGTAACAATATATTTTTACTTTCTTTACATACCTCTTAATACTATGTAGAATGACGAGGAGGTTCAAAATCATGCTCATCTCTCTGCCTATTATTGTAAGAATAAGGCATTTGTTGCACAGCACCCATGAATATGTGTGACTACAGAGAGTTAGGTTATGTTTTCAGCACTTAATAAAATCTAGTGCTAAATGATAGTAACAGTCAAATGAGCACACCCAAAATTATGAACACCCAAGTCCACAAGAAAGAATGAAACTACGCCAGTTGCGACCTCCCCGGCTGACGCAAGATCCGATGGAGATGAACATACAATTGGCCCGTCATTGTACCTAAAAGGCATATGCTTCCTTGCCTTTATGTGTATGACATGTGTTTAATAATTGCTACAATTTACAATATTGTTTGGTGGATCATTCTAGTATATGATTATTATTCTTCAACTTTTTGTTTTCCTTTTAGTAGGGAGAGTTGTGTTTACGTCTTTAAGTTTTTTGGTCCATAACAGTGTATATCGGATACATATCGCTAAGATCTCGGTCGATATTCACCGATACGGTGTCATACTGTTCATATCGGTGGATATCGCCGATTTCTCAGTGATACGTATCCGATACAGTTCAAAAGATGATGCGGGTAATGGTAGGCTCCGTTCCAGTTACGACTCAGGCGATATATCGCGGACTCAGGTGATATGGTGAACCATGCTTGATAGTGCGTATTTAGTCGGTATTAATTGTGTGTTTTTCCATTATGTTTTAGTATTTTATTGTGTTTATGAGTTGATTCTACTTAGTTTTATGTTTTGTGTCGTTTATAGGTATTTTGGTGTATTTGGTGCAATTTGGAGCAGAAAACACAATTTCCCGAAGACTTTTGCTTGTAAGGCGTGGGCGCGCTATAGTTGGGAAACTAAGCTGTGAGATTAAAAGCAGAAACTTCCTATCGTAATTCACGCTGCATCTTTTCTGCGAGATTTTAGATGACCAGCAGATTTTTAGGAGTCTATTGTTATCTTTTGTCAATTAGAATCAATTACTTTATAGGAAAATATTATTAGTCAATTAGACTTCTATCTAAAAGGATACACTTCCTTTTGTGAGAGGATTCTAATTAGGATAGAAAAAGTAGGAATAGGTGAGAATAAAGGGAGAAACGACCTCTCAATCTAGACACTCTCTTTTTCTCTCCGGAGAGAAGCGGTCACTTTTCTTTACTCTTCGTAGTTTTGTTTTTCTCTACTTAGTTTCTTCTCCATGAGAAGA
The DNA here is from genome assembly GCA_024721245.1 of Mitragyna speciosa. Classification (NCBI taxonomy): domain Eukaryota; kingdom Viridiplantae; phylum Streptophyta; class Magnoliopsida; order Gentianales; family Rubiaceae; genus Mitragyna; species Mitragyna speciosa. The sequence goes on along the minus strand of CM045554.1, from coordinate 9,439,726 downwards.
AATAAAGTACTTTTCTGGTCAAGGGAATATTGAAGAATTGGTTCTACAAACTGTGAGATCGAATTTATTTTAATTGTTTCTTATAATTATTGGTATTTGTATATCTTTTGGTTTTAGCGCTTAGGATTATTGTGTTAGATTAAATATTACTGGCCAGATATTTAATTCTACTATATAATCCTCTGTCATTCAAAATAGTTGAATCCGTAATTGTTTAATAATTTTGATACTTGGGACAATTAGTTTGAGAGATATACAATCTAATTTAAATGAACCCTTGTAGGTGTTTGTTGATTAGAACTGGGCTTTTCTAATTTGTATTGCAATTGTGAGATTAAATTCAATGGTTGTATGTAGGTTGTCTTTCAATTAGGAAGGTAATTAACGGTTGTACCTTAATTACCGAAACGGTAAGGAAGAGTTGGATGTTAGATTGTATCAACAACTATAACCAATTTATCAGTAATTGCTAGAATTCATCCTTGCATTAGTGATTGGTCGAATGAACCACTTCCGATATCATTTCTTTGGCTTGAACTTTCTCAACCTTGACTTCCTTTAATTTATTTTCTAAAATTTTGTTTATTCTAGTTTGCTTAGTCAATTTTAGTTATTCCAAAACCCCTCATATTTTGGTGACAGTGACATAAGTAAACAAACCAATCCCTGAGGAGACGATCCTACTCATCGCTATACTCGAAAATCATCTTTTATTGAGTAGGTTTTTAATATTAATTTTTTTGCGGTTGATACCTGTCCAAAATTTTGACACCGTTGCTGAGGATGGGCATCTTGATTTATTCATTTGATTATCCTTCTAAGATTGTTAATGAGGTAAGTGATTTTTCCTTTGAAAAATCAAATGCTGAGCTAACTAATATAATTCGTCAATTGGATGTAGGTGGATTTTTGAGGCAACCCCAGAGAGATTATGGCTCTTATGCAGCCATGTTTGATCATTATGCAGACATGTGCAATCCAGAATGGAGGGATCATACAGGTTTTAGCTATGAGAATCCCCATGTGTATCAGCCAACATGGGATCATCACCAAAGCCTCCAATAGTACAATCTTCCATATTCTCCTACTCTACAAATGGTCCCAAATTCTAATTCTGGTATGTCTTTGGAGGATATAGAAGAAGGTCAACTCAAAGTCCAGCAAATAGCAAAAGATAAATTCCAATGCCAGCAAAATATAGAAGTCCAATTTCAAAATTCGTCTAATCAAATAGGACGGATAACAACTTCACTCTATCGTTTGGTGCAAAGGTGGGAACAATCATCTCTCCAAATGATTGAAGAAACAGAGGAGGATGCAAACACCATCAGTTTAGGGACTGATAAGAAGATTGAGATGTCCAAAAAGATGTCCCACATACCATCAAAAGAAGAAGAAGAGGCAATCATAATTGAAAATTCAACAATTTATAACGGTAGAGAGGAGGCTATAGATGAGATGCCCCCAAAACCGTTGAAAGATGAAGAGGAAAATGTTGATGTTGAAGTGCCTACACTGCAGGAGATTTTCAAACTTAACAGCATAAAGATTACCATCAACAAACATCTTGAGAAAGAGACTAATGAGTTGACTTTGAATCAAGAGTTAGAGCAATATGTTGAAAATTTTAATGTTCAATCCGAGTTTCAACATTCAGGTAAAGTGTTTTGTTTTATTTTACCAATTTCTAATGAGAAACCTTTACCATTTTTTTTTGCAAGCAACAACTCTATTTTTGAAGGCCCTCTATGAATTTATGAAGAATTTTGACATAATGATCGATGGATGGGGAGAACATAGATTGGTGCAATTCCAAGAGCTTGGGTATTTGTTTGATCCTGGTGGATAGAGAAGCTACGTCTAGCCAAAGACGTTAAAGAAAAGCGCTATTGAGAGGCAACCCAATTTATTTATTTTGTTTTATGTTATTCTTGTTATTTTTAAGTTGTTTTAAGTTTAAGTATTAAAGTCTAATTGTTTTTGTATTGATAGAAGACTCTTTTCAATAGGATGTGCCACGTCCTATAACTAGTGCTTTAAAAGATCAAAGTTTGAGAAGTCAGAAGATTTTGCTATATGAAGCGTGGCCATGTCCTACATTCAGTAATTGGCGAGCAATCGAAGGCAGAAGATTAAATTTTACAAGACGTGCCCACGCCTTATAGATGCCTCTCAATGAAGCCTCTCAATGAAAATTTGGAGTAAAAGACAAGAGACTTTAATCTGTATAGTGTGGTCACACCTTACCATCAATTCTCCAGAGGCCAGAATGTGGAAAAAGTTAGAAGAAGACATTTTGGGATACAACGTGCCCATCTTTTAAATCTAGAAGTCTTTTGTGAATTGGTTCTACAAGAAAAAGAGAACGAGAGAGAATCTCTATTTTCTTATTTTCCTTATATGTCGTATTTTCCTATTTTTGCTATTTTCTGACTTCCCTTTTCTCTTTCTTTACTTATTTCTCTTATTTCTCTTTCTTTTCTCTCTCACTCACTGCATCATCACTCCCTTCCCCCAACCCATCATTTCTCTTTGTATCCCTCATCTTTGTAAAATTGCCACCCAGTTTCTCCCTCTTTCTTTTTCTCTATCAACCAATACCGCTTCCACCATCTCTCTCTTCTCTCAAATCGCAATATCCTAATACCCACTTCCCTATCTCAACCGAACCACCCTTTTCCCACCTCTCTTTCTCTCTCTTCCCTCTCTCTTTCCTTCTCTAACCCATCACCCTCCCTCTCTCTTTCTCTCTGCTTACTGCTTGTTTCATACTCATGGTTGACTATTGCTTACATCCGGTTGATTGTTTGACGGAGGAACATTCATGATTGGTGATTAGTTCAATTTTGGGTGGTTGATAGATGCATATTGTGATTATTTCTTTAAGGCTACTAATTTGTGTTTTGTCTAGATTACTTATGGCTTATAGTAACACCAATGTGATGAAACGGTAGTCCAAAGTTTCCTCCAAAAAGGAGTCCATGGCTCTCGTTGGCTTCACTTCATTCTCCCAGTGCTAAGTTGTCTTTTCAAGGAAGTCCCCTTTGTCTTGTGCTATTATTTTTCTACATTAGGGACAATGTAGAGTCTAGATGTGGGGGAGGATTTGTGCGTTTGCTTCATGTTTGGTGTTAATGTGTCTAATTAGTTTATGTGTTATTTTTGTGCTTTCTTTAATTGTAGTAGAATTTTTTTCTTTTTCTTTTTTGTGACAATCTTGTCTTTCTATTTTCTCAATAAGAGACAAGCATGATTAGTATGGTTTTCATTGCTAGTATGAGTATTGCATTGATTTCTTAACAATGGATTGAAATCTTAGCATACAAAATTTAACTAAAAAATAGCCACTTGTGAGTTTTTGAGCATTATGAGCATTTCATTCAAAAATTGCTCTATTTTCTTTTGATGAGTGATCATCACACATGGATGTGACATTTTAGAACTTGCTTTGTTATGCATGTCAAGATCACATCTTTATGAAATTTGGTGCATTAAAATGACAAGAGCAATTAGGTTTAGCCCCTTTTGACTCTCTAAATACCTACCCTTATATGATACCACTAGTGAACTCTTTTGAGCCTTAGCCTTTTCTTCTTTGACGAGTCACTAAAATTTAACCAAAACCTATTGTTTTAACTTTCTCTTCCAACCTTGTGTCAAAGAAGTGTCTTGATTTCATTGCATGAAAAATTACAAGCCTCATTGCAATGTTGATTGAAGAAAGCGAATATTGACAAGTACAAGTATCTTGATGTTATTTATGTTCATGTTCAAAAAAATAGAAAATTAAAAAAGAAAAAAATCAAAAAAAGAAAAAAAATGAAAAAGTGAAAAGAAAGAAAAAAAATATTTGTGAAGTGATGTGTACATATGTGTTGTTTAGTGATGTTGGGAAAAAAGCCTAAACGAATTTGTACTTGTCTAGTTTGCTCAGGTTATTTATTATATGAGGCAATGAAATAAGTGAATATAGTTGTGATCATGCACCAAATTTAAGCATTCTTTTTGACACTCATTCACACCTAAATTTTCCCTTTTATCTGCTCTTTGACCCTAGCCTTGTTACAACCTTGTTAAAAGATCCTTAGATTTTTGCAGTAAATTTTTGTTCAAGTGGTGGAGATGTGATATATTAGCAAGCATATGGTAATGTCATTCCATGATGTTGATATGAGAGTAAATGGCCCTTGAGACACTTTTGAGTGCATAGACTGAAATTCGGGAGGAAGTCGCTGAATCTTGTACATTCTGGGTTATGAGAAATTATTGGGGAAAATATGTTATTCATGCTAGTATTTGAAATTTTGCTGAGAAATGCTTGTTTATCATGTTTGAGGAATGCTTGAGGACAAGAATTGTTTAGGTGTGGGGGCATTTGATAGTGCATATTTAGTCGGTATTAATTGTGTGTTTTTCCATTATGTTTTGTGTCGTTTATAGGTATTTTGGTGTATTTGGTACAATTTGGAGCAAAAAAGACAATTTCCCAAAGACTTTTGCTTGTAAAGCGTGTGCGCGCTGTAGTTGGAAAACTAAGCTGTAGGATTAAAAGCAGAAACTTCCTATTGTAACTCAAGCTGCATCTTTTGTGCAAGATTTTAGATGACTAGCAGATTTTTAGGAGTCTATTGTTATGTTTTGCCAATTAGAATCAATTAGCTTTGTAGGAAAATATTATTAGTCAATTTGACTTCTATCTAAAGAGATACACTTCCTTTTGTGATAGGATTCTAATTAGGATAGAAAAAGTAGGAATAGGTGAGAATAAAGGGAGGAACAACCTCTCAATCTAGACACTCTCTCGTTCTCTCCTCTTGGAGAGAAGTGATCTCTTTTCTTTACTCTTCGTAGTTCTGTTTTTCTCTTATTAGTTTCTTCTCCATGAGAAGAAACTAAAGTACTTTTCTAGTCAAGGGAATATTGATGAATTGGTTCTACATACTATGAGATCGAATTTATTTTAATTGTCTCTTTCAATTATTGGCATTTGTATATCTTTTGGTTTTAACGTTAGGATTATTGTGTTAGATTAAATATTACTGGTCAGATATTTTAATTCTACCATATAATTCTCTGTCATTCAAAATAGTTGAATCCTCCGTAATTGTTTAATTATTTTGATACTTGGGACAATTAATTTGAGAGATATACAATCTAATTTAAAAGAACCCTTGTCTGTGTTTGTTGATTTGAATTGGGCTTCTCTAATTTGTATTGTAATTGTGAGATTAAATTCTATGGTTGTACATAGGTTGTCTCTCAACTAGGAAAGTAATTAACGGTTGTACCTTAACTGCTGACGGTAAGGAAGAGTTGGTTGTTAGATTGTATCAACAGCTATAACCAATTTATCATTAATTGCTAGAATTCATCCTTGCATCAGTGATCGGTCGAATGAACCAATTTTGATATCATTCCTTTGGCTAGAGCTTTCTCAACTTTGACTTCCTTTAATTTATTTTCTGAAATTTTGTTTATTCTAGTTTGCTTAGTTAATTTTAGTTATCCCAAAACCCCTCATATTTTGGTGACAGTGACATAAGTAAACAAACCAATTCCTGAGGAGACTGACTCTACTCATCACTATACTTGAAAATCATTTTTTATTGAGTAGATTTTTAATATTAATTTTTGTACGGTTGACACCCGTCCATTCCTCTATTTATGGTGATTGTGTAGTTAAAGGTCTAAAATGACTAGCAAGAGGAATACTCATTGGTTTAATATATTGCATGTCAAACCTCTCCAAGACTTCTCAATGTAAAATTTCTATGCAAGCACCTTTCTCTTAATTTCTATGCCAAGTATCTTCTCGTTGTTCCCAAATCTTTCATCTCAAATTCACTACTCAACTGTGTCTCAAATCCTTGGCAGCAATGAGCATGTCATTAATATATAGCAATAAATAAATGAAAAAAATCCATCATTTAACTTCTAGAAACAAACATAGCTATTATACATGCTCCGTGAATAACAATGACCCAATATGAAAGAATCAAACATCTTACACCATTGTCTTGGAGATTGCTTCAATGTACACAAGGACTTTTTTTCCAACAAATCAATATGGTCGTCATTTCCTTCAATTTCAAATCTCTTAGGTTGTTTCACATATATTTGTTTTTCAAATTCACCATGTAATATTGTCGTCTTTACATCAAGTTGACAATCGGTCTTTGCAACTAATCATGCTTTATACTTTACATTTTCTTTTTGAAGACCTATTTACAATTGACAATTTTGGTTTCTAAATATGGCTTCACAAGAACCCAAGTACCATTTTTACAGAGAAGTTCAATCTCTTCATTCATAGCAATCAACCACAGCTAAATTAATACTTGAAACTAGGGCTGTATACTAACTGTATCGAACCAAACTTTGGAGCTGTTGAGCTGGATTCGAAAATTTGAACTCGGATTTGGATTCAAGTTCGAGTTCGATACGAGTTTAAAATCAAGGCTCGACTTCAATTCAAGTTTGTACTCGATAGGTGCGAGTTCGATTCAAAAGATCAAGTTTTTTTTTTTGGTATTATTTTAAAAATTTTTTGTATTAACTTTTTTATTTCTTTAAATTTTTTCATTAATTTATTAATAAAAATATATTTTATATAATATATATTATTTTATATAAAATAATGATTATATACTAAATAAAAAATTATTAAAAAATTTCGAGCCTTATTGAGCCAAACTTGAGCCGAATATATGTGAGCTCGAATTCGATTCGATGATATAATCTAATCTTGTTTTGTATTCGAGCTCGATTCGAGCTCGTAAAAATTTGAACCTGAATCGAGCTCTTAAAAATCGAACCCAAACTATTCATTAAGGGCTCGATTTGTTTACAGCCCTACTTGAAACTGTCTCTGCATATGCAGATGGTTTACCAATTTTTACAATTTTTTGTGCAACTAACAAAACATATGGAAATTTGTACATTTTTCTAGTTGTCAAATTTCCTTAATTGGCTTGTCTCTGACATGGAATACTGCTCCTATTCAGGTTCATTTTCAACTGGCTTGATTGTCGCAATTGGATCTGGCTGAGTTGTTAAAGAACTCAGCTAAGACAAACTAGAATTTTGCCAATTTCAACCTCCACTTTGCTCCCCTATGCTATCCTCTTTATGTGTATAACAAGAACATGAATGCTTCTTTTGAGGATGCAAATAGAAGATTCGTCAAAAGTAAGATCTTTGCTAAACATCACTTTTACTTCTATTATAACACTATAAATTTGGGTGATTTGAGACCATGACATTGATGTGTGAAATGAAGTCTATGCAAATATGCAATCAAATAATTCAAAAACACACACAAACAAGTAATAAAATTAACCTAATAACCATTTTATGTTAAGCGGTCATTCATAGCAAGGGAAATTTTAAGATCAATCCCACAGGGAAATAATACGTTGCAATTACCAAAGCTAATAACTCACTCTATCATCTAAAAGATCAAACTTTGGAGTGATAGAAAATGAAAATAAACTTAACTTAACATTTAGTAAATCAACTTCTAGCAAATAAACAATGAAGAAACTTGTGGAAACTAAGTTATCCAAGGTCAAGAATCCACTAAACATAAAAAATATGAGTTAAGAATATGACCTCTATTTATTTTCACCTTTATTTAGGATTCAATTCTGTTTATACTCAAAACAATATTCCTCCAGGAATAGACTACTAACACTAAAGCTATTTTGATAGGATTCCAATGATGCCTATACAAGTCACACGTGCTAATCATGGAGTTATTGATCAAGTAGCTCGATGCAAGCTTGAGGAGACATTTATGTTGTATGCAAGCTGTCCAAGGGTTGTCCGTGAGTTTATGCTTGAGCTGGGACTTGGAGATTATATTGAACAGTTTGGACATTTGGGCCACAATATGATCTTTTAGTTGTGGATCAAGAGTACATATAAAGATGGATTTAGTAGAGCTACGTAAGCTATCCAGCCTATTCAAGTAGTCCATGAGGTGTACCTAGGCTTAAGGCACTTGTGGAGGTCCAATGGATCGTGTTTGAGGGGCTTGAGAATTGTTCAGCCCAAGGCCACTAAACATGGCGTGAACAGTGATTTTTGGAAGCTTTTAAGTGTTTAAGTTTATGTTTTAATAGGTTACTTTGAGTACAAGTTGTAATCTTTAGTAGTTACCGTTTGTGATAGATTACAACTATTGTTTAAGTTAGTTTCTAAGTAGTCTTTTATTTCCTTATTCTCACTTTTTGTACCCTATATAAGGGTTGCTACTGTTCATCAGAATTTATGTGATTTTTGAGTTAATAAAATTATGTGTTTTCTCGTGAAGAGATTGCTCTTAGTTCTTTGGTGATTAAGAACTATCGTTGTTTCTTAACGAAGAGATTTTCTTAAGTTTCAAGTTTCTAGCTTAGAGTTTGTTCAATTGGTTTTTTTTTAGTCTTTTAGGTTTGTCCGCTAGGAATCTAATCCACAAGTTGATTAGCGGTCTAGAGCAAATTTTAAGGGGACGATATTCAACGAGATTGGATAATCTTCAAAGCAACCAATTCGTGATTCTTGGAGGCTTTGGACAGGTTTCAAAAGAGTCAAGCATTCGAGTTGTTCAACCTATTTTCAAGGCATTCTTGGTCTCACGCAACTGTGTGCGTATCATATTTCCATAGTCAAGACGTGCAAGTGTTAGTTAATTAAATACATGAATTTTGGCTAAAACCTTAATCCACTTATGAGTATCACTATTTCTATGTGTCTATTACATAAGTTTCAACTTGTCAAATGTCTTTGGCTGTGGTTTCAAAAGCAACTTCGTGTAAAACATTATCAGAGAGATTTAATATATTATATGAGCTAGCCTTCTTGTCAAGATCAGCAAACTCCTCATCTAACATTTTCTTTGACTTTTTCTCCTTCTTGAGTAGCGCTATGTCCACTCCATCCTGGATTAAAGGGGACTTCCTTTTAACCTACCATACACCAAAATTGACAGTCCAGTCAAACTTTTCAACATACACATTTGTTACCATGATATTGATTGTCAAAACTAGACTTAGGGTCAAACATCTGATATTAGTTTGCTAGGATCAAAGCCCCAAAAATTTATCAAAGTCAATTGACAAGCCGCCCCAGGAATTTATCAAAATTAATTGACAATTCCTTAATAGCTCTAACGAATATAATAATAATCTATGAAGAAAAATGTAAAACAAAAAGAGTTACTAAGAATTTGCATAGTTCGGGAGCAAAATCTCACTAACATGAACAAGAGTACAAGTTTAGGAGAATACTCCAAATGTCCAAGAGAGATAATACAATAAAATTCAAGATAACCCAAATTATACAAAACTTGAATATCTAAATAAATATCTAGAATAGCTATTGAGTTGTTCTTGAGTTGTTGGGTAAAATCCCCAATTATAGCTTCCTTTTATGGATACCTAATGGAAAGAAAACTCTTTCCATTAGCGAAATGGGAGGGGAGTTATCCTACACTACCATCGCCAACAATACATACAAACGTTAAAAAAACAACATTAAATACTTAAGTGGAAAACAAAGAAAGGGACAAGATGGACCTTTTACAAGAAAGCATCATCTACTTTTGTTTTTTAGATAAGAATTGTGTGTATCTTAATTAATTATTTATTCTTCTACTCGAATGAATCGATTTTTTTATACAACCATGACCATTATTTTTTACTTTCTTGAGTGTAATCTTCCAAGTTGTTGGAAAGAAAGCGAAAAATCCTATTTAGGGTTCCTTTTTTTCTTTTTTTGATAATGAACTATCCATAAAATCCTACTTATTGTTTCTTTTGTTCTTTTTTTGATAATGAACTATCCAGACTTTAGAACCCTCATGATAACAACCATGCACTTAAATATTTCTTTTTTTTTATATCGTCTGATCAAGGGAAATAATAATTGGACTCCATGAGTAGAGAATAATTCAAAAATGAATATCTATTTCATACTATCGAAGAAAACCTTTGAATTTTTTTAATAAATAATATAGTATTCTATCTTTCAATAGTACTATAGTATTTGGGATAATTACAAAAACCTCTCCTGAGGTTTTTGACAATCACACCTGGCACCCCTGACTTTTAAAAAATTACCCTAACCTCCTTGGCCAACTAAAATGACTATAATGACCCTCGAATTATCATATTTTTCCCTCTCTATCCCTTCCTGCAATCACAACCAGCCACCTATTAAGGGCTTTAAATTTTTTAAAAATTTTCTAATATAATATATTATTTTTATTATTATATATGAAATGATTTGTGAATCTAGGGTTTGGAAGTTACAAAGCTACTAATACATAATTGGTTTTGGGTAAATATATTTGGGTGTCTCGCTAAATAATATTTATGAATTTTGCCTCTATAATCAGGTTGCTCATGGTGGTGGTGGTGACTAATGAAAATGGAGTTAGTGTAATATGGTGGTGGTGGTTGTTATTCAAGTGGTAAAAACAAAATAAATTTTTTGTTTTTATTTTCCTGATCATTTGTTAGTGGTGTACTGGTGTTGATGAGATTGTTTTGTGGTTGCTAGTGGCAGTGTTCATTAAGTTGGTGACAGTAGTTCAAATGATAAGGAAAATAATATTTCTTTTTTGTTTTTCGATTAAGAAGGGAAATTTTAGATTTTCATTTAAAATTTATGTTGACAGGGGAGGTTTTGTTATTAAAATAGTAAATGCAAGGGAAGTTTGTGTAATATTTGAAAATTGATGAGTGTTAAGTGAAATTGTCAAAAACCTCAGTAGTGGTTTCTGTAATTATCCCGTAGTAGTTTGAGCCCCTAAATAGGAAGAACTTGCCAGAACACTTTATTAAACATGATATATACTCAAATTTACATATTACTTTTGCAATAAGAGTGTGAAAGATTGCACCTAGAATCCATCAGCCACATACAATGAAGCATTATACTGTAGCATAAGCTGCACATCTACCTTTCATTATCTTTTTGTTAGCACTCATATCATACATTATCTCAAAACAAAAATGCGAGAAAGACAAGCTTTTCATTTTTTTTTGGTCACATCTTTCGCTTATAATTATGATCAATAAATGTTTGATTTAATATCAATCTCAATTGATTCTTTCCAATTTTCTTCTCTTTTTTAACAGGTGATAAGCGCCATGCAGAATAATAGAAGGCCTGGTCTAGCCAAAGGGAACTGATGACCAGTTTGAAAAACTCCTTTGTTTTGTACCCTATTAGCCCAATTCAGCAACAAAGATTCACACGAAGCTTTACAAAAGCTCATGAGAATTGATCTCATGGACCATTTTGGTTCTCATTTTGGGTTACTCAAGTAACAAGTTGCCCTTTCGAGAAAGAGGTTTATTCTTTCTTGATGGATAACATATATTCAATGGAGTTGCCCACTTGGCAAGAAGATGACAAGGGAGATTCAAGACTTGCAACAAGCCACCTGTCGCTCCTCGAAAAATCCGCACGCGGAAGATTAGTGACTGTCGTACCCCGAAAAAACAATCCAATCCGGTGACCCTTTTCAAAAAAAAAGTTTTGGAAAAATTGTGCTTGTGTCAAAAAAAGTTGATTTTTTAGTGAAAAAATGTAGTTTTGGAGAAAATGGTATTTTGAAAAGTAAAAGAAGGTCGGGACTAAAAAGTGCGACAGTGTTGGCCAAATAGTTTGGAAAGTGGTTTTTTGTTAAAAAATGGAGTCGCCACTTGTTATTGAGTTAAGGTGTATCAAGTAACCCAAAATATCATTTAGCAAGACAATAAAATTTTAAAAAAATATTTTAAAATTCTTTTCTGACTTCGGTCTACGAAAAACAAGAGAAAAAGATCCAGGAGTCACATTTGAAGAAAGGGAAGGCAAATGCTCGTACCTAAGGCACCCTTTCAACTTAGCTGAAACTAGACCTAAATTCTATCACATTTGGATGTATCTAAATGGATGCAAGTCCTAATCCTAGTGTGGGTATCGGGAGGGTTGGAATGTCCCGTCGAGACTTGATTAGAATTATTGCATTAATTGCAAAACTCAAGGTGAGATCTCGAGGAAATTACGAGTGTGAATGCAGAATGGGATGCAAAAAGAAGAGAAAATAGTAATATAGATAGTAAGTGATCAAAGAAAGTGGATATGTAACATAATAGGTACAAGAAACTAAGAAACTTATGACTGATTGTTCCTTACTCACGGAGGAGGGAACGGCATGTTATGCCACCCCTTCCCGCGTAAGTAGGCAACTATTTCTAGTCAAATCATACAAATGACCTAAACTCAATGTGAAATGCAATCTAGATGTCATGCATTGAAAATGTGTAAAAAAATAGTTAATGGTAATAACAAATATACAAAAATCATGCAAAATGAAAAATTCTTAAAAAATAGTGTGTGAAATGATATGAAATACACACAAAGAGTGAAACTAATGCTAAAATGACCTAAAGGTATAGCGTTGGACTATCCCTTTCTAGGGATTCTCACTTAGCGGGGAAGCGGCAAAACCACAACTAGCGTTGGACTAGTGTGATGACGAATTAATAAAACTAATAAAGCATGAATCAAAATGATAAAACGTGAATCAAAAGCAAGTAAACATATAAAGACACATAAGAGCATGTAGGAGCATATAATATATAGGCATAATATCTAGATGCAAAAAATCTCAGGATTACAAATAAGCAATAAAACAAATAAACACACAAAAGCACATAAGCCCTAATTACTACATCGGGAGGATTTAGCTACAATTTTTTAAGGGGGAAAGCTAAAAATGACCTATCTATTACACTTACTATCTAAACACACAAATATTTGTAAAAAATACGAAAGAAAAGTAATCTAACTATTACATCGGCTATCTAGATATGAAATAGGCCAAAAAAAATTGCAATCTATTCTATTACATTTTCACTTAATAAAATTCGTAACTAAATAGCATAAAAATAAAAATAAATAAATACACAAAAAGCATGTAAACATAAGAAACATTCAAAGAAAATGCATAAAAAAATCACATACGAGCACATTGGAGCACGTAAAGGAGCAATTTAAAAGTAACGAAAATACCTTTTCTCAAAGACTGGTACTTGTGATTAGTATATAATGTCCTGCGTTTGGACTACCAAATAATTTGGTTTAAGCATTTTGAGCCTGTGGTTTAAAGCTCAAAAGTTATTGGGCTAGTCCAGACGCGGGATGTTACAAATGGTATTAGAGTGAACCTCGTGTGGTCTCTACAGGGGGTGAGACTGGGCCTATGGTATTTGGGCCGCGACTACACAAGGAAGTGAAGGAACTAAGTGCTGTGTGGGGCTAAGTGCTACGTCAACTTAAGGGCAGAAGCCACCTCTAGAGCCCGTACGAGCCACCTCTAGAATCCAACACAATCGAGTAGACAGTCCAGATATGAATTGGGCTTTGCGATGATGCAAAGTCCCACATCGGTGGGAGAAAGAAAAAGTAATTAGTTTATAATGTCCTGCATTTGAGTTGCTAAATAACTTGATTTAAGCATTTTGAGCTCGTGGTTTAAAGTTTAAAAGTTATTGAGTCAGCCCAGACGCGGGATGTTACATTACTAATGCTTAAAAACACAATGAAACACGTTAACATATCACGATATAAATGAATGAAAATATAAAATATGTAAGTATTTGGCAAATTGGGATAAAAACGTAAATTCTAACAACTAAGGGGACTACAAGTAAATTTCTAGAAAGGCTTAAGGAATAAAATTAGAAATTCACGTAAGTCTAGGGGGGTAAAAGTTCAAAGTTGAAGTAAATTGGGGATTGAAACACTAAATTCCAGCAAACTAAGATGAAAAACATAATTTACAGCAAGTACAAAGGGCAAAAAACATAATTTCAATGAGCTTGGGGTTGATAATGTAATTTCTAACAATGTTAGTGGGGTAAAAGTATAAATTACAACAACATATGTACTAAAACACAACTTTCGGCAACAATATGGAGTTAGAAAAAACTCAATTCCAGTAGCAATAATAACTAAAAAATACAAATCTCAGCAATTTTTATGGGCTAAATGGAAATTTTAGTAGCAATAGAGGAATAGTTCATAAAATTCAGCAAGCTAGAAGAGTTAATTTAAAATTCCAAGAAGGCTTAATGACTTAGAATGAAGTTGAAAAATGAAAATTCCAGTAATAATATGGGCTCAAAAAATGAAATTCCAGCAATTATGAAGACTAGGAATGAATTCTTCAACAACTAGAAAGGGTTAAAATATAAATTCTAGCAACTATATGAACAAATAATTTGATGCGATCTGGCTCGAGACCTCTCATTAAACACGTAACGGGAACCTTCACAATGATCGCGATCCATAGGACAACCCTCCCAAAGGATCGTTTTCGTGTATCTAGAAATAACATAAACCCAATTCTACCCAAGAATTGAAATGAGGTTGATAAAAGGATCCTAAACCCTAACCTCCACACGTTGGTTAGAACTCAAGGATATCGAAAAGAATTCACAAATCATTTGTAGAATTCTCCAGTCTCACAGAGAGAACCAAAGAGGAAAAACCCTCAATATTTTATCTAACTTCAATAATGACAATTGACAACGATAAAAGTCTGACTTATATATATAAAAACACCCTAAACAACTGATACAGAAGGTATCTAGTCTATTACAAGTGAAAAACTAAGTTAAAATGCAAAAAACGACTAAAATCGTAAAGTTCCTAGTGGAGGCCGCGGATTAGTTCAAAATGGCCTCGATCAGAACATCAATTTGTTTTGACAAAATTTCTAACAGAGGCCGTAGGAAAGGCCATGGTGCGGCCTTCTTCAGAAACTTTTTGATGTCCCTCTCTTTGCTTCGTCTTCTGAACTTCCGCAGGTGCACTAGTTCCAGCTATGGATGGCCTCTTCCTCCAGCCTCTTTTGATCATCCTTAATGCTTCTAAGCCTCCATTTTGAGTTGATATGGTTCTATGCTTAGGTGATGCTTTAGAGACGACTCGGATGCCTCTACCTACTTGAACTTTCACTACTTGGTTCGCATCATAATTTGAACAAAACAGAGTCCAATTAAAAAGGATTAAAGCCTAGGAGGTTAATCTATAAATACGAGGGACTAACAACCAGGAAGCAAATGAACAAAAATAAAAAAAATGGCCAAGCTGACTTAGAAGCTAGACTAACTTATTAAAATGACCCAAATTAATTAGCTAAATTAGCTAAGTGAAAGCCCAACACCTCAAATGTAACCATCCCTTTCATATCACAACTAGAAAAACAACAGAAATGCGCATGCATAAATTGAAAGATAAACTAACTATACTGATCAAATCAATTAACTAAATTAAAAAGACCAAATGAAAACAAAAGACCAATTAACTTAACTAGATAAAGGCAAAACCGGCACATCAAAACAGAATGAACAAAAACCCCCCAAGTCTACCTAAAATCGGGTCTTCCTTCTTCAAATTACCAAATCTAAAAATTTTCAACCCTAAGATCATAAATCAAGACAAACACATTTTTGTTCAATTCAACTGTGAATCGAGCAACATTTATGCAGTTTTTAAGAGTTAAATATTGTACAATATGTATTGACGAAGAGACATGTCTGAGAGTGTTACCCGGTTCTTGAGGGGCCGTGGAAGTGATTTACAGTAGTAGATTAGTGGGCTAATTGTGGTGATCTTGGGACCGTTTTGGGGCTACTTTGGTGACTGGCTTTGAGTCGATTTGTGGGCTGATGGGTGGTGTTTTAATGGCGATTTGGAAGAGTCTATAGGGCAGGCTATGGTGGTGATTTTGGGAGACTATTTGGCTGCGATTATGGGGCTGGTCATGGGTATTTATGTGGCAATTTAAGGTGTCTGATGGGGTAGATGAGTGGCGATGTTAGAAACAGGGGAGGGTAATGGTTGGGCTCGGTTGAATATGACTATTGGTGGATTCGGTGGAGAGTTTGTGGCATTTGTGGTAGTCTCTGGTAGTGATATGATTCTGGTTGGTAGATTGGAGGTTATAGGTGGGTTGTTTGCTGCGTATTGGGGCGGTCAATTGGGTTGTTTTGCGACTATTTTAGGTGGAATTGGGTGGCTGTTTTGTAGCTGGTTTTGGTAGTTCTTGCAGGCTATTTATGGGCTGATGTGATGGAGTTCTTGTTGCTGTTTTTGAGACTTGGTCTTGAGGGACGTTTGTGGAGATTACTACTAGTTTGTGGGATTGTTTTTGCAGTGTTTTGTGGCTATTTTTGCTGTGAATTTGGGATATTTTTTGCAGAAATTTGGAACTGGAATTGTAGGATTTTTGGGGTTGGAATTGCAAGATTTTGGGGCTAAAATTGCAGGAATTTTGGAGCTGGAATTGCAGAATTTTTTGGCTAGAATTGCAGGATTTTGGAGCTAATTTTGGAGCAGAAATTGCAAGATTTTTGGGGCTGAAATTGCAGGAATTTTGGAGCTAGAATTGCAGAATTTTGAGCTGAAATTGCAAAAATTTTGGACAAATTTTGGAGCTAGAATTGTAGGATTTTTGGAGTTAGAATTGCAAAAATTTGTGACTGATTTTTTGGTTTTTCTGAGCTGAAGTTTGAGGGTTAAGTGGTGGTTTGGATAACGATGGTGACTGTGTGCGTGAATGAATATGAGCTGAATGACTCTGTGATTTGTGTGTGAGAGGCAAATGTGTCAAATGTGTGAAATACTCTTAGGATTTAGTGTGTGTTCTAGGGAGAATGTGTGAGACGTATGAAGATGTTGTAGGATTTAGTGTGTGTTCTTAATGTAGTGTGTGTTTACACGAAGATGTGTGGTGTGTGTGTTCATATAAAGATGTATGGTGTGTGTGTTCTTGGTGTTTTTAGTAAAAATTTTGGAGATATACTAAAATGTAATGTGTGGTTTTGAAGTTCTTGGTGTTTTTGGAGTAGTAGAAAAAAATAATAAATCACTTTAGGCTTTTTTTTCCTTTCTTTAATCCCCAAAATGAGTTATTTACAATGCAAAAGAACCTTATCATCCAAGAAATTAAGAAAAGACAAAAATGACCCTAAAAACAAAAAGTATTATTTTACCCTAAAAATAATTTTTTTGACACAAAAAAAGTCATGATTTTTCTTAAAAACTCAGAATGTGAAAAAAATTAAAAAATATAAATAATAAATTTAATAATGAAATTCATGCGAAACATAAACTTCTGTGTAGAATTACCGTTTTGTCCCTAACGCAGTATTTATAGAAAAAATTCTACCCTTGAAAAAATAAAAAAAATCTAGAAACAGGCTTAGAACCTTAAAAAAAAATTGAGACCGAAAATGGTATTTGCGGAGCGAAAAGATCATTTTGTCCATGTGCTAGTGAAATACAGAAAAATATTAGTTAAATCTAAAAAAATTACAAAAATTTAGAAATGTGCATGAAAGCACAAAACTATGAATTTAAAACTTCAAAAGTAATGAAAAATATTTACATTCTAGAAATGACTATTTTACCCCAAAAATTGCTAATTTTGTCATTTTTACCCAAAAATCAAGATTCGACTCCAAATAGTAGAAAAAGTTCCCTTCAATGTTAGGAAATAAACGGTGAGTCAAAATTTGATGTCTATGGCTTGTCTCTCTTTGTTGGAAATTTTGCAAAGATTTTAAACAGAGATGTAGACAACACCAAATTTTAACTCACCTGAATGTAAAAACAAATGCAAGTGCAAAAACTAGGACAAACATTTAAAACATCAGATAAACAAGCGAATATGTAAAAAATGATATCGATCTCTCTAAGAGCTGCCTATGTGTCCCCATAAAGAGAATCTGGTTAAACGTAATTCAGAATAAATGAAAATGAAAAGTTTGAACTGCACGACTAGAAAAATACAATAAAATAAAATATGAAATGTCTAATGTGCTGGAGAGATGTATGATCCTAGTTTGCTAGAATTGGTGAGATGCTAAGAAATTAAAGGTGAAATGTATATTTTGCTGGACAAACACCTAGTTTGCTAAGGTGAAATGCAATACAAAATTTGGTTTGCCAAACTTAAAAAATAAACGTGAAAATCCAGTTTGCTGGACATGAATCCAGTTTGTTGGAGTGAATATAAAAAAATTAAATGGGCAGGTCCAGTTTACTAGACATGCACTCAATTTGTTGGGGTGAATACAAAAAAATTAAACATGAAGGTCCAGTTTACTGGACATACACCTAATTTGCTGGGGTGAAATATAATGCAAAATTTGGTTTGCCAAAGTTGAAAAATAAATGTGAAGATCCAATTTGCTAGACATGCACCCAATTGTTGGAGTGAATGCAAGAAAATTAAACGTGATGGTCTAGTTTATTGGGGTGAAATGCAAAGAAATTAAACGTGAAGGTCCAGTTTACTATATATATACCTAGTTTGCTGGGGTAAAATGCAAAGAAATTAAACATGAGACGGCCATTTTGCTAGACATGCTCTCAGTATGCCAGGGTGAATGCAAGAAAATTAAACGTGAAAGTCCAGTTTGCTAGACATGCACCCAATTTGCTGGGGTGAATGCAAAAAAATTAAACGCAAAGGTCTAATTTGTTGGACGTGTACCCAATTTGCTGGAGTGAATAAAAGAAAATTGAAATTGAAGATCCAGGTTACTGAGGTGAAATACAATAAAATTAAACGTGAATATCTAGTTTGCTGGATATGCACCCAATTACTGAGGTGAAATGTAAGAAAATTAAACGTGAAGGTCCAATTTGCAAGACATGTACCCAGTTTACCAGGATAAAATGCAAGAAAATTAAACGTGAAGGTCTAGTTTGCTGGACGTGCACTCAATTTGCTGGTGTGAATGTAAGGAAATTTAATGTAAAGGTCTAGTTTGCTAAACATGCACCAATTTCTTGGGGTAAAATGTAAGAAAATTAAATGTGAAAATCCAGTTTGCTGGACATGCACCCAATTTGTTAGGGCGAATTAAAAAAATTAAACATAAAGGTCTAATTTGCTGGACATGCACCCAATTTGTTGGAGTAAAATGTAAAGAAATTAAACGTGAATGTCCAGCTTGCTAGACATGCATCCAATTTACTGGGGTGAGTGTAAAAAAATTAAACGTAAATGTCCAATTTACTGGACATGCACCAGATCTACTAGGGTGAAATGCAAAGAAAATAAATGTGAAAATCCAATTTGCTAGACATGCTCCGTGAAGGTCTAGTTTACTGAATATGCACTCAGTTTGCTTGGATAAAATGCAAGAAAATTAAATTTGAAGGTTCAGTTTACTGGACACGCACTCTGTTGATGGGGTGAATGCAAAAAAATTAATCGGGAATGCCCAATTTGCTAGAAATGCACCCAATTTACTAGGGTGAATGTAAGAAAATTAAACGTAAAGGTCCAATATGCTGGACATGCACCCAATATGCTGTGGTAAAATGCGACGAAATTAAACGTGAAGGTCCAGTTTGCTGGACACGCACCCAATTTGCTGGTGTAAATACAATGAAATTAAACGTAAAAGTCCAGTTTGCTGGACATGCACCCAATTTACTAGAGTGAAATGCAAGAAAATTAAACGTAAAGATCTAATTTGCTAGACATGCATCCAATTTACTGGGGTGAAATGTAAGAAAATTAAATGTGAAGATCCAATTTGCTGGACATGCATCCAATTTGTTGAGGTGAAATACGTGAAAATTAAACGTGAAGGTCCAGTTTGCTGGACATGCACTTAATTTGCTAGGGTGAAATATATGAAAATTAAACGTGAAAATCCAGTTTGTTGGATATACACCTAATTTGCTGGGATGAATGTAAGAAAATTAAATGTGAATGTCATGTTTGCTGGAAATGCACCTAATTTGTTGAAGTGAAATGCAAGGAAATTAAACGTGAAAATCTAGTTTGTTGGACATGCAGCCAAATTGCTTGAGTAAATGTAAGAAAATTAAACGTGAAGATCCAGTTAGCTGAACAAATGCATGAAAAAGATTTAAAAAAATGTCGAAAGTAACCCGTAAATCAATTTGAAACCATTTTTTTTAAATTTACTTTCTTTTTTTTAATTTGTCCCAGTATTAGCACTTGTGTCAAGTATGAATCCACATTCCCTCTAGTGTTCATCATTGTGAAAATCAATCTTTTCAGAATTTATCCTCTATATTCAATCCTTTGAAATCTCTTTGAAATCAATCCTTCCAAAAATTTACTTTAGTGTAATTTTGAAGTTAGTCCTTCTTAAAAACGGGATCAAACATAAAACATCAAAGCCAATGTGAAACCAAAATTTCAAAAATTTACCCTAATATCAATTTGGAATCTATCTTTGAATTGAATTTTGTCCCAATTAGAACATTGCTAATTGGAAAAGATTTGCCCCAGTTTTTTTTTTTGACGAGGGCCATAAGTGAAGATAGTGCAATTGCACCTGCAAAAGAGTGAAAGCAACTATGACTACAAAATAATGCCACCACTTCGTAGCCCTTTGACTCTGCTAGTGCATATAAACATAAGGTCTTTTGACTACGCTCACGCTATACCTTCTTATTCTGCATTCACCGAGTTTCTAGATTCTTATATTCAATTTAGATCAAATCCTTCCAAATAGTTTCTCCACTCATATGTACGGCTATTCCTATTCCTGTAAACTAATGATTTCCTTTGATTTGATTCGAATTCAGTGAAGGTAACCATTACTATCTATTTTGTACAAAAACATTTTACATGCACTAATTAAAAGAATTTTTGTATAGTAAACAACACAAAACACACAAAGACTAAATAAAGTCAGATAGAATACTTTTTCAAAATTGATTTTGAAGTGACGGCTTAAGAGGTGCCTTTTGATCATCGGATGTCATTCCCTTTGAATTCCGAAATTGCCATAAAGTGATCAATGTAGACAAGAAAACTTAAGCGACTATGCTCACTAACTTTCCAAAACAATTCAATATAGGCATACCGACTTTCTCATTTGTGAGCCCTCAACTGACATATTTTCCTAACCATAGTGTCCTTTCGGATTATCAATTTCAAAGAGAGAAATGAAACAAACAGCAGTATCCCCACTTGAGGTAGTCTTTCCCTTTTCATTAAAACAAACTAGTACTTGAAAAATATTTGGCATCGTTATGACAATCTTTCTTTGATGATTTGGGATAAACATCATATGCCTCTTTGATTTGTAAATTTTCATTCAAAAATCAAAACAACATACAGACGAAAGTCGATAAGATTCCCAGCTTTTGAAATGGGTCAGGTAATATGCTGAAATGTTAAGGTTGGAAAGTAGAATTCATGAGAGGTTTAATTAGCTTGAAGTCACTTTTGCAAAGAATTTGCCTCAGTTTTGACAATTTCCCTTTTGACTTCTCTTACAAAATTTTCACCCTGTCTTTGCCACAGGCTTTTTGGGATTCTCTTTTTACTAAAAAAAATTTGCCCCAATTTTATTACCTTCTTTTAGGCTTTCTTTTGTATCACTTTCACTTTTCACTTTTTTACTTTTCTTCTTTTTTCATTCGCTTTTTTTTTTCTCCCGTTTTTCTTTTCTTTGACAACATAAACAAAACAAAATTTGCCCCTAGTGTAGGATGTGACCATCAAGTAGGCTGTGAAACGAAAATCATAAATTCTAAAGGCTTAAAGGGGAAAACTAGGGGAAGAAAATATTTTGTCAGAAAGGAAAGAAGGCCTGCCTTCGATTCGTCCCTTTTGCAACAATTTTTTCTAAAGAAGATTTACTAAATCAAACGAGAAAATCCTTTATGGTGTCTAAATTAATGATTTAAGAAAATATTCGACCATCCATTTCTGCTAAACATGATAATGCTTCTGCTCTTTTCTTTTCGAATGAGAGAGTGCTTCAATTGATCCAATCCGTTCTAGTGTTATTAACCAGCAAAATTTCAAAAACTTGTGTGTTAATCTGCTCAAAAATTATTTCTACCTTAAAATTTTAAATTTGAGTGAAAAATATTACAACACAAATCAAATTCACGCTAAAACAAATAACTCAAAACCATAATTTTGACATTTGTCAATTCCTCTACACTTGAATCATTAGCTATCCTCAAACGATTTGGAAAATGTGAGATCAATTAATGATTCAAGCATTGAAATCACAAATGTGTATTCTAAAATGTATTTTCTCAGGACCAAGTAACTATTGCGTAATTTATTATCTTATCTTTAATACTCATAATATCAAGTAAAGGAGAAGGAATTATATCACAATTAAGCTAACTCAACTTAATTTCTTCGCCTTACCGAATTTCACAAGTAAATGAATCATATGATTAATCAAAGAGCATCCCATGTCTATGATCTATTTCATTTTTTCAATTGAGGAAATTTTATTTTAATGAACTAATTACTCAAAATACGAGTGTCTTTTGACGTAAAAATCGACATTGGCTATGAAGTTTTCCAGCTACTTAACATATCAATCTATTAAGAAAATAGCAAAAATTGTATTTGAGAAGTAAAGTTACCTTTTTATGCAAGAATCGATATTGGTTGGATGAAGATCTGTAGCTACTTAACAATTTACTTACTCAAATTTACAATGCACTACTCATAGTTAATTGTCGTTTGACGCGAAAGTTGACATTTTTTTATGAAGACTCCCGGTTACTAAGCACAAGAACCATTGGAATAGAAAAACTATATCATTCTTCTATTTTTTTCACTCTTTTTCTTTTTTTTTTCATTTTTAGCATTATACGATCCCTCATAATAAAGTATCACATCATAGATAACATGATTGCGCGAATCAACCGTAATCAACATTTGACTTGTGAAATTAAGTAAAGAATATAAATTTTCATCAAACACGTAAAATTTAGATGTAATTCTAACCACTGTACAAGATATACTTTCTAGAAGAACAAAACTCCAAATCACATAATAATCATTTCCAAGTGCTTGGAGAAATCATTTGTCAAAACAAATAAAGTAATTTCAACCAATAAGAGGACTAGACAAAAATCATGATTGATAACAACAACTCATAAGCATATGACATTCCTCTATCTTCCCCTCTATATAACACACTCCAAATGTAAATAAGAAAGTGAGAAAATGGAACAATAAAACTTCCTTTGTAAAATTGGTCAAAATCGTATCCCCTGCATGTCTTTCTTTTTATTGTATTCGAATCTTCTAAACATCCATCTTGACAATAATTGCGGCCCTCTTTCTTAATATCTCTAATACCCGCAAGTGAGAATCTGAGCGATAAATCTGCCACTCTCTGTTTTAGTGCCAATGTCAACAACTTCTAGTCCTTCTCAGTTAAACTTGGATTTCTCTCTGTATTATTTAGAATTCTTAACACGGCATCCACTTTTTTCTTTGGTATTACCCTAATTCTCATTAATGGTTTATACTATTTCAAAATTATGGAAATATTGAAATGACAATCATCAGCTTCAAGCAAGGTGACATCTTGCTAACTATAACAAAAATATTTGAATAAAATTCTTTTCAAAGGCTAAATGCAAAGCATAAAGGTAGAATTTGATACCACAAACAATTTTGAGAAATCAGCTTGTTTAGGGTCTTCTCTGAAAAAGAATTTTAAGCCCACAACAATCTTAAATATATTAGAAGAAAACCATTATTAACATCCAAATTATTACTTTTCTTATTACATCTAATAGTGAACAATTGTCCAACTATGAAATACAATTGCATTTATCACACTGCTTGTCCCAGTCAAAATTATCTATATAGACTTTAGGCACTATCAATTCTAAAAATTGGTTTGCCCCCGATCCTTTGGAGAACTCGAAAAGAACACTCGTATTTTTATAGCATTGTAAATCTCAAGTGTGTGACACTTCATTGGAATAATACTATGATTTAAAATGCTTGAATCAAATATGCATCTGATGTCTTCCTCAATTTACTGCCTCCACTGGAGGAACTGTAAAAATAAAAAATCATAATTAATATATGTGAAAACAAAAACGGATGCATGTCCTAGGAGGAGCCCTTATTGTGCCAAGGGTAGGCTTAGCATGAAATGCAATCCTATAGGATGAAACCCCTCTTTTAAATGAAGATGACCCAGTCCGCCGGGAAGAAATGCCTCCATTATGCTCGTATTACCTTACCTAGAGTCTCACCTGCCAGGATTTACTAAAAATATAAACTTGCATGTCATTTAGGGTTACCTACCCAAGAAAAAAGAATGGCTTTTCCTATTATGAGATTCCCGAAATGGCATTTCCTCTGAGGCTTATGCATGATTTCAGATAAAATATGCAAAAATACAAAAATTTGAAAGATGTCCTAAATTTTTAATCCGACAGTGATATAGAATTTCTTTGGTAAAGATAGACCATGAACTGGACAAAAGAAATTATTGATTTCAAATATATTTGATTAAAAAATTGAACATCTATGAGGTTATGAGACACAATATTGAAAGAAAATAAAAAAATCATAAATTTATCTAGGAATATACAAATCAAAATATTAGTTTATTAATGTAAAATGAAAAGGCCAAAATGACGCATTAATTTCTTTAAAAAAAGATAAATGTGAACTGTGTAAAAATTTGACTACTTGGGTGCATTTATTGACTATGAGAAAAATCGAATATGGACAAAGCTGTCAAGTACATCAAGGATGGATGAATTTTGAAAAAGATCAGAAATTGCATTTTTTATTCAAAAATATACAAATTAAAAAAATAAGATTTTCGAGACTTTACAAATTTACGACAATTGGACCTTTGGGTATTTTGTTTACAACCAAATGCAATTTGCAAAAATTTATGAAAATCTTATTTTCATCTTTCTCGAAAAAATTAGCTGTGAGATGAAAATTTAAACGTGCTGACAGAGAGTTGGCTTCCTACGAGAGCATCATGTGAGGGCTCTTTATTCTATAGTTGTTAATGCAATCCAAGAATGAAAGAAATTGCGTTAGTTTATTCAACAAATACCACATAATACATTGACAAAACAAATAGCAGTAAATGGCACAATGAGGCAAATAAAGGGGGTGGGTTCCCTTCTCTCGTGTCTGGTGCACCTGACAGATTAAGGTTGACTCTATCATAGGTTATTCTACATGAATGCATGAGTTTAGGCTCACTAATACATTTATACTTGATTAGGCAGTCGATTCCTAAATCTTCAGACTGAAGGATAAGGGTCATCAATGCCAAAACCCTTGGTCGGTGGCTCGAGTGATCCTCCGAATACTGCTACGTGCACATCGTGCACCAGCTACATATCTAAGTAGATCTATTCTTAAAGTCCTCGAACCTCTAAACTTATAAATTTAAGCTAAGAGTTCAGGTAATCTCTTAGAAATTGTTATATGCACGTCGTGCCACGGTCACATGTCTAAATAGATTAATCATATTCCTAATCGGGATGGGTGGATGATAACCACCAAAAAGAGAAAAAGGGTAAAATATATCGAATGCACGTATAAAGTGCTCCTTATGAGATGAGGAAATGATAAAGCATGGGCTCTAAGGGTGATTGATCCCTTCTCCAAATGCAAGCGCGAAGCGAACAACAAAGATAATTAAACCGTACATCATATAAATAAACGAGAAACGAGGTGTGTGAAATGCAAAAACAAATCTTAAAAACTTAAAAAAAATAAAAATACAATCCTAACATCCAAATGCGATAAAATAGAAAGGTTAAAAATGGAAAAAGTGACTAATCCAAATGTTCGAACTCAATAGTGATCCCCAGTAGAGTCGCCAAAATCTATTGTGCCTCGAAAAATCCGCACGCAGGTCAATTAGTGACTGTCGTGCCCTAAAAGGGCGATCTAGTCCTGTGACCCTTCTCGAAAGGAAAGTTTTGAAAAAATCGTGCATGTGTGAAAAAAAAGTTGAGTTTTTTGTGAAAAAGTGTATTTTTAGAGAAAATGGCATTCTGAAAAACAAAAGAAGGCTGGGACTAAAAAATGCGACAGTTTTGGCCAAATAATTTGGAAAATGATTTTTTGTTAAAAAATGGAGTTACCACTTGGTATTGAGTTAAGGTGTATCAAGTTA
Source organism: Mitragyna speciosa (assembly GCA_024721245.1). NCBI lineage: Eukaryota > Viridiplantae > Streptophyta > Magnoliopsida > Gentianales > Rubiaceae > Mitragyna > Mitragyna speciosa. Next base: position 9,413,750 of record CM045554.1, on the reverse strand, counting down.
TCCGAAAAACCGTTTAGCAAAATAAAATAAAATTTTAGAAAAATATTTGAAAACTCTTTTTCAATTTTGGTCTATGAAAAAACAAGAGAAAAATGTTCAGAATTCACATTTGAAGAAAGGAAAGGCAAAGACTCGCGCTTAAGGCATCCTTTCAATCTAGCTGAAACTAGTTGTGAGGTTTAATCAAATTTTTCTAAAATAATCCTAAATTCTATCGCATTTGGATGTGTTCAAATGGATGTAAATCCTAATCCTAGTGTGGGTATCGGGAGGATCAGAATGTCCCGTCGAGACTTGATTGGGATTATCACATTAATTGTGCAACCCAAGGTGAGATCTCGAAGGAGTCACGAGTGTAAATGTAAAATGGGATGCAAAAAGAAGAGAAAAATAGTAATATAGATGGTAAGTGATCAAAGAAAGTGGGTATGTAACATAATGGGTATGGAGAATTAAGACACTCGTGACTGACTGTTCCTTACTCACGGAGGGGGGAACAGCATGTTACGTCACCGCTTCCCACATAAGTAGGCAACTATTTCTAGTCAAATCACACAAATAACCTAAACTCTATATGAAATGAAATCTAGATATTATGCACTGAAAATGTGTAAAAAAAAAAAAAGGTAATAGTAATAACATATATACAAAAATCATACAAAATGAAAAATCTCTAAAAAATAGTGTGTAAAATGATATGAAATACACATAAAGAATGAAACCAATGCTAAAATGACCTAAGTTTCTAGCGTTAGACTAACCCTTTCTGGGGATTCTCACTAGCGTTGAACTAACGGGGAAGCGGCAAAACCACAACTAGCGTTGGACTGGTGAGGTGATGAATTAATAAAACTAATAAAACATGAATTAAAATGATAAAACGTGAATCAAAATCAAGTAAACATATAAAGATATATAAGAGCACGTAGGAGCATATAACATGTAGGCATAATATCTCGATGCAAATAATCCTAATAAAAATAGTAAAACAAATAAGCACACAAGCAAACAAAAGCACATAAGCCCTAACTACTACATCGGGAGGATTTAGCTACAATTTTTTAAGGGGAAAAGCTAAAAATGGCCTATATGTTACACTTGTTATTTACATACACAAATATTTATAAAAATATAAAAAAAAAGTAATCTAACTATTACATCGGCTATTTAGAAACAAAAGAGGCCAAAATTTTTTTTTAAAAATTAAAATCTATTCTATTACATTTTCACCAAATAAAATTCAAAACTAAATAGCATAAAAATAAAAATAAATAAATACACAAAAAGCATGTAAAAATAAGAAACATTTGAAAAAAAAATGCATAAAAAATCATGTACGAGCACATAAGAGCATGTAAAGGAGCAATTTAAAAGTAACGAAAATACCTCTTCTTGAAAACCCGGTACTAATGCTTGAAAGCACAATGAAACACATCAAGGTATCGCGATATAAATGAATAAAAATGTTAAATATGTAAGTATGTGGCTAATTGGGATAAAAATGTAAATTCTAGCAACTAAAGAAATTACAAGTAAATTTCTATAAAAGCTTAAGGGGTAAAATTAAAAATTCACATAAGTCTAAGGGGGTAGAAGTGCAAAATTAAAGTAAATTGGTGGTTGAAACACTAAATTCCAACAAACTAAGATGACAAACACAATTTACAGCAACTACAAAGGGCAAAAAACATAATTTCAACAAGCTTGGAGTGATAATGTAATTTCTAACAATGTTAGTGGGATAACAATTATAAATTACAGTAACATATGTACTAAAAGACAACTTAAAACTCAATTCCAGCAGCAATAACAATTAAAAAATACAAATCTCAGCAATATGTATGGGCTAAAATTGAAATTTTCGTAGCAATAGAGGACTAATTCATAAAATACAGCAAGCTCTAAGAGTTAATTTAAAATTTCAGCAAGGCTTAATGACTTAGAATGAAATTCCTACAACATAAAGTTCGAGAAATGCAAATTTTAGCAATAATAAGGGCTCAAAAAATGAAATTCCAACAATTATGAAGACTATGAATGAATTCTTCAACAACTTGAAAGGGTAAAAATGCAAAAACCAACAACTATATGAATAAATAATTTGAACAAAATGGTTTAATTGAAAATGGTTAAAGCCTAGGAGGTGTATCTGTAAATACTACACACTAACAACCAGGAAGGAAATGAATAGAAATTAAAAAAAATGGCCAGGCTAACATGGAATCTAGACTAACTTATTAAAATGACCCAAATCAATTAACTAAATTAGCTAAGTGAAAACCCATGCATAAATTGAAAGATAAACTAACTATATTGATCAAATCAATTAACTAAATTAAAAAGACCAAATGAAAACAAAAGACCAATTAACTTAACTCGATAAAGGCAAAACCGGCACATCAAAATAAAATGAACAAAAACCCCCAATTCTACCTAAAATCGAGTCTTCCTTCTTCAAATTACAAAATCTCAAAAATTTTCAACCCCAAGATCGTAAATCAAGACAAACCCTTTTTTGTTCCATTCAACTGTGAATCGAGCAACATCTATGCGGCTTTTAAGAGTTAAATATTGTACAATATGTATTGATGAAGAGACGTATCTAAGAGTATTACTCGATTCTTGAGGGCCGCGGAAGTGATTTGCAGAGTAGATTGGTGGGCTGATTGTGGTGATCTTGGGACTGTTTTGGGACTGCTTTGGTGACCGATTTTGAGTCAATTTGTGGGCTGATGGGTGGTGTTTTAATGGCGATTTCGTAGAGTTTATGGGGCAGGTTATGGTGGTGATTTTGGAAGACTATTTGGCTGCGATTTTGGGAGTGGTCATAGGTGTTTATGCAACGGTTTAAGCTGTCTGATGGGACAGATGAGTAGCAGTGTTAGAAATAGGGGAGGGTAATAGCTGGGCTTGATTGAATGTGGCTGTTGGTGGATTCAGTGGAGAGCTTGTGGCATTTGTGGTAGTCTCTCTAGTAGTGATATGATTCTGGTTGGTGGATTGGAGGTTACAGGTGGGTTGTCTGTTGCAGATTGGGCCGGTCAATTGGGCTGTTTTGCGACTATTTTAGGTGAAATTGGGTGGCTGTTTTGTAGCTGGTTTTGGTAGTTCTTGTAGGCGATTTATGGGCAGATGTGATGGAGTTCTTGTTGCTATTTTTGAGACTTAGTTTTGAGGGACGTTTGTGGAGATTGCTGTTGGTTTGTGGAATTTGTTTTTGTAGTGTTTATGTGGCTGCTTTTGCTGTGAAGGCCTTTTTTTTTTTTTTTTTTTTTGCAGAAATTTGGAGTTGAAATTGCAGGATTTTTGGGCTGAAATTGTAAGATTTTTGAACTAGAATTGTAGAATTTTGGGGCTAATTTTGCAGCTGGAATTGCATGATTTTTGGGGATGAAATTGCAGGAATTTTGGGGCTGGAATTGCAGGAATTTCATTTTTTGGTTGTTTTAAGCTGAAGTTTAAGGGTTAAGATGGTGGTTTGGATGGTGATGGTGACTGTGTGCATGAATGAGTGTGAGCTATGCATGTGAGTGTGTTAAGTCTGTGATTTGTGTGTGAGAGGCAACTGTGTGAAGTGTGTGAGATGCTCTTAGGATTAGTGTGTGTTCTTGGGAGAGTGTGTGAGATGTATAAAGATGTGTTAGGGTGTGTTCTCAGTGTAGTGTGTGTTTGCATGAAGATATGTAGTGTGTGTTCTTGGTGTAGTGTGTGTTTGCATAAAGATGTATGGTGCGTGTTCTTGGTGTTCTTAGTGAAAAGTTTAAAGATGTAGTAAAATGTAATGTGTGGTCTGGGGTTCTTAGTGTTTTTGGAGTAGTAGAAAGAATTAAAAAATCTCTTTAGGCTTTTTTTTCTTTCTTTAATCCCCAAAATAAGTTATTTATAGTATAAGAGATTCTTATACTCCAAGAAATTGAGAAAAGAGAAAAATACTCCTAAAAATAAAAATTATCATTTTACCATAAAAATGATTTTTTGACACACAAAAAAATGTCATGATCTTTCTAAAAAACCCAAAAAGTGAAAAAAAAACCCAAAAAATACAAATAATAAATTTAATAATAAAATTCAAGAGAAACATAAACTTCTGTGTCGAATTACTGTTTTGCCCCTAACGCAATATTTGCAGAAAAAATACCAACTATTCCTAAATAAATAAAAAAAAATCTAGAAACATGTTTATCTAAAAAATAAATTTGGAACCCAAAATAGGCAAAAATAGTGTTCGCGAGGCGAAATAACCATTTTGCCCAAGTGCTAGCGAAATATAGAAAAATATCAGTTAAATCCAAAAAAATTACAAAAATTTAAAAATGTGCATGAAAGTACAAAAATATGAATTTAAAACTCCAAAACTAATGAAAAAATATTTACATGCTTGAAATTACTATTTTGCTTCCAAAATCACTGATTTTGGCATGTTTATCCAAAAATCAAGATTTGACTCCATATAATAGAAAAAGGTCCCCCAATGTTGGAAAATGAGTGGTGTGTCAAAATTTGGTATTTACACCACCCCTCTTCAACTCCTACCTAACCAAGTAGCAAAATACCATACTTTTTGGAAAGGAAATAAATATGGAGTTCTCAACTAAATATGCTATGAAGCTACTCCATGATAATACAGAAAAAGTGATGTGGTTCAAATTGGTGCAACGTAAAGGACATGTTCCTAGATGCTCTTTTATTCCTTAGTTAGCATGCAAAAAGTGACTTACCACAAAAGATCATATAGAAACTTGGGGTATTTGCCTTGACACCATTAACTGTGTTCTGTGTAATTAGAAGCAGGAAACAATAGACCATCTATTTTTTGAGTGTATACTAACTGCTGCAGTTTGGAAAAAGTTACTGGAATTTTGCTCCATATATAAAAGTGCATACCCTTGGAATGTGGAACTGGAATGGATATGTTCAACATGGACAACATATACCTTTATAAATAAATTTCATAGACTAATGTGTGCAGCAACTGTTTACGATATTTGGCGAGCAAATAATCTGACTTTGTACCAACGCAAGCCAACAAGTGTAGCTGAGATAGTCACTATAGTGAGAAGAACAATGAGAGAAACGGTTTCAAGCTGGAGAAGAGTGCCTATAACTTAGAAAAACTGGTGCATGAAGATGGAATGGGATTTACCTGACAAGATTTTTACAGGCTAACTTAATGTTTTGTTTTGTATATCCTTTTGTATAGACTTGCTATGCAGTTAGTATAGGATATGTATAAGAAACCTAGTGCTGCTTTGTAAACTCTCTAAAGTTGTTCATCATTAATACAACATCACACTTTTGCGATAGGTGTGTGTGTGTTCAACACAGAAGCTCAATCTCTTTTGCAAAAATGTGAAAAAAAAAAACCAACAATGCATGATTTAGTCTTTATAATTGATTTTACGTTCCACGATTCCTTGTTGCATGTGATATGGACCTTTAAATCGTAGCTACATGGAGATATTCTTGTGATATTTTTATTTAAAGCTTATTTTCAAAGGTCACAATTGACTAGATATTGGTTTTTCACAATTTATGAGTAAAAGAAAATTCTCTGTGTGTTTACTTAAATTTGTAACATGATACTAATCTTTAAGCCCAACTCTACCATAATGGTTAGACCCAACCCACGATGGGGGTCCAAATATTATTTTTATATTATAATTAAAAAAATGGTCAACGTGTTATGAATTGTTTAGGGGATGTCCCTCTATGTTCACCTCATGATCTTCCTTATTATTTCTTGTAATTTCAACTACCCCATGATTCTTTATGTTATTTCTTGTAACTTCTACTACCTCATGATCTTCCATTAGTTCATGTAACTCATGTAACCTACATTTGGGTCCTTATGACCTTTAATATGGAGGGGTGAACCTCAAGCCTATAAATAGTAGCTTATGTGCACGAAATGAAAAGAGGAAAAAGAAGAGAAAATATTGCACTGTTCTACTTTGGTTTTATTATTATATTTTCTTCACTTTTACAGTTGTAAGTTATTTTATTTCTACTCTAGTAGTACTATAATACTACTATTTTATAACACATTATCAACACGAGACTCTAGTCAACTTTCAACACGTTCTTTGAAGTAAGTGTGGTAAGTTTTTATTTGCTCTCTTGATTTCAATTGTTGTTATGGCTAACCTTGCAAAACTTGAGTTTGTTGTTCTTGATATTGCTAGAAAGAACTACTTGTCATGGGTGTTAGATGCTAAAATCCATTTGAATGCCAGTGGTCTTGGAGAAACTATCAAAGAAGGAAATAATACCACTAGTCAAGAAAATGCCAAAGCCTTGATTTTTCTCAGTCACCACCTTGATAAGGGGCTAAAAACTGAGTATTTAATTATAAAAGATCTCTTTGTCTTGTGAACAAATTTGAAAGAGAGGTACGACCACCAAAAGACGATTATTTTGCCAAAAGTTCGTTATGACTAAATGCACTTGCGTTTGTAAGATTTTAAAACTGTAAGTGAATACAATTCATCAATATTTCGAATCAGTTTTCAATTAAAATTATGTAGAAAAAAGTAACTGATGAAGATTTATTGGAGAAAATATTCTCCACTTTTCACGTCTCTAATGTGCTCCTGTAGCAGCAATATCGTGAAAAAAGTTTGAAGAAATATTATGAACTGATTTTTTTTCTTCTTATTGCTAAGCAAAATAATGAGTTTTTGTTAAAAAATCACGAGGCATGTCCAATCGGTGCTACCTCATTACCTGGAGTAAATGCGGCAGTCATACATTTTAGTATTGGACGAAATCAAGGCCGAGGTCAAACTGTTACAATAATCGTGGTGGTCACACAAAAGGTACAACTCACCTCCAGAAGTGGGAGAGTAGTAACGAGAAAAATAGAAACCAAAATAAACAGAAAGTAGACAACAAGTACTATCATTATGGCATGAAAGGCCATTGGTCTCGTACCTGTCGTATTCCAAAATATTTTGTTGATCTCTATCAAGAATCATTGAAGAATAAAAAGAAAAAGATAGAAACAAATTTTATTTGTAATGATGGCTTTGACCATAGTCTTGTTGGCAATGGTTTTATTGATTTTACCTCTTTAGATGTTACTGATTTCTTTGTCAATTACCCTGAAGGTGATACTAGTCATTTGATTAGTGATGGAAATATCCAAAAATAGATCTCTTAATTGTCTATTTTGGTATAATGAATTTTTATTTTTTGTTTTCAAATAAAATATTTATTATTAATGTTTACTTTCATGATCATAAGTATTGAACTTAAAATAAATAACTAAATATTTATATAGTATCTCATTTGCAATTTTTGTTTTCTTTGAAGAAAATACATGTTTCAAAAATCAATCACAAAGAATTATGTCTGGCAGACAATGCAACAACACATTCTATATTTAAGGACAAGAAGTATTTTTCTTGTTTAATAATAAAAAAAAAAAACTCATGTTAGTACCATATCTGGTACTACAAAGTTGATTGAAGGCTCCGAGAGAGCAATAATAATTTTACCAAAAGGAACAAAATTTTACATTGATGATGCATTATTTTCACCAAAATTTCAAAGAAACCTATTAAATTTCAAATATATTCGCTGAAATGGGTATCATATTGAGATTAGGAATGAAGGTAATAATGAATACTTGTATCTTACGAGTTCTGTTTCTGAAAAGAAAATTCTATTAGAAAAATTACCTTCTTATTCTTTCGGGTTGTATTATACATATATTAATACAACTAAAATATATACAACAGTAAATCAGAAATTTACTGATCATGATAATTTTATTATTTGGCATGACCGGTTAGGCCATCCCAATTTTACAATGATGCGAATAATACTAGGGAACTCATGTGGTCATTCTTTGAAGAGCTAGTAGATTCTTCAATTGAATAAATTTTCATGTGCTATTTGTTCTCAAGTCAAATTAATTATAAAGCTGTCACCAATAAAAATTCGTACTAAATCTCCTTTATTTTTAGAACGCATACATGGTGATATTTGTGGGCCAATTCACGCACCATGTGGACCATTTCGATATTTTATGATATTAATTGATACATCAACTAGATGGTCACAAGTATGCTTATTATTAAATCGCAATCTGGCATTTGCAAAATTACTTGCAGAATTAATTCGATTATGAATGCATTTTCTAAATTATTATATCAAGATGATACATTTTGATAATGCTGCTGAATTTACATCCCAATCATTTAATGATTATTGTATGTCTATTGAGATAAGTGTTGAACATTCGGTAACTTATGTTCATACATAAAATGGTTTGGCAGAATCGTTTATTAAGTGTCCTCAATTAATTGCAAGGTCATTGCTTCTAAAAGCTAAACTCCCAATGTCTGCTTGGGGACATGCTATTTTGCATGCTACAGAATTAATTTGCATAAGGCCAATGAATTATCATGAGTTTTTTCCCCAGCAAATGATTTTTGGTTGAGAAACAAATATTGTCCATCTTAGGATTTTTGGATGTGTGGTCTATGTTCCAATTGCTCCACTACACTCAAAGAAGGTTGGGAATATATTTTGGATATGAATTTCCATCTATGATAAAATATCTTGAGCCAACAACTGGAGATTTATTTACGGCTCGTTTTGCTGATTGTCATTTTGATGAATCAGTTTTCTAACATTAGGGAGAGAAAATAAATAGTCGGTTAAAGAAATTAGTTGCAATGAATTAGTATTTTCTCATTTTGATCCTCGTATAAGACAATGTGAACTAGAAGTTCAAAAGATAATTCATTTGTAAAATTTAGCAAATCAATTGTCAATGATTTTACTGACTCAAAACGTGTGACTAAGTCACATGTATCGGCTGTTAATGCTCTAATTCGAATTGATGTCCCTAAAGGACTGTCTATAACTAGTAATGAATTAAAGGCACCTGCAAAACGTAGTAGACCATCTGGTTACAAAGATAAAAATTCTTGAAAAAAAAAGGAGCAAATAATGAAGCTAGCAAAATCGAGGTAACTGAGAATTCTAAAAAATCTCCAAAAAAGAAAACCCTCGAAGAGTTTCCTGACATGACAAATAATAGACTTCCAGAAAAAGTTCAGGTACCTAAAAATTTTGATATTCGTGAATCTCAATCAATTATGTCATGCCTAGAGAAAGATAGAATCGATGTACAACTAACGTCGCTGATAAGTTTGCCTACGCTGCAGCAATTACTATCATGAATGAAAATGAGGATCATGAACTAAAGTCTGATAGATGAATGTAGACGTAGAAATGATTGGCCAAAATAGAAGGATGCAATTCAAGCAAAATTAAATTCACTCGCAAAATGTAAAGCTTTTATGACTAGTAATACGCACATACTGAAGAAGTGTAATGAATAGATCATAAATGGGTATTTGTGCGAAAAACGAAATGAGAAAAATGAAATTGTGCGGTGTAAGGCACTGACTTGTCGCACAAGATTTTTTCAAAGACCTAGCATAGATTATGAGGAGACATATTCTCCCGTGATAGATGCAACAACTTTTCGTTATTTGCTTAATCTGGCAGCAAATGAACAACTTGAAATGCGTCTCATAGATGTTGTAATAGTCGTAATTGTATGGCTCACTTGATAATGATATTTACATGAAAACCCCTAAAGGATTCAAACTACCAAAGGGTCATGATTTTGGTTCTCGGAAACTTTATTCAATTAAATTGTGTAAATCTCTATATGGGTTGAGACAGATTGGACGCATGTGGTACGATCACCTTGTTGAATATTTGATGAAACAAGGCTACATGAATGACCCTATTTGTCCATGTATTTTTATTAAGAAATCTAGATTCGAGTTTGTAATCATTGCAATTTATGTTGATGATTTAAATATTATTAGAACTCTTGAAGAACTTGAAAAGGTTGCTAATTACTTGAAGTAAGAATTTGAAATGAAAGATTTTGGAAATACAAAATTTTGTCTTAAATTACAAATTGAGCATTTAGAAAATAGCATCTTTTTGCATCGGTCGGCTTATACAGAAAAAGTGCTTAAATGATTTTATATGAATAAATCACACCCCTTGAGCACACCTATGATCGTAAGATCATTTGTTGTGCATAAAGATTTTTTCTAACCTCGTGAAAATAATGAAGAGATACTTGGTGTAGAAGTACTGCATCTTAGTGCTATTGGGGCATTAATATATCTTGCAAATCATACACGTCCTGATATATCATTTGCTGTGAATCTATTTGCAAGATATAGTTCTTTACCTACCCGAAAGCATTGGAATGGTGTTAAACATATATTTCGCTATCTTCAGGGTACAAAGGATATGGATCTTTATTATTTTAATGCATTCAAGACTAATCTAATAGGTTATGCAGATGTTGGATATTTATTCGATCCTCATAATGCTTGATCACAAATTGGGTATATATTCACATGTGATGATACAGCTATTTCATGGCGTTCCATGAAACAAACAATAGCTGCCACTTCTTCTAATCATGCTAAAATATTGGCAATTCATGAAGTAAATCAAGAGTATTTTTGGTTAAGATCTGTGATACATCATATTTGGGAAACATGCGGTTTGCCATTAAACAAGGAAGTTCCTACTACTTTGTTTGAAGGTAATGTTACATGTATTGCTCAACTGAAGGAAGGATACATCAAAGGTGATAGAACGAAGCACATTTTACAAAAGTTCTTTTTCATTCATGATCTTCAGAAAAATGGTAAGATTTGTGTTCAACAAATTCGTTCGAGTGACAATTTAGCTGATATATTTACTAAATCACTACCGACTTCAACATTTGAAAAGTTGGTTCACAAGATTGGAATGTGACGATTGAAAGATGTCAAATGATGTGCTCAAGAGGGGGAGTATTTACACGCTATACTTTTTTTCCTTAACTAAGTTTTTTTTTTTGAGGCAGTACTGTATTCAGAAAAATGTACTCTTTTTCCTTCACTAGGTTTTTATCCCATTGGGTTTTTCCTAGTTTGGTTTTAATGAGGCATTTTTCATAAAGATGGACATCCAAAAGGGAGTGTTGTGAATCATTTAGTGGACGTCCCTTCATGTTCACCCCATGATCTTCCTCATTATTCCTTATAACTTCCACTATCCCATGATCCCCTACATTATTTCTTGTAACTCCCACTACCCTATGATCTTCCATTAGTTCATGTGACTCCTGTAACCTACATTTGGGTTCTTATGACCTTTAATATGGAGGGGTGAACCTCAAACCTATAAATAGTGGCTTATGTGTAAGAAATGAAAAAGGAAAAAGAAGAGAAAATATTGCACTATTCTACTTTGGTTTTGTCATTACATTTTCTTCACTTTTATAGTTAGTTGTAAGTTATTTTATTTCTACTCTAGTAAAACTATAATACTACTATTTTTATAACACAACGAACTTATTAAAGTCATTTGTGTTTACTAATGATTTGCTCTACCCAAAAAAAAAAGATAATAATTGATTACATATAGAAAATGATATTTTGCAAGAACATGACATTTAAGTGCCAAAATTAAGGAAAGAAACCAATAAAAGTAGGATTTGAAAAGTTTCACATATACATAGTATTTATTTCATCTATTTAGGGTCCTCTTATGATTGATTCTTTTCACTTTTTTAGATATTTTTCTCTTTGAATCTCATAGATGGTAAAGCAAAATTAAATAATTTTATTTTTTAATCTTTATCTTTATTTCATTTGAGTTTCTTCCTATTTAATGTGTGAAAAATAGTGTAGAGGATTGTTATTATGTTATTATATTACTTGATCAATTGTTCATATATCTCAAATGTAATCTTTAGGAGGAAAAATTTTTTCTATAATGAAAAACCGAAAAAATTTTTGAAACCTTTATTCCAATTTCATAGTAAAACCTTTCACATTTGATTCAAAATTTAACAATAAAAAACTAGAAAGTATAAATCACAAGGTTAAATAATATAACAGACAAGTAAAAGTAATTTTGCCCTCTGATCTCAAAACAATTGTGAGATCTAAGAAAGGACAGTATCTGATGTGAAATAATATGGGCTTCGTTTGGATTATTTGGAGTGTTTTTTGAGAATTATTGAAAAAAATTATTTAGATTGTTTTTTGTTGAATTTTTTGAAAAGAGAAAAAAGTGTTTGGATGTGAAAATTTTTTTGAAGTGACATGATGGTAGTTTGAAAAGTGATTGGGAAAGTGTTTGAATAGTTCAAAAATTTTGACAAAAGTAGTGAGGCGGATGTCCGCTTCTTTAAGCAGACATCCACTCTATCGTCCGCTTCGTCATCCGCTTCATTGTCCCACCTCAAAACCTACTAGAAATGGATCTTATTTTGTTACTCGTGATTTTTTTGGTCTTTCTAAACAAATTTTGAACATAAACATACTTGTTTTTGTGAATAATTGTGTAAAAAGTCTCTAAAATTCATTTGAAATTTCAAATGGAAAACTTGGTGAGAAAATTTGGTGAAAAAGTTTGACCAAAAAATTTTTTAACTTTTTGACCAAAAAATTTTTCACTTGTCCAAATGGATTTGGGAAAAAATTTTCCAAAAAAATGCTCAAAAAAACCAATCCAAATAGAGCCCATGGTTTTTCCTTTTTCAATAACGTGACTTGATCGCATGGAAATTTAGCATTTTATTCGGCGAACTAATATTTTGTTATAACACCTTCTATTACTTCCATATGGTAGGCTAATATCCAACATTTTCTCAAAAACAAAAAACTAAAAGGTCCAACAATTTTGGATGAATTTGATTTACAAGCATAATAATGCTCTAGTCAGACCAAATAAATGGAAAGCTTAGGTAATTTTTAAGATTATAGTAATTTATTTTCTAACCAAATAGGCTTGTAAATCTCAGAAGATAAACAGGGAAAAGCCAAGTATAGAACAATACTTAAGTGATTTTTTTTTTTTTTGGGATAGATCTTTTTTGGTGCTCAATTTGTCTGGTATACTTTTGTCTGTTAATTTACATTTACATGAGATAAAAGAGGTGGCTAGTTGGCACTGCTTCTGATTCGATGAATCCATGATACATGTTATGGGTGCAAAAGTGGCCTCAATGAATACATGATAAATGTTGTTCCCAGCATTTAATCCTCATAAAATTTAACAGCTGCGTAATGTTACCTTTTTAAAAGTTTAAAGACGTTTAGATATTTGTAAACTTATTCTTCTTAAAGTTGAATGTTATACATACAACAAGTTGACAAATCAAATCAGAAAAAATAGGAAGTAATTTTAGAAACAGAAAGTTAAGGGAGATGATTTTCAATACTCTCCCCCCTTTTTAAACTTATGCATGATGTAACTTTTGTGTCGCATCGCTTGGAAAGTCCATATGATTTGTCTGTTCTGCTTTATGCTACTAAAAACCAACATACGTTTAAGCAATTTTTTGAAGATCAAACCTACACTATTATAATAGAGAAAGGGGAAAAAGAATTGGTATTAGTGAGATCTGAATCCTCTAATTATGAGGTGGAGTCATAAAATTCTAAACACTTGACCCTCTATTCGTTCATATATAGATTTAAACATGTCTCTTACAAGGTTCAAGATTAAGATTAATTGGACCTTTCATTTCTTTTTTCTCCTTGTTCATTCTTGAAATTTCTTGTTCTTGTCTCTGTTCATTTTTCCTTGATGAAGAAGAAATGAACCTCAACAATCCAAAGAAGTGTATTAGATGTTATCATTGCTTCATATCAATCTGGCATGCTTTGCCACAGTAAGAAATAAATTAACTTTATTTTTAGGTGAGTTCATTCATGGAAAGAGATTTGACCAATGAAAGATTGGCAGCTAAAGATGTTCTTCTTGTGGAAAGGTGATCGACATGCCACGTTGAAGGAGTCTTACCGTCTGTTATGCTAGTAAAAGAGTTAGGAGATCGGATGCAAGCCATGAATTCTATTAGCACTTTGCAATAAGTCTAGAAACAAAAAGGAGAAGCAAATGTAGGACCATTAGCCAGATGTTTTAGTTACGTGACAAATGTCACCAATGGTCGGTTTGATTTAAAAAAGATACTTATGATTGTACAAGACTGACCTCGCCTTCCTTCCCTCTCTTTCTCCAGGAATATACGAGATATTGAGATAGTACAACATTTTGAAACTTAGAACTATTACTTCAAATTTTTGGTGTATATTCTTAAAAATATTTTTGTAGTAGTTTAGAGATTCTTTTAGATAAATGTATTCATTAGATAAAAAGTTAATAAAAAATACGTTTAAATTTTTTAAAAATATTTTTAAAAAATATGGCCATACAGACGAAGTGCTATCAGGAACGAATAGAGAGTCGATCTGTTAGAACTCTACGATTTCACCTAAGAGATTGAGGGTTTGAATCCCACCAAGCACCATTCCCGTTCCTCCAATTGTAATTGTATAAGTTTGATTAAAAAAAATAGTGTTATCAATGAAATTTCAAGATATGAGAATAGGGTATTCTAATTTAGTGTGTATCCCTCCAATATAACGCCTCTCAAAATTTGGATATAGTGCATTTAATTTTTTTTTTTTTTTGGTCCATCTGGGGAATCTAGGCATAGTGCTGAATGCCAAAGGCCTCATTTCATGATCATAGGATCTTAGTAGTAGTATTACTCAAAATAATGGTACATTTATGGTTTCATATATAGACCTCAGGAGAGACTGCATTGCAATCTTGGTATCTGTTTCGCTATACTATGGATACTTTAGGTGAATGCACCTATCGTTCCTAGTAGTACAGTGTACAGGAGTATCGAATGTCGATTCTATAAGGATTATGTGAGTACTAGTACTAACCTTCTTTCTATTATCTAACCTCACAAAGCGAACGGCGAATTAATTGGAAATACAAATCAACTAAACAAATTATCTAATCAAACCACAATTTAGAAGTCAGTAGAGAGAATGGACAAAAGTAGAGGTGAATCAAGATGAAGAATACTCTAAACCAAGCATGTTAAGACTATACCTTGATTAATGAGTATCCCAATCACTTAGACCCTAGAATTTCTTAATTAGGTTCAATCTTTCTCAAGTTTTAACCCCCTATCCCCTTGGTTGATTGATTGGAATCTCTTCTCAATCAAAACCTCAAAGAGAAGCATTAAGTTTCTATGGATTCTATGGTTTTGGTTAGGTTTGAATCTAACCGGAGAGACTTATGTGGTTCTATCTCTAGCAACCCATGAAAGCCTCTTTATTCAAGAGATGATCTAATCATAAAAGTGATTTCTCAATATACTCATATGAAATCAATAATTGAATCAAAGACGCTAGCAATTCCCAATTTAATAACATTAAAACTCGTAAATAAATCTAAGAACAAAGTTGGGATTTTTATTTATCAAAGAATAAAATCATAAACATAAGAATCTAGGGTTCATCCCATCTCAATTATTAACAACTCAATTCATAAATACAAGAATACAAATAACAAAAGACAAGAAAGAAAGAGAAAGCTCATTCTCATGCAACTCTCTTGAATCCCTCCTTGTATCTTGATAAAATCTTCTTGCTTTGCACCATTGAAGCCCTTGAATTGTCCCCCCTTCTCTTGCTTTTTCCTCTCTACATCTCTCTTGATGTGTGCAAAAGTGTGTTTTTGATGTCTTTGGTGTGTGTGTAATATGCCCCCTCAAGAGATAGGGTTCTTCTTTTAAAAGATTTGACCCAAAACAAAGAAAATCGCAAGTTTTCATAATTGAGCTGCGGCATACGTGACTTTCTGGTCCCATCCGCAACGTCATCTGCGCCACGGGTGACGTCGCGGATGCGGACAGAAGCTCAATTTTTACTTCTATGTTAGATTTGACCTCCAACACGATGGAATTAGCTTTTTCTCAAAACATGAAAGTTGTAACCCCTTGCAATAGCTTTCCAACACAATAAAAATTAAGTCATTTGAACCTCTGTAGCTTGAGATATAGTCAAAATACTAGGAACTGGTCAGAACTGCCTCATAGTATAGATGTGCTTCAGTAACTTGGAAATTGGACCATAAAAATGTGAGAACTGGACTTGGATGTCTCATATGAATTGTAGACCATTGTCTTAGCTTTAAAATGGCTCAAGATTCATCTCAATTCAATATCTCTAGCTAGAGTTATTGCCAAAACACTGAAACATGTCCAAGCTGCAAACTCATTTCTTTCCCATTCTTGTTCCACCATTGATTCTTTGCACCAAATTGAGGATTTCTTGACTTCAACTCATCACCAACTTCAAATAATCTTAAATTATTATCCAATTATTATCCAAATTGGTGACGCAATGTGCAAACCCTATGAAAACACAAGAATAGTGCAAATAATTATCTTTAACACACAATTTAGCTATTAAACTCAAGAATAAGAAGAAATAGCAAGTAAATAGAGAAAAAATCATAAAAACCCCTATAACCCAACCTAAAAGCCTACTAAAAACTAGTATATTTTAGCACTTATCAAATCTTGAATGGTTGGCTGATAATTTTATTGGACAACTAAGAATAGGGCCAAAGCAATTGGGACAATCCGTGTCTAGATTGGATAAGGAATAAAAAATTAAATTATTGTGGCTCGAATTTACTTTTGAAAATGATTAAATCCCACTAAAAGCGTTAATAAACTTGGGGTTCATCTTAAAACCAATTGATAATGAGCAAAATGACTCAAAATCATATTAGGTGATAGAGAAGCACGTGAGATTTTGATGTGGAGGAATATTATACTTTAACATCCCCTCTCACACGTGACTTGGGAAATAGAAGCATTGGCTAGATGCTATATATAACACCCCCTCTCACATTTGACCCGGGAAACAGAAGCATCAGCTAGATAGAAATCTGGGAAACAGAATCACTGATATGATACCTTACCACTCTTTTTCATACGTGACCTAAGAAATAGAACATTGGCTAGATAGATACCAAGAGGTCCAATCCAAATGTCTATCCCAATGAACTAGAAGCATTGGCAAGCATTGGTTACATACTTTAACGCCCCCATCTCACCCTTCTCACGTGTGACTTGACAAATAGAAGCATTGGCTGGACAAAGACTCGGAAAGTGGCAAATTTCTCTGATTTTTGTTATTTAAAAAAAAGTCCCCATTTTGGGGTCACTTTTTTTTTCATTTCGGTTTTAAAGTCGCCGCACATAATTTTTTTTTTTCCACGTGTGCAGGTGTGCAGGTGTGTGTCAGGAGAGCTTTTGTGCTTTTGGGCAATTGTGAGAGTCACCGCACAAGCTTTGTGCGGTGACTCTCACATGAATTTTTTTTTTAACGTTTGGGGGCTTTGTGTGCAATTGGAAGCAAAATAATTGGCTAGATACTTTAACTTCCCCTCATCACACGTGACTTAAGAAACAGAAGTATTGGCTAGACAGATACCAATAGATCCAGCCCAATGCACCAAAAGCATTGGCTAGTTGGAGACCTGAGAAACAGAAAAATTGGCCAGATACTTCAACATTCTTTCTCGCCCCTCTTACACATGACCTGGCAAATAGACGCATTGGCTAGATGCAATCCTGGAAACAAAAGCGTTGACTAGATCCTTGGACACCCTTTCTCAAACATGACCCAGGAATCAGGAGCATTGGCTGAATAGATACCAAGAGGCCTAGACCAGATAGATGTCTAGCCCAATGCACCAGAAGCATTGGCTAGACAGAGACCTAGAAAACAGAAGCATTGGCTAGATATTTTAACAGCCTCTCTGACATGTGACTCAAGAAACAAAAATATTGGTTAGACAGATACCAGGAGGCTCAGTCAAAATATCTAGACCAATGCACCGGAAACATTGGCTAGACAAAGACCCAAGAAATAGAGGCATTGGCTCGATACTATAACACCTCTTCTCACACGTGATTTAAGGAACAAAAGCATTGGCTAGACAGATACCAAGAGGTGTCTTAGATATCTAGCCCAATATATATAGGGAGCATTGGCAAGGTGGAAATTACCAAGTGAGATCGACCCTGCTCAATGTTTGGAGGAACAAGTTACTTGTGGATGAATTTTATAGATCAAATCTAACTTTGATACCATGATAAGAAACTTGAACTTTCATTTCAAAACTGTAGACTGCTTCAAGATCTTATTAGGTAGCAGCGGATAACTTGAGATTTTTTGGACATGAGATATTATACTTTAACAGAAAACGTATCTAATTTTTGAACTTTGCATATGAATTGGACATGGCTGCATAAATGTGTACAAACCTTTCTTGGAAGTGTATAATATTTCGAAATGATATCCTCTTCCAACCATTCCATTCCTTGTTTCGAACAGTAGAAAGGATTAGTAAATTGTAAAGAAAGATAATACGCTACAAGCCGCGGTTAATCCAATCCCAATATTAATCCGATTCAAAACAGTCGGAACAAATATATATGCATCTTTATAAAGTATATATAATTTTCTTTTGCGTAATTGCATGATTAACATATATAAAGGCAAACATATATTTTCTAGTTCACGACGCATCACGCCTTTTAACAAAATTCTCCACCCATAACAAGATTCATCTAGTATAATAGTATTATACACCAATATATCATATATTCCAAACTTCAGACTCCTCAATTAATTAACTAGCTTCCAACAGTTTGTGAAAGAGTGACTGAAACTTCTCCATCTCCTTCACAGGAAGAGCAACCAAAACATTCACTGCATTAGTATTGACAACATCAATATCAGGGAAGAGCAAAATGATATCTTTCCTGTGATGCACCACTGGGCAGCTATACCTAGGTTTTCCCCACGGATATTCCATTTCAGCAAAGCCTAGTCTCCACCATGATGATATCAGAAACTCCCCATGTGGGAACCCTTTGTAAACCTCTCCCCAGTCAATGGCAGACCTTGCATACTCATCAGTCATCCTTGCAGCCCCCTCCGATATCATCGCTACCAACTTCGAAAACGGCCCTTCCTGGAGCTCCCTGCATTTCGCGGTGGCATAAGCGGTCAGCACCGCATTGCCAGTGTATGAAGCGGGCAGTGGTGGCTTCAATCTTGGCCGGATATCGACCGCGTAAAGCACGGTGGACAACCTCTCTAGACCTTCTTCTGAGTCGCATGACAATGCTTTACATCTCCAAATATGAGCTGTTACAACATTAAAGCCAGTGATCTTATAAGTTGTTGCCAGTTCAGGTGCAGCAGCACTAGCTTTTGCCTTCTCCTTCAAGAAACCAACATCGTCCGGGCTAAGACGGAAGATCTTGAAGTCAAGTTCCTCTTCTGGGCAATCAAAAGTTGGAGGTTCTTCACCAATTGGGATCTTGAGTTCGAGCAATTCTGGATGAGGGAATGTGACTTTAGGGGGTGATCTTGCTGCTAGCAGAGTACGATCGTTGAATGGTACAATAGCCAATGGTTTGTCA
Organism: Mitragyna speciosa; assembly: GCA_024721245.1. Lineage (NCBI taxonomy): Eukaryota > Viridiplantae > Streptophyta > Magnoliopsida > Gentianales > Rubiaceae > Mitragyna > Mitragyna speciosa. The sequence goes on along the minus strand of CM045554.1, from coordinate 9,394,390 downwards.
TCAAAACTTTGTGAGGCTAAATTTTGAAGGAAGATTTTGAAGCTTAGACCATCAAATGTGGAATGGTTGGTGGACAAGCCCAAAGCAAAACCACCGCATTTGAATGATGTTATCTACACAAAGAAAAAGAAAAAAAAAAAGAAATAATATTGTTGACGGAAAGCATTGAAATATTTTGGGATGTCAATGGTCTGTTCTCCCTTGATGGATATTTTTTGTTAGGGAAGTAGACATAATTTTTGCGTTCTTTTTGGATGTTTTCATGTAACCGTGATCCGACTTAGATTGACAAAAGTGAACAGCTAGCCCACGATATTATTCTTCAGATGTTCATTTTGGTGTATTTCAAGGGGGAACTGAGAAAAATAAACCAAAAAAACAGTTTAAGGAAATTCTTCTTATTTGTGCTTAAAAGAAAAATAATAAGACAAGAAGGTAAACCACTTCAGAAAAGATAAGAATTGAAAAAAAAAATCAACAACAAAAAAAGAAAGGAAAAAGAGGGATCAACCATAACAGTGCTGATTATTATTACTATTATGGCGACTACTATGTTTGATTAGGTTAATAACTAAGTTTTCCATTAATTCATTCAATAAGGGGATCATACTAACAAAGAGGAAGACGAAAATAGAAAGGACCATGCTAATGACGTCCTCAGGTTTTCTTCAAACTTTGATCTTTTACCACCAAAGAAACAGTGCTTTCATTGGTTATTACCTAAGTCTTCCATTGATTCGTTCTGATAGGTGGATCATACCAAAAAAGACGAAGACGAGAGTTAAAAGCGGACCCATTTCTTCATTAGATCAACCAAACAAAATTAAGAAAAGATGTCATTACAGTTAAAAATTTTCTTAATTGGCTTTCCAAATTTGTGGTTAGATTCTAGACAACATGGCAGGCTACTGCCAAGTCCTGCGGTTTAAATGCGGCTATCAGCATTATTAGTGGTGCAAACTTTGTATATTGAGCCCAACTTTAAGTACAAGACTACGTCATCTTAAGGAATCTATTTCTATGATTTTTTTTTTTGGGTTTTTTTTTGGGCGCGGGGTGGGGTGCGGGGGCGGATTTTTTTTTTTTTTACAAAGTGAAAATGAAAGTCAAAGTCAAAGTTGGGGTGGATTTACTACTGCCATTTTTTGTCTTTTCCCCATTGGAACTAGTTGGACCAGAACAACTTTTAGTTTAACAGTATACCTTTAGACTTTCTTTCAACTTTCCAGAAACTTTTCTTTACATTTTTTATTTTTTCTGCTCTGTAAATTGATTAGACCTTTTATTCTTTCCTTTTCTCTTCCCCATGAAATTGTACTATGTCGTGCAAGTGCAGCAGTGAGGAACAATAATGACCGTCCAAATTTATTTTTGTACATGCTGGACAGAAAAACTTTATGCTTTGTGTGCATGTTCGACTATAATATTATGCAGCAACTTTGTTATCGTGACATGGAGTTAAATGAGGCAAAATCTATATTTAATATTAAGAAATATGTAGCCTAATTTTCTTTGTATTTGTTGTAGTTTATTAACAAGTGAAGCTGGAAATGAGCATTAAAGTAAGATGTAACATCATTCTCACGGACTATACCTACAAATGCGGTCACACAATAAGGGTCCTCATAATGACAAACACATAAATGTACGTATTGCTGTTTTGCGTAGTTGAGACGACATGTGTCTTAGTTGGAAGCTATAAGGGCATTAAATAGCATAACATGTTTGCTCAACAAAATAAGAAAAGAAGTGAGCACGATAGATTTGCAATTCTTAGTTATGCTTCTTCATTTGAAGTTAAGTTTTGAAATTGTACAACAGTGTAGCTAAGGGTTGAATGTAGCTTTCTGGCAGAACCACAATCAACACCTTAGTTACAATACAACTACCCCACGACCTCAAAATATTCTTATGTCTCACACAAGTGTTGACAATTGTCGTGAGCATATAAAACATGTCCCACTTATAGTTGGGAAGTTCTATACTCCTCAGTATAGTATAAATCTTCCTTAATAACGTCTAAGTGATTAAAAGATTAATAGTTAAAGTATATTTAGGTAGAACATCCTTTTATTTTAAATATCTTTATTTATTTGTTTTATGAAAAATTTTAATCAATTTTGGAAGGGTAATGGTCAATGCATCTTGTAAAGGAAGGTTGTACCAAATGAGAGGTTAAATAGTTTGTTAACAAGCACGGAAGCAGAATAGCCATCAAAAGTGAAATTTCATGACATGCAACTCTATTTTAAGTAATGTACCTGAACAATGCAGAGTGGCTGATCATCTGATTCAATGTTGTCTAGTTTCTGGACTATAAGTTGCCCAAATGCAGGGTTGGGATAAACCAGATCTCCAATATCATCCAAAGAAAACTCACTAGAAGCCACCACAAAAACAGCCCCTGCATTATTGCAATCTATCTCAAGGCGGCCTGACTGATGATTTAACTTTAGCCTTCCAGCCAAGAAATCATATGGCACTAACACTTTGGTGAGTGCTGTTCTCAGCTTGTCTGCTACAATTTCTGGGGGAAACTCGCTGTTGGCGGGGAAGAAATGGACAGTCTGAACGTTAAAATTCAGCACTTGGTCTATGTTTGATAAGAATATGGATTTTCTTTCTGTTTCTTTTGCTGGAAACACTAGCTTGGATTCTTGAATGGTGACCTTAAGATCATGGATGGCTCTATCAGGAGGTCCTTGGTAGAGAGTTCCCATAATGCTATACTTTTGCTTGTGGCTAATGGTGTGATGATGTATTTTCTTGTGGTAGGATTGGGTATATTTATACTAAAGCCAGCTGCGGATTTAGCTGTGGAAAATAGCTAAAACGACATGTGATAGCACATACATACCTATGACAATTGTCGCTATTGCGTTAGTCTGGCCAATTGCAAATTTAGAGTTAAAGATGCATCGACTATTAGATGACTCTCTCTCTCTCTCTCTCTCTCTCTGTGTGCCCCCCCCCCCCCCCCCCCCTCTCTCCGCTTAAGCATTACCACCTCTTTCTATTTAATTTTGTCTAAAATTGGTTGATTGTAAGGAGAAAAATAATATCCTGATGGAGAATTTGGTGCATGGTGTGCCTGTGCCCAAACAGTATTACGCCTGATCCATGATACTGCTTTTTCAGTATGAATTGACTCTTATCATTTAAGGAAGTAGTTGAGATGGTTTAATTTAGAGATGAAAAGGGCATGCGTCATTGAACAGCTAGACAAGTTGGTTGTACTCTCTCAACTCTATATTTCATCAGAAAGTCTTTCCTGTAACATCATTGTTATGGTATCTATGGATCTATCCTTTTTTTTTTTTTTTTTTTGTGTTTATGGATCTATCCTTTTATATGTATCTCTCTGCTGATCTACGTGAGTGATACAGCTTTAATCAATACAAGAAGAAAAATAAAAAACCAATAGTTTTTTATGAGACGATTAATATTGTCCCTTCAGAAATATGCTATGATAAGGGGTCTCAATGAGGTAGACTATTTGCAAGTTCACCACTGACCTTCATAGTTTACTGCACCACTAAACATCTGGACACACACAGACACACGCACATACGTACACATACATACTTGTAAGAATTGATTATGATAAAATTTCTCAACCCACTAGGTAACCTGTGAACCTGAATTATTGGACCTATTAAAAAACATTAAAAGTTCATCTACCATATTTCTCGGTCCAATTAGACTGCTTGGCGTATTTGATTTCTTGACTTCAACAGTTTCCGAATTATAATGATGTAAAAAACAAAGGCCAAAGGTTACCTATGGGTTGAAAAGTTCAAACATGTTACTGCCTTCGTACTAGATTGAATTATTGACGACTGCACACAAGTCTTAAAAGAATGTGTTGGAGATCTACACCAGATTTAAAAATCTATAATAATTTAAGAAAATGGTTAAAAAGATGCAGAACTTATAAAACTAATTAAAGGAGTGAGCTGACCTCTTTATATATTTGGCCAACGTACAAAATCATTCAGCTCACCTTAATTTTCGGAGTAAATTAATACTGAACTGTGTAATGGGTCACAGTTGCACATTTGCTCTGTAAAATAATTTTATTAGCACTTTGTATACACTCCTTAATTAATAACTTTTAATATTTGGCTTTAACAATTTTGTGGACTAATTCATCCTTTGTTTTTTAATTTTCACGTATTTTCCGTATTCCTTTTCAATTTTTTTCCCTCCCTCTTTTCTTCTACTTTTCTTCTTTCTTCTCTTTGTTTTTCACCAAAGTCGCTCCAAAACAAGCTTGATGTAATCCGATGGCTAACCAAGTATCATCAACCACCATCTTATATTACTAACTAGCATCTCCGCTAGCAAAAAGTACATCAATCCAAAAAAAAAAAAAAAAAAAGAGAGATTATCATGAATAATTGGGAGGAATGAGTGATCAAGTTGAGGTATTTTTGGTGGAAAGAGCAGACTGACCATGCTAATAAATAAATCCTATCATGGCAGGTAAGCCTAATTGGATTGAAGCAATTTTTGTACGTTGATAAAAGGGACAAGATATGAAAAAGTGTTTTACAACAATGAAGGAAAAGTATACTATTAGTCACAGAGGCAAAATACTGATAAAAATATTTTAGGTGGCAGATGAAATTATACGTAAGTACTGGGGATCTAATCTAATTTATGATATTCTTTTCTCTTGTCCTTCTAATTGGCTCAGATGCTAATTTCTTTGCAATTGTTGCTTTTCAATACAACGTTATAGTCTTAGAAGATTTTTACTTTTCTTCTTCTTGAAAGCATAATACTTCAAGAGAAAGATCAGTTTCATTGCTAGGAAGAATAATTTTCATAAGAAAATATTTTTGACAATTGTCAGATTTTATCAACAAAACATCTTTTTATCAATCGAGGAACTTGAATGACTTATGCATTTTATTTCTAAACAAAATATTCTGTTATAAATCCAAGCATCAAACAACTTGCTGTTGAAATGTATGAAGTGTACAAGTCTGTAGTCTCTTATAATGAAATAAGTATGTATCTCACATTCAAAACTCTTTTTATACAAGAGAAGATTTAGCCCGAACATTGCATTTATATATGCCTAATCACGCTCTTTACTTAATAAATTTTTCCTACTATCTGTTTTTACAATTTATCATAGGTATTTATCAGAGTAGAAACATTGTCTATCTAAATTATTACAGGAAATTATCTAACAAAAATAGATAAATTGACTCCTAATTTTAACCTTATTCACCGTGTTCCCATCTTTTTACTATTGAAAAAACTACAAAGCCCATAAAACAGTGTCTGCAATTAAAATCTATGTAATAATACAAAATTTTGAATTGAGGTGTCAGGCGGTTAGTAATAAAAAATTGGGAAGAAATGAGATCAATTTCCATATCCCATATTAGAAAATAAAGATGGCAAAATTGGGTAGGACTTAATTGGGACCATGAATTATGAATCATACCCGAACAGTCCCATATTTGTCATGGAATGAATATGGGCAAGACTAAAACGGATAAGTCTCATTTTGATACCACTCAAATCCTCAATAAATCTTATTTTATTATTTTTTTAACTATATTTTCTTTATTAATCAATTACTTTTTTTAATATCATTTAGTTTTTTAGTTTAACCTTCATATTTCTTTTTTTATATCATTTATTTTTTAAAGTTTATTAACATCAATAAATTTTCAACCTTTTTTTATATTATTCTTTTTATATCATTTATTTATGTTTTTTAACCTTTCTATTATAAACTATAGTTTTCCAATGATTACATATAAAGATAATAGATTAAGGATGGCAAAGATCTAATTTTTCAATGGCATACAATTTGGATATTATTTAATGCCTGATACTAAAATCCATAATTGAAGTAATGAAGCAAATTAAAAATTAAAAAAAATAAGCATCTCGCTTGTTCGTAGATATTACAAACTTAAATCAAAGCCAAAATATGAAGACTAGTTTGCAATGCATCTTTCAAGGTTGCACTAGGCAATACAAATTCTTTCAAGATTGTTTATCTTTGGGTATGGGAGTATTAAGCAATTCCCAATCATTGTCATATTTAAATAGGTGTTAATGGGTGTAATCCTGAATAGGTCCAATTCTATATTATTCATACTCAAATTGCTCAAATTAAATGTAGGCATGGGATTCTGATGAGTCTCGAGACTTATTGCCAATGCTATTAGAAAATAATATAGCAATAGAAACAACGTACGGTACCGCTTCTCAACCATAGGATTGTGGTGCTCAACAGTAACTACCTGCCATAATTGTCGTCAAATTTTGGTCTAATTGAAGTTGATATGCAACAACTAGCAACATAATTCGGATATGTAATTAAAATTGTGGTCCAAACTCCAAACTTTTTTAAAAGAAATCCTCACCAAAAAAAAAAAAAAAAACTCCGAACTTTTTTTTTTATATAATTTGACTAAATTTGATTCCAAAACACGTAACACAAGTGACATCCAACTAAATAAACTTTAATCTTCTTATTCTTTCTAGTACTACTTAACAAAGGTAAACATCACGAACGTGCGAGAGATTTAACATGTTGAATAGACTGTAATCGGGATCTGTACACAAAATTCAAATATAGATAGGAGTATTTTTCATTCCATTACATTTCTTGCCACATAAATATTATATATACTTTTAGAAAATTTTTGTAGTGGTAATTAATATCTAGGGTAGCTCATGTAAACAGAATGTTACTACTAATTTTAGGGATAATTAAATTATTTGCATTATATTCTTTTTTTTTTCGTTTCATTTGCATTTCGATGTGTATATCAATTTTGACTACTCAAATCAAAACTATCATCATGCAGGAAACCGCAAAAAGAAAAAGTACTTAAATTAAATTTAGTTGGTCTGCTGTAGAATACTAAAATCATCCCTCCAAAATAGTGAAAAGCTGAACAAAAACTCCAAATAGTTGTCGACCTGGCTTTATGTGAAGCGGTGGCGAGCGCGCATATCTTTTATATATATATATATATATATATATATATATATATATATATATATATATATATATATATATAAGATATCTCCCAAAAATGTGATACCCTAACAACAACAAGCTAATAAACTACCTTATCCACAGCATTAAACCAAAGCATCACTTGCAATCCCCGTCGCGTATGAAATTCTGACACGAAATTACAAAATTATGAATTGTAAAAGTGTAGAGCAGATTAATCTCAAGCACAGAAACTCACGCTACTAAGAATCCTATTAATTATTATATGTCACCAATTTCCATAGAAGTTTATATTTTACGGCTCCCATTTTATTACTAGTTACATAAGTGTGCTTTTGTGTCTGTTTTTTCAACATTTTTTTTATTACTGATTACAAATATGTGCATTTATTATTCCTTCTGTCTCACATAGGCCTATTTTTTCATATAGTTTAAGAAATTTAATTAATATAGTTACAAAAATTATTTTTCTTCATACTTTCCTCGAGTATTCCTCATTAATATTTGATTATTCATTCAACTTAAAAACCTGTGTTTAATATCCAAATAAAATAATTAACTAATGGAGTAGTACATTTGCTAATAACTATGTACATTAAATATAGGTATAAAAATAACAAGCTAATTACTCTTTAAAAAAGAAAATAGGTATATAATTTGGAACAGACACTAAAAGAAAGTGAATTATCTTTACGGGACAAAAAGAGTACTATTTTTCTTTCCATGCTGTTAGTGATTGCGGGAGCTATTTAACTATAGAGGCTGAGTTTTGGTAAACTTTTTTGTAACCTTTTCTTCTTTAATAAGAAACATGACATACGAATTTGATAATGAGAACCCGCTATTATGATATATTTTTATCAACCTATACTATTACAATAGGATAAGGGAATGGTTTTGGTGGGAATCGAACCCCCCGATTTCTGAGGTGGAGTCATAAAGCTCTAACTGCTTGACTCTCTATCTGTACCCCGCTATTATGATCTTGATAGAATGGTACCAGACAGAGAGATAATGAGATTAGAAATTCATAAGATAGAAATGACATGATGTGGATGAGCAACCACCATTAATGCACATTGAGGACAATTTTCCTTGGCTTGAACTAGTGATCAGTGGCACCAAATAATGAAAATGGGCATTTTAAAACATAAAAAAATAATTATCTTTAATATATTTCAACATCAATTTCAGCATCCTCTTGTGCATAAACTTTCCTCCCCATATGGCCTTTAAATTTCTGGGCTCACCAAATCAACCGAATTTGAGGCGTCCAAATTTTGATCCTCTTGATTTGCAATACACATTAAATAATTTTTTAGGACACACGGTAGGTACATTAATGATTAAATTCTCAGGAAAACGCTAGTGTCCTTAGGTGTAATTGTTCTTTTAAAGTTGTTGGAAGCAAAGGGGAATCAAAAAGTAAAAAGTAATATAAACATGAATTTGTAAAAATAATATTTATTTTTTTAGATCTCTGTGCCCGCTGTTCTAGGATTCTTGCTGTGCATTCTTCTCTTCTAAAGTTATTCGTTAGTAAAATTGAAATTTGCGAAATTTTTTGAGGACCCTTGACCACCTAAAAGGGAAGAATATAGAATGGATTATATCTAATGCCATATAATGCACAAGAACTAATAATTTATTATTATGTAATGATGATAAGTTAACTTGTAATATTTAGTAATAAATGATTGTTTCTAATACATTATGCAACATATCACGTGACGTACTAAATATACCTAATACTGCTTCTACCTAAAAGCCGAAGCCAAACCAAAACTGACCTATTAATGCCTGACTTGAGAGTGTAAATAATTTGGTCGATATTATTTGGGAATAAGTGTAGAAACCTCCCTTGAAATTTCTAATAATACCACTTGACCTCTCCCAACTTTCAAAAATTACAGTTGCCTCCTCTGTCACCAAGATTGGATGAGAAGTCTACCCCAGAGCTAATTAATTGACGTAAGTACCCTTCAGCTTGAAGACCTAACGAAACGGTGGTTTCTGAAGCAAAAAAACTCTTTGTGCCAATATCCTACAACATCCTTCTCCCCCCCCCCCCCCTCCCCCCCCCCTCCTTCCCTTCCTTCTCTCTTCTTTTATCTTTCCCCTGGGGTGAATTTACTAAAAACTCCCTAAGACAATGCGTGAATTTTCTGAAGGCCCCCATCCCTCTCTCCCAAAATGGCTGCCTCTGGTAGGTACGTAACTTGAAGGCATGATTTTCGCTGAAGGGAGCATACTACATCTGAGAGCAATCTTTCATTAGCTCCAAAATGTTCTAGTCATGGAGAAGTAAACAAGTTTGGAAAATCCAATGCAGTATATTTTGAACTCCTCATTTTTTGCCCTGAGTTTTTTTTTTTTTTTTAATTTTTGCACCTTCTTGAAAATTAATTGTCGCAAATGCAACAGTGACTTTGGTTTCCGTTTGTTACTATTGCACTATTCTTTCAATTGAAAATTATAAATTATTATCAGTCTTTCTAAAATTATGATTACTGGACATATATTTATATATGTAAAATATACTACTCCTGTTAAATTCCAAATTATCACAATGCTGTCTAAAAATTATGAAGAGAAGTAGGTCCATAGTGTGAATTAATTCTACTAATTGACATTAAAGTAAACGAGTTCTATGTAATAAACGAATTTAATTGCATATTCAGGGATATTCTAGAAAGTAGAAAATTTTGGTTTAGAGAAGTATTAATTTCAATATAAAAGACCCATAATAGATTATATTTTTTCGTTTTAAACTATTTTTTATTGATTTTATTTCAAAGTATTACCTAATTCATATTATGCTAAATGACGGCAAACTTGGAATGGAAATAGCCTCATCAAATGAAAATAAACCATTAATGCATTCTTTTATGACACCGGCTGAAACTATTACAAAGCAATCTGCATTAAAAGAGGAAAGTGTGATTTTGAAGAGGTAAGTGTGATTTTTAAGAGTTAGAGGTAAGTCTGATTTTTAAGAATTAGAGGTACCCCTTCCCTTTCTTATTTTCTAACTGCTAAGACTGGAGTTTGAATCTCGATCTTTGGTAGGGCAAAGTATCCCTCAATTAACCAAGCTTTTGTTCTACATTTAATTATAGAGTAAATCACGCTCACTTTCTTGTTTCCCCTATTATTTTCAAGAGAGCAAATTATTCCAGAAGTTTCTTAGTTTATTTCGAGAGGTTCTTTTTTGTTTTTTTTTTTTTTTGGGTCTAATTACATGAGGTAATATATAGTTCCTATAACTTCAATTTCACTTATTTTGAATGCTATGTTCCACCCCATTGATTTTCTTTAAATAAACTAAAGATAGCAATTTATCATAATGATGGTTAGATTTGGACACCCAGTGCTTCATTTAAATAAATAGTCTACCTAATACGTTGAAAATATATTAGGTTAAATCAACAATAGCCTGTAGTCTTGCAAGCTTGACATCATGCACCGACGTGATAAGAAAACATTTTAAGCTAAATACTGATTAATGAACTATCGATTGGGATCAAATTCTTTGTACATTCACTCATTCCTACAATGTAAAATTCAAATTCAGCGTACATTAATTACTAAAAATAAATTAAATTTTGCTCCACAACAATACTCGAATAACCTAAGCGTATGCACATATCGACAATATGTAAAACAATTCTTCAATATGATTGAACATGAGAAATTCACACACTTGGAGACTTGGGACCTCAGCAAGAAAGGCAAAGGTTGCTTAAAGCCGGCCGATAGGCGAAAGAGAATCCAGTAGTTTAGTTCTGATCTGAGTAGGCTCATAATAGGGAATACCCTAATCCCGGGAACCGAGGCCTGGCCATCCTTCATTTGCGGTCGACGTTCTGGCTTTGCCCGTCGACAGCCAAATCTTTCTATCTGGTTCGATGGTACTATGTAGCATGTTCAGTAGTCACGTTAGTGTATTTGTGTCATCATTCATCGTGATCTTTTTTTTTTAATATCGCCGTGACTATGTAACTTTTGAATACACCACGTAATCTATAAATGGACATATAAACTAGGCCTATCTAGAGTAGATCTATGATAGAACAGTAACTACAATCCTCTAAAGAGTTAGAAATGCTCTACTTTTTTGAGGACTCAATGATTAGGTTGCCTTTTGATAAGCATTTTTAAAAAAAATATTAAGATACTTCTTGGTAAATGTGTACGTGAGATAAAAAAGTTATTAAAAAATATGTATAAAATTTTTAGAAAACTTATTCTTAAAAAACATTATCAAACAAACAAAGCCTACCTAATCCGCAGTTTTAGATTATGTATATAGATTTTTTGGTCTACCTAAATATTTCCGGGGAGTGTCTGAGGTATGTCTCTGGGAATACATGGAATGGATAAGTATGGATAAGGGAGACAGGCCTTGAGAGTTAAGACCTGCAGCAGAAAGGATGGGAATACTGAAGAGTATTGAGAAAAGAGGTCCTTTCAATATCACACTAGAGCGGAAGACTTACATTTAGTTGTAAATGCTGGCCATACTGATACAATCGCATTATTGCAATAGAGGCAGAAGATAGAAAGAGGGTAGCGTAACGAAGGCCAATTCCCCTGTAGCTACTTTGTCGTTAACATCCTTAATTCCGTTGCTACGACTTGACTGAACTCCCTTTTTTAATGCCATGTACTTATCAACAGCCTGTAAAGTGGGGACAATCTTAATCTCACTTGTTTCTACTTCTGTTTATGAGTCTAACATGGTTGGATTTTTTTCTTCCCGGTTTTGAACTTGTGATGCTCAGAGAGAGAGAGAGAGAGTGGTCAAGAAGTAGACAACAAGTCTTTGATTTGGTAAAAGTTGAGGTTTCCTCTGCATTCAATGCAGTCCACTCTTTAGAAGTACTGGAGACAGGAGAGAGCTGGATCATATATATCATACAAGGCACTTAAATTTTTGACAGTAGGGTGCTCTTCCGAGTGGTTGCCGATATTAAACGTGCCTCCCCAGTAGTATGCAATTATACAAGAATTTCTGACTTCTGACTTTGATCCATGAAACTTTCCCTTCCCTTTCAACCTTATTACCATGAGGTATTTGCAGGAAGTGAATTATTTTCCAAGTAACACAATAAAATACTAATAATCAAAGTCAATGAAATTTTCCCTTCCCTTCCAACCTCGTTACCATGCGATACTTTACAGGAACTTAATTTCCAAGTAAAATGACAAGATACTAATAATCAGAAGCAAACTCACATTTCGATGCTTCAAAGACAAAGGTTGAGTTGGTTTTATCCCCCACCCACTGAGTAACCACCAATTATTTCTTCAAAAACTTGTCCACCCCAAATGGTTTCATTAATGTCTACAACGACGTTTTAACCATTTCAATGCTACTGTCACGTATCATTAATTTTTATAACGATGTTCTAACCATTTCAGTGACACTGTCACGTGTATTGTGTTTGAATATTCAAGCACAAATTAAACCTGCAGAGTGCAGATAAGGTATATTAATATTGCTAGCATAATACACGGATTTATTTGGCAACAACAGGTCTAATAACTGTCTGCCGAAGTCAATGTAAACTTGAAACCGTTTGTAGGTAAAGATGGAGTGAATTCAACTTCTATTAGAAGGTGCTGAAACTTGATAGTTTCTCTGTCTCTGTGTGTGGCGCTGCGAGCGAGAGAGAGAGAGAGAGAGAGAGAGAGAGAGAGAGAGAGAGAGAGAGAGAGAGAGAGAGAGAGAGAGAGAGAGAGAGAGAGCGCCTGCATGTTCTATTCATATTCAAGCATTCTGAGAGAGAATGCCTGCATAATCTGTCCATGTTCAAGCATTCTCACAGAGAGAAACTATCAAGTTTCAGCACCTTCTAATAGAAGTTGAAAATACTCCATCTTCACCTACAAACAGTTTCAAGTTCAAATTGATTTGGGCAGACAGTTATTTGACCTGTTAACAAGTAAATCCATGTAACATCTACTTCCAGATATAACGCCTATGATAGAAAAGATTCACTTTGGCTGGACTCATGGCTGCTCTTTCAGGACCAAATGCACAAACTCAGGTTAACAAAACAAGACAATTATATATATACAATATGGCTGCTAGAGTTCAACCCAAATATCTGGTGTAAAAATTTCAGATTCTGAACTTTAGAGCCAAAATCAAACAAGATACAGAATTTAACCCGACTTAAAACGTCCAAATGTTTCTAATATAACCCCCGTTCAAAGGTTAAAGGAAATAATCATTGCATGATCTAAAGTATTAACAGCTGATATCCTCTTTTACGTCAGCATTCTCTGGAACAGCCTTTTGGGCAGCTCTTCTTTTATTTTGGATCTGGTGGACATATTCTGCAACCAAAACATGAAACTTGGGAGCAAGCTTACTTGTAGAAGAGACATTAAGACCAGCCTTCTTAAGAGCCCTTGCCCCGTGTTTTTCAGCCTTCTGGAAATGAAGAGCGCAGTAAGGAGGGACAGTGGATTTCAGGATTGGCTTTCCACAGAGGATAGGTCCTGTTGGTGAACTGTAAGAATAAAATGACAGAACAAAAATTTTAAGATTATATTTTCCCAAGGAAGAGAATAAGCAAGAAAAAGATCATGAAAGTGTTTAGACTGAAAATTGTAAACACATGCATATAGGGGAAAAGGTTTTATAAGTTCAATGTTCTATAAATCCAAAAAGAAAATCTGATATTTGCACGTGTAATTGAGGGACAAAACCTAATATGCTGGCTGGATTTTGCAAGTGTAAACCCCGAGGTTAATTAGCAAAAGTTCTTTGGCAGAAATTTTGGAATCTAGTTATTAGCAAAAGCCAAAAACCTGAATGCTTTTCCCAAAAAAGGCCCCTTAACTCCAGCAAGTTAATGTCTTCAGGATAATTTCAACTTCCAACAATTTGATCAACTAAGAGAAAACTGAATGCCTATTGGCCTACGAGAAATAAATGGAAGCCAAAAATATCCCAAGTTCTTTCTGAATGTCTGTCCACACTTTGAATTTTCCAGCCACTGTCCCCTTCTTTGAAGCTGATGGTTATGCCTTTTTTCCATTCTGATTAAGGAAATTCAAAAATCACACTGTCCCGAGATTCTTAGGTCACACCGTCATGTCTAGCAGGAGTTCACTTCACTAATGACCTAATTTTTACATGCCTCACTGTTCAAGTATACCATGCTTACCATTACAAAACAGTTTTTTCCCCGCTTGTAAAACATTGGCACACATGCTTACATATAAGAAGTCAATCATCGCATTCCTCCAATCTCATGCCAAAGACTAGTCCCAGGATGGGAAACAAGTGTAGATTCTAGAATAGCTTCTTTGAAGGCTTATAGTATAACCTTCTAATAAGTCACCTGAACCTGTCCTGATGCTGGCAACTGGAGCCAAGTTAGAAAGGGAGAGTACCAAATTCAGTCTCATACTATCTTCTCCTATCTTCCAGCAGTTCCCCTGTTAAGGCTTGTAACGTTCATGAAGTATAATGGCCAATTTGTCTTTGACACTGATTGGAAAAGTAAAGGAAAAGAAACGATACCTACCCCTAGTGAGAAAGAAAGGAAAGGGCAGTAGAGGAAAGTAGTTTCTGTCCGTGTTGTTAAGATTAGATATGGAAGGAAGAAAAAAGGAAAGAGTAACATATTAGCTAGAGAGGGAAAGGAAAAGAAAGGAAAGGAAAATGCCACATGTACATTATGAAGTAAAGTTAATTTAATTAAAAATAGGTCTCTCTCCTCTCAATGGACAGAAACCAAACTTACAGAAAATAACTAAACCTAGTTCCTTTCAATCCTTTCATTTACCACCGCAAAAATCAATCCAAACACAAGACCAAATCCCTCCTATTCCTTTCCTTTCTCTCCCATTCCCTCAATCTAAACTAAATCTAGACCTCTTAATGAGGAACCTAATCTGTTCAAACAAAATAATGGATCTAGAGTATTCTACAGTCCAAGGCTCAACCTCCCACTGACAACACAACCAGTTCATACATCTATGGTAAGCATTGCGTATATAGGCTTCCGCAGATCTCAACAATTAACTCACCCATTTATGCATTCTTCCAATAACGTACTCATTTCCAAACAAAGAGTTTGACTACAACCCACCAAACTTATTCAAGGATGAAATTACCAGCACGAATTACTAATGCGCTATACAACACTCCAAGAGCAAGTCTAAGCAAACGTAAGCTTAATGTACATAGACATAATGCTAGGTCACTGAAAACATAGCAAGATAAATAAATACATCACAAAATGTCCTCTAGTTGCTGCAGTGTCTGCATTGCATCTCCCAAGAATGCTTTTGTTACTATGCAAGAAAAATGTAATTGCAGTACCTAACACAAGCCGGTAAGATTTTCTCATAACAACATGCTCATATATATATATATATATATATATATATATATATATATATATATATATAGAGAGAGAGAGAGAGAGAGAGAGAGAGAGAGCAAAGGATAGATGACTCCGAAACTAGTTTAGGTAGACACAATTATGCTTTTTCAAGCATATTTAGACACTTGAAGCAATCGACTTTAAGGACCATCATAAACATCAAACTAAATTGCAGCACAAAGTGACTTATTATATTACATACACCACCATATACACAATGTAATTAACTCAGACGTCACATATGTTTACATTTGAGCATACAAGAAGAATGAAACATAAAACTTCCGAGAATATAACTGCAAGCATTATAGAGTTTCTGTTTATCATCAGACAATATATACTTGTGGGAGAACTGCGCCAAGGCCATCAACTTGGACTTACACCTGTGCACCCTACATATATTGATACAGCTATCATCACCAAATTCATATTCTCTCCCTTCCAGTTACATTTTTTTTCTTCTCACTATTCTCAGTACTTGACCTTCAATCCTCCATTAGCTCCCAGTAACAGTCTGTATATATTCTAGCAAGTTGCTTACTTGGCATGCCTGGCATCCTAAGACCTCATTCGAAGTCAAAAACTCAGACTTGGATAACATGAATTCCTTCACCGATCCATCAATTAGCATTGCAGATGGTGGTAATCTGTACAACTAGGATCAGGTATGTCAGTGTCAAAAGCAGCACCGGCAGTGGTGTTGGTGGATCTAAGAAGTGGTCTTGATATAATCTTTAGTGTTGCTACAGAATCAGAGGTGAATAGGTTATGCTGAGGGACGGCAGGAGGGGCTATGGACTTTGGTGACAATGGTAGATCGGAATAGAGTGTAGCCACATGAGAAAGACAAACAACCATACCCACACACACACATAAACAGAGATACATGCACTTGCACAGAGAGAGAGAGAGAGAGGTACATGAAAAATCAATGAATTTGATGGGGAAAATACAGTTGCTGTGCTGCAGCTATCACAGATTTATCCTACATCTTGGCAAGGCAGGCGGCCATTCCCTACAAGGAAATTTGTTGTCTTGAAGAGTTACAAAGGTAAAATATTTTTATCTTAATCAAGTCATAAGAAATTCAGTACCAATCCTTATCCCAATCAGAACCACTTTACAAATTATAGAAAACTACAGTAACAAGCCCCCTCCATAAAACTTTCAACTTTTGATTTTGCCTGTCTAATATTGATTGAATTCTGAGGATACACAATTTTCCAAAAATTTGTTTGTCTTTTCAGTTATTTTGCTTGTGAAAAAACTGTCTCATGTGGGAAGAACATTAGACTAACAAGTATAACACTTTTTTCAGTATTAGTACTTCTTAGTTGCTATTCAACTTAATTTTGAGAAGTAAATTCTGCTACCTAAAACGATGCTAGTAAATATTTTCATCCCATGGTAATTGTTTAATAGACTCAGACTTTATTGCCATATAGAGGGACACCATATATTATTAGCCAACAAATATTGGCGTAAAGCAGCACCAGAAAAACAGGACAGACACACATCTGAAGCACAACTTGGATATGTCCAAACAGATGGCTTTCCAAATCTTCCCCTTCCAACCATTTGGCTTTCTTAGTAAGATTGTAAACCCATCATCTCATTTTATATTAACCACAGATTCAGCTCAGGATACCCCTTTCTTATCCAGTTACCAAAGCTTTCTACCCTTCACAAATGTGAACACTATAGTTGGAATCATTTTATGATATGACAATGGCTAGCCACAAATTAACAAGCCTAAATTCAACAAGATGTATTCTCACATCTCATAGAACTCTGCCTAAATGGCATGACCTACAGCAATCTTGCTTATATTAACTATTCAAACTGTGTCATCCTTGATAAGTGTTGAAGATCATGGGCTTCCATCTCAAAACCAATTGGCAATCAGTGGAGTTGCCCATGAACCTTATGTATTAGTTTGGAAATCTTTGGGATTGGGAATGAGTGGAATTGTCCATAAACCTTATATATTAGTTGGGAAATCTTTGGGATTTTGATGTGGGACTCTTAACAATAAGCAAGAAAAGGAATATTAAAGGATCCAGAGTGGTAGTGAAGTGAAAACTGAAAATCGTTGAGAATAATTTGAAGCCTAAACTGGGCCACAACACCATTGTTTGTCTTAGGATGGCTGGAATCAATCCATGTGTTCATTTTTCATTTCAAATGTACATTAAATCCAAACCATTATTTTTGAGGTAGCATGACCAGCGTCCACGAATGCAATTGTTAGAAAAAGAACCATTAATGGTGATTGCCAAGGCTCTTATTCTAGATATATACCATAACAATAGTATCAAATAACTCCAACTTGCTTTTTCTTCCTTTTTGGACCAGTAATTACAGTCCTAACATTTCTCTTCTCACAAACCATATTCAGTTGTCTTAAAGTTTTCATAGTTCAGTACTCTTTCGTTAGATCCATACGCAAAACATCATTATCAAGTTTGAATACTCACTACCGCTGCCACCACTTGATCATGTGGAATCATTTTTGGCATTTGTATCATTTGCCCTAGGTGTTAAATGTGCAAATTTTGTTCTATACTATGTACAGTTGTCATGCTACTTAGTTTCGCTTTATCCTCCTCAATGTTTCATTTGCATCATATTAGCTGTTGTTATGATACCTAACAATGATAAGTTTCTCATAAACAGTCCAAAACTATCTGCCACAATAGATCTAAGTTTTAAACTTTTCAGTTGAATGAAATCTTTATGCCATTATTATCAATACATGAATGCGGTTATTACCGTGATGATCACGTTTGGTACAAAAGACATATTTCTTGAAGAGGCCAATAAAGAAAGGAACATAATGAAAGAAATTATAACATCAGAATTCCAAATTGCAATGGCTACTGAAGATAAGACTACTGAGTAAAAAACCGAACGCAGTGATAAAACAACCAAACAATAATAAAACATCCTACAAATAAAGGCAAAACAATTCAAGTGGCCATCTGGACTTCCAAGTTTACTTCTTTAGTATCCTAAACTTTTCAAGAGTTAATTCGACCATCACCATAATTCATCATTAAAACTAACAACCTTTTCAGCTAACTTGGAGGCATGACTCTACAAAGCAAAAGAGCTGCCCTTTCGCACAGCAATTTGAAAATTCCAAAGGCAGCATTCCAAATTACACCGTACTAAAATGCATAAAACCTCAGCAAAAACAACAAGTATCAAACTCTGATAATGCATACACAATCACATCAACTACATAACAAACAAAAGACGTAGAATATCTCAAGTCAACCATATACACAAACATTTGATGTCGCGGTATATAATAAGCGCAAGAAATGTAAACCTTTTAATAGGATAATTGCAAGCCTTGTAGAGCTTCTGTTTGGCATCAGACAAAATATGCATCTGGCAGAACCTCGTTAACGCCATAGCCTTTGATTTACATCCATGAACTCCACACCTATTACCGCCAGTCCCATTTCCACCATTATTACCATGACTATTCTCCGCATTCCCTTGAATATTTGCCTCTCCATTTTCTCCCTTGATATTCACATTATTACTATTGCTATTGCTGCCATTAATACTAATTAAAATGTTATTATTATTTTCATTGTCTTCTTGAAAAGGGCTTTTACCATACTCCCAATAGTACTCTCTATACTTGAGCTTCAAATCTTCCATCAACGCCCAGTAATGGTCCCGGTAGATTCTGGCGAGTTGCTTAAGTCGGCGAGAGCGGCGTCTTAAGACCTCCTGACGAGTCAAGAACTCGGACTTGGACAGCTTTAGGTCCTCTTCCGACCCGTCGATTGTCATCGGAGAGGGTGCGGAGGAAGATGTAGAGGGACGGTGGTTTTGGTGATTGGTCTGGGGGGTTGGGTCCGGCATGTTGGAGGTAGGCGGTGTTGACTTTTACGGTGGCAATTGGGAATTGTGTGGAATTGTTAGGGCTTTTCTTCGGGAGGATGTGGCTGTCTTCGCCGGAGTTGACGGTAGGTGGCGAGAGCGATGACTAGTTCACCGTTGACTGAAGACTATAAGTAATGACTAAAAATATAGTAAAATAAATTTTAGTATAAAATTAAGCAAATATATACCCCTATATTTTTCTATATCATTTTCCACTTTTTTTTTCAGACAAATAGAAAAGAAAAATAGGTGTTAATGGATTCAAGGTATAACCGTAAAGTTCTAACCTCTCAACGTTTCGTTTATTCTCTCCACTTTTTGTTAGCTTATTCATATTTTCAGGATAAAAAATGGGTTTAATGTCATATTTTTTGTGAAAGAATAAAAATTTTTACAACAGTACTTATAATTTATAATTTATGAGTGGATGATAATTTGAGATAATAATCTTGCGCTTATTTCAGGAAACGGCAAAATTTCTTCTTAATAGTGTCTACAATCTAGGACTGAATAGTAATTTGAGAGAATCTTACCGGTAAGATCACTTCCACTTTTTAAAGTTTTATTATGAAAAAAGAAAGGTTTTTTAATTTCTTAATATTTCCAAGACAAAATTACAATTTTGGTACTAAATATTTTGGGCATCGGCAGTTTAAGTCTCTAAAATTTGGATGAAAGTAAATATAGTATCAAATGTTTCAATTTTTTGGTATGTGTAGTACTATTGAAGTAGTTTTAGTCTTTACATTTTAGATAAAAGTAAATTTAGTGTCAAAGTGTTTCAATTTTTCAGCGCATTCAATCTTATTGACTGATTATGTCAAAATCTTATTAGAATTCAGTCAAATGATATTCATGTTATGGTAACCAAATTAAAAAAAAAAGAAAAAAAGATACTCTTCAACTTGTTACCTATTTTATCTTCTTTATCTTGAATAACAATAATAAATAGTTAAATGGCTTTTAAATGAATTTTCTAGAGCCATTGATAAAACTTTGTTTTCAAAGTATAGTTTTAAAGGATTTTTTTTTTCTTTTTAAAGTGAAAAAAGAGAAAATGATAGCGAGGAGAGAGAAGGTAAAATAGTTGATTGCGTGTTTGAAAATCTAAACTTTTTTCCAAGTTTATTCAAAATTTCTTTTACAAATTTGCTTTTGAGTAAAGGCTAATTACTCAAATTAGCGCATTCAATTACAAATATGGCGATCGAGATTTTTTCTTTTTTCTATTTTTTTTTAAAATTGGTCACTGGCTATATCATATGACTGGATTTTGGCAAAACTGGTTATTTGAACTAAATGTATTGAAAAATTAAAATACTTCATATTATATTTGTTTTTATCCAAATTTTATGGACTAAACCTACCTCAATAGGACCAAATATGTTAAAAAATTGAAACATTTAATACTAGATTTGTGTTTATCCAAACTTTAAGGATTAGAACTGCCGATATTCCAAATATTTAGTACCAAAACTATAATTTTCTCTATCTCTAAATAGAAAACTATTCAAAAAGCACCAAGTTTATTTAAGTTGTTAAGGTCGGCTTTGAGGTTTATGGCATTCGTACACTTTCACATGCGTGCGATTTTAGGAAAATTCAAAAAGAAAAAGAGATTAAAATATCGTAAAAATAAAAAGGGGATTGGAAAATTATGCCTGCGGGAAGTTAAAGATAAATATTAGTTACACTAAATATTTGTCCTCTTTTGAATGTAGTATTAATAGTAATGACTCTCATGCTTGCAGCCACAACTTGCAAAATCTTATTTTCTTGCTTCAAGAATAGGAATATTATACGTTAAAATATATAAATATAACGTTATTTTCTTTAATCACGTTAGGTGATTAAACATTTGATTCTTTTTAATTTCCTTTGACATATAATATTTCTATCGAATAAAAAATGATCCAGCTTGGGCACTGAATGCAATTTTGAATATCAATAATGGTTACAAGGTTTTTAGTGTTGCTCATATAGAATGTAGTATATACAAATACAAAGTAGAATTTCGTTCCTAGTAATTTTCTTTGCATAAACAAGTCATTAGATAGTTGACTCGAGTGCGACTCAATGCTTGAGTTGTAATTCACTAGTTAATTAAACTGCACATGAACAAGATTTATTGTTCATCAAAGTTTTGATATTGACTTAAACTTGACTTAATGAGTATAAATTTTAAAATTTATAAGTAAAAAATTTAAAGTACGCAACGTTAAAACTCCTTGTTATTATCATTGAACTTAGTATTAATATAAAATTATATCTAATCATTTTATATCAATACTATATAATTTTACATTCTACACAATTAAATAAAAGAGAATTAAACAAAATATTGAATGAGGGAAACTCCTCAACCCATGCACGCTTTCAGCCTAACATTCTATCTTTACATTGGATAAACAAAGGCCATCCACTCAATTTGCCACCACAATACCCAAGTAACTAACGACCTCAAATCCAACGAACACCCGCATAAGGACACCTTTTTAGCCAGCAGCATGCACACAAACAATAATAACTGAAGCGGAAACAGAGCACCTAAGACAATGCTAAGCAGCAGCAGCTGTAGAGTAACAGCAGTTTCTCCTGCAACTGCTTTTTTTTCAACACCTAAACAGCTGTTCTGCAAGAATTTCACCTGCATTTCGAACCCATTGTGCAACAATTCTTTAAGGCCCGTTAGATGGAATTATAATAAGAATTCAAGGATGGAAAACTCTGCTTCAAGATTGGTCACACGGGCCTCTGCACAACCCCTCAAGAATCCTGATGAACTCATTGATTCTGTTGAAACTTTCATCTTTGATTGTGATGGTATCATCTCGATTTCAAGTTTTTTCTGTACCTAATATAAAGGTTGATGATCAATTGTGTTTCCTGATTGTTACTGGGGTTTGAGCCCTCTTTGTCGTTCTTCAATTAGTTATGGGCTCTGATCAAGTCAATTTTTTATCTTTTCTTGATGAAAATTCAGCTGGCATAATTTATTGGCTTATGTTTGCTTTTAGTTGCCTGAATGAGTCAAAATTCGCTGCATGATGAGACCTCACGGAATTTGGACTGCTTTCTGATTTAAAGAATATGAAACATACATGAACGTGAATCAGTTCTTTTCTTTTTCTTTTTTTCTTGAAGAAATAAGATTGTATAATGTACTTATTTGTTTCTTTAATTGCAGCAAAAACTTATTTTTTATTTCTGATTCAATTGATTACTATCACATCTAATAGAGTGAGGAAGTGGAAAAGTTGTAGATTTTCGCAGACTAGTGGTTAAATAAAGAAGTGAACTTTGAAGTCTCAGTATAAATGGCCTATTCTAGTGTCATATTTTGTCGAGTTGGTTGGCCTTATCTGTTTTCTTCCTTTTTCTTTTTTCACGTAAGGGTGACGGTTATGCTTCTTGCTTCAATTTATAATTTCTTGTTATTATTTCTAGGAGTTATTTGGAAGGGGGACAAATTGATTGATGGGGTCCCAGAAACTCTTGACATGCTTCGATCAAAGGTTTGTATTTTCGGAGTTTTCCTTCTTTGCTATTATGCAGCATTGAAATGAAGGTATCTGTTAGACAGCGGTTATTCCCTTTTATCTGCCTGACTTCTCAGATTTTAGGATGAAATGCAAGTCCACGTTCTTTTTGCTATTACTTAAGAACCACTTTCCATGTCCTGCTTTTTCAGGGAAAGAGATTGGTTTTTGTTACCAATAACTCGACGAAGTCTAGAAAACAATATGGTAAAAAGTTTGAAACTCTTGGTCTAAGTGTTACCGAGGTTTGTCTTCTCTCCACTTTCTGAATTTCTGTATTTATGCCATCGAGAGTCACTGCCATTGAACTTTTCAGGAGGAGATTTTTGCTTCATCTTTTGCTGCTGCTGCTTACTTGACGTCAATTGACTTCCCAAAAGACAAAAAGGTATACAGCATGCAAATTTCTATTACTCAGTAACAAATACAGGTATAATATAAATATTGGCTTGATGCTGCAATACTGTTGCTATCTGCTTCTACACAAGTATTACAATGTGGTCTTAAAGAAAAAATATTCACTAATGCCCAGTATGCGAGAAATTTGTGAATGCACGCTACACCGATTATGTTAGTGTTATTTGAAAAACCATAAAATAATTCAGGAGGAAGCTACACAAGTTAATTGCATACCAAAAGAAGGTTATGGATAGTCTGGTTAAGAGACCAAAAACCACCGTCCAGAGGGTAATACTAGCTAAAGAGCAAGAAAAGATCATAAGATCACAATAATACTCTCAAAAATATAAAGGTTTCTGTCTCAGGGTACACTAGGAATAATGCTAGAGGATAGTTTGTAACACAGCAGTTGATGTTATTAATTCTCGTACGACTTCAAAGGAATACTGAGAATAAAGCATTTAGTTGTTGTGCTGTGTGACCAAGCCAGTATCACAATGTTTTGCACAGAAATAAGCCACTAGATATTGGAAGACCTGTTATTACCTTACACCAAAAGAGCATCTTGGTAACTTGAGCTGAGGAGTAAACATCCTTTTCCCTTGCGGAAGACCATGTAAAATGAAAAAATAATAATACTACCTAATAGTGGTCCTACATCTGGATTCATATTGCAAAGAATTTAGCTCAAAACCAGGTATTATATGAAATCCTTTTCTACTAAGAGGTGCAGTTTATATAGTTGTGCAAAATGCACCCTTAAATTTCTCAAAAGCTATTTATGTTTCATTTATCTGCTTCTTCTATCACCCGCACAATATGACCTGTTTTCTATTCCCAAAATCTCTTAGTGAATAACAAGGTTGTTGAATCATTCATTTTGTCACAATCAATTAAATGCTACAATCTCTTGAAAGAAAAAGAACAACAAAAGAAATTAAGTTCTGCTGTAACATACCAAGAAATTGCTTGAAGAATACTAGCCTTATGTTTTATGGTTTAATAGTTTATTTATGATAGCTTGGTTTCCTGGTATCAGCCCTTACTTTTATTGATATATCCAGCTGCAATGAAACTTCCAGGATCAATTCAGGATCTTGTGAAGTCCAATCTGGATTTCCTTTGGTCATTTGAAACTATAATCATCATAAATTCTTTATTGACCTTTTATTGTATATTTTCAAGGTATATGTTATTGGTGAAGATGGAATCTTAAAGGAGCTGGAGTTAGCTGGGATTCAGTATCTTGGGGGCCCGGTATGTGTATTTTCCATGATTGGCTGGCCTCTCAAATTTATTAAGGCATCTGTAATTTGTGCATAATTGTGAAAATTGTGCAGTCTTATAGCCTATTGATGATATGTATTTAGCTAAAAATGGAGGTTTAGTTGCCCTCTCAATATCAATATTTCTTGTTCTGTGCTGAAGTCGGAGAAAGTGTAAAGCTCTGTGGATTTGATTCTAAAATGCTTTTGTTTCATAAGACATCTTAAGTTCTCTGGAAAAGGATGCATTTTCCAAGTTACATTCTGAAAACTAGTGTAGATGTAGCGATCCTGGAAAGTACAAGAAGACATCAATATAGGATTAGAAGTCCCCATAGAGAAAAAGACAATTGTAGCAGAATTGCTTTCCTTTTCCTCTGCAAATCCTATATTGGTGACATGAGGAACTGAAGCCCATGGGAAAGGAAAAACTGGTTTACTTTTAATGAATATGGGATACTTGGTACCCATTTTCTGTGCTGAGCAGTCAATTATTGATTTCTAATTTTTCTTTATAACCTCTCCAGATTGGATTTCGAAGTAGATAAATTTTGGCAGCTTTTACAGCTTTAGATGGGTCAGAGATTATGCAGCCTGAAATATTTGTAGAGTTTTTTAAATTACTTTGGCTTAGCATTATACAAATGTCTAACTGGATCAAGGGCAGAGTCATAGTCATTCATGAGATCAAAGCATGAACCTCAAGAATTGAGAAGCTAGAACTTCACACCATATCCCATACTTGCCAGAATTGTCGTCAATTGATTCGATCAACACATATTAGCACATCAAGTGATGTCAGTGACATTGTTGAGGTCATTTCAATCATCAAGTCATTTTGTCTATTTTCCAAATCCATGAATACATCTTTGGACCTTAATGTAAAAAAAGCTTGTATTACTATGACTTTGAATTCCTAGCATTTTTCTGCAGTTCTGTGAAATTTAAAGATGGGATTTGAACTGTTAATATCACTCGTTCCAAAGAGTACTGGATCTCTCCTTAGATAGTGCTGTGCACAAAATACCTGCTTCCTTTGTGTGACTGTATACACAACAATACCTGCACTATCAGAAGATAATGGCAGCAACATGGCCATTTGTTTTTTTCGGTTTTTTCATGTTTGTTATCTTGTTTAAATATTTACATCTCGTAGTTTAACACAAAGAATGAAATATATTCTGTAGCTTAAAATTCCCATTCATGCTTATGTTGGGTCTTTTGTATTTACACAGGAAGATGGCGGAAAAAAGATAGAGCTCAAACCCGGTTTCATGATGGAGCATGACAAGGATGTAAAATTCTACCTCTCCTCTTCGGGGAAAAAAAAAATTCTGTTTCAAGTAACATTATCAACTATTTGCTTACAAAAAAATTTCGTTACCATCTGTTCCTAACTATATTACTTTTTAAAATTTAAGGTCATCCATAAAGTTTTTATGTAAATTCATTTCTCCATTCTTGGATGCAAAGGAAGTTAAAAATGATTCCTTATATATTTCCTGCTGCCTTTGACACTAAGATCCTCTCCCTTTCCACTCAGGTTGGGGCAGTTGTGGTTGGCTTTGATCGCTATTTCAACTACTACAAAGTTCAGTAAGTTCTCTAAATTTTACTGCCTTGGCTTTCATTGCTTAATAGTTCTCATCATTTGTAGGTATAAGTTGAATGAAATATTGTCTTTTTCCCCTCTCTCAAACTGCATTGTCTAACTATGATTGTAGCACCAATATCATTTGTCTCAGTACCTGTGGCGGATTAAATATCTGTTGACATCTATAATGTTAAATTTTAATTTAATAACCACATCAGTGTGCTTTACTCAGCCTGTTTAGAAGTAATTCTCATGATTCATGGATAACTCAGTCAGTGATCCAAATAGAAACCCTTGATGTGCATAAAAAGCATCAAAACATACGCACACTTTGACATGCAGAAATGAGAGAGAGAAGATAAGTTTCCTTATATTTCTTCATATATCAATTATGTTTGGCTATATGCTGATTGCACTATAACTAATCTTCACTGAAATGAAGGTATGCAACCCTATGTATTCGTGAAAACCCAGGATGTATGTTTATTGCCACCAACCGCGATGCAGTCACTCATCTAACAGATGCTCAAGAATGGGCAGGTTTACTTCTTTCTTAATCCTTAATGATTTTCTTTATTTTCTTAGCCATAAATACTACAAAACCATTTGATTAGAAATTTCAGAAGAATAATCGTTGAGCACCAAAGTGATGCTTCTGGGCAATGAAGAAGTTTGCACCTTTAACTATAGCTTGAATTTTGCAAATTTCCGTGGTCAAGATATATCTTGTATGTGGTATAGTGGCTACTGTTTTGAAGTCTCAAAATTCTGTCATATTCTGATAGATTAAACTAATACCTAAACTCATTTAACTTGTATGCAGACATTGTGATCTTAATTTGGACTCGAACAGCTTTCCTAACATTTTAATTTTTTATTTATTAAAATTTTGGTCGTATTTATGCCGACAATTTTGGATCTTGATTTTATATAATTTTCTTAACAAGCCACTTAATCAGATAGACGTTGGATTTCATAATGTTCTGCTACCATTTCTTGAAGATCTCAAGCAATTAAGTTTGTTTTGGACACCCCTAACTGAATCAAATGAAAACAAGGTCAAATACTGGATTTTCCTTTTTATGCCAAGCACGCATATGCATAAGAACCCGTGTAAACAGGCATAGAGTCTGAGCCTCAAGTCTACAGAATGTCTTATAAAATTTTATGCAACAAATTACATGTTAGAACTTTCTGCAAATAAGAATGGCATATTTGCAAATTTAACAAGTTATCCTGTATTATGTAACAATGCCTAAAATCATTCATCCAGGTAACTGGCTAGCACCAGTTACTTAGAAACATCTTTCATTTCAAAATTTTGCTATATTCTGTTCTGCATTCAGGTGGCGGTTCAATGGTGGGAGCCATTTGGGGTTCTACTAAGCGCGAGCCTCTTGTCGTTGGGAAGCCTTCCACATTTATGATGGACTACTTAGCAAACAAGTATGTGGCTAAACCTTGGTTTCGCTCTCTGCTGTACGGTGTATCATATAATGTGAACTAATCCTAGTTGGCGATCGAAATATACTAAAACGTCCTGATTACTAACATCTATTTCAATATAGTTTTTTTTTTTTTCTCTCTGCATCTTTTTTGTGCTTATGGTTCAGCGAAAGAATGAAGGTGGATTACCCTTTCCCTTTCTCCACTTTTATGTGGTTATAATTTCCTAGCAACATTTAAAAAGGCCAGTAGTTAGTCTAGGGGATTATAACCAGTAAATTTTTCTCAGTGATCACAAGGAGCAGTCAGAATTTCTTTTGATGGGTCCAAAGAATCTATTTTGATCCTCCATTATAAACCTTCCGTGAACTACAAAAGTTAAATCCTGTTAAGCTTTATGTGCTTTTCCTTTACCTAACTGGACACCGAAGGAGAAGAGGGAAGGGAGAATTTGGTTGTACAAAAAATGTATTTTTGCCCCCAAAATTGAAGCTGAAGTCGAATTTGCCAAATTTCTGCTGTTCTAATATTTCCACCACAGACTTAGCAATGGATGGAGACGTTTTCTGCGGTCTTGGAGAGGTGGAAGTTGTTCAATCTTTATCAAGAGCTTTTGCATTTCCTGTATATGTATAAACCAATCTGCATTGTGTACCGCACAATTAGTTAATTTGATAGCACAAGTTATTCAACTTATTTTTCTGTATTAGTTGTGAAGGTTCAACTCAAACTAAAACATCCACAGGTTCGGCATCTTGAAGTCCCAGATATGCATGGTTGGTGACAGATTGGATACTGATATCCTTTTCGGGCAAAATGGTGGGTGTAAAACCCTTCTAGTCCTCTCAGGTAACATAACCACATGCAGATAGAAATGCATTCTGAATTAGGAGTTTCTTAGTGACTTTACCAACATTCGTTCTGCATACTAGGTGTGACAACTTTGCCAGTGCTTCAAGATCCAAAGAATTCCATACAGCCAGATTTTTACACCAACAAGATTTCAGATTTTCTATCCCTCAAAGCTGCAGCCGTATAACCAGCGTGTTTGTATTCTTGATCAGCATATCTCATTCTTTAATTTCGACTTCAGTATTTTTCACTTTACTAGTATACCCCATGTGCTGACTATGGAGGGGTATGAAACAAAAAGAGGCAACCACAGCAGAAAGCTATGCTAGCTAAATGTAAATTTCATAAATTTTGGTTAGTGAACAAGAATTAAATGTAGATGTGGTTATGCCAATTGTTGTGTTTCTTATGTTTAGATTGTTTAGACTACTCAAAACTAAAATTTGTGATATTCCATTCTTGAACTTTCGGTTTTTCTATTCACACAGAAGTCTAATAATCAATAAAGAATGTCAACATTTTCGAGACCCTGTTCTGAAGTAGCAAAACCACGTGCCTTTTTGTGTCAAATTACATTGCTTTTGGTTCTAGAAGGCAATTTGATGTGAGAAAGTTGCATATACCTTTGTGTCTTTTTAACTCAAAGGTGGACAATACTTTTAGTTGACCTCAAGTCGGAAGTTCATGATGAGATTGTCCAACCAATTAAGTGATGTTTACATCAAACCAATGTGTTCTCACCACACAAATCATCCGACAAGAAACAAAAAAAGGTAGAGGTTTATGCCATCAAGTTGTTACCTTGCAATAAACTATTGGCAGAAGCTTCTCTCAAAGAATATGCCAAAATCTTGTGCCCTTTTGCAATATGGTGACGGTACCTGATTTTCAACTAGAACACATACCTAAAAAGTGCTAAATAGTACTATCTTTTTTGTCGGCAGCAGCCAACAGGTGAGAACCCCTAAACTTAGTTGGAAAATACTAATCATAGATTTGACAGCATTAAACAAATATTATATAGCGTTGAAAGTGGAAGTAACATATTTCTATGATCTATTCTCACGTGTTGCATGAGTGCTTTTGATATTGTTCGGCTGCGAAAATAAGTTATAAGTTATATCGTTTTTATTTACTATAGTAATTTGTTGTGGCAAATGAGAAAAATGTGAAAATGAATAATACTGAAAAAGGAAAAGAAAAATTTAGAAGAAAAATAAAGGAAAGAGATAAGAGTACCTCTTTTTCTTTCTTCTCCTCCTCCTTCTTCTTCTTTTTTTTTTTTTTTGTTTTGTTTTTTTTTGCCAGTAGTACAGTCATGGGAAGAAGAAACCCCATGATTGCCCTCTATGATAAGATTACACAAAAATTTATTTTCTTATGACTTTTAGAAGGCGTTAACACTTTGAAAAAATCACCTAAATCTTAAATATTTTGACATGTTGCTAGATAGCCGTAATGGTTTGATTGAGATGAATAGGCATTTTAGGCTAGGGGGAACATGGCAGCAAGTTGGAGAAAGTGTTAGGATGGTCCATGAGTAGGAAGAAGAATTGGTGCTTCCAAGTTAGGGGATACATTAATTTTGTCAAAACTAAGGTCTGAGAATGATGTGTATACATTTTCATAATGTTAGGCACATTTGGTTCATTTTAATTGGAGATACGAAGTTTATGAAAGACAAAGAATATTTGGGATACTAAATTGGGGTTATAAATAATGGAATGTGTGGTCAAAATGATGAGGAACTAATTTACTTATGTGCTCATATAATTCATTTAAACTTTTTTTTTAATCCCCTACTTTTGGCACATGATTTTGGCATGTATACTCTAAAGGAAAGATCCTTAGAATGATATAGGACCAATTTACAAAATTAATTCATTCGAATTGTTTGGGACTAAAATGACATACTTTATAAATATTAGCAATTTGAGCAATTGGCCTTAAAATAAAGTGCACCAAGAAGACTACAAAAGACTATAATCCCAAAGAATACATGCTTTATTAGAAAGACATACTTTATAAAAGGCATACTTTGTAAAAGACTATAATGCCAAAGAAGAGAGATGCACTTCCTTGACACAAACCGTATTAAATCATAAAATTTATTAGTGTGAAATAATTTAGAAAGAGATTATATTCACATCCTGGATTTGTAAAATCAACTTTTGCACGAGACTACAAATGCCCTTAGCATCATATATGGTTAATTACAAGGGGAAAAAAAAAGTGAAATTTTGGGAATCGACGTTAGCAAATAAATATGAGAGTTAGAAAAAAAAAAAAGCAAATAATTAGTAATGTCTACACGCTTCAACTTTACAAGATTGAAATTTCAGACCTTAGGTTGAAAAAAGACTAGGGAAATGGCTGTCTCATTGATAAATAACTTAAAAGAGTTTATAATATAGATACATAAATTCAGCCTTTCTCTAGATTCGGAAGTGTAAATTATAATCAAACAAGTTACCGGGACAATTCTTTTGATTTTATGGGTAAAAGTAGAAATTAATATTTGTAGGGTAAAAATTAGGTCCAATTCACAATCTTGTTGTATATTACTATGAAATTGCCTAAAAACTTTTATTCATAGATGACTTTAGAATGCTTTCAGACTTAATTTAGTCTCATTTAGCATTTAAACTTACTAATGAATCAAATAATTGAGGTAATTTTTTTGAATTATTAACAAATGTGGAAAATACAATTGAAGCTTTTAAATTTAGATGGTTACTTGGAAAATAACGGGTTTAAATGATAAAAAAGAAAGAAAAGTTTATATAGAACTTTTGCCCTCCTTTTATTGAAACCTTATAATTGCTACCCAACTTACTTTTTTGACAATTCGGGGAAAGGGGGAAGGGAAACCCAACCTACTCAACCCAAACTGAAAGCCAGAATGGGAGAGAACCTAAACTTTACCCCACAAACCCACTCCAAAAGCCATGGTAACTTTTAGAGGGGCCACAGGAGCTTAAGTACTAACCCTAACAAGCAACTAGTACCGATGTGGGACGTTTTGTTTTTTTGACAATTCGGGGAAAGGGGGAAGGGAAACCCAACCTACTCAACCCAAACTGAAAGCCAGAATGGGAGAGAACCTAAACTTTACCCCACAAACCCACTCCAAAAGCCATGGTAACTTTTAGAGGGGCCACAGGAGCTTAAGTACTAACCCTAACAAGCAACTAGTACCGATGTGGGACGTTTTGTTTTTTTGACAATTCGGGGAAAGGGGGAAGGGAAACCCAACCTACTCAACCCAAACTGAAAGCCAGAATGGGAGAGAACCTAAACTTTACCCCACAAACCCACTCCAAAAGCCATGGTAACTTTTAGAGGGGCCACAGGAGCTTAAGTACTAACCCTAACAAGCAACTAGTACCGATGTGGGACGTTTTGTTTTTTTGACAATTCGGGGTACCCAACTTACTTAAATTGTCATTTGAGGATAAAGTTTAACAGTATAATATGTACCATAAGTAAAGTAAAAATTCCAACCTCTCAGCCCTCACTCCTTGGCTTTTGAGTTCAAGTTTGTCTAGAATTTGAAAGAAAAAGAGATGTGATAGCATAATTATCATTTACTCGTATATTACACCTAAAGTCAGTTATGAAACACACTTCAAGTACTTTTTAACCAATTTACGAATACAGATGACTAGATTTGTAATTGTATTCTGTATAAATGCTCATCTACCAAATAAATTATTGAGTTTAGATGAAAATTTGAGAAATTATAAAAAAAATTTGTTGCTCAAAATGAATTTTAGCTCTCCTTTTTATCCATAATTTTATTAAGTCCTTTTTAAACTTGAAAGTCAAACAACAGATCTTGCATAGTTATTTTTCAATTATTTCGCTCTAAAATACTGAAGACAAGTACTGCACTATTTGATTGATAATTTATCCCAAAATGTAAAATTCTAGGGTCACACGGTAAAAAGTAAAAAAAAAACTTACTGTAAAATTTACATCAATTTAGCAATCAATCAAAAGTTACTTTAAATAATGGCCTGCCACCATAACTTCAAGGAAGACATTCTTAAATTAATTACGAGTCGAACGAGATCAATAAAACCAAGTTACCAGCAGCCGAGTGCCAATTCCCTCCTTCCTACCGCTACTTCTCGAGTCCTCTCTCTCTTTCTCTCTCTCTAACTCGTCAGATCCCTCAAGAATCTGAACTCTGAAGTCTTCCTTCGGCCGTCAAAACTCCCCCAAAAATTTTTAAATATACAAAAAGGCAGAAGCCCTTTTTCGTGCAAGAGGCAGCGACGTTACAACCTCAACACACAACCATTTCTCAGATTTCAGATCCAATCCTTTCTTCAACCAAAACCCCCCAAAAACACACAAAAAACACGCACTACAATTTCAGTGCAATTGAATTACAGTTATTCAGATCCAATCATCACCTCCTCAATTTTGCATTCCTCTTTCATGCATTGATCTCTCTGTCTTCATCTCTACTGATCCATCATCACCTATTCAATACCTCAATTTTATTGGTGTAAATAAATTAGATTGTTATTATTATTATTATTTTGGATAAATAAATGAGTTCGAATATGAATGGAGTGGTGGAATGCAGCGTTTGCCATTCGAAATTGGTGTCTCCGAGCACTAAAACGGTGTCCAAGGCGTACGATCGCCATCGGAACAATGTTTCGCTGAAAACTCGCGCCTTTAACATGTTGCTAGTTGGTGGCGATTGCGTTTTAGTCGGCTTACAGGTGATTTTTTTTTTTTTGTGATCATTAATTTTTTTTTAGCTGAAATTTTAGTTAGTAGTGTATAGTGCTCATCTGGAGAAATGCAAGAGTTTATGATGATTATTTTGTTAATTGCGATATTATTATTCTTCATGCTGTTTCTCTTATTTATTCCTTAATGTTACTGCAAATTGTGGTATAGTCCTGCCTGAGTTGATCACCTTTTTTTTTTATGTAATTTAATTTCGGAACATAGTGATCAGTTGAGGGAAGATTTACCTCGGAGGAAATGCATTTATTTTTTTGTTATTTAATTCGGAAAATGATGGTTAGTTCAGGGAATGTGGTCGAGGTTTATGATTGAAAATGCACATGGGAGAAATGAAATGCCTATTTTTTTTCTTTTTAAATTAAGAGAATTATTGATGGGAACATGTTGTGTGCTGTTGGAAAAGACGAATTAGAATTTCATCGTGTATCTTATTCTAATCTTTCTGGTAATAAGTTACTCATTTTGGATCCTCTATTCAAATATAATCACCTATGGAATAATTGTGTGCCCAGGATTAATGTTAAGTTTTTACTGAATGCAATTGGAAGTATTTTTTTCATTATGTAATTTGTCCTTGTGATCCCTAGTCGAGTCGGAGGGATTATAGAACAAGAAACTCTTGCTAAGATTATAGACAAGGTATTTTCTGTCTATCTCTTTGAGATACTGTTAGGAAGAAGAAACTGAAATTAGCGTAAGGCGGTCTAAGTATTACACTTGCAGACCTTGTGAAGAATTTTGATAAGTAAGGAAGCCTTTTCATAAGTAGTTTTTTTGGGTCTAGATGGATCTCCCTTTTTATTATAGACGTTCGCAGTTATAGCCATCTTTGAGAAGTCATTGAACTCTACATGGTTCAAGCCTCAGTACTTGGGTGTCAATTTGCCTGCTGTTGGTCTCATTCGAAATACAAGGACAAGGTAAGCTATATGTCAAAGTGCTGAAGTATTATGCTGTTGTTTGTAGTTCAAAACCAATCTCTTGGTGCGGTAATTTCCAAAATAGCCAGACTGAGATGATATCTTATTTGTGGATTGAGATATGGCTTTAATTTAATCGAGTTGATATTATTTCTATTAGTTAAGACAGCAAAAGACGTTATCACCTACTTTTTTCGTCTTTTGCAGCCTATATTGGTGTATATGTCAAAAGTTGACGGGAGTTTCAAGTTCAGTCCAATTAGTGTGAACTTCCTGACTGAGGTTACAAAGGTTGTGTTTGCATTAATCATGCTTTGTATACAGGTATGTTAATCCTTAGCTTTAATAGGAGTATCATGTGCGATGTTTTCTGTTGCACCTGTATGCATACATTATAAAATTAAGTACTGCAACATTCCTGACTCTAGAAACATTCCTGAAGAAACTAATTCCTGCAGCTTATATTTGTGATGTTGTTCACTAGTTTCAGTTTAAAATTATCAAAAGTAGAAAGTTTCGTGTAAAGTTTCCCTTTTTGTTTTATACCTTTAAATTCCATATTCATGTTTA
Organism: Mitragyna speciosa; assembly: GCA_024721245.1. Classification (NCBI taxonomy): domain Eukaryota; kingdom Viridiplantae; phylum Streptophyta; class Magnoliopsida; order Gentianales; family Rubiaceae; genus Mitragyna; species Mitragyna speciosa. The sequence continues at coordinate 9,359,727 of CM045554.1, read as the reverse complement.
ACATCATGTTTCTAAACAAATTGCACTTCAGTCGAATCCAAAAGCAAGACTATTGGATTCCAATACGATGATTTATGCATGTAAAAAGTGATTTTACACTATAATCAAATATACAAAGGACGAAAATACATCCTAGAGTAATCTTTTGTGGTTGTGGGAACATTATACAGTTGACATTTAACAGTAAGTTGGTGAAAATTTATTTAAAGGATATCTACTGGTAAATGCTCAAGATCTCTATATTCTACCTCCTACTTTTGCAGGCGCGGCGTCAAAAGGTGGGAGAGAAACCCCTGCTCTCCGTTTCTGTATTCTTCCAGGCAAGATATTTGGATGCAAAATATGGTTGTAATTCTGTCGTAATTGAAGCTTACACTTTCAAGTAGTATCTCATGAAGAATACCAAATCATTTTCTTGTGCATATCCTTGTTACTTTTTCCTCTGTCCCAACTCCTATTCCAACATTTCTTTATTGGCCTGTTCCAAACTAATATTGTGATCCCTAAATGGAGTACTTTATTCAATTAGAAGTGCTCTCCTCTGCCTGAAGAAGAATTTTGGGACATATATATATATACATATATATATATATGTATGTATGTATGTATGTATGTATGTACATACTACGTGTGTACGTGTGTGTGTGTGTGTGTGTGTCTGCGTCTGTGTGTCTGTGTGTCTGTGTGTGTGCAGAGGAAACATAGAGTTGGTCTTTGAGATTTCATTTATTTTTTAGTTTGGACAAGAATTTAGTAGAAGGTACCTCTGGGAAAGAGTAGAAAATGCATTATTTATTTAACTTGTCTATGTTGCACTTTTGGGATAAAATGTGATCTGGAAAGAGTGGCTGTTCTGGGACTGAAGTAATATCTGTTGAAAGCTTTATCCAAATTTCTGAAGTGATGGCCTCTTCCATGGGTTCTTTTATTGCCGAGTACAGCGACTCGTGATGAACTGTGGTTGATTACTTCTATTTCTTTGTCTTCTTTCCTGGCTCCTTTTCGTTGATTACATTTGTTGCTAGAGGCATGCTAAGAGATTGTAATATTAGAGGCTTTGAAAACTTTTGATAGAGTATATTTTATTTCCTTTTGCTGTCTTCAGGCTGCTCGTAACAACATGCTTCTAGCTGTTCCTGCTCTGCTTTATGCCATAAACAATTATCTGAAGTTTATCATGCAGGTAAAATTGTAAATGTCACTTTCTTGCTGTTATCTTGATTCAGTTGTGAAAGTCTATGTTTTATTGCTTATAATTTTTCTTTTCAATTTCTTGGAGTGATTTTCTTGAATTTTGAGACTATTTGTAAAGAAATATAAATTTTTTGCAATTTATCCCCTTGAATAACACAAATGCCTTCCTTTTCTGTTTCCTTTACTCTGTCATGTGAACTTTTGTCAGAGGAGATTGGATAAGCATAGATCCCATAATACCATGGGGTTTATTGGCTGTTTAGTATAATTTACTACTCCTAGGAGCTACTCTTTGTATCTTTGTGCCATCTTTCTTGTGCTTCCGAGCTCTCAAGTAGGTTATAAATACATCAAAACAGAATTATAGCTCAAGGTATGTATTGGGATATGGCCAAAGAGTTAAGTTTTTGGCTGACTTTTTGTATCATGTTAAGAAACTCCCTTTGCAAAATCAGTCGGGAATGAGAAATGTGATTTAGTTATTTGGATGATACTCATGGGAGCTCTTCAATTGTTGAAGGTTTTTTCTTCACAATATGGGTTTTATTACTGAAATTGGTGACTGGTGAAGATGTTTGAAAAAGGTCCTTTTGGTGGTTTGCACATGACATATTATGACAACCTAATCAAATGAATCTTTCAGTTGCTACATCACATACTTGAACAATATGGAAATCTTCTTGAACCCTGGATTTATAATTGAAAATTCTCTTGCACAAAGAATCACTTGGATCAATCTTATTGAATTGATAGACTCAATATGCAGTAAAACAGGAAATACAAGAACAAATGTTGAACCTGCATTATGGATGAGGACCTCCATATCCTTCATGTTGACAACAGATGGTCTTTGATTGCAATGTTGGCATTTAGTAGAAGAGCAATTTTACTTATATTTTTTTGGAGCATTATAGGCTGATAAATTTTATCTATATTGTCTTTCTTCCTTTATTGAAAAATGTACTATTTGCAACGGAGTTTAAAAATTGTTGATTGTCTGACAGTTCCTAATGCATGATATTCTGTCATGCAGCTGTATTTCACTCCTGCAACGGTTAAGATGCTGAGTAACCTGAAGGTATTTACTGCTTGAGTTTTAATGGTAAAAGCTGGCATTCTATTTTTCTTTTTGCATAGTTACATGTTGATGAATTCTTTTCCTACTCACTATGGTTTTCCTGCCTGCATTAGGTTACTGTTCTCAATAATATGATTTCTTTTCAAGAAGGTAATTCGTGATGTAACATGAGGTCCCTATTCACACATGTTCCCTGATTGTGTGAAAGAAGTCCATGTTGAATATGTAGAAGTGGAAATAGCCCGTGACTTAACTAAGTTAAAAATAATTGTTTGCTCTTTGTTCCTATGGAGGTTTTTCAATGCTTCGGGAGTTTTTCGGTTACTCTCATGTTAACCAGCTGCATTAAACAAAATGATTAAATACTCTTTGGGTTAACATTTTTAAGCTCTTAACAACTAAAATCATGCTTTGAAGCCCAAATGTGCTGGAAAGTGCTATTTTGCTTCCTTTGCACCTCCAAGTATTTCCCTCTGCTTTCGCTTGACTTCGTATCTTTATTTATCATGACTCCACTACCTGTGGTGGCAGCTAGTTTAGGAATACCACGTTCCTTGATTGCCCAACTTTTTTTCAACTGCTTTGGGAATCAGAGCTTTTTAATTGAGTGGCCCCTTGAAACCCGCTGAGTTGAATCATCTCTTGACCTTTTTTATCTCTGCATCAAATGTCAAGCCAACATCTGATTCAGTTTCTGTTCTGCACCGGTCCAGCATACTTGTGGAGCTTCAAGAATTTGGTCATTATCTCCTTCTGAACTATGGTTCCTGGAGAAATAAAAATTTCCTCCAGTTGGATCATGGCATTATTACAATGATTTTTCTAGATATTGTTTTGCTATCATTTAAAAGTTATATTGTATCTTTACAGGTTTTGGTAATTGCAGTTTTGTTGAAGATAATAATGAGACGTCGCTTTTCTGTAATTCAGGTTTGTAATTAATGTTTTTGAACAATTTATTGGCATTCTGACAATTTAAATTTGGCTAAGTAAATATCCTAATTTGTTCAATTTTCCATATTTAGGTTTTTAATCAATGTTTTCGAATAATTTGGTGGCATTCTAGCAATTCAGATTTGGTTAAGTAAACATCCAAATCTGTTTCTTCTTCTTCTCCTTCTCTCCTCCTCCCCTTTTTTTTGGGGGGGGGGGGGGGGTTGTGGAAGGAGGGTAGAGGAAGTTATTACGAACTTTAAATGTCTGAATAGTTTATTAAAATGTCTGTTTCCTTATGAGATTTTGCTGATTTATTTGGTTCAGTGGGAGGCTCTTGCATTGTTGCTTATTGGAATTTCTGTGAATCAGCTGCGCTCTCTACCAGCGGGTACTAGTGCTATGGGTCTTCCTGTGGCAACAGGCGCATATTTATACACGTTAGTTTTTGTAAGTACTTTTGATGTAATTTGCTATTTGATTTCTAGGACTGCTTTTTCATTGTCTGTGGATTCTGTGCTCAGTTTTCTGGTGAGCTAAAGTTGCTCAAGTCCTTGCTAAACATTTACTACCATATAGTGAGTGCCATGTTAAGAACAGACTGTAGTTAATTTACTAGGTGGTACTACATAGCAATAGTAGGCACAGGACACTTTTGATATTTGGTGTACCGGCTTGTTATTGTATTTGGTAATGCTGTATGAAATTAGTTGCTAACAGTATACTTTATAATTCAGGTAACAGTTCCATCATTGGCTTCAGTGTACAATGAGTATGCTTTGAAGAGCCAATTTGAGACAAGCATTTATCTTCAGGTGAGTTTTGACTATTTGCTGTAAATTACATAATTCGAAGTCTGAATTCTTCCTTGGATTTCTTATTGCTTGAAAATTTCTGCCCCAGGTCTATTGCCACTTCAGCCCCTAGCGGTCCTCCAATCATAAATGTACCCCAGGGGCCTAATAGTGTACATATCTGTATGTTTGTATGTGTGTATATATGTGTTTGTGTTTATATTCTAGAGAGACACAGAGAGAACATCAGCCAAATTGGAAAATCATTTGTGAGGTAACATATGGATTTGCATGAGAATATGTGCTTAATAATAGCGGGAATGAACTTTAAAAGTATTTTGCAGTAGTTGGGGATAAGCCAACTGCTTGTTTGGTTGTGGGCCAATTTCTCTGGGTTTCTATTTAGATTTGCAGCCACTCGATTTGTCTTATTCCTGGATGATGATGAGATTGCACTTGTAATTTACTACCAAGATATTTGTTTCTGTTGTGCAGAGTCTATTACGGGACGTTTTTATTGTTATCATGTTGCAGTTCCTCTATAAATGTTTTATTGATGTTTGCAGAACCTATTTCTGTATGGCTATGGTGCAATATTCAACTTCCTAGGAATACTTGGGACTGCCATTTTCAAAGGTATGTAAGACATATTGTTCTCCTAAGATGCAACCATACTATCTTGCAAACATCAATTGTTTAAGGGCTGAGTTGTCAAACTTTGTAATTATCCTCAAGATATGATCTTAAAATAATGGCTTTGCTTTAAATGAAAATTGCCATTCAAAATATTTTTAGAAGTGGTAATATCATAGATTTTGCTTTGGATTAATTCACTCAATTTGTTCCAAATCTTTTATCTATTATTGTGACCTTAGATAAAAACATATGTGTGGAATCTTGGGATTGAAACACTTAGACTTGTGTACTTGTGTTGTGTCATGCTATACTGGTGGAGAGAGGTAGACTGAGATGAGGAATGTGACGCAGCACAAGAAGCTTATGGAAGGCAAAAGTTGCAGGTAGTTGTTTTAAGGTTTAAACTCACGAGATATAGGCAGAAAATTGCTGAATAAACAGCAATCAGGTTAGGAAGTCAATGAGAAACCACTGAAAATTTAAGATTGAGAGTAAGGACAAATTAGGAATTCTAGGAATCACTCCTAGGTGCCTTTCGGCATCACACCCAAGACAAGATTGCATCACGCAACCCTCAAAAGGCTACCAAAGTCTGCTGGAAATTTTATTAAGCTGAAAAACTTGATTTCTCTTGTAGGAGAAACACTTGAGACAAATCCTATAGGAATAACATTCCTTTCCTAACTCTATTGTTAATAACAAACCAGAAACCACTTCCTTATTAGACTAGGACACAAAGATAGCAAAATACTCAAAACAGAAAATATCTCCTAAAACAGCCAAATTACCAACATGCATCTATTACTAAAATTTAGAAAATACCTACAACTCATAAAAATTAATTTACTACTTATAAAATTAAAGCAAAGACACTTTTAAAAAACTAATCCAACTCCTAGCAAAACTCCATATCTATGAAAGAGTGCCTAATTGAAGCTTGAGTAAAATCATGGAAATCCTTAATCTTGGATTTCCTTGAGCCTTCGTCATTCGCATCAGAATGATTCATTGGAATGGATACTTTTGCACTTGTCCATTGGAGCAGAATGCGAAACTAAAGAATGTCACAGTTTATCTAAATAAACTAAAGTATGATCGCTTTGTGGAGTATATGAAGCGCATTATTTAGTTTGGATAATCCTGTTTCCAGATGCATTGTCAGTGATCAACATAACGTGCATAGTTGGATTGGATGGTCACTGCACATCATGCTTTATTATCATGGTTAGTACTTCCCAAGAAATATTTTCGTGATGTCAGAAATTTTAGAGCCTATGTATTTGTGGGTAGGGTGCATGGATTCTTGAAATATAGTGGATTTTGAGAGGATATAAATGGGAATCATTGCCAGATGTCTGTTCATAATGAATCACCTGGATTTTGATGAATTCTATCAGACTTCCAGTCTTCAAAGGATGAATATTTGAGTTGAGAAAGAGTTTGCATTTTACAGATTTGATACATTCATCTTTGCTTTTAAGAGTTCTTATATATTACTTCATAGCAAATAGGGGTGTGTATTATTTCTTAATAATGGATGCAACTTTTTCCTCTCTCTTGTACTTCTGACCAATTCTTATACTTTAATTGTACTGTAGGACCTGATAACTTGGATATCTTCCGGGGACATTCAAAGGCAACTATGTTTTTGATATGCAATAATGCAGCTCAAGGAATTTTATCATCATTTTTCTTTAAATATGCAGGTACTTAGCGATACTTAAATATTAATCTACTGTATTATAAGGACCTGCATTGTAATGAAGATGCAAAATAATTTTGTGTTGATGGTACTTATAGATGATTATTTATCTACAAATTGTTGGTGGTTGTGCTGTTTTTTTCCAACTTATTGTTTTGCCTTCTTGTGTGTTGTTCGGATCTTTCTTTTTACATGTATTTATAAGACTCTCTTGCTCTTGACAATTATGGAATTGTTACACTTTTCACCCTTCTTACATTCGTTTCTTTACTTGTACCTCCATCTTTCCCTTGTCTTTGCAGGGATTTTTTGTTGTTTAACAATTGCTTACATGCAACATCTTTGTTCCTAAATTCTGAGGATTAGACTCCTAAGTGTATTTTGGATGTTGCTGACAACTGATGACACATTGGGACACTCTGGTGACCTAGATATAAATTAATGGGTAAGAATGGGACTGCCCACCTTTGGGTCACCAACATATCCCAATGTATTAGACTAGTTAAACACGAATGACTGTTATAAATGGATTAACAATCAAAAAGGATTGCCCATTTCTTCAAGATCTTTGTCCTGTTGCGTAAAGCTACATGTTTTGTAAGGATGTTATACATGAATGACCAGTTATAAATGGATCCGTGATAAAGGGTTGCCCAGTTTTCCTAGATCGTTATCTCGTTGCATAAAGCTACATGTTTTGGAAGGGCGTTATCTACACTCTATGTTAAACCCACAAAATGGTTGACTTCTTCTATTTTTTTTTTTAATTTTTATTTTAAAGCTTTCCAAGTGTTTCTGGTGTTTGTGCTTAGGTGTGTAGTGCCCTTTTAGCAAAATCTAAAATTGATGGACATTTTGTACTGGCTGCTTAGATGTATGCACCTTTGCTCTTGTAAATGCGTTAACATACTGTCACTTCTCAGTCTGATTGTCTGTATATTTTAATTAATCTCACTATGGATATTCAATCTGCCATCATGAAAGAAATTCAAACTGTTATAATCATATTTTTCGGATTTGGTTTTTCTTCCTTTTGCTATTCATTTTGACATGCAGTCTGTTGTACTGACTTAAATACTTCCTGTTATCATTATCCCTGTCATGTTTCGATTATTCCTGTCATGTTCCCATTTTTGGTTTCTCCTGAAACTCGAGTACGTACTGAAAGTTGTATTCGCTGGTGAGAAATTTTGTGAGGGCCAGAGTATGTGATTTAGATATTTTACCTTTCCAGAGATGGTTTATGAAGAGGTTTTTTATCAAGTTAAAAAATCTGATTGCTGTTTCCATTTTCTTGGTACATATATGGCAGATTTCTGAAATCCAAATTGACAGGTCCCTTGAACCAACTCTATCCTATTTGTTGGCTATGGGATTAGTTTATTTAGCCATATGAAAAATTTCAACTGGTAGTACATGATGCCTGACTTTTGGCTAAGTATACTGTAATGGGAAATGTTTTATGACTGAATTTAATTCCCTTCTGTGCCATCGCAAACAGTTGTGTGTCATCCTTGTGTTTATCAACTGCTAAGCCTTGATTTGGATTCCTTTTATTTGTGTAGATACAATTCTGAAGAAGTATTCATCGACTGTTGCAACAATTTTTACTGGGATTGCCTCTGCAGTGTTGTTTGGTCATACTCTGACAATAAACTTTGTCTTAGGAATCTCCATTGTATTCATCTCCATGCATCAGGTAACTCGGCAGAAGGCAGACAACTTAGCTTTATACTCTCTCAATGAAATTCTTACCTACCTTGTTTATAACTCTTCTTTCACGTGCCTAATAATCTGAACTATATTGAACTGCTGGAGGTTGTAGAAGCTAGAAGTTATGATTTGATGCCTGTCTGGTGAACTTGTCTTACATCATTATTCTTTTTTCAGTTCTTTTCATCCCTTTCAAAGGTCAAGGATGAAGTACAGAATGGTAGTATGGACATGATGGATAGTCAAAATAACTTCAGGTATGATATTATCACTTTTGATGTTTGACCCATATGAGCTGTCTGTAAACTTGTTAGCACTGGAAAATGGTTATATAGGATACTCCTCTTTCCTTATGGACAGAGTCGGTTCGCCTATTCCTGAGTAGTAGTGGTAGGCTTAATACGCAAGGTACCTCGTAGGGCTGGAGTTCTAAGCTAAGCAAGTCAGGAAGGGAGAGCAAGTGTACTGGCTTAGAAGCCTGTAACTATCCAGTTGATTGTGAGTCGAAATAGGGTACAAAAGCAAGACTAGTCCTCATGATGAAGGGCCATATGGATGCCCTCACCTCTGTAAGAAACCTTTACCTTGGAAGAAATCAGTAAGGCTAAGGTTATTCTTCTTTGTTCTTTAGATTCATTCTGTAGATTAAGTCTCTTTTTATAGAGTTCCACTTTTTTTATAGGTTTAATTTCAATTTTCAGCTTACATACATACACCTTATACACAACTTCCGTGAGTATATCTGCAGTGGTGGATTGGACATTTGTCTCAATAGTTGTCCAATAAGATCTTGACGAGTTTTTTTCTTGGTAGCACCAAAGTTATCTTTATCTATAAATATATAGAATTGCCAAAATGAAATTCTATAATTTCGTTTAAATGTCTTTGTACTGCAATGAGATAATCAAATTGACCTTCTACCCGTAGAATTAGATTGATCAGAGCAATAAAGGAAATGTCAGAATGCATTACAAGATGACAATAGCTTGAGATTGATAGAAAAACAGCTTACTCAAGTGCAGAATTATACTAGACAAAAACCTTGAAATTCAAAGAATTTTGTAAAACTTGCCGAAGACGGCATGATCTTTGTGCCAATTTCTCCTTGTGGTGGACATGCTTTGACTGTTAATTATGCCTGTTGTTTCATTTCTTTTTTCGGAAATGGTTTAACGTGTAAGCTTTCCAGGTCTAAGGATGCGTCCTTTGTGGAAATGGCAGCTGGGGCTCATGACGATGTAAGACTTTGTTATTGCTTCTTTAGAATTTACACATATATGGATTTTACTTGTTCAATGCTTACATGATTTTTCACTGAGTTTTACAGGCTAGCCATCGTGTGGGACATGATGAAAGGACACCGCTTCTACCACTTTAGCATACTTATAGGTAACACTTCTTCGCTATCTCAACTAATGTGCCGATGAACATAATTGTTTTTTCTCTGGGTTGCCATAGGCCTAACTATTACAATATATTTCAGTGATGAAAGTGCTGCATTTCAGTTTACAAAATGAATTTTTTTCTTCGAAAGAAAATAATTTAATGTTACCAAAAGCCCTCAGGAGAAACGGCTTTCATGAAAATTGTATGCAAAAGTGTGAGCTGTTTTGTCTGTTCTAACTTCACTTTACGGATATTTTGCTGCACCATCACCACTTTCTTCATTGGTTACCCTAATTTCCCTCATTGAAGAAATCAATATCCTGGGTACTCGCAGTAGTAAAAGCATTAATAGCCTCTGTTTTATTTCAATGAAATTTCACCTGTACTATTAAAAGCCGCTGCACTGTCGGAAAAAGATTTCTGTACTTTTTGTTTGAATGCAACTACACGTGTCTTTTTTCTTGTGCCTTATGAAACTTAATCACAGGAACACTACTGGGGGCAACATTCATTCGTTGTTAACAATAGAGTTGAGAAATTGGACCAGTCAACAGACTGTAGTACAAAGATAACTGGGATTCTCTCTTCTTCCCTTTGGAAAACTAGGGTTCTGTTCCGTGGGAATCCGAACATAGAAACACAGGGAAGCATTAAGCAGATTCAAACATACATACAAGGAAGTTTTGATTTTATGTACTGTGCTCTTATTGTTTTAGTGAAAACCCTGCTGTGACGCATCTGTATACGTCAATTTTTATCAATATGCATTTTTTAAATTTACCACTGAGTATCTATTACAAGTTTTAAATCCTTTGGGCAGCAAACAAGTTGATGTATATCTGAGAAATGCTACCATGAATGTCCTCACATTACGCAATTTTCATATCAATAAACGATTTGAATCAATTGTGCAATATGAACGCAATCTATATTTCATTTGAGCTATAACCATTAGGGCCAGCCTAAGTCTTGAGTCTCTGCCTGGCTGGTAGGAAGGTAGTTTGAATTCCCTCCCAGTTCATTCCCTCCAGTGCCCCTTGTGTACCCACACCCAATAAAAAGGGGGGAAGGTATACTGTAGAAGAGAACGAATTGAAAGACATTGCTGCTTTTGCGTCAGGCCTTTGGCCACCAAGTTGGCTTTTTGCAAAGTTTTCTCTATATTTCAGGTGGTATATTGTCTGGTCATTTATTCTTCGTGCGTACATAAATATCTGAATTGTGTTATTAAAATTTAAATTCGTCAATCAGAACATTTTGGTTTAACTAAGACCACCTGCCCCTTTCAGGTCGAACTTTAGGCATTCTAGCTGATCAACTTGTTACCCGTACATGTGTTACCTTCTGTTTTGGTTTGCTGCTTGCATTTGCATAACCGTAAGAAATGTAAACTTGTAGGTAATTGTTCGAAGACTGGGTTATACTCCTTGTCAATGGTAACTAACCATTAAAATGGAAAAATTATGTTGATCTCCCTCAAGACGTTACCCAGTTAATTAATATTACCCTACTACTATTCTGTGAAAAACAGAAAAAGGATAAATAAAAATGGTCAAGGCACATGAAATAGCTTAAAATGTTATTAATAATTTTATTTCTAAAAGTTCAATTCAAGTTGCACAAGTTTATAGGTGCCAATTATTTCACAAAAAAGTAGAATCCTAATTGAAAATAATAAACACGCCCATTTACCTGCATAAACTTATCATATGAATCAATTCAAATATCTATTTTCCTCCAAGATCAAATGACTTGTAAAACGATAATCCATTTGTATACATTATCATAATAAGTCAATTTCCTAAATAAAAAAAAATATTTCATAATTCTTTTTAAAAAATATTGAGTACCAATTAATTAGGGTGCCTACAAACTTTGCACATGCATTGCTTTAGCTCAAAGCTAAGCCTAGAGGGGGAGGGATAAAAAGAAAAAAGGTAAGGACTAGAAGGAAATGTTGTCAAAAACTTTAGGACCATTTCGGGAAATTTGTAAAATTTTAATTATGACGTTAAAGACTATTCTATTCCTCCATTTCTTTTTCGTCTACGTCTCTCTTCCTTCCCCTGTCTTCCTCCGCTCATAAAGCTATAAACAAGAAAATCCTCTTTCTCTCTCCTCATTTCGGGCTTCAGCAATCTCGAATTTCTAGGGCTCTATTTCTTCATTTTTCAGCTGCTTCTGATTGCACATATCGTTTATTTGTAGCTGGAGAGAGAAATTAATGGAATCCGAGGACGAAATGCTGATGCACGACGCCAACGACGTCGAGTCCCTCGACGACGACTTTTACAGCGGCGACGGCGGCGGCGGCGACTCCGATGACGCCGATGCAATCATGGACTACGACTTCATAGATAATGACTCCGATGATTCCGATGATCTCACCTCCTACCACCGTTCTCAGGTATAGTCTCTATTTCATCATCGTCACCGTCATCTTTTTCTATTTTTTTCTGGTAATTTTTTTGTTTTTTTCTGTTAATAATTCGATAATTGAGATTCTAATCGGAAATGAGGATTTTTTTCTGTGGATGTTCTATCAGTTGAAGTTTTGTTTTGTATATTAGGTGTTAATTTGCTGGTTATTTTGGTAAATTTCAGCCGTTTAAAAAAGCTGAATTGTTTGCAGAGGTTTTGATTAGGTTTTCCAATCGTTTTATGTACGTTTCTTTGTAAAGTGATTGAGAATGGAAGCTTAATAGAAGCTTAGAAGTAATAAAAGATACAATTAACTTGGTTAGATTGATAAGCAATGTTTCGCTTATTGTGGGAAAGTGATGTCTGGAATAACAAGCTTCTATGTATGTTTAGTAAGTTTCCCGAGGTGACAGTACGAGTTTTGTGCTTGGATCGGTGAATGCCTTTTACATTCGAGGAGATTAGTTGGAGTCAATTAGGTGTCCTTATAATTTAGTTTATAACTGTTGCCGAATGTCTGTTTGTTTCTTATTATTCTATAATTAAGAGGAAATTCTGTTAAGATAAATGTAAGAAGTTGAAAAAGTTGCTCTTTGATGTGGTTGTTTGTCTGTCTAACCTGACTGTGACTGTAAACGAACACAAAGTAATACTGAATGTCAGTTTAATAATGAGAATTACTATTTGACTAAATTATTCAGCTATGGAATCAACTTCTATATTGTGCACATCTTGAATTTCTCATTCATTTTCCTTGTGTACCTTTTAACACCCCAAGACATAATTTTGTGTAAACTGAACTCATAAATGGTTGATATTTAATGACTTTAACAGCTTCTGTGATGGTATTCTATTGCTCATAAAGTTTCTCTCATCTTCTAATGAACTGGGTGATTTTTCTGGGATAACTTAGTAGAATTTTTGTTGAAATGTCTTAGAATTTGAACTGATCAAGCAATCAAAGTTACTGTATGATTGATCTTATTGTGCTTGTGTCATCACTGTTTATAATATCGTAGAGGGTTGTTGCTCAGTGATTGCTGTGTGTTTCATTCTTTATAAGAGTGATGAACCAAGGCATTGCAGTCTGTAAAGAGACTATTTCTGGATTGGATAGTAGATTGGCAATGTAACACTATCTCGAAAAATTATATGATAGCTAAATATGGAAGTCAAATCGTTAAAATAACTATTATTGTATCGGCTAAGAAGTCTTTGAGGGGATCAAATTGTAAGGGAGACTTTTGTATCCAAAGAGGCATTTCTGATTATCTAGTCAGCTCTCCTTAGGGTGAAAGCAACTCTCTAATTAATTAGAAGATGAAAATAATTTTTAGTAGTGTCACACAGATTTATATTTTATGGTAAGTTAACAGGAGAGGATGGATGTAAGACTTTTTGAAATGATGGAATATCTTGGAGCTTAAACAGAGAGGTTCGAATGTGTTCATAAACTCAATTCGTTTCCCCTACTGGTATTTTCCATTTGAATTGTGCACCTACTTATAAGTTATCACGCTGTTACCTTTTTGAGATTTACAGCTAGTATTTTTACTCTGTTTCAGCCAAACTATACCATTTTGAGTGAAGCTGATATACATCAGCGTCAAGAGGAAAATATCGCCCAAGTATCTATGGTGCTTTCGATATCAAGAATTGCTGCTAGTATTCTTCTCCGCCACTATAATTGGTGAGTTGTCTTCTGTTTGTTTCCATTTGGCAATTTGTGTCAAGGGCAATTGGCAGAACATTTTGCTGCATCTAATATTTTGGGAACTTTGTTCTATCAACCTGCTAAAGAAGTCTAACTATGTTTCGACTAACAGGAGTGTCAGTAAAGTGAACGATGAATGGTTTGCAGATGAAGAAAAGGTCCGAAGGCTTGTTGGCTTGTTGGAGTATCCTGTTCCACTTCCTTATGCCGAAGAGGTGACTGAATCCTTCACACAAAGCCAAAGTTGCAATAATCCTTTTCCAGATAAGAAGTTCTTTTGCTAGATTTAGGCTTTGTGGGTATAATAGTTAGTTAGAGCTCTTGACTTCATTTGCATCTCACTTTTCCACAGCTGACTTGTGGGATCTGCTTTGAGACGTATCCTTCTGATAGGATGAGTTCTGCCGCTTGTGGTCATCCTTTTTGTGTCACGTGTTGGCAAGGTTTGTTTTTTAATAAATTATAACTTTTGTCTGGTTTTTGGGAAAAGAAAAAAATGGAAGAAAGATCATGTTTTCTTTGGACAAGCAATTAACGGAATGAATTCTTAGGGTGCCACCTTGTCCATAATGGCATGGCTTGGATTTATCTATGGCTGTGTGAGATAAATGATCCACTGAAACCAGAAAAATAGTGTTGCTTCTGCTGTTCTTCTTGTTATTATTGTTTGGGAAGGGTTAGGAATATTGTTCCCAAAGGTTGCTTCTATTTTGTTCAAAAGATCAAAGAGTTGCAAATAAACCAAGTGGTTTTTTCGATAGATTCTCTCTCTCTCTCTCTCTCTCTCTCTAATCTGTTTGGTGGGAGTCCAAAATCTTTTTCATAAAACGTCTATGTTCTTATTTTTGTTTTGGTAACGCTCAAGTCTCTATGGAAACTACCTTTCTGGTTCTTGATATAATGTTTTATTATATGTTAATTTCTGTACTTTATTTTGTCTTTTTTTCAATTTCTTTTCAACAGTATATTCCATAACTCTTTGCTCTCTAGTTCTCCTGTCTTATCTGGAGGCATATTTATCTATCTGATGTTTCAAATCATGGTGCTTTTGTTGTTATACCCTCTCTGATAATTCTTCTAAAGCATTACAGAATTATTCAAACTATCAATTATCTGACATCTTTTTGGATCTTTTGCGATGTGTCAATAACCAGTTGCGGAGCTCTTTTACGTAGTTTCGTTGTGTCTGTGCTGTTTTGCCTTTGAGATGCTGAAATATATGTGAATTTGTATTTCCTGAATTATTCTTTTTGTCTCAATGTTTGTTTCGATCTCCAATTCCTTGCCTTAATATGTTGTTGCCACTGTCTTGGAAACTTGAGTAAAAGCCAACAGTGCTGGAAAATATTTATCAAATCACGTGGGTTATGTAAAAGTTCAAATATGGACGTTGACAGGAAAAGTTTTTCAAATGTAGTTTCCAAGCTCATTTATAAAACATTGTCGAGATTTACAAAAAAAATATTGAGAATTAAATTTAAAAAGAAAATATTGATTTGCTGCTTACCTCCTAAT
Organism: Mitragyna speciosa; assembly: GCA_024721245.1. Taxonomy (NCBI): domain Eukaryota; kingdom Viridiplantae; phylum Streptophyta; class Magnoliopsida; order Gentianales; family Rubiaceae; genus Mitragyna; species Mitragyna speciosa. The sequence goes on along the minus strand of CM045554.1, from coordinate 9,344,641 downwards.
TGATGACAGAGGGTAACAGATCCCTATGAAACCTAAACAGTGTATGAACTAAGTGAAGATGTTTCCTTTGATTTCTTATTTGAAGTGGGGGAGAATTTGGCGGTTGATACATGCTTGAAGTGGGATATAAGCAGTGACCTACATTAGAGCTTCTGATTTAACTTTTGTTGGTGCAGGATATATTAGTACATCAATAAATGATGGTCCTGGATGTTTGATGTTGCGATGTCCTGATCCATCATGTTGTGCTGCTGTTGGTCAAGATATGATAAACTTATTGGCTTTAAGGGAGGATAAAGAGAAGTACAAACGCTACTTCCTTAGATCCTTTATTGAAGACAACAGGAAGGTAATTGCAGGGACGAAGATTTAGTAAGACATGACCTCACATTTGCCTAATATCACTGCGAATTTGCCATTAATCTGTGTAATTTGCATGGTAATTTAGGTGGTAGAACTGATGATTGTATTTTGTAAGCTTTTTTTTTTTTAGTATTGTTGTACTAGATCCTTGAGTTCAAGTGTTTGGACCTGTTATTGTTTTATAAGGTACTATATTTGTTATTGGGGTAATTTTGGGTGGTGTATATCCAATAATCATGTAAAAATTCTAGGTTATTCACTATTGCTAAGAAACAAAATCCCACATTGGGATGCCAAGGACTTCTAAACTAGTTAATGAAGTTCATGGGCCACTATACTCATTGCCAATTGGTTTTGAGATAGAAGCCCAGGTTCTTTAGCAACTATCTTCACTTCAATCAAAGTATAAAATTTGGTCCACTTGTAAGTTTTTAGGTTGTAAACAAAATTGCTAATTAATGTTGTTGGAAAGTATGGTGCCACTATTACTCTTAAGCTTGTGGCGTGTCAAGCGAGTCAATTTCTTCATGTCATCTTCTGGCATGGAAATTTCTTCCTCTGATTCTTTATATGATGTCATACAGCTCAGAACCATTCTCTGCTTCTAAGGTCCTAACTTGATTCTGGACTCCGACTGTTAACAAGACCTGTAATTGGCCTATCTTGGAAAGCACTTGAAATTGTCCAAGGTCTTAACAGTGGAATCAGCTCAGATTGACACAAATTTGTGCTGTTTTCTTTGGTTTTTAATGTAGAATTCGACTTGGTCTTTGTACGAGCTGCATTATGGAGCCAAAACAAACTGCTGTTATATTAGTCATCTTTAACATTGGAAGCAACCTGAAAAATATTCATCTCAAACAACCCAGTGTTGTTTTTGTTTGGCCGGTTATCACAGGAAGTCATAATAAAATTTCATAATTACTCGTACTGCACCTTGATAATTCAAATACTACTTTGGGTTTATTTGTAAGGTATTGCTTAATATTCACTTCTCTAAACCTGGGGAGTTTTCTCATGTTATCTATAGACCAAATGGTGTCCAGCACCAGGATGCGATTATGCTGTGGATTTCATTGTTGGAAGTGGAAGCTATGATGTGACTTGTCGCTGTTCATATAGTTTCTGTTGGAATGTAAGTATCATATGTGTTTGTTCAGTATTTAGACATGTACGTGTAGAAATCCTCATCTTTCCCAATTGTTATTTTTTTTTCCTTTCTTATCTCAGTTTATAGCTTGTTCTTTTGCCACAACAAAAGATTTTCTTATTGAATATGAACTTGCAGTGTACAGAGGAAGCGCACCGTCCGGTTGATTGTGGAACTGTAGCCAAATGGATTTTGAAGAATAGTGCTGAGTCTGAGAATATGAATTGGTATTCAACTTAATATCACAATTTCAGGATTTCATCTGCTTTCTTGTTTTATAATTTTAACTGCTCCAGGTTATCAGTGAAAGAAAGACGAAATAAAATGTTAATTGGAGCAGGAATGTCATGAAAAATCCTGACGATATGCATCCAGTTGGCCAGTATGATGTTGGAGTGGGTGTTTAAGATACCTTGGAAAAGATGTGTATCTGTTTTAGCTAAACCATGCGAAAGTTGAAGGAGCATATTACTAATTATTTTTTCAGAGCATATGTAGTGCATTTCCGTACTTTTTATGGTTAATTAATTAATTACCTGAATTTTGGGTTTCTAGCATGGTGCTCTCTTTTAAACATTCAAGATTTAATATGTTCAATAAACGTCAGCTGCTTCATTTAGGGGTATAATTTACCTGCTTTGGTGTTTTGCATATAAGATTCAAGAAAGACTTCTACCCTGGTGAGTCAATGATTGCATATGCTTGAGTAAAAATAAGAATATTTATATGCAAAAGCAGTAAACTTGATACTATACAGAGTTGAGAATTGGTAGTGAAAGATCTATTATGTGTTTCTATGATGAATTCATTTTATGTTTCTGAAAATGGTGATAGTGTTGCATTGTAACAATTGACTTTTCTCTCCAACCTTTAATGTTCTTAGTTTAGGCCCCTCTATCTTGCATATGTCAATAATTCTGTAGAATTGTTGTTGCATTTGCAACACTGTTCAGAAACAGTTTAGACTATCTACACTATTAAATAGGGACACTACTAGGTTGGAAATACAATTGTTGAGTTTGAACTTCTCATACTGTGAAGAACATCAAAAAGTTCTGATTTCCTCTGTTATCTGGTTGATTTGGTGCTGAATTTACACATAGTTACTGCTGGAAATAAAGTGATTTTCATCTCTGAGATTAAACATGAATCTCTGCAATACCTGCTGCTTTATTTTCTGCCAACAGTAATCTTCTATTGATGTGATAATTTTTCAGGATATTAGCTAATTCAAAGCCTTGTCCAAAGTGCAAGCGGCCAATTGAGAAGAATCAAGGCTGCATGCATATTACATGCACACCACCATGTAAATATGAGTTTTGCTGGTAGGTTTTGCCTTTTTTACATATGATGTACTTTTCAAATGTCTGCACTCCCTGGTTGTAAAAATTAGTTGATACTGTTTATGCGCAAATCTGCCTATTTGTAATTCTATTTGTTGGTGTTTCTTTTAAAATCACTCTCTCAAAAACATGTCTGGGGACCAGCGATGCAAATGAGAAACAACATTCTAGTTGTTTTCATTTAGACAAACTAATAGTGCTTGATTGGCTTGAAGAACAGTTTCTTCTGAAACTTTTACCATGATTAATTCATGACATCAATAAGGATGTTCTTGCAGGCTCTGTCTAGGTGCATGGTCAGATCACGGTGAAAGAACTGGCGGTTTTTATGCATGCAACCGCTATGAGGCAGCCAAGCAAGAGGGAGTGGTAAATTACCTAGTTTGTGTATTTGCTTTTTTGTATATATATGTGCAATTGGAACTGCCTATTTCAGTTTTGTAATCATTAACTTGTTTCTTTATATGATATGTTGGGTGCAGTATGATGAAGCTGAAAAGCGAAGGGACATGGCTAAGAACTCCTTAGAACGATACACTCATTACTATGAAAGATGGGCCACCAACCAATCGGTGGGTACAGGTTCTTGACTGCCTGCTTTCTTGTTACAAGTATACATAGGCTTGATTCAACTAATAATTGAACTTGGAAAGTTCCTTTGCAAAAGCTACTTGATGGGATATATCCTTTGCTAAAGAAATGAAAAATACTTACTCGCTATTCACTTAGCATGCCTTTTGGTTTTTAGCAATTGATTCATTTGTTGAATTTCATCTTAGATGTATGTCACCAATAGTGGGACATAAATTCTAAGAAGTTGGTGATACATCATGTAAAATGTGACAGTGATATCATTTTGCATTCCTCATCTAGATAATGAACGAATATAGTTTAAAACGAATAAACTTAAAAGTGTATCCTGAAAAGGTAGTTTAAATGATGTAATGTGACGTAGTAGCATTTTGCATTCAGCTACATTGGGAGGGTAATGAGAATTTGACGGTAAAGGGCAGGATTCTACAATATTCTCTTCTCTGTATTGTTAACATGTGGTTGTTTTTTATCTCAATAATTGTTGAAGGGTCGTTGCAAGTGGTTTTAAGTAAATTTTAGAACCAGAATACCAATTGGATTATAAAACTAATGAAGTGGTTGATCTCATATTGCCTCTAGACTCGTTTTATGGCCACTGCCAGAAAGCAAAAGCCCTATGTGACTATGTTTTCAGACTCGGACCGGGTATCGACCCGGCTGAGATCAGGGGTCAGGGGTCAGGGGTCAATGGGTTCGACCGGGGGTCGATTCGGGGTCGAACCGGATGACGTCATAAATATTATATATATATATATATATAACACATATATACACTTACTAATTTTTTTCTTAATTTTAGTTGTTAGTCCAAAAAAATTATAGCCAAAATACCCTCAATAACCATTCTAATATCTTGCTATTAACAGTTAAAAAAGCATTGAATTGAAAAAATTAGCAAAAAATATAATGGACTCAAATTATTCACTTTTTAATATAATTAGTATAAAGAAGTAGAAGTGAGGCACCACTAATATTTTGTAATTGGTCAAAGAAGTTGGTTGCCTTTTGACCGATAACTGGGCCAAGCAAATAAAAATCGTGTATTGATTTAGCATTGATGTTCATTTGTTGGATGTATGTCAATGGGCCCATGTCATTGTCAAAATTCAAAGACAAATAATTGCTTGGAATCCATTTTCTTTAGACAATGAATATGGAAGCCCACAAACATGTATAGGGGCCCATATCTAATGAAGTCTGGAGCATTAATGTGGCTGGATTTGAAAAAAAAAAAAAAAAATGGCTGGGCAGTTTTCCGGTTTCCGATTTCCAGTTTTGCCCGGTCAAACCCGGTTTTTGACCGAGTTTGACCGGGTTTTAAAAACCGATTTTTTAGTCTAACTCGGACCGGACACTTGGCCGGTTCCTGGTTCGACCGGCCGGTCCGGTCTGAGTTTAAAAACACAGCTATGTGATAGGGTGAGCTCCGTCAGGCTTAAAACAACGATTTTAGTGTTGCTTTTCATTTCTTATGCACTTGGCTTTGAAAAGAGCTATAAGATTAGTGGCTTTGTCCAAACTCAAAAACTCAATTGACTTAAAAATGAATAATTCTTGATGTGGAAGGAAATTGTTTACAGGATAGAAAATCCTGCACTTGTTAGTGTTTTTAAGATTTTTTTTGCTTGTGCATTTACGAGTCTTTTTCCGACGATACAAATGGCACAATATGGATAGACAGAGTGTTTGAATAATGCAACTGATGGGCTACTAGTAATGAGATCAAACAAATTGAGGAACCTTGTGAATGACTGGAAAAATGCTAGGGAACGGAGAAATTTTAGATTCTTCTATTATGTATGCTACTTATATTTCCTCTTGGCATAAAATTGAGCCGCATTATTTTTTTTTTTCCCTTCCAAAAATCAGAAGATTGTCTCTTTGTAGGAGGAACAATTTTACGTCTGTATATACTCTGCCTAAAAACATAAGCATTTGAACTGATTTTCTAGATTCCGTTGCTCATTCATTTTGTGTCGAACTTCATATATTCTCTGAAATGTCTTGCAAATTCTTCTGTGTTTGAGTTCAAGTTCACACATTAACTTTATTTCTGTCCCTACTGCAGTCTAGGCAAAAGGCTTTAGCAGATCTACAGCAGATGCAAGCTGTTCATGTAAGTGAAATTATTTGCTTAGGGATTGTGCTCTTACAAATCTGTTTCTGAATTTGCTGATTGGTGATAATACTTGTCTGTCATGCATATGGAGGTCTCCTACCAAATGATGACATCTGCTGTTACAAATTTCTTACCAGTTAGAAGTTACCCTCTTTCATCTCTCTTCATTTAATTCAGTTTTGCCACTTTCATAGGTTAACATGGGTGATTTAGAGGAGGTAAATTTTTATAGCTTAATGGAGTAAATGATGTCAAAGGATACTGCAAAGAATAACCATGTACTCTTTGAAAAAGGGCAAAAGGAGAACAAGAATTTTGTTGTTTTATCCTTCAAGATCACTTACTTGATACAACATCATTCTCAGCGGTTCTATTTCTTCACAACTAAGTAATCTACCAAACATTTTGTTCCCTATATTTCAGTTAATATTCACGATTCTCCTCTTGCTTTTTGGTTTTTTCTTTTCTTTTCTTTTCTTTTTTCCAATTGAAAGTCATGACTTTTAGTCATGCAGTTTCCTTCACCTCAGGGATCCGTCTCTTTATTATAGAAATAAGACAAGGCGCCAAGGGGGTGCAACCCAATGACACATGCAATCTAAGGAATTGTGCAAAGGATGAAGGGTCACTAGGATGGCTGTTTTGGGTGCACGAGTATAGGAAGCAATTCTCAGTTGATCCTTGCCTTTCTGCAATGTATAACTTAGCATCTAGTTGCGTTGCATTCTGTTTGAAACTAGTCCGCACTCATGAATTATTCCTTCAAAACCTGTTTACGTTCATGGATTATACAAGTGGTAAACAACAAAAGTTGAGCTACGAATAATGTACTTCTTCTCTTTGGTTGTACGTGCTGTTCAGGCAATAGATATTAAATTATACATGGTTAGTTTTCTGCAATGTATAACTTAGCATTATTCCATACGTTTCTGCAATGTATAACTAACCATCTAGATATATGTTGCATTCAGTTTAAAACCATTCTATGCTCGTGAATATTCCATCAGAACCTGTTCATGTTCACATGTTATAGGTATGTTAAATAACAAAAGTTGAGCTACTTTTCTCACTTGGTTGTATGTGCTGTTTCAGGCAATAGAAATTAGATTATCACAGTTAGATTTACCCTCTCAGCTTTCTATAGTCTCATCGACTTACCAATTTCTGGTTTTTTTCAGTCTTATCCTTACCATGCTATTTCTTACTTGCCTTATATATCAATATTACAGCTGCTTTATTATGTGTCACTTTCTGGAACTGGGTTCCTCCACAATTTGTGTGTCTTCAGATGTTTAGGTTGTGTTACCCTCAAATGAGTACCAGCACTGTTAAGTTCTTGTGATTTCGTTTACATCAAGCTTTTCTGCTGTTGATGTTTGAATTTTTTTTTTCCCCGGGCTGTTTCCCCACTTTTTTTGTTTAAATGCGAATCTATGAAGCTTAGTTACATTAATTGATAATATTGTAGCTTGAGAAGCTAAGTGATGTACAGTGTCAACCAGAGTCCCAGCTCAAGTTTATTATAGAGGCCTGGCTACAGGTAACTCTAACTTTACATCTCTTGAGAATTGAAAGTCTCCTTCTTTCTTACTGCTGTTTAAGATTTACTGAACTACATCATGTTTAATATTGCAGATAGTTGAATGTAGACGGGTGCTGAAATGGACATATGCATATGGATTTTATTTACCCGAGCATGAACATGCTAAAAGGCAGTTCTTCGAGTACTTACAAGGTTCATTTCCAGATTCTGGAAACAGATTTCTTAGTCTGTTTTGGTCGCCTTTCTGAGACAGTTTTTTCATGCTGCAGGTGAAGCAGAGTCAGGATTGGAAAGACTTCATCAGTGCGCTGAGAAGGAACTACAAGGGTACCTCAATGCTGAGGGTCCATCAAAAGAATTCAATGAGTTCCGCACAAAGCTTGCAGGACTTACCAGGTAATAACTAATAATATCTTTGACAATATTTTTAGCTCAAAGATCATGAAAAATTACACTGGAGTCTAGTTACACAGGGAAATGGGAGCAGAGTGCTTCTTTTCTTTGTTTTGGGAATTTTCTAGTTGCCCCAGATTACTTGAACTGCATGTACTCCAGGTGTCCAAGTCATATTCTTCATTTATTGCCTTGATTGAGAGAATGCCAGAAAAAAAAATTATCTCTGCATAGATACTCTTTCATGACGTATATTTAGAGCATGGAGTTCTCGTGTGGGCTTGATCTCAATATTTCCCATCTTTTTTAATTCGTTCTTTTTCCCTTGCTATATCAAAGGCAATATTTGTCCCTTCTTTTTTTTTTTTTTGCATTATTTGGTGATCTCTGGCCTCATATTATGTGCTATGCTTGTATTATGCTCTATTCTTTGGACATATTTTTGTCTAGGGTCTCACCTCATTCTACCATTTGCTACAAAAAAAAAAAAAAAAAAAAAATCAGCCTCGGACAAGCAGATAATTTAATATTTACCTAACCTAATTTGCAGTGTGACACGGAATTACTTTGAGAACTTGGTCCGAGCTTTAGAAAATGGTCTTTCGGATGTCGACTCTCATGGTGCCTGCAGCCGAGGAGCTAGCTCAAAAAGTTTGGGAATTGGGAACAGTAAGAATAAGGGAAGCAGAGGGAAGGGAACTGGATTCAGGTCAAGTAGTTCCAGAAACATTGATGATTCAGGACACTGGTCATGTGATTACTGCACGTTTGCTAATGTTAAGCAAGCTACTACTTGCCAAATGTGCCAGCAACGCCATTGACCTTATTTCTCGAAGTGTCCCTTGGATACTGAATATCTGGTTGGCCAACTTGGCTGGGAAAAAATGGAGCCATGTTAGTGGAGGCAATATTGGTTCTCCAACGGGCCGCTCTGTTGATGATCACATACCAATTTGATCAGAAATGAGAGAGAAGAACCCTTGATCTGTAAAAGCTTCTGGGTTTAGTTGAATGTAACTGTAAATAGTTTGTTGTCTATAAGTCTTGTAACGTCTTATCAATATCAATACGCACAATTTGACCTTGTGCTCTTGATTATTTTGATGTTTATTGCTAGGCAATAGATAGCTATGTTGTGTATGGACTATAAATTGGAGTAATTACTGTCAATAACCCCTTCATGTCAGAATAAGTACTAACATTGTATTTCTCTTGACGAAAGTTACTAATTTCTTCAGTATGGTAAGTAGGTAGAACTTGTTGAGTAGTTGTGCTACCCTAATTTAGCTAAGGGCCAAGTGATATACGAATTTGCCCTTTTCCATTATGGTGACTTTAACCAAGTTATGAAGAATGATGCATTGCCACCATATGCTGCCCTCTTGTGTGCCTATTTGTTCTTCTCAGCTGATTGTACGTCAGAAGCATAGCATAGTGGAGACCACACCAAGATTATAATAAGAGAAGCAGGTTGTTTATGAGCGTCTAATTGGTCTTAAGGAATCCAGCAGTGGCCATTGCGGGGAATAGCTGATTAATTTTTCAGGAGCAGCTAGTTTATTTGTCCTATCTGGTGACATTGGTTTTTTCGCTGGAGCTGGTTGGATTCTGTGAATTAATTTTGAAGTGGGCTCGAATTTGACTCGAAATCGCTCGTAAAAAAGCAATTGAGTTCAAACCCAAACTCAAATGGTGAATTGACAATTTCATATATAATATTTAATACACACACGAGTAAAATTCTTCTTTTACTATTCGAATTTGAGCTCTTTTAGCATGCAAACAACTTGAACTCAACACCAAGGGCAAATTTGTCAAAATATTGCCCCCAAAAAAAAAATTGGCAACTGTGGTTGTCAGAAAAAAAAATTTGGACATCTAAAGGTGCCGCATTTCCTAAACGCAGTGTTGACTAAATTTTTTTAATTTTTTTTATGCGCCGCATTTGGAAAACGCAGCGCATGCTCCGCGTTTCCCAAACGCGATGCATGACTTTCCTTTTTTTTTTTTTTTGAACGTGTATGGTTTTTTGGATTAGGGTTTTGGTTAGGGTTAGGGTTAGGGAGGGTTTTGGTTTTTAGCTTTAGGGTTAGGGTTTTGGATTTAGGGTTTTAGGGGTTTGAAGATTAGTGTTTTTGGTAAATTTGTAGGTTTTAATTGTCCAAAATAATTGAGATAGTTCAAATCGTATATGTAATATACAATGATTGTGTTTGAGTTATAGAATTTTTTATTTATATAACGAATGTGAAATTGTTAGGGTATTGCTAATACTAAAAATTGGCCGCTCATTTTATAATTTTGGATGTCAAAATTCGATTTTAAGGTAAAAACAACGAATGTGCAGTTATAGGTGGAAAATAAAAATTTTCGAACATAAATACATTTTTTCACAATTTTTTATTTTCGATTTTACATCCCTGTATGGATTTTCAAATTTTTGTCATTTTTTTAAACGAAACGCAGCGCTATTTTTTGCCGTCTATTATGTGAATTAAAGGACAAAATGATATTTTTAATCCTAAATTTAGATTTCATATTTTTAGGCATATTCCCAATATATGATAATTTTTTGGGGTTCAAAAATATTTTTTTCACGACACACGTGTCGGGGGCAAAACATTATTTTGGTACGTAATTGTCTTTTAACTCTATTTTGGTTCTTAAATCCTAATTTATGTGTTTTTAAATAAATTCTGGAATGAATTACATTTTTGACACACAAGGGTTTTTTTCGACTGAAATTTGTTAATAATATACTATAATTTACATTTTTTAATATTTTCTTAATTTTTGATATTTGTCGGGTTTAAATGTGGTTGCTTTAAAAATTATATGAAAATTAATTTTTGTAAGAATAAAATGGTAAAATACTTTATAAATAAAAATTTATCAAATTTACAATTGCTTATTAAATTGTGTAAAAAAAAATCAAATTTACAAGTATAAAAATTACCAAATGCTCATAATGCCCACAAAATTGCTGTTAATTTGGGTCTCGAGGCATCGAGGAGAAGTAAAATCTTTTAGGCCTCCTAATCGCGTTTCGGGCACGTACTTCAGGATGTGCTGACGGTTCATCTTCTTCAGTCTCATCATCACCCGATTCTTCAGTGACATGAGTATTTTGAATATGAAGATAGATCATGATAGAGGTGGATGGATTTGAAGTAAGCATATGTGAATGAGGAACCGAAGTAAAATATGTAGACGCGCCTCTATCATGAAATCCACCGGTATCACCACTAAGAAACTAGACTATAGGGTGTAGCTCAGATCCAGTTGAAAGTGAAGTCGAATATGTCTAGTACCTAGTAACAGAAGTACCACCCGCATGCATAGTCATAAAGTAGTAAGGATCGTACACACCGGTTGTGTTCCCCGAAGGCGGGATTTGTGCACTATTATACGGCGTCGTATAAGCGTGGTATCCAATAGGAGTAACTTGCTCCTAGTGTACGGCTTCATCATGAAATCCATGCCGGTGACGACGTTAGTGTTAACTAGACGAAGCGGTAGCCTGGCTAGGTACATGTCTGATTGGCCTCTGATGCTGAGGAGTGTACGATATAGAGGCACCACTGTACTGTCGTGGGTTCGAGCCCAAAAGCATACGATATGAGGGCCCTAAATACTGCATAGACACAAATGTCTCATCACTAATTGTCGTCAAAATAGGATGAGAAATATCATTTGGGTCAATATGACGGAGGCAGATCGCTGATGCATCCCCGATTCTCTGTATGCTGCTCATCTGTAAATCACATATATGCAAATTATCAATAATTTACTCACATGAAATAGATATCAAAGGTAGAATGTTAAAGATAAGTTATCTTTACCATTTACTCATGTTGGCTGGAAACGCTCTGAAGGTCATCATACTGAATATGATGGACAGGAAGAGTAATATATAAGATCAGACGACGATAATAGCAACGCAAATACTCGGTTGACGGTCAGAGTGTATTTGTAATCTCACTTATAACAACCGAGCCTGCACGTAAATGCCAGCAATCGATTCAGGATCTGAGATAATAATGCCAATTCTGTCCTCTATGTCTCGATAGTTCAAGTGAATGCAATTTACTAGAATCCGTGTCAATCTCTTTCGGAATATGTTGGTGCATTCTGAAATGTCTCATGACACAATTTGTGAAATAAAATTCAACGATAGTACTAAAAATATAAGTGAGACTCTCGACCTCTAAATATACGTGCACCTACTGTGCAATACTTGGGGATAGAGATACAGCACAGTCATCCGTAGTATAGACATCCTATATGGACTACAACAAAATTCAGCATGTCATCGACACATAAGAAATTATATTATTGTATAGGTAATTTTTAAAAATATGAAAGTCAAACTATCTGATCGGACTAGAACATGCAAAAACTGATCTCTATAATAACTCGTTACACTGCTGAAGGCAGTTTAGAGTAGTCACGTCGAGTCACCCATCTATCTCCTATACGGTAATTCACCTGACTAGTCGTGCTGGATGATCTAAGGTCGAATGGTTGGAGACCGCTCCCTATGTTCAAAAGCTGTTAAAATAAGACTAACTTAGTTATTAGGATGATAAATAATTTAACTGACTGGTAATATTTCATTGTATGAGGTAAGTATTGATATTTTTTTACCTGAAAGTAGCATGTATGATCCAGCTGTCGTCTAATGATAATAAGCAATGCATGGCACATACGCTTGTACAAGCAGGCGAGCACGGCGCTCCCCCAACTATACTGCCCCAATACTTCCAAATCAACCAACATATTTAATCATGAGATATGTACGACATTCCCACATGTATCTGTAAATAACTGCTTACCAAGTAATATCAATATATACATACAAGCATACTACTAAACTATCTGAATAAGAGCATCAGGTGGTAGAAGATTATTCTCTACGTGCTCGCATAAGCCAACTAGCCTCATCCTAGTATCCTTGAATTGATTTTCTGCTGGCTAGAACCCCAACAAATCATAAACTTGCTGCTGTCGTTGTGGTAAGCTCTGCAACGGTGGATTAATGTGATAGGTAAACCGTCCACGCACAAGCCCCACGACACCTCAACGTCCTGTAAGGTGATGGTGGTCTCACCAATGGAAACAGAAAGATGAAACGTATGGATCTCCTGCTTCCACCGCTCGATTAATGCATTAATAAGGCCGTGGGCCAACTTGAACGATCCTATAAGGCAAATTTCTCCAAATCCGGCCAAGTCCATAAAGTGAAGAATCCGAGGGTCAATCACCTTCGCGAATTGCCAAAAATATCTATCGCACCTCTTCATCTCGAGCTCAACACTCTCACCGTAAAAAATTACTGCAGATCTATGCTGTAACTGAAGGCATAAAACAAAATCATTTATAGGACCCTAAACGGGGGTCGAGGTGCTCATGCTTATGCAGCCAGGCTCCATATAAACTCACACCTAAACATATGAAAAATGAACAAAATATCAGTAACAAATACTATTCATAAATTATTGTACAATCAAAAATTGCTTGCATACAAACAAAATATACAAATTAAATAATCACTAACTAGAAGCGTAAGTATAAACCCTAAACCCTCTAAATTTGATAACTAAACCTTTAATCGTAAACCCTAGACAAACATAACCCTAAACCCTAACCCTAAAGAAACTATACCCTAATCCCTAAAACCCCAAAACTAATAACTAATAATTGAACCCTTAAAACCCTAAACTGTAATAATTAAAACCTAAATCCAAAAAATTAAAATTTAAAAACTAAAAACTGAATTGTTTTATTAAATGGCAAACCCTGTACACAAGAAAAGACGAAAACCCGTAATTTTATTAAATTACTAAATTTAGTTTTTAAGAACATAAATCGTACTTTTAAATGATTACACACAAATACGCTTAAATTGTAGAATAAAGAAAGAGCACTTACTCCCTTTACAATGACATAAACTCTGCAATCTTAACGATTAAAATATCCAACAAAAGGATAATTGGGTGTCGTGTGACCGGGTTGTGAATAGGTGCTACATCGATGTAGTGCATAGGAGCATCTGCGATCCATTTTATTCCAAATTCTTGCAGTTCGCAATGGCCCCGATCGTCTTTGTTTTATACGACTAGTATTGATTGTAAACTTCAAATCCGATGGCGACCAGTAGCTTTGATCTGTAGGAGGATAAAATTGACGCTCGAATGATACCTGATATAAATTGTAAGTATACTCCTTCCCGAAAAAATTCATAGGATTAATTTAGAAAATAGAATATGTCGTCATCGCTTGCGAACAAGGAAAATGGAGTAGTTGAAACTTAAGACATGTGCACTCCCTCTTGTGCAGATTTATGATTTGCCTTTTCCTATTTTCGTGTCCATACCTATGGCCAGTAGTAATGTAGAAAATACCTGCTCCAGGATCATATACATTGACTGCATGTCTTTTACCTTTTTTCTCATTTGCTACATATTTCTGCCAATTGTATTCTGGAAGTGCGTATCGTATAGCACAAGCTAATTTCGCATTCTTAATAAAAAGTTTGACAGTTTGGGTCAATGTAAAGCGAACGCATGCGGTAATAGGCAACAATCGGGCATCCTTAAGCAGCTTGTTTAAATACTCTGCCATATTTGTCGATGTGTGCCCTTAGCGACTTCCATCGTCCTTGCAGAGGGTCCACTGTTCGGGCCTAACATTTATGCCTGTTAGCCAACTGTACACTTCTTCATTCAAATTTTGTATTTCTTGTATGTAGTAGTCGTACTTATAAGACTGGTTGGCTTTTCCAGATGCCATAATAAACTTCTTCAATCTATACAATAATTATACGATATAAGCAATGAGTGAAAAATTAAAAAAAAATATAATATCGTCATGTCCAAATTATTTAGACATTACCCTGTCATTCTTAAATTTTTGTGCAAAATTACTTTGCACGTGAACTAGACAAAAGTGGTGGACTCTCCATGGTTCCCGCTATTCCTCAAATGTCGTCATTGCATGAATAATCAACTTGTGCCTATCGGATATGACGCACATTTTTTCAATGTTACCACAAACGTGAATTTGCAATAATCTCATGAACCAAAACTAGTTTCGATTGTTCTCCTCGTTGATAAGGGCGAAAGCTACGGGTATGAGGTGATTGCACGCATTGTATCTGACTACAACAAGTAATTTTTCTTGGTACGCTCCTTTCATAAAAGTGTCGTCAACACATATCACCGGTTTCAAAAATTGAAAGGCTTGAATAGTAGGACTAAAAGATCAAAATACATAGTCAAAAATTATGTTATACGGAGTGCTGTCAGGATGTGGGACTCATACAACAACTGTCCCTGAATTGCTGCGTTGTAACTCTTCCATATATGTCGAGAGAATATGTATAGACGATGACTAGTCTCCGTACATAATATCAATGGCCCTTCGACACACGTACCAAACTTTACTGTAGGAGATATCGCAATACAATTGCTGCTTAATTGTGGCTTGGATCTCGTTCACCTTGAACAATGAATCGTTATTAATATGAGGTAAAATGTACTCGACGATTAAATTGGAGCTCAACTGCCGGTTATCATTCCTACTGCTGACCCGAGTACATGTATGTTCATCTGCTAGAGTAACTATCATCCACATGGTATGAGATCTACACAACGTCGCTCTCAACTGCCAATTGCATGGAGGTGTTGAATTACGAGCCTTACAACGGACATACCAAGTGGTTGGAGTACTCTCCCGAACTTTGTACTCTCGATTTTTCCTAATAGACTACAATCTTACTGCTTTTATTACCTTTTCTTTTGAATCAAATAGCATGCCCAACCGAATGTCACTCGTTTGCTCGTACAAATTAAGCCTCTCAATGAGACCACCGCTTAAGGGGTCAAATTGTAACATTGCATTTACACCAGTATCATACTGTAATGTTCCAGGATCGTAGCCCAACCATACTGAACTAGGACCCACATCTGAATGTCTCCGTGCATCTTCCTATCCAGTTTCATTATATCCTTGCTCCATGTTATCTTTGAACTCATCATATTCAGGTTCCGGTTCGGAGTCTATATCATCATCTTGAACCTCAGTTTTCGATTCTGTACCACGAATATGGGGTGTATCATCATCGTGTTACCCACAAGCAAACTCTCCCAGGGAAGACAAATACATACCTGCAGCGCTGCTACTAGTGCCTTGATCAATACAGTTTCTGCTACCTCTCCGATGTCTCCTAATCCGTTGGCCATCTCCTATTTCACGCGAAGTAAACTGGCCTCTATACACATCAGATGTCCACTTTTCTTCCAACGTCAACGTGCCACGTAGACTAGTGCCTTGATCAAAGTGTGTTCATGCAATTTCATTGCATTGAGTATCCTGCTGTTCTACTATTCGAATCTTTTCAACCTTCACGTAGATCTCTGTTGGTTCTCGAGTGTTTGCTTTGAAGTAGTACATCGTGTCCACTCCGTCATCGTCATCCAAAGATGTAACACTAAATACACCTTGTTGTTGAAAGCAATTCCTAAGTATCAAACTAATTTTGTATCTATTTCGATCTACACCCATAGCATTGTAAACTTTATCAACCAACTCCTGATAGCATACCTTTCGTCTAAGGAACAAAACTTTTTTTGGCATAGGCGGGTCATATAACATTGATCCTCCGACATACACAAATTTTCCTCCCCAGTATAAATGAATTGATAAAGTATGATCGTTCGACATGTTTCACTCAATCTAACCAATGCAAGCCCAATTAAGTATTTTGTGTAATATAATACGTAATCGTAATTAATCATGAAGTAGTAATAACATTCACATTCGAAAATTAAATGTTGAATCAAAATATAAATATGAAAATGACTGGACAAAATTTAATTAGCGTTTAAATCCTAAATATAATTATTTAAGAGTTTCGGAGTAAATTCATAATCATGTAAAACTAAATGGGTCAAATTTAAATTTTTCAAAATTATTAGGCCAAAAATATAAATATTAAATTTAAAGGGTCCAAAGTGTAAATATGCAAAAGTAACGGGTCAAAATTTAACTATGTATAAATTTCGAAATTAATTTATTATTACGTAACACTTCAGGGAAATAATTGTAATTTTCATAATTATATGGCTAAAAGTTGCGGGTCTAATTTTTAATTAAGTAAAACTTCACCCGCCTAATTGCTATTTTTCATAATCACAAGGGCCTAATTGTAAATTTGAAAAATTTTTAGAGTAAAAAATTAACTACGTACAAGTTTTGAGTCCAATTTAAAAATACGTAAAACTTTGTCGGTCCAATTGTAATTTTCATAATTATAGGGGCCAAAGTATAAATATGTAAAACTTTTGGGTAAAAAATTAACTATGTAGTAGTTTGGGGTCCAATTTTTAATTACATAAAACTTCGAGAACCTAATTGTTATTTTTTCTAATTATAGGAAACAAAGTGTAAATATATAAAAATTTCAGAATTAAAAATTAACTATGCACAGTTTTGAGTCCATTTATGAGTACGTAAAATTTCAGGGGTACAATTGTAATTTTGCATAATTATAGGGGCCAAAATGAAAATATGCAAATTAACGGTCATAATTTAATTATGTACAAGTTTCGGATCCAATTTATATTTATATAACACTTTAGGAGCCTAATTGTGTTTTTTTCATAATTATAGGGGCCAAAGTGTAAATAAGTGTAACTTTTGGGGTCATAATTATATTATGTCAAAATTTTAGGGCCATTTCATAATTACATAAAATTTCAAGGACTAAATTGTAATTTTCCAAAATATACACATGCAAAATGTAAATAAGCACAGCCTTGTAGTCTACATGCAATTATCGAATCATTTTCAACATAAATTATAAATTTACATAAATACAAATAACTATATAATTAGTGATAAGTAATAACAATTTTTCAACTACATAATACACAATAACATAAAAATAATTATAAACATATTATAACAGAACAATAATTATCAACACATTATGCAAACACAATATATAATAAATATAGTGTACTAACTTGATATTTTAGTGTCCACAACCGGAGTGCTCAAACTTTTGCCTTTTCCAACTAAAATAGCTCTGCAGATGTCGCGTTGTGGTGCTGAGAGTTGAGCTTTAGTTTTCACCGGAGAAGAGAGAACTGAAAGTTGAAACCAGTTTGCACCGGAGAAGAGAGAAATGAGAGTAGAGTTTCAGTGTGGGTGTGTGCAAATGTCGCGTGTGTGTTGCTGAATTGGGACGGAGGGGATTTTATAATTGCCAAAATCAACACTAGCCGTTGATTGCAGCTGATCAACGGCTAGTTAATTCCTAAAAAAAAAAAAAGAAGCGCCGCATTTGGCACTTGAAAAAGCTTGCCGATCAGCGGGCAAAAGCTGCCCGTTGACCGGCCGTGCTGTCGGTGGGGAGACAGCTTCCACCGAGAGCTACCACGTGTCAAACAGGGTGTCAGCGTCACATTTGACACTCGAAAAAGCATGCCGGTCAGCGAGCAACTTCTGCCCCGCTGACCGGCCGTGCTGTCGGTGGCAAACAGCCTGCCACGTGTCAAGCGATTTGGTGCAGTGTGTCAGCGCCGTGTTTGGGAATGGAAAATTTGACTTTTTCATTTTCAAACGCGGCGCTTCGTTTTTTTCAAAAAAAAAAAAAAAATTCTGCACCACATTTTCCAAACGTGGCACAGTTAGTTTCAAATTTTTTTTTTCTGACACCTACAAATGTGAAATTTTTTTTTCCCAATCAATATTTTAACAAATTTGCCGACACCAAGCTCAAGTTGAGCAGTTTAGTTCGCTAACCTTCTACATATGCGCACATACGAGTTGGTCCCACAAATCTGAGGCTTGGGACGTGACGTTGTCATTTGGGAAGGTCATCGATAATTTTGACATTTTATACCACAATATGTTATTTGAGATGGTCATGGATAATTTTGACATTTTATACCGCAATCACAAATGCACAACTTATCCATTTTGCAAGGATCGATATCTTTTATTTAAACATGGTGGTAGGTACACGTAAAATTTATACCGAGTTTCTAACAAGGTATGAACCATTCTCATTTAATTCACAATGGATTCTCCATTCTCTTAATTATATTCACAACAGATTCGACACGTTTCTTTTTTTTTTTTCCTCATTTGGATAAACTGGAAAATATTTCATTTGTTTTAGTTCGTCACAGTTATCAAAGTTTCTCAAAAAAAAAAAAAAAAAAAAAACACTGCACTGTTGCCATGGTATCGAGGTCCATGTAAAAACCGACTCTTATATTCGTAACAACCAGAACAATACAAAACTGTTCATATACCCTTTGATCTTATTCTAATAGAGCTCTTTACAAATGCTTCATATAAGATATAAAATTTTGATATTGTATATGTAACCATTGTTTTAATTTCGGACCGCAAGTTGGCATTTCAAACCTTTCCTTTCCTTTAGCAGCAGTACAGCAGGCTCAAAGCTGCTGTTCCAAAATAGCTGAGGAATATGATGCAACAGGACCAAGGCATGCCAAAAATCTTACACCCAAAACCAAGGAAGCTAATGCTTGGTTGTTCTGACCTCCTGCAAAAGGTCAAATTGTTCCACATTAAAATTTTGGAAACGTAACCAATTTTAACAACTACAAATATATGAGGCTTACATCTTCATACTGCTGCTTAAATGCTCCCAGTTTTGTACATGGTATAAGCCAACATCAGAGGAATCGAAAAACTGCATACTGGGAAATGAATAATAGGATTCATATCGTATGCTTTCATGAGAAATATGCAACTCTGCATTTTAGAAGTAAAAAGAAGCAAAGAATTTATGAGTAGCAATTTCTGATACCATTTTGGGTTGGTTAAGTTAAAATACATGGCATGCATCAGTATCAGTGCATGCTTTTTGTATCAAGAGATGAACTACGTGTATCTAGCAAAATGGGATACAGAAAATATGAAACTTAATTAATTGGAAAAGGAATAACTTGGAAAGAAATCTCAATAGATAATTAGACCAAAAAAAAAAACTTGCCATAAGATGCACCCAGCAAATTGCCAAAGAAATCAGCAGGAGAACACTCCTAATCCACCGGTCTGAGGAGAGCAATTTTGATCTGCTATGTCTGCCGTCGCTCGAGGGTGCACTGTCATCTTTTTTCTTACCTGAGAGTGAAAGAAGATAATTACGATACCTTCCACTTTCAGCAGCCAATCCCCCAATGACTACTATTGAAGGCAGGACCACAAAAAACAGATGGGGAAGCACAACAACCATTATATCTGGAAACCCAAGAAATTCTAATTCTCCTTTCTTCTTTGGTTTCAAAACCCAGCCTCTGTAAGTCATATATCCCCTTTCTTTGTCATCTGCAAAAACTTGGCCAAAAAACCAGGGACATAATATGAGGTAAAACAAGTAACCCACAAAACTGCCCCATACCATTGGAATATTATACAGCTCCATGAAAATCCATGCCATACAATTTAAGGAACCTTTATTGGAAATGTAATTCTTGAAAGTGTATCGCTTTCTAGATAGAGAGAGTAAAATTTTTGGAACAAGAATGCTAGAGAGAACAAGAAAATAAAAGGACCAGAGAATCGGGTAATAGAGGGCAGCCCATTGACAACCCATCATTAAAACCTCTTTCCAGCTCCACGCAAGCTTGGCATGAAAACCACTTATAGAGAATGGTCTCAGTTCGCTCAAAGTTGATCTACCCAAAATATCTGCAGCCTCTATTTGCAGCAAGTACCTCTCAGGAGATGGATCCTCAAACACTTCGAAATTCCAGGGGGCAAAGTACAGATCTCCCCTGGAGGAGTTACTCTCCGACTTCCTCAGAGATGTCTCCATCACCACAAGAAGATTTCCAGGCCTTGAATCATAGATCTTAGCCACAACTGACACAATTGGCGTAGCAGAAAAAACCAGAACTCTGATAGTCTCATACAATGAATGATCCAGTGACTGACATTTATGCTTATGATACGATGCAGCCATAAAGCGTGAGTCGAGCGGAAATGTTGGCAGTATGATAGTCTTTTTGGCCCCTAGCTTAAAGTCAATGTCAACGAATGATATATGACCTCTATCAATGCCTAAAATGCGCATGGCTCTACTCTTCCTCCAGTCACCCATTTCCCACTCCCAGAATTCTTCCAAAGCTGTCACTCCCTCTGAACAATCTTTTTTATTATCTGAAGGTATTCTATTAGCATTGAACTGGATAATTTTATGAGGGTATAAAGAAATATGACGAGATTCATGATGCCATTTGAAATTCTTACCAAACATCATATGCAAATGGCCACATAGGTAAGCGGATAAGGAGTGCATCAGAAATACATCTTTCAATGTCTTTCCAGAAGACGAAGGTGCAGAAAAAGAAAGTGGAAAATGGCCAAAGGAAATCTTGGTTATTGGTTCCGTTGATTGAGAATCCCATTTTGTGAGTGCAGAACTTAGTTGACTTAATAATTCGTCCGTTGGATGGCCAAATATATTAGTTGGCCCCCGCAATCCTAAAGATGTTGTGCTGTCAAACCCAACAAAAAGAAGCTTTCTTTCACCAGTCTGGATCGTACATCATGAAATTTATGAGAACACAGCAAAAAGATATAAAATATAACCTATCTCAATATTACTGGCACATAGCATCAATATCGACAGATGAACATCTTAATTACACCTGAAAAACAGATGACATATAAAGTGGAAAATACATTTAACAAAATGAATAAAGAAACAGTGAAAATTATCAATTTGTCCTTACTTCTGAGGATCTGCAATTGGAAAATCATCTATTGAAGAGAAGCTTTCTTCATGTTTAAGAATTTTAGTGATTTATCCAACATCTTAAAATTAGATTATTAATCTCCATCTCCTAGTTTATTAATAAATCTAAATATTTCACTCCCCAGAAAAATAAAAGTTTTTCCGTTGAAGATTGCAAGAATTTGTACAACAAGCCTGCTTTGACAATTAAAGAATCAGTTCACCTGTAAGAGGTTTTCTACAAGGCAGTTCATCTATAAGGGATAATAAGAATATATATTAAAAAAAAAAAAAAACAGGCCTCAAAGTCCCACTACAGGTACCATGAACTATTAAAAATTAACATGAAGCAAACATAACATGACATAAATAATGGACATTGTCTACACAAAAAGATTTTAAGAAAGATAGCTTGCAGGCTGCAAGCAGTAGAATCTGGTGGTTATAAACAGAATAACTACCTGAATGACAATGCTATTGATTGACTCACTCCTCTTCAACTGCCCATTGAGGCTATATGTAGAGAAGAAATCAGATGGACCACCAACAGATGATACACCAAACTTGTCGTGATTTCCTCTAAGATCATGAAAGATGCTCTTGTTAAGTCCGCTTCTCTTGACAACATCTTCCATGATGTTCTGATATTCAATCCACTCTTGTTCATTTTGCTTCGTTAATTAGTAAATCTTTGCTTTTCCCATCTGGTAAAAATTCAAAAACAATTTCAATACAGATGTAGTACAAATTAAATGGCATGAATAAGTCACCACACTTGCAAAATTAAGTTGCACAGTTCTTCATAACTCTAGAACTTACTGAACCACAGTCTCAACTCAGACAGCAACATAGTTTATAAATGCTGCATTTGAACTCAAACTTAAGTGAAAGAAATGGATCATAAAGGGGACTTTGACCTCATTGTTGAAACACGAATCTAACAGAAGCTTTATCAATATACAATTACAAGCCAACGCCTTCAATCACTAACAGGGACATTCGAAAAAAATTATTCCGACTCCTACTGCATATGCTCCAATATAGTTGACAGTATTTGATTTTCAATCAGATGAATAAATAAAATCTACCTCCACTGCCAATTTACAGTCAAACACCAGTACCCTTGTTTATTCTTCTTTCACAAAATCTACAATATGTTTAACCTGGTGCAAAACATGGTAAACAAGCCAGCTTAAGTTTTGTGTCTTTTCTCTGGGGCATCAGGAGAAAACACGTCATATTTCAGAAGTGATAAGTTAGTTGTTCAATAATCTTGCATGTAGAATTAGCTATTTCTACTAATGACAGCATAAAGAAAAGTAGGGTTACAGGATCAGTTGCTAACTTGAAAGACAGAGAAAGGATGCTCACTTTGAACTGCAAGCATAATGTTATGATCCTAGCTCTCTAGGAGCACTAGGGCAAAAAAAAGGAGTAAAGATCAGGAAATCTCATAAAGTGATAAAAGTCAAATGTTAGCCCTCAATCTCACTGCAATATATCACATGAATATCAAAGCAAAATCGCTTTAATCTCAAACTGCTTCTCATTTTCTTTTTTTTGTGTCATTTGAAAAGCATTTTTCCTGTCAACTAACCATTTCTTATCCTGGGGACAGGAATCATCTTTGAAGGGCTAAACTACAAATCTCAGCTAATAAAAAATTCAACAACTTTCTAAACTCCAATAACATGCATCATCTTAATTATAAGTGCAAAAAAAAAAAAAAAAACGAAATCTTTATCGACATCAAACAATTAACAAGCCTAATAAAGAATGATTAAGATTATCCTAACAATCAGAAATGCTAAAAGCAGCAAAGATATAAATTTAACTTTAAAAAAAACAGAAGAAGAAACAATACTTACCAGTGAGATCACCAGTAATAAGAACCAAAGAAGGGTTGATCATGGAAAGAGTGGGGCCCACAATGGCCTTGAAATCTTGGGCTCTTTCAGGATAGTGTACACTGAAGTGGAGATCAGAGAGCTGCACCACCCACACCACATCGTCTGGTCCACTCTTCACTTCAATAAACTCCTCTTCATCAACGATCTCCTTTAAATTCTTCTCGTTGTTCTTATTTTCATTGGGATTGTGGGCTTTGGTTGGATTTTCAGAAGAATAACAAGATAATAGAATTATGAAGCATGACAAGGAGAAGAAGAAAATCAACAGACTTGAGATTCTTCTGCTACTGCTCCTCATTTTTTTCCTCATTTTTTTCCTTCCTTCTCCCGTCTATTGGTGCAGAATCTTAATTTGTCTATTGGTTTCTAGTCGATTTGTAAATGTTGAATTTGGTGGGGTTGAGGTAAAGTTACGTCGAAGATTTTACTTTTGGTACCTCAGGTCTTGTATTTTTTTTTATTGATCAAACCTGCACAATGATTTTTTTTTTTTTATCAAACTGCACAGCAGAAAGAGGAATTGGTGTTGATTGATGTAATTTGAACCAAGACTTCAATTTGAAATCGTATCGTTTTAATCACTACATACTTCATTTACTTTGGTCTTATATTAGTTTCAATAAAATTAAACGTCAACCTATCTTAGTCCGGTAAAAAAAAATAAAAGAATAGAAAATATAAGTTCATCGTAAATTGTGTGTCAAAAAAATCTAAAAATTACACCCAATACAAATTGAGAAGTTTCATTCCAATTGTGTTATACAAAAATACATGGTAATGAAAATTGTTGATTAAAAAAAAAGTTTCAATAAAGTCACTAATGTTTCAAAATGTTTAACATTTTGGATCCCTAATTTTGTAATGCTTATTGTTTAAGGAAACGTTTTGTATGTCAACTAACATTTTCTTTCTTTCTTTTTTTCTTTTTTTAAAAGAGATGACAGCAAATTTTTTTTACCAATGATATCTTCTTTAAATAGATGTTGTATAACTAAGGAGGCGTTTGGTTCAAATTCTTCAATCACTATCACTATGGGTATCATTAACCCTACTATGAGTATGGGTTTTGATGATTCCCCCCAACATGTTTGGTTTAATAATGGAATGGGTATCATTATAAGAATATTTGTTTGGTATATTGAAATGACTTTCAAGTAAATTTTAAAATTTTAAAATTTTAATTTATGATATACATATTTTTTAGATTTCTTATTTTGTATATTTGAAAAAAATTTAAAAAGATTTCTTCAATTTTAAATATAGTCATACTCTAATTTGAGTTTTATGGAAATGATAATCTTAAAAAAAAGTCATTTTTATTATATTAACAGAGAGTATTATATATCTTTGATTTTCAATACAATTTTTGATAAAATTATTGAATGTAAAAAAAATTATTAAAAAGAATTTTTATAAAAAAAAATTATTAAAAAGAATTTTTGTAAAAAAATTTATTAAGTGCTAATAAAAAATATTCAAAATCAAAAGACGAGAGAGAGAGAGAGAGAGAGAGAGTATTGAGAGTAGGTAACTCAAAAGATATATATTTTTTAATGGGTGTGTTTTTGCCCTTAATAACAAGGGTTAATGGGTTTGATAGAATAGTATTTTGGGAGGAATCATTAACACCCCAATTAATCAATATCATTCCCATTGAATAATAGTGATAGTTGTTTAACAAACATCAACAATGGGTATCATTACTTGTGATACCCATTCCCCTCCTTAATTCCCCTAAACCAAACACCCCCTAATTATACATATTTAAATGTAACACCAACAGTCAGTTGTAGTAAAAGAACTTGAATTTAGATCACTCAGTACAATACTCTAAATCGAGGACTATTGAATTTAATTTCCCTCAGTATTACTCAACAATTGGGATTTTTTTTTTTGCAGACAATCATAATCATGCTAGTTGAAAAGTCTTGAAGCTAATGTTTAGGACTAAACAGGAGATAATTAAAATGTCAAAGACCAATTTGAATAATATTAAAAATAAGATACCACATAAAGTTTTTCAGAAACTCCAGGACTTGTACAGCAACTTTCCCTCTACAACTGGATGGCCCTGTGCTCGCTGAGCCCCTGAGCACTAACTGCCATCGCTCTCTTCTAGGACCTCTACTCAGACACTCATCCTACAACCCAAAAAAACCACCTAATAAACCGCCCCTCTCAGCTTCTTCAGCCACCATTGTCTGCCAGCAGCATTAGCTTTGTACCTCCGACAGAACAAGGTAGTAAAAACATAATCTTTGTGTGATAAAATTGATTGAATGTATTCTTGTTGTGTTTTTCTTGTAGTTGACTTAAAATATGGAATTAAAATGCTGAAGGGCTATGTTTATATACATCTTTTTGTGAACCCTTTTCATTTTTGAGCAATTAGAAAGTAATTAATTTCAGTTCAAGACTGAATTTTTGGTATTATTGCAATGGGCTATTTGCTAAGGGCAGTGTTGCCATTCAGTTTTGGAAGAAGGGAAATTGAGTTCTTGGCTTATTGTTGAAGTTTTGTCTAATTAGCTGCTTTTGTGGCGCAATGGGTTGTTAGCTTAATAGATGTGAAAGGGCTTAAATGAAGGCAAAGACCATCTCTTTTCTAAATTTAGTTTTGACCACCTCTTTTCTAAATTTAGTTTTCTCCTATTTATTTTCAATGTTTTAGGGTTTACTTGCCTCTTTACATGTGTTTTGCAGTTCATGGCAGCTAGTATGGACGTCATTTTACCGCGGGGCTTGTCCATGTTGGAAAATGAATGCTTTGAAAGATCATGTAAAACTTTTAGGAGTAGTAATACTCTCCTGGATTGGACTGAAAAACAGAATTTAGTTGTGCATATAGCAATATTTGCAGCAAAGTATGCGCGTTGCCATATAAAGAGGTAGGATTTCAACTTTCTTATGTTGTAGTCATTACTGATCTTCAAGAAAATATATGAAACTTTACATTAGTAAAATTTTGTTAGGATCCAAGTGGCTGGTAGAACTATGAGTAAAATGATCCGGCCTTCAGCTCTGAGAAAAAATTTGACAAGAAAAAAATAATTAAACTTGAGGGATGGAGATATATGTGTATTCATTAAATAAAATTCCCCTGTTAGTCTACGTGCACCTCTATTAAACTCTTGAATCTAGTTTGTACACATTGTTTGTCCTGTGGTATAATCTTGTTCAAACTTTAGACCTTAAAATTTTTATGTTCAGTATAACTCCATTTTAAATCATGGATTCCAGGGGTATTGCCATGGCTTTTTCTATAACTTTCCTACTTCCTGTGATATTGACCATATCCAAGATGTTATGGAGCTATAGTACATTTTGACATTGCACTTCTTATTAGCCCTTTTTTTTTTTTTTTCTTTTGAGTTACTTCAGTTGCTGAATTACTTTTAGATTTGTTTTTTGTTACACGTTGTAATAACAAATATGGAAAGTGTGTTTATGTTCTTTGATTTGGAATTGACACACTGTTACCAAATACTATCTCAGGGACAGAAGCCACAAAATTCTATGCATTATTTAGCATCACTAGTTTAGTTATAATAAAAATCCAAATGCGTAGTGGAAAACTTGTTGCAGACACATTTTTTGATTCTTTTCTGATGTTTAGCTTTAAAATTTGATGATGCATTAATGTGGCAAAGCTTTATTTGATGACAAACTGATTATTTTTTGGGCTATATTTTTCTTCAAAAAGAAATAAGTGTCTCAGAAATGGAAGTTTATAAGTTGACTATTATCAAAAGGAGAAGTCGTATGTATGTTTTGAAAATCCGGAATAGAACCAGTAAAGGAGCAACTTGAGGTGAATTTCCTGTGCAAAGTTGTTGATTGTGAGATGAAATGATAAGAGGGTTTAATCACTTTGCTTAGCACTGTTAATCTATATTTGTTCATTTGATTTTCTCTATTTAAATGCCTCCAAATGCATTATTAATTCCTTTGGCGGTCTTATTTGAAATAGACCTCAACCAAGTAAACGTGATTGGAGAACAGCATTTGCTTTGGACACAGGTGGACTACCAGACAACAATGACCAAGAAAGCTTTGACAATGCTGCTACTGGTCTTGATGGAACTCGTTTGGGCAGGATAGTGAGTGCAGCAGGCCGGCAGCTATTGGAGAAGCTTAATTCAGCTAGAAAGAATTTCCCAATGAAGATATTTCTCCTCCTTCTGGGATTCTACACAGCAAATGCATTAGCTACAGTTCTTGGACAAACCGGTGACTGGGATGTACTGGTGGCTGGAGTTGTGGTTGCTGCAATAGAGGGTATAGGTATGCTAATGTATAGAAAGCCTCCCTTTATGTCTAGTGGAAGGTTGCAGTCTTTTGTTGTGATGATAAATTATTGGAAAGCAGGTGTTTGCTTAGGCCTCTTTGTTGATGCTTTCAAATTAGGCAGTTGACTTCTTAAACCTGCATATTATTTCTTATACCCAATAATTTCCAGTGTTGATTGAGCTTTTCTTTACTGGTTGCTAGCTTTCGTTATCAATTTTTGGCGCTTCCTCCTGAGTGACGCCTCGTGCCTGAAGGAGAATGTAAGAAAGGGAATATGATGAGATAAAGCTCACCGAAGTATACTCTTTAATTGGCATTCAATGAAATATTGTAGATTTATAAATTCAAGATATCCTTTTGTATAAAAAATGGTCTCATATATTAACAATATTTTGTGGGTTGTAACTACACTTGATCAGTGGCAGACAATTTAGAACAAACATTTAGCAGTTGCAAACGTCCAATTATAATATTTTTAAGACTCCATTCATTCTATAGGCAGATAGTCCACAGGTTTACATTTAGGGTGGTGGAGTCTGTGGAGATAATAATAGAAGAGTTGATTTCAAAAACTATGGCGAAAATGATGCTAACTGGCATAGAGTTGGTGGAGTCAAGGTAGTAAAACAGGAATTGGTGATGGTTGTCAGGGACAGTATATAGTTGGTAACAAAGTGGTGCAAAAGAGCTGGTGGTGGCAGAGAAGGTAAAGGGCTTGGCGGTGATTAGTATTATTATGCTATGGGAAAAGATGAAGCTTGGTGCATTGTAATGTTAAGGTGGAAGGATGAGGAGCCTGGCGGTGGAAACCAGTGGTAGGATGGCCTTCGAGAAATTCTGGGTAGAGTTTGGTAGTAATAAAGGGGAGATGGGGATGAAGTGTGTGCCAGTGACGTATAGAAGTTTCTCTATCGAAATTTCCATATAGAATGTGAAATTTGGCTTGTTAGCTTTTGTGGATTTTGGTGAAGATATTATGATAAGTTCATGGCCTAGGCTTTTCACAATCTAAAGTTTACTGATTTACTTAAAATGTAAAAAAAGAAAAAATTAATTCTGTTAGCTTTAAAGTATTCTGCACAAGGGCATGTGAGTTATCTGTAATTTTTTGTTTTATTTTCATTGTAGTAGTAATGTTCATAGTGGGGATGGAGGTGACAGAAACACATGAGACTTTGCTCTCGGAAGAGATTTTGAAGGACTTGCATTATTATGGTGGCCATTTACAGAAAACAGAGGTAATGTCGAGTACCATGTTCTTTTTTTCTTTTTGGTTATCGTCTCAGGGCTCCGTTATTAGGAAATCCATCTTTTTCCCCCAATAAAAGTAAATGTTTCACAGAACGAGTCCAACAAATCATTCGGGTACGTAGATACACTTATCATACTAGTAATGAAGCACGTGCATTGCACGTGAACATGATGCCTTTTATTTTTTAAAATTTTCTGATTATTAGAAATTTAATTATTTTATAAGTAAATGTATTTGAGAGAAAGTAGATGAATTAAAGAATACAAATTAAATTCTCCACCATCATAAAAATCTTTGAAATGTGTTTTGAAAATAAGATATTAATATAAAATATTTCCTGTAATTCAATTATAGGTTTAATTCAAAAAAAGAAGAAAATATATTATTTTAATTAAATAACTTGTAGGTAAACTAATATTTTTTGTTTCTGAATTAAATATAACATAAAACATAATTTTTCTAAACCTAAAATTTTACGACCAAATTAAACTATATGCTTTGATAACTTATCTCATCTTACAGTGTATCTTTTGCAAGTTTTTAGAGTTTGTTCTTTTTTATTATTAAGATTAATAAATTCATTAAAAGAAAATTAATGTGACTCCATTTAATATAAGAGGAAGCATTATGAGTTGGATCAAACATATTATTTTTAAAATAAGTTTTTGCGCCTTTTCTTATTCAACTATTCATGTATTTGTGTAGTAGAGTTAAATAGCAAAAAAATCCAACCTAAGTATTAAAAAAAACTATAAAGTTAACTAAAAAATATCTCTTAAAATAAGTTATTTGTGAAGTTGAGAAGTAACTTATATTTGTTTATCCAAAAAAATTAAAATAGCATCATAGCATATATTTTGAATTGCTTTAAAAAGTAATTTATTTTATTTTACTATTTTAAAAGAGGGCAAAATTTATTTTTCTGATGGTCCAAAAGAAAGAAAATTCTTTAAATTTAGGAATATTATGAAGTTCTCTTAATGTATTAAGGGGCATGTTTGTACGCCACACTATTATAGAAAAACCTTTTAAAATCATTTGAAAGTGAAACATTCAGATGATCATTATATATAATTTAGTGAATTGTTCTTGTATTGTTTGTGAAATATTTCCTAAAATATCTCAAAATTACACAATTTTGAATTGATTGATTAAGCATTTTATGCTTTTATGGACTATAAATTAAATTTTTAACATGTTTTTGGACACTTTCAAAAAAAACAAAAAACCCCATGCACCATATATAGTTTCTGGTTTATGATTAATTAACATCAAACATGGTTGAAGCTCATTAAACCATATATTTCAACTTGCACTGTATCTCTAATTAACAATAGGCCTAAAATTCTATATATTAGTTTGACAAATCTGGTCTTCGTTGCGCATTGTTGTTGAAGTTCTAGTAAAGTGAAAGTGTAAAACTTGTCGGTATCATCCTATTTGGTATCCCTATCCTCCTCTTATTATAAACTACCTCAACTTTCTTAATGCTTCATAAAGAGATATACAATAGATAGAATTGTTTGTGTGATTAGAATATAATTCAAGAGGGCGAAAGGAGTATTGGAAGTAAAAGAGTTGTGGCAAGCAGATTTATTTAATTACAATTGCATTGGATACAATTCTTATTCATAGCTATATAACTAAATAAATAGCTATTTTAGAACCCACGACTGAATATATGCTAAACAAAATTTTTATATGTTATTGGTGTTAGTAAGAGATTGATATATTTGAAGGCTAAGTAAAAGGTTAGTTCAATGGTATTGTATGAGTAATTAATCTATTTTAATTACCCGTATAATATAAATTAAAAAATTTTGTAACTCCTCCTCAATTCCAATACAATCAATTTCATTACAGCACAAAATTTTTATTATAGCACTCAATTACAATATAATCAATTTCATAGCTATTTTAGAACCCACGACTAAATATATGTTAGACAAAGTATTTGTATGTTATTGGTGTTAGCTGGAGATTGATATATTTGAGGGTTAAGTGAAAGGTAAGTTAAATGGTATTGTATGAGAAATTGATTTATTTTAATTACCCGTATAAATTAAATTAAAGAGTTTTGTAACCCCTCCCCCCCCCCCCTCCTCAATTACAATACAAAGCACAAAAATTTCGTTATAATACTCAATTACAATACAATCAATTTTATTATAGCACAAAAATTTCATTATAGTACTCAATTACAACACAATTAATTTTATTATAGCACAAAAGCACTTTATTATAATGCAATCAATTTCATCATGGCATAAAAGGGCATTTTAGGCAAATTGAAAACTAACACACAAAGTGCAAAGACTAAAACTTACTAAGACTAACCAAAGAGAGAATAGATAGATAGATATCATACCAAACACTTCTTTGTTTTTTTTTGGTATATAGAACGACTAAAATAGAAAATTCCCCTTCTTTGTATTGCCATGTTGTTCAAGATTACAAAGCCTGGTCTACTACTTTCCAAGGATATAAAATAAGACCAAAGTTCCAAAATTCATAGGAGGTGATAAAAAGCTGCGAATTCACATGCTATTGACGAACTTCAGCCATCCTCTCTAGTAAGTCTGCATGCACGAATCAAGCAGCAAATTAAAGGGAAAAGCGCACCTATCTTCAATTTTAGTCAATGAGGTTGACCAGGAAAACTGAAAAATCGTGACAGTAATCTGTCATGTGTACATCCATTCTTTTCCCTTAACCTTGAGCCATACCATTTCTGATCACCCAGTTCAGAACTGATTATATGTATCATTCCAGCTTGAAAAAGTTGAAGATCCATGAGAAACAGCCATATTGTTAATCCTTGCTGCCAGAGCTGGGACTCCAGTGGGCAATCAAGTGTTACGAGATAAGCCCTAATCATAAAGAACAGTTTTCAATGTCCATTTGAAGATTGTTGGAAATACTAATAGATGTTCCTTATTTGATAAGGATCACTTGAATCATACACGTTTTCATAGCCCATTGCTTTTACCCAATTCTCTTCGAAGCCATTTCCCTGATTCTGACTGTCTTCTTCAGCAATAACTGTAGTACTCATTGGCAGGAGATAGCTACTGTTGCTGCTTGAGCCATTGCTATAGATGACAAAGTTAGAGCCAGAGCTTTGTTCCATGGATGAAGAATCCAAGCTCATGAGGTTGTGAAGTACATAAGGTTGCAAGAAATTGTGTGTATTTCCCAATTGAAGTTGATGCAAATCTTGAAAGCTGTGGCTGACATCAGGATCATTTTCTTGCTTGCACCATAAATTCTGCTGTTGACCATAAGGGTAATGCATGGTTAATGGCTGAGCTTGCTGGAATGTAATTGTAGGCCAGGCATGATTAGCTCCATAGCTACTCATTCCTTCAGTTAAATGTGAACTTAAGTTATCGGTATTTGTTCTATGAGCATCCAAAGCCATTTCTTCTTGTTCAGCATCCTTCAAACGCTTAGCAGCTCCGCCAATCGGTAAAGTGCTGCTCTGAAGTATGCTCTTGACATCGTATCGACTAATCTCAAAATTTGTAACTGCATTCAGTCCACGAAATTTAATTGCTGCAATGTCATAGGCCTCTGCTGCTTCCTCCTGTGTGCCTAAAGTATTTAAGCCAAAGAATTTAGAATAGCGGAAAAAATAGTCGGAATCACATAGCATATGCCAAAAACATAATTTCATTGGATCAGTTTATGGAACAGCCATCGATAATTAAACCGAGTAAAATTCATTTGCGTACATGCATTGGAGGTATATGACATGTCATCAGTATTACAGAGAACAAACAGTTAAAATTGAGGACTTACTGAATGTTCCCAAGTAAAGGTCCTTGTTTCCAGCAACTCTTCCAATCCTTGCTTGCCATCTTCCATGCTGATGGTGTCTGTTAGCAAAGATTAGCAATCATACATTTTGAGAGGTACAGCAAGAAAAATAGTCATGGATCAGCATTTGCCAAAGCACAAGAAGCCTTAGATTCAATCGCCATTATAATCAATATCAAACATGATTATATGAAATGATATACTTTCAAATCAATAGTAAAAAGAAACAAAAGCACATGTTCCTCATTGGCAACGAATTTGTTAATTATGATCAAGTTCAATAAGAACTCGTCAAGCATGCGAAACAGTAACATCCAAGTTCCATATTCCTCATTGAATTCAGGCACAAGTATCATTGCGCATGAAAAATGTACCCTGCATATACCGAAGACCTAAAAAACATTAACAAGATGGGCTTGCTTACCATGCAAATGGCATCAAATACTCCACAGAAATGTTCCAAACACCAAACAGTGAAAAAACAGGTGAAAGAATAATGGCAACGTACAGCATAAAATAAAATGACTCGTGCTCCACTTTTCTTTCACCCACATTTCCAAGTCCCCACATCAAAGCAAAAGATAAAAGAAAACGAATTACCTTGTAACACCTCGATAGACAGATGCACCACGAGAAAACCCACTACTCTTCCTGAGTTTAAGAAAAATAATATATTCTGGCCATCAGCATTTGCACGTACTGATTTCATTTTGTGTTTCAGCAATTAATTCACTATTGCATGAAAGTACCTTCGTAAAGATGCAACAAATTCCTGCCTCGTCATGTGCTTCATTTCTTCCATCTCTTTATCATAGTTTCTTAACTGAGAATTTTGAAAAGATACGACTTTCGTAATTCAACATATTTATGCTTTATATTCTGGAGTAGGAACACCTGATTTTAATCTAATAATCATTCTTTGAGATCGACCAGTGATTTTAATTGTAGCAACCCCATAGAAGTCGTCAAGTAATTTGTTTGTGCTGCTGTAATATATCCAAACAAAATAATAATCAAAATAGAGCAAGAAACTCACTGGGAAATTAGTAGTGGTTGTTGTACCCCAATACTTCAATGCGGCTAAATCATAAGCTCGAGCTGCTTTTTCTTCCTTGTCGTAACCCCCTAATTTTCAACAAATTTAATAGGAATCAACAGCGCCAAAAATAGGCAGAAGAAAAACACACATCGTTGATCCCATGCATGTAATAAAAATTGCCCTTAAGGCATTTAAGATTAAAATGGGAAAAAACAACATGCAAGAAATGAAAAGGCATGAAAGAAAGCATTTTCCACTCACCCAAATAAACTGCAAAAAATTGTATCCGCCGCCCATCAAAACAATGCGAAATGAGAACAAGGAAAAACAAGTTAGAACTAGGTACCTTAAGTTTTATTAAAAAACATGAAATAAAAAATAATGGCCGACAAAATATCACCATACCTTGCCTTCCTTTCCGAGTTTGTCCCTCTCTTCTACAACTATTATCCCAAAGATGTGCCTCATATCTTCCTGTCCATCTGTGTCTGCACTAATTCAAAACAAATCGGCCATTACAAAAATAATTATGGAAAAAAAGACCTCATTTTACGTTCAGAAGATATAAACTGAAAGAAATGTAAAGAAAAAGAATAAAAGAAAGAAGATGTCTTCCATATACCACGAAGTTAAAGAAGCATTGTGTCATTGTTATTTGAAAAAAAAAAATTTTTGCAATGAAGAATCTAAGACACTACCTTGTTACACCACGGTAGATAGAAGTCCTTTGGCCAAAAGTATCGATAGACTTTCGAGGCACAGTTTCAATTGCACCGCTTCGGCAGTCATCAAGTCTCATCCCTCCGTTTTGCTGTTTATTAGTAGTAAGATTTTCCGAAGTGGAACTCTCTCCTCCTCCATCACCATCTGAACAACTTGCTGCCGTCAACAGAGGCAAAGCAGAAGTTGATTGTGACCCCGTGCTCATCGACAGTGACAAGTTTTGTGCACTTGGAATACTTATACCTGTAACAACATCAGTATTTCCATTCATTGTTCTCTGGTTGAGATGTACTAGGATTATTTTGCAACCAATTCTTAATCATTGAGAGACCAAACATCATGCCACTATAAGAATCCTCAACTGTTTTTGATGGAAGGTGTAAAGAGTGTCCTCCACCAACTCCAAGGAAGTTTTCGAGTTTTGGCTCTTGATTTTTAAGGTTATGATTATCGCAAGACCTTGACCTTCCCATTAACATAGACATCTCAGAAGTGGCGGTTTTGTAGTTTGTGTTAGTATTCATATTCACTTCCTTCGAACTCCAATCTGCATAAAGAAACAAAAAGACAACAAAATGAAATGAGGGTTTAAAAACTAGAATATGTTCTAGGACAAAAATGCGTTCCAAGACGAGGAACAAAGACCTTAACCAGAAAGAAGTTAAAACTAGTTTATATACCTTGTGATTGATTAGTATTTCCGTTGAAAGCTTCTAACGTGCCAAAAGAAACAGGCAGATTTAGAGAAGGAACGGTTGAGGCATGAGAAGTAAGATCAAAGCAATCTCCTGAGACATCTGTATTAGTGAGTTCTTCTGAGTTGAAAGTATGAAGACCAGGGACAGGGTTTTGGGAGTGATCTAGATGATGAGTCTGTGTAGGGATTTCTTGTGCCGATAAAGAGAAACTAAGCCAGTTGTTCATGGAAGCCATAAGAGGTTATCGCACTATTTTCACTGACGTTTGATTGGCAGGTTAAAAAGAACTAGAAAGAAATGCATGCATGAGGAGATACTGAGTAGTAAGAAAAAACATACGAGTGCTTTGATGATGGATAAGAAGAAGAAGCAGCAGCAGGATAGGAAAGGACTAACTGAGAAAGAGGAAGAGAAATCAGTTAGTTCTTTCGAGGCAAAATGGGGATTTATATATGAAATCTCTCTCCATCTCTTTGGTCATAAATGGGGTGCCCTCCAAAGGGAAATCACAAGCTCTAATCCCAAAAAAAAAATTGTAGTATGATTTCAACGAGGAGGAAAATGAGGGTTGATGAGGTTTGTTTTGTAACTTCATAAATGTGCAACTAGCTTTGATCAGCAACAAATCCAAATTGGTTGCGTAGTATACTTGTGGTACTACTACTGGGATTGTAGTATATTCTACCATCCATCGGCAGTACACATCCTCTATTTAATTTTTTTTGTTTACTCAATATAAAACTATATCATATAAATATAAGACTTATATAAAACTATGTCCAGTCTAGATCTTCTGTCTAATTTTTTTTACATCCAATAGTATTTAATATAAAATTATATTGTATTAATATGAAACTATATAAAATTACGTCGTTCTATTTAGTGATACTATATAATTTCGTAATGGTACGATGTAATTTTGTATTAGATAGAGTTGAACATAAAAAAAATTAGACAGAGGATCTAATTCGCTCATGGCTTAGCTGAATATTGTTATCTTCCCACCTAAGAGCACCGATTTTCTCTAGTATTGTATTAGTATCTTTGCTTTGATAACTCTAGCTTAGAGCTACCTAAGCTCCAGAGCCCACCACAGTTTTACCAAAAAGAGCAAAAAGTATACGGGGAGTAATATAAAAATTGTGTGCTCTAGCCTGCTGTTCAATTGTATAGTAATAGTTATAAAGTTCTTCGTTTCTATCCCAAAATAGCCAACTAGCAAGTTCAAAGTTGAACTCATCTTCATGCCTTCGAAACTTTGTGCTACTATATCATTACACGAATTTACTGTAGAAATGAGAGGTTTGGCCTACCACATGTTTGTAACCCTAGGAGCATATGGTTTCGCGACCTTACAACAAGCTCATTTCTCCTTTCTACTTTGAACTGTCAAAAGATATTTGACTCTGGGTCCTATTCGATCTTATACTGGTATGATATAGGTACGCATGAAGCTCTCTTCCTAACATTTTAATATTATTTATCTTTTTCTTTTAAAACAAACAGATTAAACTGATTGAAACTCCCGCATTACGTGAGTAATCTTAGTAAGCGATTCAAAAATATAAGAGTAGGTGACTGGTTACACCCTTTATAGAAATATTACAGTTATAAAGTTGTTTGATGAGAGAATGGTTACTCCTGTACATTACCAAGAACAATTTTTCATTTCTTGATTCTACAATTATATATGAAAGAAAATTATCTTCCTTTTGATGTGTAAAGATAAAAACACCTGAGGGAAGTACGGTATAAAATCTAGTCCGACAAAAGGTGTACAGATAACTTTTTAGTATCCCCCGTACCCATTCATTCATGGGCAGGATTTTGTTTATTCATAATTGACTCATGATCAATGTTTTAAAAACCGAACCGGTCAATAAACCGAAAGGGGTTTCGGTTCACGGTCGGACCAGTTGGATCGGTCGAACGGAATTCAATGTTTTTTACTTTTTTAATTTCATTTAATGTATAATATAAAATAAATATTAGACATACCCCACTCTGTTGATCTAGTTAACCCATTAATTGTTTAAATACATTCAAATATACAAGTTAATGAATTTATTATATTTGAAAAAAATTTTATGAAATAATCTATGTCTATAGCAATTAAATTAACAAAGAAAATGGCATTACAAGTATAAAATATATAATAACTATAAAAAGTAAGTATATAGGGAAAAAATATGGATAAAATAGATTATTATATTTTTAAATATTTTAAATGACAGTCTTGAACATTCTAAATTATTAAACCATATTTGTTGCTTGTTTTCACATTTTCTACTCTTTTAATACCGTCAAGACTTTTTTTATGTAAAATTTAAATTTATTTTTAATGCCAAATAATATAACTTTGTATATAGGTCGATTCAAGTAAATGTAATTTTTTTAAAATAAAAAATTTTTTTGTTCTATTTTTTAAGATAGGTTCGCATGCTCAAATGATTTTCAAATTTCAATTTGATTGTCTTACTATTAGTTTAGTTTTGTTACAGCACCTAATGAGAGGTAATTTCTAACAATTTTGTATCAGTCAAGAATTTGATTTAAAATTTCTTAAAAAGGCCTAAACTTGATTTAGAATTGGTTCTCAACCTTTAACTTTAGACGTATTCTCTCCAAAGAAATTTTATGTTTGACGTATCAAACTATTGAGCAAGTCACTTTGACTTTATATAGTAGTCACAAAAATAAAACTGAGAAGTAAATCTATTTACTTATTAGTTCTTAATTTAATCAATTATGTTTAATTTACATAATTTCTTTTAATATATCAAGAAAAGGTGGATATGTGATGCTATAATAATTGGAATCAATATATTGCATAGACAAATATGATTTTAATAATATGAACTGATTTTTAATTGTTTTAATAAAGGAAATAACTTTCTACCTACTTACTTTTAATATGCCATACATGCTTATTATTGAATAATGATTAACCATAATTCAAAATTTTAAACAATTGACTTACAAAAATACCAATTTAAACTTTTAATTAGGAGAATGTTTTAGGCATAAAATATGAATAATTAGACAATTTTGATATAAGGACTAATCTTAGTAGGAGAGATGTTGGTAAAAGTAAATCCAAGATTTCTTTCATATAATGAATTTGGATGATAAGATAAAAAGGTAAGAATCAATTAATTTCATTAAACATGATTAATAAAGAAAACTAAAAAACTAAAAAATAAGAATCAATTAAATTCATTAAACGCGATTAATGAAAATAAAGAAACTAAAAAAGTAAGAATGAGTTAACTTTATTATACATGATTGATAAAGGAAATAAAGAAATTAAAAATGTAATAATCAATTAATTTTATTAAAATGATTAAAGGAAAAAATTGAAGGAAGAACAAACAAAATATTTGCAACATAAAAACAACAAAGGCAAAATTGGCTTGGTGGTTTCCACGCTGGATCTTTGCACAAAAAGTCTCGAGTTCGAGACTTCTTGCCAGCAGAGGAGGGAAAATTTTTTGAAAAAGTTAAAATTCAAAAAATTGGTGGTTCAACAATTCAGCAATTTAATCTAGTTCGCATGGTCAGACTAGTTCTTGGCGGTTTTTGAACTCTATAGTACTTTGTATAGAACTAGACCAAAGGCATAGCCAGTTCGCAGTTCGACTCGGTTCGCATGGTCGAACTGATTCTTGACAGTTTTTGAGCTCTACAGTACTTTGTATAGAACCGGACCAGAGGCATAGCCGGTTTGCGATTTAACCGGTCGAACCGGCCGGTCCAGTCTGGGTTCAAAAACACTGCTCATGATATGCCCAGTTGGAAATATGTCATACTGGTGTTAGTCAGATATCTGCTCCCTCCCCCCATCCCCAGGCACCAAGAGGGGGCAGGGGGCCACAACCCTCACTCCTACTTCCTCTTTCCATTCTAATGTTCTCAGTCTCTTAACTTAGCTACTCCCGCTGGTCCACAGACCCCTTAGGCGGCCTTCAAAAAACGGACAAGCGGCCTCACAAGTTTCAATTGGAACCAGTTGATAGTGGGGATTAAATGTGCAAAAAATAGATGGATAAGGTACAACTAGCAAGGTAAAAATTGAGTGCAAAAAACGATATCATTTTGATAAAAAAATGATTATACCACAACGCTGGATAGTTACACTAAAAAATCTTGGATAATTATACAAAATGCTAACTAGTTATACCGACTTCAACTGGTGCAAAATGGTCGACCCTCAACTTGCGACCCCCAAATCCTCAAAAAACCTCACAACTTCTTCATATTCCTTCCATACATTTTATTATACTATTAATCTATTTATCTCACTATCCTGATCATCGAAGTGCTCCCCCGCTTCAAACGAGGGACGACTAGTACCCTAGTACTACTACCATTTTTTTTCTTTCTTTCTCCTCCTAGTTTGATTGCTTTTTATTATTGCATATTGAATTATTTGTTTGTATGTTCCCGACTCCTTTATCATTTCTCTCTCCCCGTGCATGTGCATTCAAAAGAGCTAGGTCTCTCTTTCTATTACTATTACTACTGCGTGCACGCATAACAACAGTTCATGCATGACTGACACTTGCCTTTTCATTGTAGGCAAAACAATTGAGGGAGAAGCCTTCATGGTTATACGAGAGTAGATATAAATATAAGATTTATTAACAACACAAGTGAAAATGAAGAACTAATTAGTTATGTGTTAGATGTGGGGATGGGTTCGCCAACTGTGCCCCAGTATGAGGACATCAGCCCTTGTCTTCCGGGTCTTGTACGGGTTTATGTCATCTCAAGATTTTACTTAGGACAGAATGGATGTGTTAGGAAATTAATATACCAATAACAATTTGACGTATCGGAATATAAAATTGATTTCTATCCAAGATCATTGATTATCTATACAAAAACGAGAAAGTACCTTTTGATAATGTAATTAAACGAATTAACCTGATCAAATATACGCGATATCAACCACAGCCGTACACGTGTCCGGCCTCTAAGGTATCCACACGAACACCTTCTTGGGATCCTCATCAGAATTGATCAACATCAAGTGAATATGCTAGATCCACTTGACACGTCCCTAACGTGAAGAAAATTGTATAAAGAAAAACTATTTTTTTTCTATCTAATTTTCTAACGTTATATTGTATATTTCGTCGTGTCAAATCTTGGTGTTTAGGACTTATTTATAGAGTAATAATTAAGATATCTTGTCCAACAAGAATTCGGTAATAAGTAACCCTTACCTATTAGGATATCTTACCAAATAAGATATTTAGTAGGTTTTAATTTCCTTCAAAAGGAAATTCTTCTACTACTATAATTCCTCTATTTATTAATAAGTCCTTAGGATTAATTATCTCACAAATTAATCCCATAATTATCACATAATTATTTAAATCAATTTAACCCAAGAATTAGTTCTATTGTGTGTGACCCTTTGGGTTCCTAATCACTTGGTAATAAATATAAATTATAATTTTAGAATTAATTGGCTTTAGTACAAAACCAACAGGATTAACATGTATTTAATTTCCAAGCTATCACTATGTATGCAAAAACGAAGCTTTGCCCTTTCGTCCGTTTCACATCTTTCTCTGCAAAAGAATATTTGTGCAAACTAATAAAATCTCTTTGCCAAGTCCACCAATACCTACAAGTCAAGAAATAAAATCTGTAAAAATTTTGGAGGATGTTACAATTTTTACTGTGACTTCTTTCTCTCGATTGCTATCTATTTCATAGGAAATGTGTAGTTAATTTTATCCACATTAGCTTTACCGGTTTCTGATATTTATGAACTTTACACTAGTTTGTTTCAAAAAAAAAAAAAAACTTTATACTAGTCCCCTTTTGGAAATATGAGGTATGAAATATTACTGTAATTCTCAAAGTTTAAAAATGACCAAAGTTTAGAAAGTAGTCGCTTTTTGGTCATTAAGGTATAACACAAATTTTAAGAGATTATGTACTTCATATTTGAGATTTGACTGAGGTGTAGTTTTGGTAGTGATTCGAGGTGTAGTCTTGATGGAGGATCAAAACATTTGGAAAGTCAATAGAATATGGGTAACAAAATCGAGATATTTCACTAGTTCTAATAAATGAAGACAAACAACAAATATAGATGATTATAGTATAATTATTCAGTCTGTAGTAGCTAAACGTTAACGAGAACAATAAAAAAATGTTAGCAAAATTTCGAAAGCAAAACAACTTTGAATGCATCAAAAGGTTTAAAAAATAAAAAAGAGGAATTCTGGTTTCTTATATCAATCTAGGATAAATTAAATATGCGATATAGACGTACAAGTAGTTGTGTTGAAGATCGCATGTGGAACAGCTAATGTCGGCAAAGGCAGATATGGTGGCAAGGCAAGTGCGAATAGTTTACGGAGTAATGTTGCAAGAAAAGAGCAGAGAGAGATTTGTGTACTGATCGAATTGAATATCTTGAATGGTACCCAAAAAAAAAAAATATCTTGAATGGTGTAAAAGCTCACTGCTAAGTTTGACCATCAAAGAAAGGAATAAAAAGACGACAAAACACATGGCCAACTCTATTAAAAGCCTGCCTCCCCACCGTAAAAATAAATGTTCTCGGTAATCTCATCATAATCATGTCTCAACCCAATATTTGTCCTCTCCTCTCTTGTTTTCGTTTGTGACGGGGGTAGAGAGAGAGAGAGAGAAGAAAAGAACTATTGAGGTAAAATGACAATACTGCAAAAATAACATTACCCTGTGTGCTCTAATTTAGGGCTTAAAACCTAAATTTTGCTAGCACTAGCATACCTTCGAAGTTTGGATTAGGGTTGCAATCGAACCGAGCCATTACCAAATAGCTTGCGAGCGCGTTGGCCAACTATTCGACTCGAACTCAAGTTCACCAAGTTTGAGCCGAGTTCGAGTCAAGTTTGAGTATTAGATTTGCAAACTCAAAGGTTCATCAAGCTTCATTGAGCATGTCTTTTTTTTTTTTTTTTTTAAGTTGAATATTTTACGAGTTGATACTTGAGTACTTAAGTGGGCTCACAAGTGCAAAAAAAAAAAAAAGTGCAAATGAGTTTTCGAGTCGAGCTCGAGTACTCGAACCTTGCTTCGAACTCGAGCTTTGTAATTTTTAGCTCGAGCAACACCAATAGAGATTGAGTCAAGCTTGAACATGGTGCTACTCGAACTCGACTCAGTTCGGCTCGATTGTATCCCTAGTTTGGATTTATTCTTCAAGACATGTATTATAGAAACACAACACATATATCATTTTATTTTATTTTTGTCAATCAGCAACTTTTATACTACTCCTGCTCCTATACTAGAGTATTCTAAGGGATGGGAGGCCAATTGGATTATAGGAAACTAATAGGGATTGAATTACTATCAGATCAAACGAATATACCATGCACTTATATGGATTTAAAGTCACATATTAGTAGCCAATTGATGGGAGGCAAGGTTTTGAACCCTCAACCTATTACCCCAAAAAACTTAAGTCTATTGTGGACAAATATGTAAGTCTATTGTGGTGGACAACAGTCCAAAATCCGTTGGTTAATTACAAAACATATATTATAGTAAAACAAAGAGAAATTAATTAGTTGCTCCTCTTTTGAATACTTTTTTGTTTTTCAAATAATCTAAAGGGTTAATGGAGTGGGGGAAGGGGGAAATCTAAGGTAAAACCCACTAATTCACTTCATTTAGACAATTGCTGACTGAATTGGAGAAGTAGTCAATGACCTTAAGTACACTCTTTTGAATACATTCAATACTTATGCTCATTGTTTCCATATTAATTGATTAATGTTCGTGCGCGCACATACAAATGGCCCTAACGATTCACTCCCTCTCCCCTAGATGTCAAATTGGATCTTCACGCAGTTCACATAGTGCATAATTGGACAAATATCCGTGTTTTAATATGCCATGTGTCCTCCTGCAACCCAATCAGGATTTAAACAAATAAAAAGAAAATTACCCAAAAAGCCACATGTTTTTCAAGAATTCTTTCTATGACCTTTGATTGTCAGCAACCCACCCCCGCAACCTGTGCTGTGGTATTTGGCGAAGGAAGCCACTATTATGACTAGTACAGAAGAAAGTGATTTTCACTGATGGGGTTCCATATGCCGCCAACAGAAATAAAGACAAAAAAATAGAAAAATGGGGTTCCAAGCAACAATAGCTCCAATCACAAAACTGCTAGGACAGACAATTATTGTTTTGAAATTAAATAAACTATTATGTTGTGTGCTCTCAATTCTGTTTTATTCTTTAGCATTCCTGCTTGGAATTATTTTTGTCGGATTGCATTTAAGTTAAAGTATTATTGTTGTGACAATTTTCCTCAACGTTCACGATGTACTGAAATTGGGAACAAATAATCAATTTCTTAATTTTGTAGTATTAAGAAAAAGTCCCAAAACCTAATTGTATTGTATGTCGGGATTTGGAATGGTTGATAAGACAATGACTGATTTCTATTATCATTATATACATTTTGTTAGTAGTAATGATACATATGTTCTAGTTTGGAATTACACAACACCAACATGAATACATTCAAATTAACATTTATGCATGCTTCATTTTTTAAATATGCAAAATAATATCGTCAAAGACTGTAACATGATAAATCTTGACGTGTAAGGACCATTTTTAGCCATAAACTCTTTAACTTATGCAACTGGTAACACGTAGGGCCTTTATTCCTACGTTGAGTATAGTTATATAAATTTTCCCAAAATTTGTATTCAATTATTGACTTTCTTTTCTCTCTCCTGCTTAGCCCCTGGGAAAAGGGCAAAAAAATTGCTGACATTTCTATTACTATGTTTTATATTTCATTTTGAAAGTATATATTTTTTCTTTATCTTTTCTTAAACTGTTATTTGAAGGAGCAATAATTACTTTTTCACATGATTGAGCATTTTTCATGAATTAGATTTTTTTTTCCATAAATCTTACAAAAGAATTAAATTAACACAAATCAATTTTTTTCCTCATAAAACGAATTATTATAAAATGGCCCAACAAATTATTAAGATTACAGAGCATTTTTTCATTGTTTATCTAATAGATATTTATTATTTTTCAACAAATGCATAAGATTAAAGAAATCAACTTGTGCCTATATTTGGTACCTGTTCATGCTCTTTGGAAGCATCAAAGTTAAAATTAGATCAAGGAAATTGTGGTAGCTTTTTTACTGTTTGTTTGTTAAGAACGAACGTGGTCTCCTGACTAGGTTATATTTTCATAGTACTTGTTTGTAAATTAAAATATTATGGATCTCCTTTGAAATTAAATTAAGTTACAATTAATTTGGAGGAAAACCGGTTGCATTAACGTTTTTTACGTTACTACTGTTTGTTTGGACATGGATAGTACAAATTATGTGAATCGTGTATTAATTTTAAATAATGATTTATACACTCCACT
This sequence comes from Mitragyna speciosa, assembly GCA_024721245.1. Lineage (NCBI taxonomy): Eukaryota > Viridiplantae > Streptophyta > Magnoliopsida > Gentianales > Rubiaceae > Mitragyna > Mitragyna speciosa. Next base: position 9,300,202 of record CM045554.1, on the reverse strand, counting down.
TTTTATATATACATTCATCTTTCTATTTTTTATTAGAGGAAGACAATAAAATACTTATGAATTATAAGACCATAAATTTACATTTCATTTAAAATATCCCTGAATTACTAGTCTTAATTTTAATTTTACAAATCAAAAGAATACTTTTTTTTTGTTCAATAATAACAAACATCGAAAGGAATATTTGCACTATAATTTGAAATTATAAATCATTTTCCTAATTTTAATAATTGAATCATACATATATTATGGAAAAGGGAAAAAAATTACATTGGTATGAGAAATGGTTTAATTAATAAAAATTATGCGATATGCAAGGCTTTCAAAGCTCGTCGATGTTTCTCACTCATCAGGCTATGGAGAACCATACTAGTGAGTCATGTAAGAAAAATATTAAATGTACTATATGCATTGTAATATATTAAAATTAATAATTTATTATTACGTAGTGATAATGGTTACGCATTGTAATATTTGGTGATAGTGCACCTAATACTATGCAGCCTTAGAAATCGGGCAGTCAGGAGTCAGGTCCTTGCCATTTCATTTATCATGCTACCTCTACAGTATATGCTTTGTTGCTATTCGCATATTGCCTTTGAATGGCGAATCCAACTAGATAACCATGTACCAATAAAAGTAGCTAAAATGCGGAAACCCAAAAGAAAAAAAGAAAAAAAAACAGATGCAGTCATAATTATGTATTTTCATATATTACACTGTATACAAATTTTGTTACTTTCTTGTAATTGAAATTGAGAAAATTGCAAAGAACAAAGAAGTATTTTGTGGGTTGTTTAGTAATTGTTTCTCACTATGAAATTTGGCGGTTAAAAAAGTTAGAAAGACAGTGGTCCGGGTAACAAGCAAGAAGAAATGACGGAATAAGGTTCATGCATCAAAGAACCTTGTTCGACCTGTGGAACTATGGAGACAATTAATTTGGTCGGGTTATTGCAGTGAATGTATCAAAATTAAATGCCTTCTTTTTGTACTACAATATTAAATAAAGCTTGAAGTTGATAACTAATGGTGGCCAACCACGAAGACTAAGAAGAACAGAATTAATGCTTCTAGGTGGAGTTGGGAACAATAATTGTATTAACTTCAGTTTGATAAACCACTTTATAAAAAGAACAATTGCATTGTATCAAAGTTTGTGTGGATGAATTTAAGGAACAATTGTTCACAAAAAATGCCAAAAGGAAAAAACAAAACAGATTTACAAATTTCAATAACTGTTTTTTGGACACTCCACAAGAATTTTTTGGCACTGGCGAGGATCAACTAAGTCAGAAATGAAGACTTCTGAAAACAACAATCACTCGATTCATTCTCAACAAGGAGAAATTTGGCTCAGTGCTTTAGCTAATTAAGAGAACACAGTTGAGACTAATAAAAAAATCTACTTAGACAGTTGATAAACCTGTCAATTTTGGGAAGAATTGCGCCTACCATCATCCTATGCTCAGTCGTTACATGGACAATTGTGCCATAATTGGGATATTTTAAAGTAGATATGACCTCTTTCTCAGCTCAATCAAACTAATTATATGAAACTGGCTATGAACTTACTTTCAAATTAAACATGAATTCGAGCACTGAAATTGTTATTAGGTAACAGAAAATTGAACCTCATTGATTAAGAAGTTGTATATTTCAGGAAAAAAAAAATTCTTACAAGCAAATATAGTGACACTTTCCAAACTTACACGGAAAATTTTGCAGAGGATTTCATATGTGAGATGATCAAGTCTCGAAAAAAATACTTTTCAATGAAATTGATGAATGTCTGTACTTAAAAAGGATATATTTGGGAGGTATCAGCTGCCTCTACCATGGTTCTAGTTAGCTAAGATTGGTATTAATTTGAGAGGCAAGCCATGAGCTAAGATTCAATGCAAAGTGCTTTATAAATCAAAATTCGAATCATAATAAATTTTGAATATATATATTTCATGCACACAATATTCTATTAATAGTATAATTTCAAATTTGATCAAAAAAAAAAAACAAGCCATTAGCTGAGATTCAATGCAGAGTGCTTTATAAATCAAAATTCGAACCATAATAAATTTTGAATATATATATTTCATGCACACAATATTCTATTAATAGTAATTTCAAATTTGATAAAAAAAACTGAAGTAAAAAGAAAATAAAAAATAAGAAGAGAAAAGAGAAACATTCTTTAAAAATAAAGTTTAATAATATAAGTCCACACAGTTACTAATTTTTTATTTTTCAATAATTTATATAATTTTCAAAATTTACATAACTTTGGGTCAACGAAATGACGTGCTACTTTGTAGTAATTCTTAAAGTTTTGTCTCTCATGCCCCATTTTTGTAAATTGGGCTATGAACTTGCACTCAAATTTTTTCTTGCCTTCGGTTAGAGGTCGCAATGAGCTCAATCCCCTTTTGCATACTATGTCCACTCATAATTTGGGTCGCATTGGCCTCGGTAATTTGTGATTTGAACCCAATGGTATTGGCAGTCGAAAATGTCATTTAGTTGGTAATGATTGGGACTTCAATTGAACCCATGAAGTTGAGCCCATACTTTTTTTTTCTTTTTGTTTTTCTCTCTATTGGTCAATGCCACTGGGTTGTATATTTTGTTATTTTATAAAAAATTATTACTATTTTATATAAAGCAATTGCAATTTGCTGTAATATTTGGTGTAATCAATTTTTTATGTAATTTTGTTCAGTTTTCGGGGGGGTAATACTCCCATTGTCAACTTCTCCCCACATTCCATTTTACTTTGGCCTCCCATCTTTCCATTATTATTACAAGAAAACATTCATAGATCCAGATATTGCACCATTCTCCACATCAAAAATGAAGAAAACATTATTTTTCGAAAACACTACACTCAACATGTAAAAAATGAAAAATGTACAACGAATATCAATTGATGGAAGTTTTTCGGAAACACTACACTCAACATATAAAAAATGAGAAATGTACAACGAATATCAATTGATGGAACTACGCACATGCATCAAATATGGCTCAATACCTAGTTATTTATCGTACATGAACACATGCATGCATGTTAGTTGCTAGTTCCTTCCTGCTTATGAATCATCCAAAAAAGAGCTCCTACATGCCTACCCTATTTATAGCATTTACATGTAGCTATAACTATACATCTAAAATACGTTGAGAGCTTTTAAAACTGCTAAAATACACACTATCGTCTTCATGACTGATCAAGATTCAAACCAGCAAATGGGGTAGAATAATCTTGCTGGTCATGTATCTTCCCTCCTTTTAACTTTTTTTTTTTTTCAAGTCCTAGTGAATTTATGTTGGTGGAGTTTTAGGAGAAGTGCAGTAGAGATACTCTCTCGAAAAAGTTAGCTACTCTGTAGTTGACTCCTGCATTTCCAAGAAACCCTCTCTTTCTGAGGAAGTTTCCACTAAATTCTTCTGAACATGGATGCACAAAGAGTGAGAAAGTTGTTAGATTTGAATGGAAAGAACCATTTAACTGTGGATCTTGGGGAGATTTCAAGTTCAGAGTTCCCAGCATTAAGTGGTAACCAACAAAACTATGGTGATCTTCAAATCAAATCATGGGCTCAGGTGGTAGGAGAAAAAAATTGTTCCCATGGAGGCATGGAGCTACAATATGTAGAACCAGAGGAATAGGGCCAAATTAAAATGACAATGGAAGATGTAAATGATGGTCTGGCAAAATAGAAGCACACAATGATAGGATATGCATTAGGATCCTCACCTCCATTCATAGTAGTGAAGAACTTTGTGGACAGACAATGGAAAGACTGTGGAAAAATTGAGGTGATTCATTGAAGAATGGAGTCTTCTTATTCAAATTGCAATCAGAGGAGGATACAGCTAGAATCCTGGAATAAGCCCCATGGCCATTAGCTAGCAAAATACTTTTCTTAAAACCCTAGAACCGCCATATGAGTTTAAAGAAAGAAGATACGGAAGCAGTCCCTAATTGGATTAGAATGCCCCATCTAAAGTTGCATCACTATATGGCAAAAGGTTTAAGTAAAGTTCCCAAGCTGTGTGGGGAAACCTTTGTTTACTGACAAGCAAACAACTACACAAGAGAGGGTTTCCTATGCTAGAGTGTGTGTGGAGCTATAAGCAGGAGATGAAAGACCAAATCTCATATCATTTAATGAATTTGGAAAAATGGAGCAGCAAGAGGTGGAATATGAATGGCTACCACCATCCTGCAAAGAATGTGGAATGTTTGGGCATAACAAGCAAAAATGCCCAAAACAGCCTAGGATCACACAGAAATGGATGCCAACGAGACAAGGAAACCTAAATCAGGAGGCAGAGCTAACTAAGGATATCAATGAGCAAACTGAGCTGCAGGAGGCTGGAACCAATCAACAAAATGAGCAGCAAAATCTACAAGAAAATGTGCAGGATAAATTAGAAATGCAAATAAGTAAAGAGCAAGTGCAGAAGGAATATGGAGAAGAGGCAATACAGAAAAGGAATTGCAATGATCAAAATAGAAAAATGGACCAAGCACGAGAACCTGAAATAGCACCTATTCAGATCAATAATCCTTTTAGCCTACTAGATGTGGAGAAAAGCCTTGTAGAAAATAAACAAGCTTCAGATAATGGACAAAACAGGGGAAGAGGAAACAAGAAGAAGGTAACAAAATCCTCCATTGTAATTAAATGAAGATTATGAGTTGGAATATTAGAGGGTTGAATGACCCACTTAAACAAATTGAATTAAAGAAGGTAGCTAGACAAATGCAGGCTGATGTTTTTAGTATTTTGGAGAATAAAGTTAGAAGTATAAATGCAGATAGGGTGTTTATGAACTGTTTTGGAAATTGTAAATATGTACATAATGCTGCAAGAAATCAAGTGTGTAGAATCTGGTTTTGTTGGGAACCCGATGTAGTAAATTGTCAGGTTATTCTTATACATGATCAAGCTATAACTTGTCGTGTTAAGCATAAGGAAATGGAGTATGCTATAGTCACAATTTTATTTTTTTTAGAATTTTCATGAGGAAGGGGGTAAACCTAAATCCTCAAACTAACCCAAAAGGCAATTGTTGATTTCCTCCTATAGTCACAGTGATCTATGCAAGAAATAAATATGTGGAAAGAAGGAGTTTATGGAGGCATCTACTACAAGTCAAAAATGTGATAGGAAATGTACCCTGGGTCATCTTAGGAGATTTTAATGAAATTAGAAATGCAAATGAAAGCTTGGGTGGCAAACATTTTGATTGTAGTGCAATGGAAAACTTTAACAAATGCATTGATGAGCTGGATATAGAGGAAATTGCAGGAAAAGGATTCTTCTTCACGTGGAATAACAAAAGAGAATCTGGGAATAGAATCTATAGTAAGATTGATAGAGTGTGTATAAATGAACAATGGCATTCAAAATTCCCAAATTTTGTAGTTGAATCCACAACTCTTGGAGTATCAGATTATTCTCCATTTTGTTTTGGAAGTGGAAAAGAAGTGTTCCTTTGAGCCCAAACCCTTTAAGTTCCACCCATTTTGGATGAAAAATGCTAAATTTCCTAAATTACTAGAATCTGCTTGGAGCTAACAAATTGAAGCCAATCCAGTGGTGACAGTGTGTAGAAAGCTAAAAGTGCTGAAAGAGAAACTAAAGGTACTCAACAAGAGAAGCTATAGTAACATTACCAACAGAGTGACGCAGCATAAGGAATTGATCTATAACACTCAGAAATTAATGCAGGTGCATCCTTTTGATGATGAACTAATCCATAAGGAAAAACAACTTTTAAGTGAATATGCCGATCTGATAAAAGTTGAAAAGGAGCTATTCAAAGCTAAATCCAAAGTAAACTGGTTGAAATTAGGGGATAAAAATACTACTTTCTTCCATAGAAAAGTGCTTTCACATAATGCTAGGAACAAAATCATGGCATTGTAGAATTAGGAGAATGAAAAATTTTCAAAACCTAAGAAGATTAAGGAGATAGATGTAAATTATTTCAAGTAGCTATTCAACAAATCTCAGTCTTTGCAGAATACCAGATTAGACATACTTGAGGGCATCATCACAGAGGTTCTATCTAAGCAGCAAAAGGAATTCCTGTCAGGCCAAATCACAAAAGAGGAAATCAAAAGAGCAGTTTTTCAAATGAAAGATGGAAAGACCCCAGGACTTGATGGATTTACAGCAAAATTTTTCAAGCAGAATTGGGGGCACATTGGTCAGGAAGTCACCAAAGCTATTCTATTTTGTTTTAGCAACAAGTTCATGTACTATCCCCTCAACAGCACTATCTTAACTCTGGTGCCAAAAACTTCTAAGGCCATGAGAATGAGTGAGTTCAAGCCAATTTCTTGCTGCAATATCCTCTTTAAATGCTATTCTACAGTCTTGCAAAATAGACTAAAAGAAGTGATGCCCACCTTGATGAGTCATAATCAATCAGCCTTCATAAAAAGTAGGAACATAACAAATAATGTTCTCTTGATGCATGAGCTTGCAAGAGGACATAATAGGAAAAAGGGTCAACCTAGAGCCATGTTTAAGGTAGATATCATGAAAGCTTTTGATACTCTCGAATGGGATTTCCTGTTTTGTTCAATGAGGAGGCTTGGATTTCCAGAGAACTTTATTGAGTGGGTGAGATTGGGGGTAGTGACAGCTCATTTCTCTATAAACTTAAATGGATCTCTAGTGGGGTATATTTAGAAGTGAGAGAGAAATTAAGCAAGGTGACCCTATCTCTCCTTACCTATTCCTCATAGCAATGGAAGTTTTTTCCAAGTTGTTTGAATCAAACATAAGGAACCAGGATTTTGATTATCATCCCAGATGTAAGAAATTAGGAGTGACACGCATTACATTTGTTGATGATTTATTTATCATTGTTGGGGCTGTAGACACCAAATTTTGACACACCATTTATTTTTAAACATGGGAAGGGCATGTTTGCACTTTTTGAAACAAATTTTAATTTTTCAATAATCTAGGGGGTAAAATAGTAATTTTATCTGTAAATATTTTTCTATCAGCTTTTGGGGGTTTTAAATTCATATTTTTACTGTTATGTGAATTTTTTAGTTTTTTATAATTTTTTTGAATTTAATTAGTATTCTTTATATTTTTACCATCACGAGGGCAAAATGGTAATTTCGCCCTGCGAATACCATTTTAGCTCATTTTTAGTTCCAAATTCATTTTTCTAATTCTTTAAGCATGTTTCTTAATTTTTTTTATTTTTTCAAAGACGATTGCTATTTTTTCTGTGAATTTTCATTGCCAAAGGGTAAAATCATCATTTTACAAATTAAATTCATTTTTCACCAATTTTGAGTTGAAAATACATTTTCTAGTGTTTTAAGCTTATTTCTAATTTTTGATAATTTTTTTAAGACAATAACTATTTTTCTGTGAATTTTCATTACTCAAGGGCAAAATCGTTATTTTACAAATTAAATTTATTTTTTACCAATTTTGAGTCAAAAATGCATTTTCTAGTGTTTTAAGCTTATTTTTAATTTTTGGTAATTTTTCGATGCTAATATCTATTTTTTATGTATTTTCGTTGTCCGAGGGCAAAATCGTCATTTTATACCCCGAGCGTGTTTTTATAAGTTTTGAGCTCTAGTTTTTTTTATCTTGAAATCTACTGTGAATTCTTTTAAAAAATTTAGAAATTGTTGTCAGATTCTTTTTAATTGTAGGGTTAAAAAAATTTTAATAAAATTAGTATTTTTTAATACCGGTGGCATTTTCGTTATTTTACAGCATTCTTGGCCAACAAGACAAGTGGCCTATAAATACTCTCTCTAATCAGCAGAAAAAAAAAAGGGAAAAAATGAGAAACCCTAAAACACTTTGATTTTTGTGCAAAAAGATCAAACACACACATGTTCACACTAAAAAATACACACAACAGCCGCCTTATTGTTCATCTTCAACATTCGGTCACTGTTCATCGTCAGTCAAGAGCGTGTTCACTGTTCATCATCAGTCAAGAGCGTGTTCACTGTTCATCATCAGACAATTAAAAACTAGAGAGGTAATTCTTCATCTTGAATAATTTTTTGTTTTGATTTACTTGTTTAATAAGAAGCAAATTTGTTCATAGACTTTTCCATGTTTGATTTGATTTTCTTGTTTAGGGAAGTCTCTGTTATTTCTTTTTCTGGATTTCTTTTATGAGGTTTTGTTTATGATTTTTTGGGTTTTCTTCCATGTATGTTTGCTGGGTTCATCTTCTTCTCCTTTCTTGTTTCCATACCAATCACAACCAAAGTCTAAAACCCAAGTCCACCGCCAAAGCTCCGGTCACCTCCATCTCCACCAGAATCACCGTGAACCCCCAAACCTCTAAGCTCCACTTTCGTCCCTACTACTCCACAGACAATCCATGCTATCCCTGGTCCAACCTGCCCCACTGAACCGCCTCCATCAGCACCACAGTCCCTCCACCTGCAACCACTGCTCAAGCTAAACTACCACCTGCAAATCAGAAACAAAACCCAAAAACCATTCTGAGTCAATCAAAATTCACCAGCGTCAATCCCAAAACCAGTAAAGAATTCCCTAAACACAAACAACACAGATATCACCATCTTACCACTCATTACCACCAATCAATTGCCAAATCACCGGCCACAACTCTGCCAACCTCCAACAACCTTCACCAGCACACACAAGCAAGCACAGCCCCTCCACCAACAGCTATCGCTGCCCATCAATTTCCTCTCTCACTACCACCCGGTACCACCGCCGCTAGTCTTTCACCACCAATTTATACTAGAAAAATCACAAAAATAGCTACCAGAACCACCATGACAAATTGCAAAAGAACAGCAGCACACACACGCAGATTCACAACACACACACATTCACATAAACATCCAGTGACCAAAGACCATCAGACAGCCCCAATTTCAATCGCCAAATCCAGAACTCCACCGCCTGCAAAACCACTGTTCTACAACCTCCACAAACCACTGTACTACCGCCTGAACCACCAACCTCAACCCTCAATCACCAAGTCCATTAGCCCTAACCCACAGCTACAACAAGAACAACCAGCTACCATCTCCTCAAATCACCTACAAGACCAATCCCAAATTGCCCAAAATCAACCCAATTAGCCATCTAGTAACTCAAAAAATTAAACAAATTTCATCTCCTTTAGTCCCATTGTACCCCACCAATTCACCGGTTGTTTACTAGTCTCAACCCAATTTCACTGCAGTCTCACCATTCTCATCCTTGTATCACCACAGACCTGCAATTCAATAGCCCTACACATACAATCACAATAAAGCAACCCACCTGCAAACAAGCAACCACTCTACGCACCACAACAGCAAACTACCAGCAATATTACCTAGCCTAAATCGCCACCTATCTTCTCTAATGGCACCAGAACATAGCCCAGAGCCCAAGCAATAGCAACACTTGCTGCCACCAATAACACCTATCAACCAAGCCCCCACATAAAACCAAAAACAACCGAAGCCCTGTACCACCAAATCCCTCCCCTGTCTCCACCAGTCGTCTCAAATACCACCAAATCCCACTGCCATTCTCACCATAGCAGCCCAATTTCCATCTCCATGACCACCAAATACAACACCACAAACCCAAATTTCCGCCTCCCCTGCCACCAGGTTCCTATCAAATCGCGCCCCTCCAACCTGCAAAAAAATAGTTATTAAATGCCAAATCACAACCATGAGTTCGAAACCCCCCTTTACCAAGGTCAATTTCGCCACGCCCGCCACCACTATCCCATCTCCACTTGGGGGAATCGGTTTTGTTATTGCGGTGAAGAGAGAATAAAAGAGAGGTGGAGAGCAAGACATAATTAGAATAAGAGAGAGGTGGAAAGCAAGACATAATCAGTGGGAGTGAGAGTGAGAGTGAGAGAGAAAGAGAGAGGGAGCATAGAGAGAGAACCAAAGCAAAGAAGCAGAAGGAAGAACTGGAGATAAGAGAAAAGAAAAGAAAAGAAAAACAAAGAGATGAGGAAGTCGAAGTGCAGGAACAAGAAAAAGGTAAAGAAAGAGAGAAAATAAGAGGGAACGAGAGAGATTAGGAAAATGGGGGTGTTTTAGTTTTAGTTTTACTTTTTCAGATTTTATTATAAGTATTTCGTTTAATTAATGATTTAGGTTTCATTAGTTTAATTTGATAATTAAGTTAAATCAGTTAATTTAGAATATTGAATCAAACTGGCTTCTTTTAGTTTAGAATTTTCTTTTCCATTTAGATTTTTAAAGATTTATTTTTAATTCTTAATTTTTTCTAATTCCAACCTCAATAACTTATAGCTTTCTGCATTTTTAGTCTTTGATCATGGCGGATTGCCATCTCTAGATTTAGTTTCTTTCAATTATCTTCCGAATTAATTACAATTTGCTCCGACCTGACTAGAATTTACTATCTTGCCCCCAGTTTGTTTTAATTTATATTTTTGCCCCTAGACTTGTACAAATTTCTGATTGTGCCCCAATTAGTTTAAATTTGCAATTTGGTTTTTTAGTTTTTTGCAATTTTTGTATTAGCTCCCCTAGTTTGTTAGAATATACACTTATCCCCAAATTATTACTATTTTATTTTTCTGTGCTTTATTCATCGATATTATGGTACATTTAACGCATGTGTTCATTGTGTTCTTAAGCGTTAGTACCGGGTTTTCAAGAGGTATTCCTATTTCTCGTTAACTTTCTTTATGTGCTTTAATGTGCCTTATGTGATGTTTATGTATTTTCTTCGTATATTTCTTATTTTCCATGCTCTTTGTGTATTTATTTCCTTTATGTTATTTAATTTTGAATTTTATTATTTCGGCAAAAATGTAATATTTTGTATTTAGCTAGTCAATGTAATAGTTAGATTATTTTTCTCATATCTTAGCAAAAATTGTGTAATTAGATAGAAAGTGTAATAGATAGGGCATTTTTAATTTCCCCCCTTAAATTGTAAATCAAGCCCCATGGTGTAATAGTTAGGGTTATTTGCTTTTGCGTGCTTATGTGTTTACTTCTTTTACCGCTTTCCTTAGGATTTTTGCATCTAGAATATCATGCTTATGTGTTATGTGCTCCTATGTGATCTTATATGTTTTTATGTGTTTAATTTGCTTTTAATTCATGCTTTAAATTCATGATTTACGGCATTCCGTCACCACACTAGTCCAACGCTAGTTGTGGCTTCTTTCTTTTCCCGCTAGTCCAACGCTAGTGGGATTTTTTTTTTTTTTTTTGACAATTTGGGGAAAGGGATTGGGATACAACCTACTCTACCCAAACTGAAAGGAGGAATGGGAAAAGAAACCTAAACTTTACCCCACAAACCTCTCCAAAAGCCATGGTAACTTTTAGATAGGTCACAGGAGCTTAAGTACTAGACCCTAACAACCAACTCGTCCGATATGGGACTTTATGTTTTTTTGACAATTCGGGGAAAGGGATTGAGATACAATCTAGTCTACCCAAACTAAAAGGAGGAATGGGAAAAGAAACCTAAACTTTACCCCACAAACCTCTCCAAAAGCCATGGTAACTTTTAGAGAGGCTATAGGAGCTTAAGTACTAGACCCTAACAACCAACTCGTCCGACGTGGGACTTTATGTTTTTTTGACAGTGAGATTTTTTTTTTTTTTAGAACGGGCTAGTCCAACGCTAAACCCTTAGGACATTTTAGTGTTAGGTGCATTCGTGTGCATTTTACATCTCACTTCACACTTTTAATTTTCTTTTCATTTGGCATGATTTTATTGTTACTACTACTATTATTATTATTATTAATATTATCATTATTTTGACACATTTTTAAAATGCATGACATTTAGATTGCATCTCACTTAGAAATTAGGACATTAGTGTGATTTGACTAGAAATAGTCGTCTACTCACGTGGGAAGCAATGGCGTACAGGCCGTTCCCCCCTCCGTGAGTAAAAACATTCAGTCACGAGTTATTAGCCCCCGTACCTGTCATGTTGCATACCCACTTTCTTTCTTCACTTACTATATATTATTATTTTCTTTTCTTTTTTGCATCACATTTTGCATAAAAACTCGTGACTCCCTCGAGGTCTCGACTCGGGTTTCACAATTAATGTGATAATTCCGACCAAACCTCAACGGAACATTTTGACCCTCTCGATACTCACATTTAGACTGAGGATTTGCATTCATATAGATACATCTAAATGCGATAGAATTTAGGGTTAATTTAGGAAAATTTGATTAAACCTCGCAACTAGGTTGAAAGGACGCCTTAGGTGCAAGCCTTTGCCTTCCTTTTCTTTAAATGTGACTCCCGGACCTTTTTCTCTCATTTTTCGTAGACCGAAGTCGGAAAAGGGTTTTAAATGATTTTATAAATTTTATTTTAGTTTTGTTAAACAATTTTCGGGTGACTTGGTACACCCTAACTCAGTACCAAGTGGCGACTCCATTTTTTTCAAATAAAACCCTTTTTCAAAAGTTATTTGGCCAAACCTATCGCACTTTTAGTCCCGGTCTTATTTTCTTTTAAAATATCATTTTTCTTAAAATACACTTTTTTTTAATAAAATTTGATTTTTCTCACACATACACTGTTTTTTTTAAAAAAAAACCTTTATTTTTGAAAGGGTCACCGAGACTGGATCGTCTTTTCGGGACGCGACAGTCAACGACAGTCAAATTTCTTAAGTGAGGGGTAAAAAGGTCATTTGGCCATAGCTTTAAAAAAAAAAAGAGAAAACAAAGGAAAAGATAAAGCCAACTATTGGGGGATTGTTTCCAAAAGAAGCAAGCAGAAAGTTCTGCAAAAAAGAAGAGAAACAGCGAAGAAAAAAAGAAAAAAAAAAGAGAGAGAAAAAGAAGAAGAAAGGGGAGGAAGAAGGAGGGAAAGTCCGGCCACCCACCAAGCTCCGGTCGGTCATCAGACGCCGGCAACGAGTCCGGCCAGCAAGAGAAGAAAAAAAGAAGAGAGAGAGAGAGAGAGAGAGAGAGAGAGAGAGAGAGAGAGAGAGAGAGAGAGAGAGAGAGGAAAGAGAAATAGGGAAGAAAAGAAAAGGAAAAAAGGGAGAAAAATTGTATAGAGATTAAATAAGATAATTTTATGCTTGAATCTTGTTTATTAAATAAGTTATGATGAAGTATATGATATTTTTGGTGGAAATGATAACATGCATGGAATAGAAATTGAGTAAATGGAATTTTAGAGTTTATGAAATTTCAAGAAATTGGGGAAAAAGGATTTCTTTATATTATTTAGAGTTAATAGTTCTTGTTATGGTGTAGATTACCCAATTAGAAGAGGAAAAAGTTGATTTGAGAAATTAAAGTTGAGATTTGATTATAGTTTAGGCCATACAAGATGGGTAAGTGATTGAGTTAAGTCATAGGGTTAGATTAAAGTTAAAGTATTATTTTTCTAATGTATTTTTTTAGTTGTTAATTTTTTATCGTAATGTTATATGATAGATTCAAGAGAGCATTTGGCGGAGGAAGTCGCCTAAGGGGGTGATCGAGTCGAGATTTTTGGTACATAGCTTATTTGAGATAAGTATAATACATATTATGGATCACTAGTAATATATATTGCTTGCAAAGTATTATGTGAATATTTTAAAATATGTTATATGTATAAATTGAGATTGATATACATATATGTTGATAAATGGATACATGTTGATAAAATGCATACAAAATGATTTATTTTGTACATGAAAGTTTACATGAGCTTGCAAAGTATTTAAAGGTGAATGATTTATGTTAAGTGTATGAGATATCACATTTGACACATTTCAAAGTATATTTTTTATATATTGTTACAAATTTAACACCAAAGACTGAGAAAGTGAATGATTGTTTGTGACAATGATTTTTGTCAAGTAAGATTGAAAGAATTTAGTTGTGAAAATGATTTGATAGTAACTCTATGCAGAACTAACTAAAACTAATAGGGTTATTGTTAGTTTGGGTGCACCTAGTATATGCCGGCTAGGGAATGTCCGCAGTGATTCCCTCCCTTCGTGGGATAGTATACCCTTCGGGGGATAGCCCTTCAGAGAATAGAGACAAATACCCTTCGGGGGATAGCCCTTCAGGAATAGAGTACTCTTCGGGGGATAGTTACCCTTCGGGGGATAGTAGGTTCTGCATAATTGTGATTTCAAGAAATAATCAAAGTTATTTATGAAACCAAGAATGTGGTTTTATTGATTGGTTTATGTCATATGTGATGACTATACAGATTTTATACCAAAAGTGGTGATTTTCAGTAAATTGTTTAAAATGTTTTATAATATGTACTATGCTTATTGAGTGTGAAAAACTCACTCCTCAATGTTTTTCAGTATTTTGTAGAAAGTGCAGGAGATAGAATCAAGAGGAGAATCATATAGTCACTCGAATTCAGAGGTATTACCCGGTTATTTTTGTTGTCCCGAGTATAGGATAGTATAAGTATTATTCTGCACTTGTGGCCATGTTATATAATATTTGGTATTGTAAATATTATTTTTGGCATAGCTGCTCCGTTGATTGTAAGTTATGAATCTTGGGATATTTATATATAAATATATGAAGTTCTTACGAGCATTTTTTTTTTTTTTTTGTTGAAATGGGTGATTGATACTGGACTATTTAGATGATTAATTACTTGTTTTAGTAGGTTATAAACCTATGAAAAATATGGTGTAAAAATTGGTGAATGAGATGATATTGTGTATTGTGAATGTATTGGAAATGTTTGGGTTGGTTGAAATTTTGTGCAGGAATTTTTTTTAAATTTTTGGGAAAGGTCCAAATACAGAGGAGATGCTGCCGAAATTTCAATAAAATGTAGAGGAAAATTAAAGCTTACGTGGTTTGGGGTGGTTTATTCTACCTTGAGTTACGTGCCGGTCATGGCCTTTAGGTTCGGGCCATGACAGCAGAGCTCTAGTCCAGCCATTAATCAAGCATAATCTTGACAATGGAAAGGACATCAATTTCTGGTTTGATTACTGGAATCCAGTTGGACCACTCTATCAGCATTTCACTCAGAATGTACTCATCTGCCTGAACTTAAAAAAGCAGTCCACAGTTGCAATGTGTGTGGAGGATGGCCAGTGAAAGTGGCCTCAAGGAAGGAAATTGTCAAAGGAAGTCCAGCTCTTGAAGCAAAATACTCCAAACATCCCACCAAATGGAGCACAGGATTCAGTAACTTGGCTGGGAAACAAGATTGGTATGTTCATAGTTAAATCAACAATAAAGGTCATAAAACCAAGGCATCAGACAGTGGAATGGTATAAGTTGGTCTGGGGGCAAGACTTTGTTCCAAGATTCTCCTTCGTTCTATGGCTTGCATGCAAGCGACGATTAACAACAAAAGACAGAGTGAAGACTTGGGGAGCAAGTCTGGAGAATGTCAACTGTGAACTATGCAAACACGAGGAGGAAAATATGGATCACTTATTCTTTGACTGTCCAGTTACAGCAGCAGTTTGGCAAAAGGTCCAGTCCTTCAGTTTCATAATTTGTAGACAAAGAACTTAGAGAGAAGAGATCAGCTGGATGAGTTCTCACTGGAAGACAAACTATTTTGATGATAAAGTCAACAGATTAATGCTAGCCACAACATTTTATCACATTTGGAGAGTTCGGAACAAATGCTTGCACCAGATGGGATGCATAGGTCTAGCAAAGTTAGTAGAAGAGGTAAGAACAACAACTGGGGAGATAGTAGCTACATGGGGGAGAGTACCTCTCAATCTTACAAATTGGAAACTAGCCATTGAATGGGGTTTATCACTCAGAATATTTGATAGCTAGAATTTTGTCTATTGCTTTTGATATCCTCTCTAAATTTGTACTAGACTAGTGCATAGGTTAGAGCTTTTGAATCTTAGATCATGTTGTAAATTTGATTTCCTCAAGTCTAGCTTACACCTGGCCTTCAAATTAAACCGAAGGCTGTTTTAAGCTGACTTCAATTGTAAAATCTCAATGTTCCATCTATACAATATACCTTCTTTTGCCCACCGAAAAAAAAATAAAAAACACTATACATCTACTCTGCTCCAATACTTGTATAGGAAAAGGGGAGGCTCAGTTTCATCATTATCAGTTGGTACGTATTTACTGGTGATTGGTCTTCTTTTTGCTGCGGTTTTTGTCTCCTTGCCTTGTGTACCCTTTATTAGGATAGGAGCGGGCAATGTGTTTAACTGCCTATATAACTTTCGCGTACAAAGATATTAAAGCTGTGTATAATATATGGCTGTAGTGATGTAATCTGAAATGGGACACATTTTTTTCTTTTGGGGCGTAGGGAGAATGGTATGTTGCAGACAGATAGATGGTATCACAAGTTACTTATGCAATAGTATTACTTAAAAACTTCCATAGATTTATTTGCAGGATCCAACTCGTCCATACATGTATCCAAAGCAAAGGACCACCTATTCTGCACTCCTCTGAAATCTAGTGTATGCTATATGCAATCCAACTTGTAAAACCCAGTTGAATTGCATGTCAAAACACCATTTCCAAGCTACGCTACATGATAGTTAACAAGGAAATGAAACAGAGGTAATCTAAATACAAGATACCTACACTTTATTGCGGAACAAACAGCTCTTTACGCTCACATTCATTCAGATTAACATCCATCACTTTAGAAGTCTTCTTTGGATGTAATTTCACCTGTTCTGTAACTCCTAGCCATTTTTTGATAAGCGTGAATACTTTTTCGTCTCTTAACAATGCCCTGTGACTTGAAGCTACTCCTACTCTTTCCACTGCTTCAAAATTATCTGCCTGTAGAATATATGAAGTTTGTGTTCAGGGAAGAAGATTTAGTGTCAACTCACAAAAGTAATGAGCCACAGAAATAAAAGGAATTTCATTTTATACAAAATAAAGAAATGTAGGTTTATTATCTCACTAGAAAATGCACTATTCTTAGCTGAGCCGGTGACGTCTGATTCACAATTATCCAAAATGGCCAATAGAGCTAATCCAGAACACATTCCCAATATCACACTTCTTACAGTGATTAACATCAAGTCATACATCAACCAGCACAAAGATTACCAAGTTGAAGATAAAACCTACTTTGATTGCAGGATGGAACTATATACTGCTTGATCGTGTTAGTAACTTGAGCATGTATACACATATCTGTGAGGCATACATGCTGGCCAGGATGTTTCGATGCTTTATGTTGCCTACGACACAAAAAAAAAAAAGGAATCCACATTGTGCAAGATCGAATGTGGAATTTGGTTCCTGTAACAAGCTTCTTCTTAACCCAGGACCTTCCTAGGTGAAGTCATTTGAAGAATGGTAGATGGCGGAAGTTAAGTCAAGATTCACTCCTCCAAAATCAATATGGATATGATTATCATTTTTGTTTTGTTCAATAATTACTAATATTGTCCAAATCTATGATTTTCTGTTATAGTTAATGGTATAGTTGAAGTGGGGAAACGTAATGCTAAATGTCTTGAACAATTGTCAAGAGGTATTTGTGGAATAACTAAGAAACTGCATTTTTCTCTTGTTTCTATCCAGTTATTCTGCACTAGTTTTTTTATCACTATCACCATTTATTTAGGTGATTCAGGAAGAAGTGAATAAGCTCTTTATCCTTAAGATTGTGGGATTAGGTTTGAATTTCATATTTTGACCTCCCTTACCTAAACAAGTAGTGTTTTCATTGTTTCCAAATTTGCATTTTATGATTCTTAACACTTCTCCTTGCAAAGGAAGCAAATCTTTGTACCACCAAGTTCTCTAGTTGGAACTTTTTACTCAAGGAAGCAAATCTTTGTACCACCAAGTTCTCTAGTTGGAACTTTTTACTCCTCCACGCTTATTCTTACTCTTTTTTCTGTCAAGGCATTTCTCCATTGAGATGGAACTGAGCAGGGGGGATGCATTAAGCTTTGCTTTAACCCCGTGTAGAAGACATGCTTCCCAATTGGCAATGATCATACGAGTGTTGAATCTGTTGGGCGCATGTCTAGTTCAGTTCTAAGAGGCAAATATACTCGGTTTCTCATACAATAATTCATAAGAGCAAAGTTTTCAAATTGTGAGGAGGATCAGTTCACTAAGTTCAAGATTTTGAGGTGTTTCTGCTTTATCTTCCTCCATTTGATGATATTACTTTTGAATGATCTTTAGTCAGTTAGCACTATCTCCCCATAGGAACTTAAGATTAAGTTCTACTGACGCTTGCATAGTTTATATTCAGAGATTACTCCTAGTAAAATGCTGTTTCATTTCTAATTGATCATAACTAGTTTTCTACATTCTAGCTCCAGCTGATTTCCCTTCCTATTTCAGCTCACCCATCCTGATTTATGTAGCTTCTGTTAAACCTTTCAAAGTTTTTGTGTCAACATGCACAACGTCATCCTCATAGCTACAGTTTATACCATGCTAGAATTCAATTGACTGATTAAACTACAAAGAACAATGCAAGCATAATGTCAACACAGATTCTTGGAACTTGTCAAATTCAGTATCTTGAAGTAGCAGAGATGAGTTAAAAAATAAGCACCTTTGCAGATTCAGCAGGGACAGTTCCATCACCATCCACATAAGTATACTGAGGCTGAAAAAGCATATACAATAAATAACTACATTCATATAAAATAAGTAACTATATTTTCTAAAGAAACAGCACAAAGGAGCAGAAAGCAAACAAGTAATATTTCATAAACTTTATGACCCAAAAAAGAGAAAGTTATGCCTACAGAGATAATTGAACCCATGGGAGACGTAGTCAAAGGTATTCTTTCCTTGTGAATAGAAAATAAAAGTAGTGGCAGTTACCAGAAAGTCTAAAACTTTTTTCTCTCTCATCATTTTTTTTTTTTTTTTTTGCTGCAAGTCTAAAACGTGGTGAAACCACAGAATTTATAAGGACAATCATGTAAAGGTTTTAGAAAACGGTGCAGAAATGGTACAAAATCGAAACATCAGACCTGAAGAGAGATGCACATATAAGATAAATTGTAGATACACTTACCATCGTGTGGCATATGTTGGAAATTTCCTCAATTGGAGAATCTTGTGTACCGTAGCTGCAAAGGATGCATAAAACCTCATAATTATATGAACTTCTCGAAATTGTTGCAAATAATCATTAAGATTATCTAACTTTTCAAGCAAAAAGTAACAAAAGATGAAAATGAATTATTCTCGTATAATAAATTAAGTTTTCATCTCACAAAGAAATCATAAATTTAAAAACCTATCATGGAAGTTCACAGCACTTTTAGTTAAGCACTAAGGATGAAAGTCTAAAACAAACTGGAATTTTCTGCAAACAGAACCAACATCTAAGTTCAGAAAGATCAGATCAATGAGAAATCAGCCTATATAGCACTATTTGCAAGAAAAATTCTTTTAACTTTCTGCTTCTTCCAAAAGGATGTAGAGTTCTTCTCCTTCTCTCTCTCTTTTTTTTTTTTTTTTTTTTTTTTTTTGAACTTCCTAATAATGTAGATTGGCAAGTTCCAAGTTGGGAGATTAGTTACTTTTGCATGGGGGGTCAATCCTAATCAAACATATTTTATAACCCATACCTTTGCCACGTTGGCACTCTGTCAGATTTAGGGTGCCTTTGTCCCCTAACTGGATTAACTGGGAGATCAGTATCTTACATTGTCCCCATAAATAAAAGCAATGGCGGATGTTCAGATAAAGTTAGCTGGGATAAGATAAGTATCTTGCATTGTCCACATAACTTCCAGGGCTTTATCTATACTTAGTGTTTTTATGGAACATACTTATTGCAAAAAATATTCCTATTTCTCAAGCTGATATTGCTGGCGGATGTATGCAACATCTGGAGAAGATGTCGGACAAAACATAGAAGCGAAGTCTCCTCCAGTGCTTGGTTCATCAACTAAGTTCTATTCAAAGCCTCTCGGAAATGGTGAAACTAATTTTTGAAGTAGAAGATGATTAACAACAGACATTTTGAGCTTGAGATCTCTCCTATTATTAACAACCATAGTGATTTAGGATAGTTAATTTAAAGATATCTCTGCAGCTTAATAGAATGCAGAAATCTTACTTGGGAAACATATTAGATTATTCTTGATTGGCCCAGCAGAAAACCAGTTTAACGCAAGCTATTTCATGGAATGAACATCTAAATCCAAGAACTCGTTCACACTTTCATATATAATATGATTATATGGAAGAACTGAAGGTTCAATCTTCCCCAGCAAAATGACTATTTAAAAAAAAAAAATTAGGAGCAATTTAACTCTATAGCATTAAAAGAGAAGCAGAAAAAGCATACACCAAATTGCAGGTGACTGACGCAGATAGAATTAACCAGAATTTCTGCTAATGGAACAGGAGTTTTGGGAAATATCATCTTCTTAATGTATTATGATACCATCCAATCTATGTTGAGAATCAAGAATATACTCTAGCACATAAAACAGCTATCTGCTGGCAACACTATGAAGTAGGTTGGACTGGAGATTTAAACAGCTACTCCCCTCTGCTTTAATGCAATAATGAATGCTTCCTCTGTCTTCCCCCTTTCTCTCAAGAAAAAGAAAAGAAAAGGTGAATTCACTCTAGACCAAACCAGCATAATTTATCTTCGCTAATAATATCCGAACCATAAATCCTTTAAAGGTCTGACGCTGAATAAAGTAAAAATACAAACAAACAGGTTACCTTTTTAAAATCCCAATTAAAATAAGAAGAATATATGAATCACATACCAAACATCAAAAGGCGTGTCATAAGATGTCCCGTATATGTTATAGAAAGGAACACCTTTTGGAAGCAGAGCAGCGTTGAGAATTTGACGAGTAGCATCAGCCCATTTAAGAATGGAAAAGTTGAAAGGTAGAGCAACTTTCTTGCCTTCATAATCAAGCTGCAAATTGAAAATAAATAAGTTTACACTATTCTCATTTTAATTGGCAACAATATGATAGGGCACAGTAGTAGGTAATGAACAATGAAATAAAATTCTTAAGAAACGGTGCCTTGGAACAAAAGTTTATTAAAAGATGTTATAACAGCTACAAGTGCCAAAATCATAGCCAATTCTATTAATGATTCATAAGGTGCTGAGACACTAAGCCACATAAAGGTTCTCAAAGCAGTACAAGTACCAAAATCACACGCTAGATGTGTATGGTACAATTATTCTGCTTAATGGTGTTCCAGATTGCAACTCACACGTTAGCATGTCAAATACTAGAGCTTCAATTTAATCTGTATATCCACCTAGATCAGCGCAAAAGCATGAGTTTTGGCATATTCTATTGGTATGTCTAGCAATCCTACACCAGCATCCAATGTTAGAAATACTACAACAGATTAAACACATCGTTATTTAGGAATATAAAATCAGTAATTAAATCTCAAGTAGAAGATCATGAAATGACTTCCATATACACATTTGATGCTCAGAACCAATTTGGTACATCATAAATAGGGAACAAGTACTATAGAAGAAGGTAGGAAAGAATAGAGAAAGAGCTTGAGAATAAACAATTAAGTCATCTGAATTTTCTGTTCAGAGCTTAGGTCTGAGTCCTTACTTCAAGTTGCATATGAATTTGAGCAAATCGCTTGCCCATATTAAGTTGAAAAGCCATGTAGTCTTAAAAGATCTTTGAAACAGTGTAGTATGAAAAACTGGTTCGAAATTACCCTTCAAACATGAACAAGATCAAAATCTTGAGCATCGTTTGAAATTACCCTTCAAGCATGAACAAGATCAAAATCTTGAGCATTGGAGTCACATATGAAGTTCAAGTTGCATCATTTACATTGTGGCTTTAAGCTGTCATACCATCTCAATATGCTTAGCTTGCCAAAAACCAGTAAAAAGGACTTTATCAACTAACGCTAAAACAGAATGATTGGCTATGTTGAATGACAGAGGACAAAGAATTTGAACTAATTGACTTGTAGTGCCATGCCACAAGTTTTTGGCAAGTTTTGTTACAGTATGTTGCATAGCCACTAAGACACATGTCTTCTTTCTTTGAAGACTTTTGTTAAAATAATAAGGACATTCTTTTAAATGTAAATTATGCATACTGGGTTTTCCTCCCAAAATCTTGACAAAGTGCCAAAGCAAAATTCTTGGGGTTAAGGAAAATATCTTAATTCTAAAACCAAAAAAAATATTGTTCATCAGCTCATCCCGTTACTGTTTATTGCGAGCACTGTTCATTGCATGTATTGCACGAAGTACTGTTCACAGTGGTTTCACTGTTCATCCAAAAGTTACAGTTCACAGCGAGAGTACTATATATTCTGAAATTATTGTTCATCATGATCTGCACTGTTCATTCAGAAAGTGTTGACCACACTGTTTTGTTGCAGGTAACCTTCTTAGGCCGTTATTCTATTTGTTATGGCACAAGTTATTATTATGGACACAATCCATATAGTGTAATAAGTACCAAAGATCGAAAGGGCGATGGTGGTCAAATTCTTCGTAGATGATCCCATTGTGGTGTAAAGAATCATGCTCGTGATTCATGCTGGGATATAACTAATAGACATTCTGAACTCCACCGCTCATCTATTCCCATTACATTGTTTGCACAAACAGACAAATTCTATGGCTCATCTATCAACATCCCCCACTCCTAGGCCATTGGTTATTGACACTGGAGCTTCTGATCACATGGCAGCACTTCAAGTGCATTTTTCCATGTTCGACATTCTAATTCCATGCCTGATGCAACTAACTGATGGGTCTACTATTAAGATAATAGGTGGTGCACAAACAAGTCCCTCTCTTACACTCTCTTCTATTCATTATGTTCCTAATTTTTCACCTAATCTTATCTCTGTTAGCAAATTCACAATACAATTGCAGTGTTTAATTAAAGTCTCTCTTGATTCTGTTACACTAAAGGATTTAAAAACAAAAAGGCTAATTGGTAGAGGACATAAGCACAATGGCCTCTCCTACTTTGATTCTAATCAATCAGTTGCTTGTTCTGCTGGTGTTTCTGAAGTGTTCAGTTAAGGTCTCCCTTGACTCTGTTACACTAAAAGATTTAAAAACAATGAGGCTCATTGGTAGAGGACATAAGCACAATGGCTTCTACTACTTTGATTCAAATCAATTAGTTGCATGTTCTGCTAGTGCTTCTTCTCTTGATATCCATTGTCTTTTAGATCATCCATCATTGCAAAATTTAAAGTAAGTAGATCCTAATTTAAGTAATGTGCCTCTTTTAGAATGTGAATTAGGAAAGCATCATCGAGTTTCGTTTGGTCCTAGATTGCATAAAGGCGCGTCTGCACCCTTCATGTTGGTTCATTCTAGTGTTTGGATGTCACTTCAAAGTTATATTTCAAGTATTTTGTAATCTTTGTGGATGCATGTGTTGGCTTTATCTTTACAAAGATCGTTCTAAATTGTATTCTTTAAAATAAGAACACAATTTAACCTACTTGTGTGTATACTCCATAATGATAATGCAAAAGAATATTTTTCCAACTCAATCAATTCTTTCTTGACTGAACACAAGGTGGCAATTCCTAGTGAATGGTACTGAGGATCTGAACTGCCCAAAAGGGTATAGGTGCCATAATCCACAGTTGCATCATCTCTTGCATGTGCTGATGTTACTTTCTTTGAGTCTATTTCATACTTATCAAAGCAATATACCAGAAAAGTTAAAATATTTACCTTTTTTGTTTATTATATTTTCTACTACGTCACCTCTACCAGAGGTACCTCACCCTCCCAATTCATCAGATCGGTTATCTCATCCTGATCTTTAAGTTAATTCTAGACTTCCCAAGAGTTGAGATACCTATTCCTAATTCTTATCTACTAGCTGTCTCTTTACCATCAAATCCAGTAATTACATCTCAATCTAATTTAGATTTTCACATATCTTTAAGAAAGTAGAGAGATCTTGCACTTTTCATTCCATGTCGAACTTTGTGTCTTCCGATTATTTATGTCTGTCTTTTCATTCATTTGTTGTCTCACTTCAATCTTATCCCATTCCCAAATCCGTCAGTGAAGCTCTAAACCATCCTAATTGAAAATTGGCTATAGAAGAACAGAAGTTGGCATTGCACAAGAATGAAATGTGGGACCTTGCAACCATTCTTACATGTAAAACTATTTTTGATTGTCGATGGGTGTATACAGTAAAAGTATATCCTGAGGTTATATTGATAAATCAAAGGCTCATCTTGAGGCTGAAGGGTATACACAGGTGTATGGTGTTGATTATGCGGAGATATTTTCTCCCATTGGTAAGATTACATCTATTTGTCTTCACATATTATTGGCAGCAACTTATAGTTGGCCTTTGCATCGATTAGATGCAACAAATGCCATTTTACACAAAGAGTTTGAGGATGAAGTTCACATGGAGCAACCTCCTAGTTTTGTTGCTCAAGTGGACTTATAGTTGGTCTTTGCATCAATTAGATGCAACAAATGCCTTTTTACACAGAGTTTGAGGATGAAGTTTACATGGAGGGACCTCCTAGTTTTGTTGCTCAAGTGGAGAACTCCAGGCTAGTGTGCCGACTAAAGAAATCTTCATATGAATCAAAACAATCTCCAAGAGCTTGGTTTGGTCAATTTAGCAGTGTTGAGCATGGAGTTTGGGATCAAGAAATGTAAAGTGGACCATTTTGTATTCTACCAATATTTTGGCTCTGGTCAAATATTAATAGTTGCTTATGTAGATGATATTGTAATCACAGGCGATGATTATAAGGGAATTCAAAAGATTAATTCCACTCTATAATCAAATTTTCAAACTAAAAACACAGGCCCATTTGAGATATTTTTTGGGCATCAAAGTTGCTCGGTCATGACATGGGAATTTATTTGTGCCAGAGAAAGTATGTCCTTTACATGTTTGACTGAAATTGGGATGTTAGATTGTAAGCCAGTAGATTTCCAATGAATCCTAATGTCAAGTTAATGGCAGAGTAGGGAGTTGTTAAATAAACCAAGACAATATCAAAAACTAGTTGGGAAGCTTAAAAATCTCACTATCACTCTCCGATTACTGTAGTTACTCAATTGCTTGATGTTTCTCGAAATAATCATTGGGATGTTGTTGTACATATATTGAGATATCTTAAAAGTGCTCCAGGGAGAGGTTTGTTGTACAAGAAACATGGCCATACTCAAAACAGATTGGGATGGTTTTCTTCCAGAATGAAAGTCAACTAGTGGGTATTGTGTTTTCTTTGAGGCAACTTGGTTTTATGGAAGAGTGAGAAGCAAAAAATTGTAGCCCGATCAAGTGCAGAATCTAAGTATTGGGTTATAGGTCAAGCTACTTAATTGATTTGGTTGAAGAATTTGTAACATGAGTTGGAATTAGTATAGATAGCCAATGAATTTGATCTGTGATAACAAAGCAGCAGTGCATATTGCATCTAATCCAGTATTCGTGAAAGAATTGAAACGTATTGAAGAAGATCGTCATTTTGTTCAAGAAAAGTTAATCAGAAAAGTGATTAGATTTTTCACTTGTTAAATTGGCAGATCATTTAGCAGATTTGTTTACCAAAGCACGGGGAGCTTCCCAAGTCCATATATTTGTAATAAGTTGGGAGCTTATGATATGTATATGCTCCAACTTGATAGGGAATCTCAAGAGAATAAGAGCATTTTTGTAAATTTTAATTATGTACTATCGTTATAATTATAGGTACGGCACCCATAATGCAATACTGAGTTTTACTCTCAAAATTCTTGACAACTTAAATCCTTTTCCTTAAACAATAGAGTCAAAACTTTATTCCTTTTTCTTCACAAATAGGGTCAAGAAATTTTGATGAATATCCTGATAACATGAATCTCGTTGTGCAGAAAGATTTACATTAAATTAGCACGTGATGTGGTACTTCTTCATCCTCACATCATAAAGCTGAAAAACCATTTTTATTTGTACACAGATGAAACTATTCATAGTTAAGTTTGGCTCCAATAATACCATAGGCTAAATAAGACACATGATAAAATTAGGGAAAAGAAGGAAAATAAAACTAAATCTAGGAGATAAAGTCAAATTACCTCATTATTCCTCAGTGCTTCCTCAAACAGATTCACACTGTCACTTGGATCATAGGACTCCAGCACAACTGAAGTTTTCTCATCCTCTGATTTCGAGCGCCAAACCTGAATTTCAGGTTGCTTTTTCCACTTGAATTTTGGATTTGGTAACATCTCATAGACTGAAGGGCACTCAACTACCTATATTGATGGAATGCCATATTAATTTAAACATAAATGGGAATCAGACAATTCACTAATATAATGGAGGACAAAGAGAAACTACTTAGATAATACTGTGCAACTCAATCAAGAGAAGTTTCTACAACGAAAAGATATTTTTTTTAGTTAGTTGGAGAAAGTGACTGCTGGAGCTACAGACTTATCAGTTCAATGTAAAAAGCTTCAGGAAACATGTAATTTAAGAAGTAGCTGGTATAGCTTACTATACAATCGAATGTACAAATTCCTAAAAATACAGTTATTTTCAAGACCTCTATCACATGATTCAACCAATCACGGACAATCGTAATACCATTCCCACACCATTTATTTTAATAATCACTTTGCTTGATTAAAAAATAGATCACTTCATTTGGGTTTGAAAAGTTTTGAATGCCTGCATAGTCACGTGCTTAAGAAAGTGATTAAGTGGTAAAGAATGTCCATGGCACATTAATCAATCAAAGTTGACAAAGATACTTATCTATTGTACATTGACAAATTATGCTCCCACCCCAATATTGACTCCATCATCATTGCATTACTCTGATAGCTACAAGCCAGGTTTTTAATTTCACGAATCACATCAAGCCAGACCACTGTTCACATGTAAAAAGACGACCTTTTTAAGGATAGCTTCCTGTATCAGGAATACAAGAAAACTATATAAATGAAGGTGAGGATACATGAAAATATTTTTCAGAAAACATAGTTTGAGGACCACGATACAATGTAAAGGATCAACTACAAACTAGTAGGTCGTGCTTTGTTGGTTCCTATTATAGCTACCATAATTTACAGGTTGAATCAAGTCTCATGCTTGCAAAGAAGACTTAAACCAGGATGGTAAATTACCAGTTGATGCATTGACCATCTCGATACAAAAAAGTAGCTTTCGAAGCCATCAACAAACTGCATCCCAGTTAACAGAGAATCATTGATGCAGCCTGGCGCACCTATTTATCAAAGCAGCCTTGAGAACAAAAAAGAAAACATATAACTGAATAATATTCAGAATATAGAATGTTTTATCTTATCAATCAATTTCCAGGTTACCAAGTGTTCAGATGCATTTCTCAAATCACTGACACTCACAGTATAGAAGCATGTGAATTAACTCCTAGATACATAAATGCCAAATATTTCAGAGATCTTCTAGCTGCAATAAAAAAATGTGGAACCCAAATTCTGAACATCAAGGAAAATAAAACATACAGATCTTGAGCTACACATCCTAGGAATTAGAATAAACAAATAATGAATAACGATTAAGTGAAAGAACTTTAGAAAACCAAGCACAATGGCAAACAGTTTATCCATATTTGAAGCTGAATGCTAAAGCTGCCTGGTTTTGCTAAGCATTGCACTTGAAATTCAGCCAGGATGTCAGAGCAATAAGAAATGTGGCAGAAGCATTGGAAAGGGACGTGAATCAAGGAATAAGAAAAGCCAAGGTATATCATATCTAACATACCCTGAAAGTAAGCCACTTTCATGAATAAACTGTAAAACAATTCATCAATAACAAAAATGCCCAAAAACTTCTTCAGTATTGCTTTTCTGAAAAATTTATTAGCTCAAGGGTAGACATTTTCACACAAATAATGGCAGTATGAATGGTTAGAAAGTCTAAAAGAAGAGATATATGAAAGATTACCTTGGAAAGGGGTAGCAATGGTAATCCACTTATTTACGTACTTGGTGAACACCTACATATAAGTTGATTCCATAAGTGTTCATGACTTCCAAAGCAGACAGGATATGCATGCAAAATCGTCTAAGGATAATATGCCCAAAAAAATTAAAAAACAATCGTACGATAGATATATGACTGGAAATTACATCTCAAATACCCAAAGATTTGTGATTTTCAAGTTTCTATTACATGAGTTTTTCAAGGGTTATGGTTCTAGAAAACTCTTTGATTTTTTTTTCTTCAAATAAAATTTTCTGTGTATCTTTACAGATGACACATTAGCCTGGTCTCACATCAGGCCGTTTAGCCAACTTGGGATTTTCATAAGGGAGAGCATCTGTTTACTGCCTTTGGCCTTAATCAGCATTTGCCTTCCACTTGTCATCTCTCACAAAAATGATAACCAAAGTAATGAATACAAAAGTAAGTTTAAGGGTTCCAATGCCTAATTTGGAGAAAGGAAAAAAAAAAAAAACACTCACTCACCACCCTTCTTTAGAGTTGGCCATGTCTATCTGGCTATTGTAGGACAACGGAGGGAAATATGACTTGCAAATATCAAAACTGAGAGAATGTTGAAAAGTCCAAAATTTCACAAAGTATGCAATATATTTAAGGTCAAGAAGTCGAGATGATAATCATTCAGCATTAAAGAGGGCAATGAATGGTAAAAAGCCATTCATTGCCTCTTCAATATTAAAGGCATCTCATTCTACTAATCCTACCAACTATATTTTATGTTCTAAATGTTTAAGAACGTGGGCTTACATCTCAAAATCAATTGGCAATGAATGAAATGATCCATAAACTTCATTAATTAGTTTAGAATTCCTTGGAATGCCAATGCGAGATTATTGTTTCTTAATACTTCCCTCCACATATTACTGAGGATTTACAAGACAGCCCATAAAACTGGAAGACTTCACAGGAATCCATGACACATTTTGAAAGGAGCTTAATAAGAGCTCATGAACAAACTTGAAGGGGCTTAACACGGTCCATGAAACAAAGGGACTTACTCGAGCCTATGAAATGAATTGGGCCAAGAAGGAACCAAGTCGCATGTAGAACCGTAGATTAGGGTGAAAACGAACCCAGGTTTAACTCTAATACCATGCTAAAGAATGCCGGCTTCCATTTTAAAACCAGTTGGCAATGAATGAAATGACCCATGAACTTTATAAACTAGTTTAGAATTCCCTAGAATCCCAACATGAGATCTTTGTTTCTTAACATCAAAAGATTTAGAAGATTATATGCGTGCCTAGTTTGACGACCAGTTCTAAAGTTGACTAAAGCCAAGATGAAGATCATACAAAACCTGTAAGCATCTTTTAGTAGTGCTTGGATTGTCCAAATCTCAAAACCTGTGCTGTTGTCAGCATTATTGTGTCGCTTTATAAGCTCCATCATCAGTTTTGGAACTAATGATGTTAAAAGAAGTCCCAATCAGTACGAATACCATCAATCTCCTTAACATTGTTAACTAAATTTTGCTAGCCATATCTTGTAAATTTCGAAAATGATAGAGGGTAATCAGATAAACAGCAAGAGAGGTTAAACTGGACGGTTCAATCAGGTAAACTGACTTACTAGAGGGTTAATAATGGCTGTTAGATCATTGACAATATGAGGTCAAAAGATTGTTGTTTTTTATGTCAAAAGGATAATGTATAAGAAGGAAGTCCAGGAAAGTAGAATATAAAGCATATAAAAAACTCGTATCTCCACATCCTTTTTCTGTTTTATAGATGCAATATAAGCATATGGAGAAATGGTAACTTGTTCTTGTTCTCTGTGTATGATTAGAGAGAAAGCAATCTTTTCACACGTACATCATTGTGAAGATACATGAAACATGTCACTAGCAATCCGCCCATTGAATGTGAGATTAAATTGACTTTCCTTCCTCCTGAAGCTTTATAAGCAGCTTCTAGCTTCGATTTGAGGCCATCCATTCCCGTGTCAATTCTGCAAAATCACAAAGTAAGAAAGCATGTACTGAGAATTTCAGTACTTTTAAAAGAACAAAGTTGAAAATTCAAACAAAGGATCATGGAATTTGCTAATTATGGTACTCAGTAAAATAAAAAATAATTTTTTACAATTTTAGTTTGTATAACTAATGAAATTTCCACTTGTTGACATAAGTTACCTATTGCTTTGTCGGAAGTCGTAACCATAACCAAACAATGTAGTTCCCTTCTTATACCCACATCCAACAAGCATTTCAATCATATCATGAAAATGGTATACATCAGTCAAATGTAGAATCTTTACCCACTGCAATATCAAAGAAACTACACATAAGTTACATAAGCAAATAGAATGTTATATTAGACTAAATAATAAAGGAATTCAATCGCATATGTGAACTGAAGATGATAGGTCAGGTGCAAATATCTTGCAATAATGCGAACATATTCTTATGGTAAAAATGATGGTTCTCACACTTTTCTGTTTTTTGACTTTTAGCCACTGATAATATTTAATTTCAAGATCCTACCTGTTAGTTGCCTCCATATTTCTGAAGTAAACCTTTTCTACATCCAAATCTCGATGTCCCACAAGAATGCAATATAATAGGTTATCAGATTCAGCAATTTTTGAAAAGGCAAGATGTTACTTGAGCTCCATAGCCCAATACCATTGGCTCTCAAATAGTCAGTAATTTTGGAAAAGACCGAAAACAGAGAGTAACTTTAAGTTTTAAGATTGTGAACTTGTATAGGATTATACATATACCAACCTTTGTCATTGTATACATCCAGAAGAACTTAAATACGAAAGAACAATTTTTGAAACTTCTTATCCTCTATTTTAATGATCCACATTAAAGAAATCAGACCCATCGATATTGATTTGCTTGCATCTGAGCATCTTAAATCCTATTGCAATTAATCTTCGATTTTTTTCCTAAAAAATATGA
Source organism: Mitragyna speciosa (assembly GCA_024721245.1). Taxonomy (NCBI): domain Eukaryota; kingdom Viridiplantae; phylum Streptophyta; class Magnoliopsida; order Gentianales; family Rubiaceae; genus Mitragyna; species Mitragyna speciosa. The sequence continues at coordinate 9,269,338 of CM045554.1, read as the reverse complement.
AAGTCTCCTGGCAAAATATGCAGTAGACATATAATATAAGACATACAAACATTATTAAATGAAGCAACTTCTTGTAAAATCTTGTTCTAAAGTGACCTAGAAAGGTCAGAGAAAGTGAGAAAGGAACCCTCATTCCCATACAAGGAACAAAGGTTCTTAAACATTCAGCTGTACTACGTTCTGGAATCAAGCAATTTAACCATAATCAACCCTCATTTAAAGATGAGCAGTAGAAGGCCCTCAACCACCTGTTGCTACATTCAATTTACATAGATTATTTAAGCATTACCAGCCTTAAGATCCTTAATCACCCAGCCACATTCAATTCTCGAATCAAGCAACTTCTTTATTTTAGTATACGGATTAACAGTGGGACCCCACCGACCCCTTGATGACCCGAACTGATACTATGAGTCATACATAAAGCATCTTTATCAACTAAACTGCACTTCTTTAACTAAATCAAGCAATTTACTTGAGCTAGCTAAAATCTTACCAGTGCAGGGTCCAAAATATCAATTGCATACAGCCCATAATCATCGTCCGGCACCACTATTTCAATATCATCATCCAAAGATTCGACATAACCTTTAAAAATATCATCACAAATAAGAAAAAAAAAATGTTTCAAAAATCACGACTTTATGAACCAAAAAAATATATAATGATATAAAAATGAAAAATTCCACAAAAATTAAAAGAAATTATTACCTGTTTCGGGATTATAAAGGGACCAAAGCTTCTTCCTAAACTCATAATCAGCGAGGAGTACCCGGACCCAGACCCGGGTCTCGAACCCGAATTTCTTCCTCTTAGAGTGAAGAACAGAGCCGCCAATGCCGGACACTAGAAGTACAGGGTCACGGTCGACGTCGTCGTTGTCGGAGCTCCGGCCATGGAAGCAGCAGCAGAAGGAGTTGTCAAGCATGTTCGGGTCGGCCGGAGAACGATTCGGGTGGGTCGGGTCTGGAAAGTTTTGGAGGGAGACAGTAAATGAAGAGCTGGGAATGGTAGGTAAGGCAGTTGTGAAAAATGTGGCCTTTGGAGACTCTGCTTCGCAGTTTTAGGTGGACTTTTCTAAGACAAACATTTGATTTTTTTGGCTGCTTAATTGTCCAAAATTTTGCTGATTTATTCATTCAATCTCATCCATATTTGTCTTTGATGGATCATTTCCTTTTCATGGTCAAGTTTAGGTTTTGGTATTTTTATGGACAATAATAGTTAATACTTATTTAAGCACTCTTATGTATGTACCAAACGTTATAAATAAATGTCAAAATTTGATTTTTATTATGTACCAAATTGTGTGAGGAAAATATTTATCTGAGTATCACCTGGACAGAAAGATTAAAAAAAATACAGGCAATGGATGGTTAAAATTGCATTTTGAAGGATAATTTTGGCAAAGCATGGAAAAAATGAAAGTAACACTGATTAATAACATATGTAAATATTTTTTCTGATCACAACAAATAGCGTGATTTTTTTTTTTTTTTGGTTTTCTTTTAGTTTAGTTATTTATTAGTTTGTGTGAAACATATGTGTCATGAAAAATATTAAACGCATCACGTATATTATCACAAGTCACACCAAAATAAATAATTTATAATTATGTGATAATAATAAACTAAACATTATAATATTTAATAACATGTAATTAATTTTAATACGTCACCTCATATACCACGTAATTTGCATAGTACACTATATATTTATTCGTAGGTGCAACTCTATCCATTGATTGACATGTTTTAATTGTTTCCTGCATGGTAAAATAAGTCTACGTGCATGTATATGGCAGAATTGACTTATGACGGAGTTGTGTCCCCACGTAATCTTCCACTGACTGCTAGAAGTCTGGACAAAATTCAGAATTTAGAAGACGTAACTCGGGTAACTTTATCCCAGTCTTCGTTGTTAGTAGCGGGTCACATCCAAGGATTTTTCTACCAATTTCATCTCCATTCTTTGAATTGAATACGTTTCATTGGACCAGGCAATCCGGATTGCAGGAGTGATTGATTTCTTCAACAATAATTAATGTTTTAACATCATTTGTTTTAGGTTCATTAAAGGACAAACATACAGAGGTAATTAAGTGAAAAGCATAACAGGCGGAATATGCTTGGGATCCTATTCACTCTTGTGCGTTCAAGAAAGGACGGAAAGTAATGAAATATGGACATCATTCCACTGAGCTGAAACTCTTTAGTGGTCATTGTTTACTATATATAATGGATGAAGAAAGATGGTTACCTAACTGCACTAAAGAAACATAATCATAACCATGTAGGTTTCGACTTCAGAAAAGTATTAAATGCACAACGTATATTAACATGTGATATATTAAAATTAATAATTTATCTTAACATAATAATGATAGATCGCGCTTTGTATTATTTAATGATATATAATTAGTTAAATATACTACATAACATGTCACATAGTGCACCTAATGCTTACTTTTTCATTCCATAACATTGCTTTGCCATTGCTTGTCCGAAATGGTATTGCATGTTACACATTAATGACACCTAAGTAAAATTTTTTATATGTGTATGTCTTTTTTTTTTTTTTTTTGGTTCTCAAATGACGTTTTATTTGAAATATATAATAAATTATGCAAAAATTTATATTATTACATTTTGAACTAACCCACTTGAGTTCTCCATTTTTAGAATCACATTTAGTGGTAGGGTAAACGAGTGACAAACTTTGACCGATGGGTGGGAGGCAACCACCAACCTCAGTCCTCAACCAAGTTTTTAGATTTCCGTTTGCATTAAAAAATAAAATGTTATTTAGCAACAGCACATGAAGATATCAGTATACTGAGTTCTTTGTTTGTAAGTGCTCTTTGTTCTCGATTAGAATCAAAAGTAATCAATTTAGTCATAGTTTGGCAAAATTCGCCTTGTACCTTTGTCTTGAAATTGGGTGGAAGAACCTCTTCCCTAATGACATTATGATGATATTGGGCCTTCTTCATCAATACTGTACCATTTAATTATTGTGTTTGGTCATTTGTAAAAAGAACTATTATTAACTTTTTGACTTTATAATTTAATTCTTCCTTCTAGCTTCTTTGTTTCCTCTCTCCCCATTAGAATTATCTTTTTCAAGTAAATAGTCCATCAATAAACAAGGCAGAAAATATTAGACCTCGACCCCTCATTTAAGCCAGCAACTCAAAGAAGTCTCCTGAGGTTTTTCTCATATGGTTATGGGTCATAAAATATGTTCTTTTATAATATGGGATCTATGCTTTTTCAAGGATTAAGAAAAAAGTTTGTCGTTTAGACAATAAGAAAAAATATTTCTTGAATCTAAATAAAATTCATCGGACTAACTCTGCTCACTTTAAAATTTTACTGATACAGCTGATCTAAACTAAAAATCTAGTACCACCAAATAATATCAATGGAATAATACTTCAGAAAAACAAAAAGAATCTCATAAAATGGATTGTTCCAACAACATATGATTGTTTGACAATGAGACTCGAGTAGACAAGTATTTGCAACTATGACGTTGTGAAGAAAATGAAAAATAATAGAGCATTCAACCTTCTAGCTGTCAAAATGTGAATGAAAACCGTGACATGAAGTTCAACAGAAAACAGGACTTCAAGTGTGCCCTTGGTAAGACAAAAGGGCTACATGCAAAATACTTACAGACTTTCAACTGGTGTGTTGTAAGCCATTCTTCTTTGAACAACATGAACTAAATATGGCTTGTTCTGGAACAATCAAAAGTTTTGGCACCCGAGACAACTCAGTTGTCTGCATTACGTTGCCTCTTTACAAGAATTGAATTCCAACAATACACACACACACACACACACATAGCAAGACTAACTACTATTATCTTACTATACATTAAGCCTAAAGGCTTGTATCATTTAATGTCATTTTTGTAATTTCCAGAAAAACCATTCAATGGTCCCAGTCATCATCCATTACTCTTGTGGAAGGTAAATGCCCTGACCATATTGGTCGCACCAGACCAACAATTAAGGGGCTGACTTTGAACTCCTCAGCCAAAGCCTTGCACTGCAACTGGATCATTATATGAAACCCATCATAACTTAAAGCCCAGGAAATGACCCAAAAATACAAGGCCCGATAGGCCCAACTCCATATCCTGCATCAGTATCACCACATGCCTCCAAGTCTTCCAGCAAGTTCCCGAGTTGGGATTGCATTTGTCTAGTTTCAGAAATGTCCTGGTTGCAGAAGCATTTGTGGGCTGGGAACAACGGTTACTCAGTGTAGATTTTGTTATCTAAGATGTCCTCCTCATCAACTCCAGTCTCAATGATATCATCAGCTTGTGAGCTGCAGCGGCTGCAATGATTGAATATACCACTACCGCCATCCTTGAAGTTAACATTACCACATATATGGCACATCCACTCCACTCTTTTTGTCATTTTGCAGAAGCAAGCAACCAAGACAACTTAATTCTCTGATAAACAAAAAGGTTGGAATTCACTTTGCAAGAATGAAATAAACAGCTAGAGGAATATTATCAGTAATTCAATGATACTATGACGTTTTAGTCTAGACCATTCTAATGGTAGTACAATTATTATGTCTATGTTTCGTTGTGTAGAATAATGGAATTGTGACTGACCACAGTAGAAATTGAATACTATAACGGAAGAAGTCATCTGAATCCAATTTTTCAAAATTATTTAAGATGCCATTGAGAGTTTAACAGGACAAAAATTATCCAGTTCAAGAAGCTTGAAATTTGTGCAAGAAAAGCACCAGATTCCCATTTCAAAAACAATAAGAATGAAACAAAACCACCTTACAAAATGACGAGAAAAATGAAAATCAAAAGGCTTGGTCCTGTCCCTAATACAAAAAAATACTCATTGTAATTTTTCACTTATCTGCTGTTCTGTTCACTAAAAATCCTAGGAAAGTGAAATTCCAAGCAGAAAAGATCCCATAAGTTCCTAGACTTTGAAACCATGTCAAAGCCATATAATTCAACTCGACCTACAAAACCATCAGAGAATTATGGCCTTCCATGATATTCACTTTGTAATCCCCAAAATTGGGTAGCCCTTTTTCCCCCTTCCGTTTTATTTTTCTTTTAAAAAGTTTTACGTTTTTCGAGGTTCAAGATTTTGCTTTTGTTGTTGTGGAGTTAATTTCTTTCTTGATATAAAACGAATTCTTGCAAGTAATCATCAATAGCATCGAACATGGAAGCTTATAAGTTAGTAAAACATGTTTAACTAAGAATGTATCTCACCACAAAAGGTCATCAACCATGAACCAAAAATAACATATAACAATTAATAGCTACATGAAGGCAATGCCAACAAAAACTTGAGAGTATTTACAAAAGTTGCAAGCAATGTAGTTTTTGCACTGACCCAAATTGCAAGGAGGAAAAAAAAAAAAAACATAGAACTTCAAGAAACGCATTATTTTAAGCATTAAAACCAATTTAGGCATGTAAGGCATATGCAACAAATTAACCAACTAATATTTCGACATTGATGATTTATTCTCTTTTCTTTCTTTCTTTTTTTTTGAAAAAAAATCTTTTTACCTTGAGAAGTAATCAAGTTCTAATCTTGTAGCATCAAGAATGCCAGCTGACTGCAGTCTCCTCAATCACAGCTTCCCAAGATTCTTCTTTATGGGCAATAATAAACGCAGCAGCTTCATAGAGGTTTTATCAAAAATGGATGGGCGTTCTTTTCTGGGATTTTAGGGAAGGGGTCTTTGCAGAGATTTTAAAGGTGAAATAAGCAGCAGTATAGGAGAATCTAGGAGGAGAGCAGGCTGGGTTTTCCAAGCTCGTAGGGGTTTTACAGCTTTTCTGAGGTTGTCCTGCTTAGCTTATTTTTCTTTTTGTCTTCCCTGTTTCCATTTATTATTTCTCTTATGGTAAATTACAACTTGCCCCCTCAAACTAATCTTCTCACCGATTGCCACGTTAAACTATTAGTTGTGTCAATTCCATCAAAAACATCCCCACTTCTATACCTTACAATACACATTGAGAAGCCTATAGTTTGGAATCAAAAGATCTTTTACTTATTGTAATAGTGTGATCAACTTACCTCTTTGTTCATTGTATAAGTGTAAAGAATTTAAGTGTTATATTTAATGGTAGTAAATAAAATAATAAAATAGTCACCATACTAATTACTAATATATGTGTGTGCGTGTGTGTGAAGTTATTTTTCTTATTCTTTTTATTTAACCCTGAAACAAATATTCATTAATTCAAGATTTTGTTTTCAAAATGCTCTGTTTAAAAACACAAACTATCTATTAAATTCAATGAGGCTTAAAGCTAAGTTACACGAACTCTGATACGAGAGTCGGATACGGGTACACGTCCAATTGTTTGACTCGGCCATTTCTTAAAATTAGGATATGGCGACACTACCAAAGAGTTGAATATGAGTACGGGGATACGGTTTTGAATTTTAAGTTTTTTTAAGTTTTTTAGGATAATTAATCTAAAAAAAATACTCTACAAAAGATGTAGTACATTTTTTTTCATGAACTACAATTGTAAAAATTAAAGAAAGCTAAAAGAGTGTGTGTGTGTGTGTAAAACCTTAGAAGTTTAAAACTACGTAGTTTCTATGTCATGAATGTTAATTGAGAAATTTCTTTATTAGTTGTTATCGTATAATTTTCTTTTACAATTTGATTTCTTGAATTATTATTAATACATGTTTGATGATAATCATGGGAAAATTACACCAATTAAATGTTACCAACCAAGCTTAGATATTTAGAAAAGTAAGGCCACCTATTACTTAGATATTTAGGAGATTATGCCACCTAGCACCATGAATTGCCACCTATTATTGGCTTTTACTTTTACCAATTATTTTCAATTTTTTGGCTCAAATTTCCTTGCACTTTTTGCTCCTCTTGGCCGGCCACCATAATACCAAAAATACTCTTCAATTTCAACCATTTTAAACACTTAAAAGACTAACTTAATCTTTCTCCAAAAGCTTAACCTAACTAGAAAAGAAATCCCCTCAAATTTCATCAAATTCTCTCCAAGTTTCAAGCTCAAGTTCTTGCTCAAAGTTGAAAGTTCTTAAGGGACTAATCATTCACTCTTCTTCAACTAAAAAACCCTATCTATTTTGAGGTAAATTTATCAAGAAACTTCAAGTTCTTTCAAGTTTTAATAGAAGATTTCTTATGTTTTTCTTATGATTTCATTAAGTACTTAAGATTTATGATTATATTTTGTTCTCTTGATTATATATATGAATATTTATGCTCATGATTTTGAGGTTTTCCCTTGTTTTGATCCTTTCCTTGATGGTAGATTAACTATTTTATGACCTACTTGCTTAGTATGGACTTGTATAGGAAATTGATGCTTTATTTGAGTTGAAAATCTTGGAATTTATGGCTGAATTTTTTACTAGAGTTAGAAGGCATGTTGGTTAGTCTTGTTGGAGGAAAAATTCTGGAAAATTTTCAGTATTTACGGCCTATTTAGTGGGCTGAAGTTGCTGGAATTTCAGCTTGCAAACCGGCACTTCCTTGTTCCAAAACTTTGAACAAATTTCAGCTTTATTAGTTTACAAAATTTCAGCTTTGATAACCTAATATTTCCAGCTATATTAACCTTGTTTTGGTTAAGTTTTGATGACAAAAACTGCTGAAAATTTCAGTTTGTGAATTGGTTGAAGTGACTTCAAATATTGAGCACTTTAAACTTAATCTACTTAACCGGTTTTTAGAAAAATGTTGTACAACGATTTAGGAAACTCTTATAAAATTTTGAAGATTTAAACTGGTTAGAAGCTAGACTTTTATTAAATAAGTAAGTGAAATTTTTACTAGTTTAACCTTACACTTGATTCTAGTATGTTTTTCACCAAATAACCCTAATTTGTTATTTAACTAGTCTTAATATAATTAAATATCATTAGTTTGATATTAATTAGTTTAAAACCATTAACTTACCTAAGTATAGGATATTTCTGAGTTTTCTTATTTTACCCTATATTAATTTTGTTAAGTTATTAAATTATACTTGACTATTACCAATAAATCTTTCTTGGACCATAAAAGCTAGTTTACCACAAATTAATTATTCTGGACAAAATTTCTTCTTACACCAAAAACTTTGAACCCTAATCAATATTTATTTACGCTACTTCTTTAGTCCATAGTATTTAGCAGTATTTTCTTTTGGTCCAAAATTTATAGCAAATTATTAAAGTTTTGCAACTAATATAGTAAATAAAGCGGAAATTAGTAACGAATTTCTAGCATTAATTATTTCTTTTGAATTCAACCTTAATTTTGACACTTAATGAATTATTTGCCTTAGAGCCAAATTACTTTCAAAAAGGGAATTTCTTAAATTTCTTTATTTATTGATTTAGGGTTTTACGCAGATTCCTTTATTACAACTTCTTGGATTTTCCTTATAACCAATTTACATTTATTTTAAAACCCTAGTTAAACTTGGGTACATTTTATGAAAATTCTTTTGAAAGAAAATCCAATAAGTTAATTAGACTACTTATGAATTTTAGGATCCGAGTCTAAATCTCATACGTTTTACGAGGCACTTTCTTGAAATTTTTAAGTGAGTGTTTCCTTATGTGTGCCTGATGCGTGTTTAAGTGTAAATTCCATTTTATGCCTGATACCTGTTAACTACTACAATATGCTATATGAGGGTAAGATGTGTACTTTATCACATCTATCCGACAATTTGTTACACGCACAACTTCTATCAAATGTGAATATATTTGTTTGTGCACTTTCAACTGAACTGAACCCTCGGGCTAGACTTCCATGGTCATACTTCACTAGTTACACCACGGTTAGTCATACTGGTATTGAGGAGGATATAAGGTGTTGAGCGTTAAGGTTCGTGTTCTTTCCTCCAAGTTGAGATTCCTCAAAGTGGCCAACTCTGGACTGAACAAACTGTTTTATCCTCTAGGGTTGAGATCTCACCCTAGAGTGGAGGTATTGAGGAGGTAAAGGTGCATGGATGGTTTCGGGTACTGTTATCTGATATTTATCTTATCATTGGCAAGGACTTGGTTTTTTCTATTGGTCCGAACACTATTGCCACATAATTATGTACCTGATATTCCCTCAGTTGAGCTTGCTCCCGTGGTTGAGATGTATCCTTCCTTATTTGATCAATTGTTTACTTATCTTGTTCTTATACTGTTTTATGGCACATGTTATTTATTTATTTATTTTTCTAATTGTCTGCCTGTGTGTCTGCATGTGTAGGAATCTCACTGGGCTATTTGTTCTCACCCTTTTTATTTGTTCTCCTTCAACAGGCTCCTATTATTAAGGCTAGTGGTGAGGAATCAAGAGTAGTTCTTGGTAGGATTTTGTTAGTAAAAGGATGTCAGAGATTTTACTATATTAGTTAGGTATTTGTGATGTAAACTACTTAATTGGTACCTTTACTCTTAAGTATGAATCATATAAATGTATTTACGAGTTTTCTATAGAATATCGATTGTTTCACGAAATCTAGTGCGTGCTTAACCCGAGTCCTGGCGAGAGCTAGGTAGGCAGTCCGTTAAGCCCTTAGGTACGCCTTAAGGTAAGGTGGGGCTATCATAGTGTGTGTGTGTGTGTGTGTGTGTGTGTATTTCCTCAACCTAATAAGAAGATAAAATTAATATACACAATTTGAATTAGCAAAAACAAGCATTTTCAGTTTAAAACGAAAATGAATACAATATAGGGCTACAAACTCACAGCCCATATGTCTTCAAACTCATAGTCCACATGTCTTCTCAAAGAAAAAATTAAAAAAAATGCATATATTAGCAAAACAGGGCTTTTTAGATTTAAAAAAAAAGGAATACAATATAGGGCTATAAGCCCATAGTCCATATGTCTTCTCAAAGAAAAAAATAAAAAATACATGAATTAGCAAAACAGGAATTTTCAGTTTAAAAAGAGAAGGAATATAATATTGGGCTCAAGGCCCAAAACCCACATGTCTTCTCAAAGAAAAAAAATAAAAAATGCTGATTGGCTTCTTCTTCTCCTTTATTTTTCACATCATCGCCACTGCTCTTGCTCTTCCTCTCTTCTCTGCAACTCGACGCTATCTCTCCCTTATTAATCCCATATCTTCACCCTCCTATTTTCTTGTCCGTCTTCCTGATTCCATGTTCTCCACCCTGCCAGGCCAAAGGCCTAGATCCGTGTTTATTATTATTCATCTTTCATTATTCTCTGTCTCTTCTTCCTCTGCACAAGTTGATAGTGGCTGATAGTTCCATCTTCAGTAACCAAGCAACCTGTCAATATACCCATCTAAAGTTGAACAAGTCTAATTCGCATCTTGTACTTGTATCGCTGTCGACACAAGTGTTCTGCCATCAATAAGCTAGTTCATGTAACATAGGCTTAAAGTATCAATCATGTAAGAAGAGACCATCTATATTGTCACCCTAATTTCAAATAGTGCTAATTTCAGTAAAAAGAAGATGTGATCAGTTAAAATATGTATATATATTATGATTTAAAGTGTGTAGATCTCTGTATATTCGATGAAAATATGTGTTATTTGCATGCTTAGTTAAGAGATATCCTCGACAAAAAAAAAAAAATGTACATTACTTCTTTCAAAATTGAGGCATAGTGGATAAAGTCAATGGTTAAGCAAGGCTAAACTGGGAAAATTTCTCTAATTTGAAGGGGGAAAAAGGTGTTAAAATTGTATTTTTTTTCCCGTTTTAGTACAATTATATATTAAGCCCGTCAGCGATCTAGTTTGGACCTAGATCCAACCAAAACCTGTTATTCTTTTTGGGATATAGGTAGAAATATAATTTCTCTGATCTAATCTGGACTCATACTTGTTTTTTTCCTAATAAAAATACAAAATATTCCATTTTGACCTAGACCAATTTAAATAAATAATACTTATAAAATATATATACTTATTTTACAATTTCAATACCCAATATTTAATAAATAATAATTATAATACACACGCATATACACATATTTCGTACTTCCAATCCCAATATTTGATAGATAATAATTATAACATATATATACATATTCTATACTTTTAAGACCCAAACTCTGACCCGTATCCGGCCCAATTGGACCCAAATCTATGAAATTCATACCTGATAAGTATATGAGTTGAATTCGGAACAATTTTACTTAAATAGGACTACGTTCGAAATATTCAATTCGAGCCAAACCCTGACGCATTGATACCCCAATTCTGTATACGTTTTATTGCCCTTTTTTTTTTTGTTATCTTTTTATTTTGTTGTAGTTTAGATAACGTTTGGTCCTATACAAAAGGAAAAGATAAAAACTCCAAGAATTGGACTTTGGAAGACTCTTTTTCGCTGTGAGAATTTGCTTCTCCCTCTCCCAAGTCCCAGCCCCTTGTTTATGTAAATGGAGGGTGCAGTGCTGCAGAGCTTCACAATTCATCCAACCACAACCTCAACTGCATCACTCAAGCCAACCAGGCTACTTCCATCACAAAGAAGATTATCATCAATCTGTCTCTTCTTTCACCAAGAAAATCCCATTTTATGCTTGCATCATCATTGTTATACTCCTAATCTATCTACAAGCACTCCTTTTCTTTCTGGTAAGTAGCGAAGTAATTTTCTTCTTGTTGGAGTACAAAGTTGGAATATTTTTGTGGTTCTGTGCTGTATTCTAGCAGAACCTGGCTGAGTTCTTTCTGTTTCTTCAATTAATTTATGTTTATGTCTTCTTGTTTATTGAGTCGTCTGTCTTTGTTATTCACTGGATGGTAGCTGTGTATTGTTTCATTGATGTTCAATTTTTTTCTTTGTTAATTTGCTCTTTGTGATTTTTGAAATATATTTTGCTTTTTGTTTGGTGGTGGTTATTGTGTTCAAATGAAGGAGGTAAAGTCTTGTTTGCTGCACCTGAGGTGGGAGTTAGTACTGAAACAAGCGAATGGGCAATGCAAGGTAAGATTTTTTTCAAATTAGCACTACATATTTCCTTGACATAACTGTTGATAACATTTCATAACTGTTAATAACTTTTAGGAAATAAGTATTTTGCATAATAGATAATTAATAAAATATTTCTTTTATGTTTTTTTAGGTTCAGCGTTTGGTATGCAATTAGATCTGAACATTTTTGTAGGTTGTCTGGTTCGAGTCTCTTAATAACTATAAAATTAAGGTTACAACAATGTAGATTCTTAAAAAAAAAAAAAGGTGGTCTTCTAGAAAAATTTGCAGTCATTTTGCAATGGATTAGTAGTACTATGATGTGTGACGGTTTTGAGAATTGATATTTCGAATGTCAGCATTAGGCATGAGAGAATACTCAATGTTCATTTGTTTCCAGGAAAGGTAATTTAAGTTGGCTGTGTTCTTGTGATTACAGTTGCTAATGCTAGGATAATTGTACTACTTAAAACTGGGCACTCTGACAGGAGGTTTGCACATGAAAGATTAGGGATTAACATAATTTTATGTACATCAGATGGTAGGTATTGGATAATGCATATTTCTGCCGTTAAGTAGAGTGAGTGCTCAGATGAAGTGAATTAATGAGGTATAGATAGGAGTTTGATTCTCAGACAAAATGATTGAAATGTTTTTGGAGCTTATTTGAGCGTGATGAGGAGAAGAAATTGTATAAACCTATGATAATCATGTCGCTAGTTTTAGTGAAAGTAGATTGGTCTGTAACCATCATGATTTGGGCTCCTAAGATCCTACCAACAAGACTGGTATTTTTCATGCCTAAGAAGATCTTTATTGGTATTTAAAATAAGTTGCTTATTTGTTCAATCACTATCTTGTCATTATATGTTTATGATCTTATGTTGAAGTATTGAACAAAAAGATTTATATTGTACTTGGCAAGTGCTTACTCTATTTTAATAGCTCCAGTATTCCTAAACAGATTTCTATGCTCTGAGAAGGAATGTAGAGACTACCTCAGAGCGTGTACATGAAATTAGGGCTGCTGCTGGCTTGAAGCAACTGGAGGAAGATCTTGCAAAATTGGAGGAAGCTGGTGCAGATAGTTCTCTTTGGGATGACCGTGCTAAGGCTCAGGAAATACTTCAGGATCTGACAGATGTCAGAGACAAAATGAAGCTTCTCAATGACTTTAAGGCACGGGTGAGAATTGTGTCCGGTATAATCGAACTGTCTTGTTTCATTTTTTGCTTCACTTATGTTGTAATTGCCTTTGACTTATTGTTCTACTACCTTTTTTGTAGTTGAATACAAGATTAACAAATGTAACATATGAGCTAATCAGCTGCATGTAGAATTATTAAGTTGTACTATATCATGTTTATTCAGGCAGTGGGTTCAAATAGAACTGATAAAGAGAAGTTTTATGGAATTAAAGATGAAAAAGAAAAGAAAAGAATGATGATGGAAGAATCAATTTTTTGCAGTATACACACTTGAGGCAGAATAACATCTATGCTTGTTCAAACAATGGTTTTTGGGAGAGGAGGTTGAAAGCCCTAAACCTAGTTTTCTTTTCATGTTTTGTTATTATTGATTTAACTTAAATACTTTCAAAGTTCACTGAGTGACTCTAATGTATGCATGTGAACATTGGGAACCAACTCTAGAAAACTCAGGTTTGAGGATGTTATGAGTTGATTGTTCATTAAATTATGTTTTCATTAACCAGAGCTATATTGTTGTTTCCTTTGGATGTGTTTCATGCCTATATTTTTCATGATATTGTTGTTACTGAATATTTAATTGGTTTTGCTCTAAACATTTATTCATCTGAATTTGGGAGAACAGAATTTGGAAAACTTTCAGTATTCACAAAGAGCTCACATATGATAGGTATTATACAGATTGAAGATGCAGACACAATAATAAAGCTTACCGAGGAGATGGACTCCATCGATACAGGCCTTCTTGAGGAGGCTGCTGGTATCGTTAAGGACTTGAACAAGGCAATGGATCGTTTTGAGTTTACACAACTTTTATCTGGCCCGTATGATAAAGAAGGTGCTGTTATTAATATTACAGCCGGTGCAGGGGGTACTGATGCACAGGTATTAGTAGTTCTAAATATTCTCTGAAGCTGATTTCCAACTTAGTTTCCTTTTATTTCTGGCAATGAAGGCTCCATTTGCTTATGTTTGGGAAAAAAAAATTTCAAAATTGATTCTTAAGTATTCCAGATAACTGTTTTACCAAATGAAGGTCATAGGACATGCTTCTGTTCAAGTGGAAATATTTCAAAGCATATGCTAAATTAATAATGGCAGGATCATGCAACATGTTTAGATACCTTTATCTTTGAAACTTTTTTTATGATTTTTATGAGTTTGAGGCAAGTGTATTCAATCAGATGTTAGAAGCACATATGCAGCAAAATATGTTACTTGACACAGCGATCAATTCAAAATTGCTCCCTAATGTTTTTCCATCATACGCACTATCAGTGTGAAATTTGTTGGATTTCAGATGGTGCATCAGGGATCTGAATCTACTTGGGACGTCTTGATTTAAAAATAATTCATATCAGACAAAATCTGTCATAGTTTCCCACGAGCATTAAACTTAGTTTACAGTGCAGTTGATTTATACGTATGTTTGAAACATGGTGAAGTATGAACTATTATAGAGTTGGTAAAATCTCTGTTTGATTTTCCTGTTTCATGTAAAATTCTTTTGATAAAATCCAGTGCAGGATTGGGCTGACATGCTTCTCAGGATGTATATAAGATGGGCAGAAAAGCAAAAGTACAAAACAAAAGTGGTTGAGAAATCACTGGGAGAGGAAGCAGGAATTAAGTCAGCTACAATTGAAGTTGAAGGTCGATATGCCTATGGGTACTTATCTGGGGAAAAAGGCACCCATCGCATTGTGAGACAGTCACCTTTTAATGCGAAAGGCCTTCGTCAGGTAACCTTATAGTTTTTCCCTGTTTTGATTCCCCCCTCTCTCATAAACACACACATACACACACAGAGAGAGTTTCCTGAATTTTCATTAAAAAATGAATAAATATGTTAAACTGTAAATTTTATGTAGACAAGCTTCTCTGGTGTTGAGGTTATGCCTCTTATTCCCGAGGAGTCAATGAACGTTGAAATACCAGAAGAAGACTTGGAAATTACTTTCTCGAGGGCTGGTGGGAAAGGAGGCCAGAATGTTAACAAGGTGGAAACTGCAGTTCGCATTACTCATGTTCCCACTGGTGTAACTGTTCGTTGTACAGGTTTGTCTCGCCAACTGTTTTCCTTTTTTTTTTTTTTTTTTTTTGAAGTTTCCAAGCGTATTTTAAAGAAGTGTGAGCACAAAGGTTCCAGGTTGATTTTGCAAGTCCCCTTTTTGCTTCATTAACTTTGATCTTTCTGTATGCATCAATTAATGACACTTGCATTTACATAATAATTATTCACGTGATCTCGGCTCTGATTATAGGTCTGTAACTCTAGCATCAGTTAAGGCATAGAGTGGTAGACTAGGTGTCCTAGATGAGTGCAGACCGTGTAAACGTTACGATTTGGAATGTTTTAGCTTCATAAAGTACACTAGTGCTCCTAACTGTTTAAGATTGTAAGTGCTCATACCATGATTATCCAAAGTACTGTTTTATCTGGTAAAAAGCGAACTAGTTCATGTTCCAAATTAAGTTGTCGAAACATCCTTTTTGCATTTGTGAGCCATATTGCTAGCTTTAAAAGATTCTCGAAGCTTGATGATGTTTTTTCTTGATAACTTGCTTTGTTTTCGTGGTTTTTTCCTTTTTGACTGCTGGCATTGGAAGTTTTCTCATGGAAAGATACGTGTTATCAAATTACAGAAGAAAGAACCCAGCTAGCAAACAAGATCAAGGCTCTAAGCCGGTTGAAAGCTAAACTTTTGGTCATAGCTGAGGAACAAAGGGCATCTGAGATCAAGCAAATTAGGGGGGATGCAGTGAAAGCTGAATGGGGTCAACAAATACGGAACTATGTATTCCATCCATACAAGCTGGTGAAAGATGTGCGGACAGGATGCGAAACCTCTGACATTACATCTGTTATGGATGGGGAATTGGATCCTTTTATCAAATCTTACCTTAAGTACAAGTACAATACATCAATCTTGAATAATCAAGAGGAATAATTCTTGGTTGCATAATCAATTTGATGTTCTGTATATCTTTTGTTCTATGAGGGAAAGGAAACTTCAGGATTTGCAATTGGCTAGAGAAGCTAACTATTTAGTAGCTGGTGAAGATATTGAGGTACAGCATTAATACTGCCTAGCCTTTCCTTGGATCAGGTGCCCAAAATAGTTTTGTTAAACAAGTTCTTGCTAGTTTTCAAGTAAGAAAAGTGAAATTACGGTCTATGTTACCATCTGATGATGGACTGGCTTTCAAATCATTTTAGCAGTGCCAATTATCTAGAATAAGGATGATTGAAACTAGACCAAATGATTGATTAATAATTCAGTTCGCTAAGAACTCCTAGGAGATTAGTTTACCACTTGAGCATCATGGTACAAAGCATCACATAGAGGATAAGCGGCTTAAAGACAAAGTTGGGGATCTTATGTTTTAGGGCTACCGAAAATTTTAACCACAAGACAAATCAGGGCGACCAGAATGTCGTTGGATATTAATGAGGGTTCTTGAGAGAAGGCAGCAGATCGAGGCCTACTCATTCAAAATTTCGTAACTTTTTTAGCCAATCCCTTCAGCAAGCTTACTTCAATTCCATTTTTAAAATTTTAAAGAGCTCACACCGTTAGTTTAATAAAAGAGTTGGCAAAAAAGAGCTTACAAACTGAAGGTCCAAACTTGGCAAAACCTGATTCTTCGATTGTTTAGTTCATACAAATTCTGAGATAAGATGGGAACTCGCAAGAACACTTTGAAACTTTGAAGTCAAGTACTAGATAAAGTCTGAAAAGTGTATGCTTTAGTTCCCTCAACTGTCATTAATAAAACCCGTGCTCTTGGTGACTCAAAGGTACGGAAAAAGAAATTTTCCCTACAATGCTGAAGCAAAAGAACACCAGCTGAACGAATGCAGAAAGTAACTATCCCCGACACAGAATTTCTATTAAATCTTTTTGTACCTTGTTACCTTCTTTTGTTTTTGCGTGGTACTTTTTCCATCAAATCAAGTGAATGGTAACTATTGCCAAATAATATTAATTTGATTCACATAAAACAGCTAATTACACAAGGAAATTGATTTCCTATTACATTTATCCACTACAAATTTTATTAATGAATCTATCACTTTGTACAATCTTTAACTTTGCAAACAACTGAGAATGAAAAGAGAGAGAGCACGCAATGTCCTGCTACAAATTGTATGCAAGTGCTTCACCATGTGAAGGATATTGAAATTTCAGGGAATTGAATGCATGGCTTCTGTCGCCGGAGACACAACCGGGTAAAGATTATTGTTCCTTCGATTCATCAATTCTACGCCTTCCAATAATCATTCCTTCTTTTTACCGAAAAGCAAAGCCAAAGAATATGTATTCCCCTGCTGCGCTGCAGCTTCCACCCGCTTTGCACCAATCTAATGCCATTCAGACCACAAAATGAAGCAAATATGAGATAACATGAAAGTGCCAGCGAAATATCAGAATGCATCTAAAACCTCAAATTAAAAGGACGACAACAACATACCATGCTTCAAATATAAAGTCAAATAACAGTTAATGCTGAAAATGTAATCGCCTTCAACATTCATAGAAGTCTACAAACCAACTTAGTTGCAAATCTTATATATCTTACATAAGCATTTAGACAAAAATTTACTAAAGGATGTAATCCTAGAAAGAAGGCATCAAGTTGATTGTATATGTTACAAGATGGCATGAAAAAACCAATGTTGTCGCAATGGTCACTCAAAATAAAGTAGACACAGAGCTTTTGCAGTCCTTTCCTCGGACAACAATGTAAATATAGCAAACATTTCTGGCCATGCGGAAACACAAGAAGTTGATATCTAGTCATTTTTAACCGCCAAAGTTCAGTATTTAATAGCATGTTTAAGGATGGCTTAGAAGCCTAAATTACTTGTGAAATTCATCATTCATTTTGTGCTTTAACAAGTAGTAAAATGAGAACCACTCAACTGCAGTCCATGCCAAAGATATCCAAATATTTCATAACCAGGAGTAGATAATACCTTATCCATAAGCCAAAATCCAATGGTGGGTACATACTGCACCAAATACATAACTGCAAGCACAGGCTGCAAAAGCAACTGAGAATTAGAATTCAATTCCATATTTTTGAATATACAAGATTGCTAGAGATGGATGGTATATGATACCATGCCGGAACAAAATGGAAAACCTTCCAACTTGACAATATTTAAAGAACCTCCATAAAACATAGATGAAGGGAAATTCACCACTTACAGAGAATGATGATCTAAAATTAATTGCACTAATTAATCCTTTAGCGCATCATTCCTTTACATGGCGTTGGTCAAGGAAAAATCAAACCCAGTCTTCAATCGAATTCCACCATGAAGGTCATAACCATGACATATATGTATGTTTATAAATAGCTGGAGTCTGGAAATGAATTTGTAATTTTTCATTTACCTGAAACTAAGTGAAGTTTCGTACAAGAAATAGAGCTCCCTAAGCACGTCATTAGACGGTCAGTCCGGAATCGGAAGTTTTTGGGGCAGCCAAATGAATGTTCAGACAGATTGATGTCGAAGTTTCAGTTATCAAATAGTTCAAATTATGCCATGTAAATATTCATATTCAGCTGTATACACAAAAATCAGGTGATTGTACAGATCTTTCTTTAAAGATGTTAAGATGTCGTTCGACTTGTTGGATCCATGGCTTGGTCAGGCTCCAATCCATCTGGAATGCCTCCGCAAAGAAAGACACGAAGGTTTTTCTCTTGTTCTCTTTTACAGAGACAATTACTATGCACACACATATTTATTAACGTGTGAAGATAGGCATTTCGAGCCGTAACAAAAAAATTGAGGACCAAAAGAGGTATCTGGATTGTAAACACGAGTACGTCTCCCAAATACACAAGTGAACTTGAAATAGGTAGTGAATAGACAAAGATGAAAAAGCATATCTGAGTACATCTCTTGCATGTTATCAAACATTTGATGCAGCAACTGTATGCAGCATATGTGTTAATCCAGGATAAAACAGTATCAATTCATGCAATTGTACTAAAAAAAATAAGATGGAGTTTTGATTTCCAACACCATAGAAACAGAATATCAAATGCCATTGTATTCAAATCATGATTAGGAACAAAACCAAAGAAATATTCTGTATATGTAAAGCTATTAATTTACAAGATTACCTGATACGATATCCAAGCTTCCTTTAAACCATGGCTTGCAGCAATAATAGTCAGCTCCGCGCACCTCTCTGATGACACACGTCTCTGGTGGAGATAAGAATGAACATTTGAATTGAACAGCATGAAATAGTCGTTTTTTACTTCTAAATATGTACGAACCACCAAACCAAGTAGCTACAAACACTTTGACAGTGGATAGCAACCAAAGGGCTTAACTCACCCACCCACCAGCAGATTAAGAAAAGGTATCATAAAAATGTATTTTATAAGTAACAACTTTTACTTGAAAACGAATGCACACAGGTCTATACAGCTCATGATGAAATTATTAGTACACAGAACTCTGCAATACTTCAATTCTACACACATTTTCAGTGTGTTTGACAACAAGATTCTCTTTGATGGTTTATACCTGAGGCCTGAGGAGTATGATAGATCGTTTAGGCATTGCTCTATGAAGGTTACACAGGTTGAAAAGGGAAAAAAATTTGCATGCATCTCAACATTCATGTTCAACTCTACCAATAAAATCATAGGGATATCTAGAGCTTCTCTCGTTTTTTTTAACCAGAAAAGGCATCACAGAGATTTTATATGGATAGAGATATTGGACTCGAAATATGAGATAATATACAGAGAATCATTAGAGTGTCGGATCAGCATCTGTCAGTCCTGGAATGATACTACTCACCTCAGCAGGCACCTTCGTTGATGAGGTGCTCACCTCAGGAGTACTTGAGGTTTTTACGGGCCCTGGACAAACAACAGTGACCTTGATCCCTTTTCGATAAAGCTGAAAATAGAGAAGGATAATATCAATACAAACAACAAAGATGCTGAAAGATAACAAGAAAACTGAAGAGCAACACAAAGTAAAAGAAGAAAAGAATAGAAAACACACAGAAGAAGACAACAAAGATGCAGAAGAAGAAGATCATGGTGCTGATTTAACTGTCATGATAAGACGGAATGATAATTACCCGTGATTCTGAATAGATTTTTCACATTACTGTTGCCTAATCGTTTCTAAAATGGAAAAAACCACAAAATATGTACCAAATGCTTCCTAAAGACATCTAAGCAAGCTGTCTAAGTAAATCAACACATAGATACTATAAACTGGCGATATTAAGCTTGCTCTGCATTTTAGTCACTTACTTCTTCCCAAAATTCATTGGAATGTCCTTGTAGTCATTCTAAAATTCTTCCCTTGTATCAATAAGAAATTTGAAAATTCTAAAATTCTTCCCTTGTATCAATAAGAAATTTGAAAATGGAGTTTCTGTGGTGATAGTAATCATGTTTGATGCCTCAAAATTGTGCACAGTTTGAACCTTAAAAGAAAGTTCCTCGACAATGGACTCAAGCAAGATAAACAAAATTGAATATCTCAGAAGCAGATAGTGAGATTTAAACTCCATTGCAAAACCAGAAAAATTATAGAATGACTGAGTAGGGATCAAACTAAACAAATAGAACTTTGGAATAAATTTTATATCATAAAATTATAGAATTCAATATTGGAACTCCGCTTTGGAAGAAACATGACCTTACCTATTCACTAAAATTTTGAGTTAGTGCAATAGCTAAAAAGAAACCAATCTCCAGTGGGACATATCTTAACTATCAACTGAATTATCATATGGAACATCTTTAAAAAGTTGAATTCTCCCGCCAAATTTTCTAATAAAAAGAAATAATAAAATCATCTGATAAACTGAATCATGATTTATGCCTAATCAACAGACACAACTTAGATAACAGAAATACTAATTATAACAAGAAGACAATTTTGCTTAAGAATCAAGTCTGTTCAATCTGTATGTGGGATGGGTTAATACTAGAGATAGACCAACTTTTGCCCATTAGCCTTCACTAACTCTTTAGTGAAATACCTCACAGAAAATTTGCAACTAAGAAATCACTGATTCAGCTATTTATCGACTCTGTTCATCTGTGTGTGTTAATATTAGAAATAGATCTACTTGTGTCCATTAACCTTCAACAATTCTATTGTGAAATATCTCACAGAAAACTAACCACAAAGAATCACTGATTCGGCCATTTCAGATGCTATACCATTGATTACCAGATCATGACATTAACAAACATCCAGAATTAGGGGCATTTAAACACTTAAGAGATATACTGATTATTGATTAGACATAATATATAAAAATACTATGTTTGTTATGTGATGCTGCCTCTGGAATTAAATAGTAAACAAGATGCAGCCACTGTCAACCAATTCCATCATTTTCTATGTGAATAAAGTTCTAAAAGACAAGCTGGAGAAGAAAAGAGAAGGAACAGGAGCTGCCGTCAAAGGAAGAGGACATACTAGATTTCACTATGCCTGTTATTAGCTCCCATAGATGCAGTATATAAGGAGAAGTATGGTAATCTGACCAATAAAGAACGCACAGAAGGGATATCCAACAAGATAATAATGTCATCAAATCTGCATACCCAGAAAGACTGGAGAAAATTCATACTTATGACTAATAGCAACAAAATTGAAGAATTGTTTTTCCGACATTCAGAATTTTGGTCTAGCTTTTAACTGCTGCATTGGTTTCGCTTTTCAGCTGTGTGAATGATGCAAAAAAGGCAGTGAAGACTAGATAAGCACTCCTTCTGCTAAAGGACATCACAGTGCAGAACACTAGCAAAGCCCAATAAGAAAGCAGTATGTCCTGTTTTTTTAAATTTTCTACTACTACACATGCGGAAGGAAACATCTGAAACTAGCAAAAACATATCGCAACGCTGCAACAAGGAGTAAATGGAGATGTTAATCTTTTTATTACATAGATGACTGATAGGCATACCTCAGATCGCAAGGAATGAAAATACCCATTTACAGCAAATTTGGAAGCAGAATATACAGCCTGTCCTGGTGCAGGAGCCTTGCCTGCAGCACTGCTCATCTGCATACAACAAGAAATCAAATGGTATGTCAAAATAAACCTAAAGATTAATTTAACAGGTTTCAATTGATTCAACAATTGGATTACTTGGAGTTATCAGGGTTATTAGTCTAGGCTTTATACTTTTAACCATAGGTATTCTTTCAGGAGCAGTGTGGGCTAACGAAGCATGGGGACCATATAGGAATTGGTATCCAAAGGAAACTTATGCATTTATTACTTGGATCATATTTGCAATTTAGTTACATATTTGAACAAAAATAAAAATTCCTTGTATCTAGAAAGCTAAGCCCTTCATTGCCCCCCCCCCTCCCCCTTCAAAACTAGCAATTCTAATTTTAATTCTGTATGATTGAATAAAAATTTTATTAACCGTTTGATAAAATTGCTATGCTTAGTGTGTGACTCGTTGGCTTTTTGGGGTTAGAAATCAGTGCCATAATATATGAACTAATAACCAACTCATCACTTCACATTATCTTAATTTTGAAGCTAAAGAAGCAGTCAAAATTTGATATATCAATCACATCTCCCACAAGTCGACAAAGAGAGTTACGACCCTTCCTTACTTCTTAGAGTAAGGTTTACTACCCCCAGGTGTAGTTGTATGTATGTATAAGATCAGGCTATGTTTGTACCCAGAAGTACCATTTTTATGCACAAATATGCATGTGCGTGTGCGTACACTTATGCACATGCACGTATATGTGACATTTTGCTTGTATGTTTGTGCATCTGTGTTGAATATGAGTATACATCCATCCAGTATGGTTGATTATATCTTGTTTTCTGCACAGGGTAAAAGGAATTTGAATTTTCTCCACAAGAATAGATACGTAACATTTAATACTTCATACCACAACAAAGTGTCCTCTCCCACGCTTCAGCATGTAAGGCGCCAGCTGTCGAGTAAGAGATATTGGCCCCAAGATATTCACATCAAATGTAGCCTACTAAATGCAAGTTGTCAAACGAATACTTTCTTCCAAACACAGAAAAGCAACAGCAGTACTTCAGCAAGAAGTAAAATTAATGATTTTAGTAATACTGTACTTGTTATTGGTAAATATGATACCTTGAGACTTTGCTCTGTTACTTCTAATGCTGTTGTTTTCTGCACAAAGAAGTATGATTACAGGGTTTAAAATGCAGCATGGCAACAGCAATGCAAACCTCAAACTGAATGCAATTGCAGTGTTTAATTGCATACAAAAGCCTCAAACAGATGACCTTTCCAGAAATAGGAGATGAACAGTTGAGTGAGAATGCAGACAGGTCTGTATCAGTAAATCATGAAATGCATATATCTATTGCTTTTTGACTGTTATGAGAACCACTTAATATCATCCTAGTTCTCTTAATTGAAACTACTGCTTTGTATTCTTCCAAACTGAACTTTGTATACTTCCAAATTGAAACTGACAATCACATTACTTTTTTCTGAAAGTAAACATAATTCTCCAATTGGAAACATATTGAAAGTGTCAATAATGTGGAAATACGTGAAGATAAGAAACATCTTTACCCACAGAGGAGATATGCTTCAATGCGTACTATAAAAGCAAATATAAAATGGAAAAGATTACAAGATGGCTCTTCTCAAAAAGTGATAGGATCTGAATAAACAAAACAACTTTTCTAGCAAATTTCTTCAAATAATTTTCCAGTGATGGTACTAATCCAATGCAAAATTACTCTTCTTCAAAATGAAACAAGAGATACAAATTCATGGGAAGACAGTTCGGTAGTCTACTAATCTTATGAAAGGAGATGAGCAAATTATTTTCCTAAGAGAGTGAACAGGGGCAACCTTTCAACATTTCTTCTCTCATCATCTATTTATGAGTCAAGCATCTTATACTTGTCATTAGTTTTCTGCTCAGATTCATAACCTTTAACTATCTTCAACATAAACAACCTGCTTATGGGCAAAAACTGGAAATAATACAAAACAACTACTTGATTGATCCACATAGTGAAAACGATGCCAGACAAAGGAAAAAGATAAGTGACTCACAGGACGTTCAAATGCTGCATTATGGATCATGTAGTCCACACCAGAACCACTGAAAAAGGATTCAGCTTTCTGTACAGCCTCTCTAAGCTCGTCTTCCCCAGATGTCAAATCTAATGGTAAAATCATCACTTCAGCTGGTGCATGTTTTCCTGGTTTCACAGCCACCACATATCAAAGCACAAAATGAGAAATAAAATATGTAAAAGAAGCAATAAACTAACAAGCAAGCATAAAACAGACTTGATACAACTTCCAATAGAATAGCATACCAGCCAATTGTTTCTTGACGCGCTCCAATTCAGCCTCGTTTCGAGCCGAAATAATAAGTTTTGCTCCCAAACTTGCAAGTTGTTTAGCAAGAATCTCTCCTACAATGTTGAAAGCACCAACCCAATATCTTATACCAGAGAAACAGATACATGAATCGAGCATAGGAATAGAAAATAAACCATGAAAAAACCATTTCATCCCAACAGAGCACATTAATTCAGTATTTCATGTCTTTATATGAGATTCAAATTTTTTTGAGACACCAGTAGGAAGCAGCACAAGCGGCTCCTCGTGGAAGAGGATCAGTGTTGAAATTTGAACTCATTCTTGCCATGACCAAGTCTAAAACGACAAGCTTAGATCCCCCCCCCCCCCCCCCCCCCAAAAAAACAAAAAAAAAACAAAAGATTGATTAAGTTGGCACAATCAAAACGCTTAAGTTCAATGAACATTATCATCTAGCTAGAAATATACAAGCACGCTCCAATCTGTGGTTGCAAGGCAATAGTGCCTGAAAGCATAGTTGTGCAACCATTATAGTTGGAATGACAATTGTTGAGTACTCCAAATTTTGACGTCGACAAAAATTTGTAAGTCAAATAACCATCCTTAGTAACTAACAAGGTTGCACAAGATTCTTCCCACAAAGAAATATGCATCAAAAAAGACTTGGATGCCATCTAATCGAAACACTGCACTTTACCAGTAAATACAACAACTTTTCAGGAAAAAATCAGAAAAAAAAACGAAAATAAATAAATAAATAAAAGCAAATGCAATTAATAGACTAACAGAACATACCAATTCCTCGGCTAGCTCCAGTAATCCAAATGACCTATTTATGCCAATGAATTAACAACTAACACAAGTAAACAAAATATCAAAATTTCTTTTATGAAAACACAAATTCAATTTTTATAAGCAAACTCAAAAATAAATCACACACCTTGTCTTCAATTTCGTCCCGCTTCACGCCTCCTTTAGACAATAACGTAAAATCCCCTGATTAAAACAACAATAATAACAATAACACCCACAAAAAAAAAGTCAATAATTCTTCAGGAAATAACAGAACTGTAGACAAATTCTTTGAAGAATTAGCGGGGTTGGGATTTGTGAGAGTGAGTGAGTACCATCGGCGGTTAAGAATTTGTAAAATACTCCGACGAATGCGACAACGAGCAACAAGGTTGAGGTAACAATTAGCATTTTCTATAGTTTCTGTGTTTCTTTCAACTCACTATCAAATTTCAATTGTTGTCGGAAGAAATTTGGAGAATTGAGAAGCAGAGGCTCCTTTGGGCGTTAGAGCTGTATTATTTATTTGTCTCTGTTCTTTGAGACTTCCGTCAGTTCTTCGAAAGCTTCACTACTTGCTTTTTACCATTCCAGTCCTCAAACTGTACAGCTAATTAACTAATTGCCTCTTCATCCGACTAGTAAGTTTTAACCGGTTTATTTAATTTTTTTAAAATCAAATTAGTTGGAATTTTGTGAAAAGTATTGAGTGATAATATTGCCAGGACAACTTATATCCCGTCAGAATAATTTTAAATAAATAAAAAAATTGTCCTTTTTAAATTAGAAAGGATTTGAACAGGCATGACTGAATGAAGAAGGAAGAGACTAGAAAGGATAGAGGCAAAAAAATTAAACATATTCAGTGATATCGTAAGAAGTAATTAATATTTATTAATTGGGAGTAATTTTGTTAGTTGGAGCAAAATGCTCTGGCAAGATATGTGTTGCTCTGGTAGTATATGTTATTTATCTTGAAAATGTAGTTTATGTCATAAAAGTTTGAAACATTTCATAGTTTTTTCATCCGTGTTTTTGCATTGGCAATTGTTGTTGATCAGGCACAGTAAATAAGATACTTTTGTAACTTTGTTTTGCATAAAATCTAATAAATATCATCATGCTAGAATTTGCATACAAATAGAAAAAGAAAATTCAAAATTTAATTGCATTTTGAATGAATTATTGATATAGAAATTAAAAGTTTGACTATGAACAAAGATTAAGTAAAAGCCATCCATCTTATAATATATTGAAAGATTGAATCAATAAAAATTATAATTTAAATTCAGCCTATATAATGTAATGCCAACCAATTTAATCAAATTCTCTTGGCCCAAATTCTATAATGTTAGCAACATTAAATAATTTTCCATGTGCAATTAACTATAAATTATGAAAAATTACAGTTTTAATCTTAGGGGCCGTTTGGTTCAAATTTCTTAATTACTATGAGTATCATTAACCCTACTATAAGCATAAGTTTTGTTGATTCCCTCAACGTGTTTGGTTTAATAAAGGAATGTGTATCATTATAAAAATAATCATTTGGCTACTAGAATGACTTTCAAGTAAATTTTAAAAATTTTTAATCTTTTATTTATGATGTACATATTTTTTAGATTTCTTGTTTTGTATCTTTTATTTATGAGTTTTATGCAAATGACAAACTTAAAAAAATTTATTTTTATTGTATTAATATATAGTACTATATATCTTTCATTTTCGGTTCAAATTTTTATAAAAAATTGAATGTAAAAAAATTTTATTAAAAAATTTGTATAAAATTTTTTATAGAATACTAATAAAAAATATTCAAAATCAAAAGACATAGCAGAGAGAGAGAGAGAGGAATATTATATTAAGGGTGAGTGGCTCAAAAGATGTGTATTTTTTGAGGGGGGTATATTTTTGCCCTTAATAATTAAGGTTCATGGGTTTGATAGAATAGTATTTGGGAGAAAATCATTAACATTCCAATTAATCACTTTTATCCCCATTGAATGATAATTGTTTTACAAATATCAACAATCAGTGTCATTATTTATTATATCTATTCTCTTTCTTGATTCTCCTAAGCCAAACACCCCTAAGTCCCTAAACTTTGTATGTAACTAATGTATGTTTTTTATGTTTACAAATCCTTAAAATTTGTATGGTTACAATTATATTTCAAAGTCAACTGTGTTACCAATTATGGATCAAATGAAAACTAAGTGCTTCTCATTTAGGGTGAAGTTAATATGAGATAGAAAATCATTTATCTCTTTGAAACATTTATCATTTCTCTCTTTGAAATTTTTGCCTTTCTGCATTTTAGTTGTTCTATAAAATTTTAACAACTAACAACCGAAAATGTTTTTTCAACTAAAAAATAGTAATTCAAATGGCAGCATTTTGAAACTTTTGAGCGAACCAAATTGGAAACATCAGGTACTAATGTGCCATACGATTAAAACTTGAGGAACCAATTTTTAAAATTTGCCTTTTCAAATTACTGACCCGAAACCCATTTTCGAAAATGAAGCCCCGATCCAACACGCGAGTACTCTACGCTGTTGAAGTTGTACTCCAATCCGCAGCTGCAAACCCAGGCCTGGCTATCGAGGGTTCAAGAAAGTTGCCCAAGTAGTCTTCTTCTTCTTCTTTATCTTCTTCGACTTGGATCAATGGCGGCGAGGAATGCACTGCTAAAGTACCTGAGGGTGAACGTTTATCCCGCACAACCACTCCTCCAAAGCCCTAGAACGCTTGTCGGTGCTTCATTTTCTCATTTCCTAAGACACCGGTGCTTCTCCGAGGAAGTTAGGGGCTCCTTCCTCGTCAAGGACGAGGTCACCGATCGTGTTATCGCCGTCGTGAAGAACTTCCAGAAAGTTGATCCTTCTAAGGTAACCTTTTTTATTCCTATCTCTCTATTATTGTTGAATAATTAATTACTCTGGAAATTAGGGTGAACATTATACTTTTCAGGAATTATTTTCCTTGCAGTTAGTTCAATCTGGAAATAATCTTATTTTGATAAATGTTGTTGTCATGTTCGATCAATCTTAAACGCGTGGGCCGTTCATTTGCTGATTTTCATTAATGTGATAATAATTGTTTTGCATTTAGAAGAATAAGTTTCGCTGAAGTTATGTGTGTTTTAACCATTTTTTGTAGAATGGTAGCCAGTTGGAGTCAGGTTATTGGTACTTTCAGCTTCTTTGGATGGTATGAAGTTGTTTTTGCACCTTGGGGTTAAGAGGGGTTTATGAGAGGTGAAAGCAATTAGACATTCTTGGTGACCTTAGTTAAGGAGTGATTTTTATATGTGATTTCTAGTATAAAACATGTCAGGAGCCTATGAGCTGTAAATAAAGTAGAAAAGAGAGTACTGTTAACATTTTCGTTTCATGTAATGGGTAAAAAGAAACTATTCTATAAGTTACAAAATAGAAGAAAAGAAGAGACCAAACAAGTAGGTGGATGGTTCATTTTAGTTAGAGATGACTTACGATATGCATTTTTTTAGTGTTTGTATTTCCCCTTTTCATTTCCCTACGAAAATAAGAGCACATTATAAAATCAAGTTATGATCAAAGTTTGAAGTGTTTATGCGTATGTTGGAGTGACTGTGAAGAGATATATTCATTTTGACTTTCATGTTTAATGGGTGTTGGTCCTGCTCATACCATTTGCTACCTTATTTTGTAATCGCATGGATAAACCATTTTTCTCCTGAGACCGGATGTGCATTGTATTAGTGTCTATACTACCTGTGATAATGGACTGTACACTTCCATTATGGTTGTAGGTCAATCCAACTGGGAATGACATTTGACTGGATGTGTAACCTTGTTATGTAGTTAGTCTTTTAATGAGGATATGAACCAAAACACATTTTATACAGGAAGTATTTGATCAACTTCTTGAGTTTTTTTGCCTTTGATGTCTAGAGTTTGTGCAGATGTCTGTCAGGACCTGAAGAATGTTGGCTTCCTTGTACTGATATTTTGAATTTTCTTCTGCCTATTGTTTGCTAGGCCATGCTACCTTCTTGGCCGTTTTGTCAACTACTTTGCTTGCAGTTGTTTGTTAAGATTTCTTACTGTCCAACCATACATGTGGCTGAAGGAATGTATATTAATTTTAATTATTCTTTGCCTAAATGTTCGAGAAAAATTATATACATAGCGTATATATGGGCTTGGCTTCTTTAATCCAAAAATAGATTATTTGGTAATGCAATGGCCTAGTTGTGGACTCTTCTACTCCATCCCCCTTTGCTTCTGTGCATTTCGCTGGTACAACAGGATAGATGCGTGTTCGTGTTTGTGTGTTCTTTTTTTTGTGGGTAAAGTCATGCATTTTCCCACCTTTTCCTCTTATGTGTCTTAGCATATATGCTCTAATACCAAACTAATAAAATGGTTTATCCATCAATAGCAGATTCTTGCATTTTTTTAAACTGTATTTGGATCTGTTTCAGGTTACCCCGAATGCTCATTTCCAGAATGATCTTGGTTTAGATAGTCTTGATACTGTGGAGATTGTCATGGCTTTTGAAGAAGAGTTTGGATTTGAGATTCCAGACAATGAAGCTGACAAGATCAATTCCATCAATCTTGCCGTGGACTTCATTGCGTCTCATCCTCAGGCAAAATAGAGGAACATCAATCAACTTCCATTATGTCAGCACCAAGGGCTAGTTTCCCGTCCATTTTGTTGACTCTTTATTCTTGCCATCAGCTGGATTCTGGTTGAGAATTGTGTTTTGCTGAGATATTGCTGGTTTTTTTGGCTCAAATCTTGGTTATGGAAGCTAGCAATACATTGAATAATTTGCATTCCTAGTAAAACATGTCATCTTAGTAATTTAATTGTTCATGTTAAACCAAATTAATGATCGAAAATTTTCTGTTCAGGTAATGTTTGAGAATTTATTTATACGATGTGACAACCAGTCTTTTTGTCACTGTGTCCGGATAAAAGTTTAAGGCTCGTACTGCAGCAGAAGTAAAGGGAAAAGTATACAATACACCACGTGTATTGTCACGTGGTGTACTAGAATCAATAATTTATCGCCATGTGGCAATGGTGGATCATACTTTGTATTATTTGGCGATGTGTGATTGATTCTAGTGCACTACGTGGCGTGATTCTAGTGCACTACGTGGCACGCCACGTGGCGCGCGTGGTGTACGCAATACTCACTCGAAGTAAAGACAGAAGTAAAGACAGCAGAAGTACTGTCTAGGCTTTGTTGGGAATTCGAGAAATTGGTCCAGTTACATTCTGAACCAAGATCGACAAGGCCGTATTTGACTTGTTGTTTGTCCTAATCTGTCTGGAATTGGATTGTTCATCTGAAAGAAAAAGAATTGCATTAAGGAAAAAAAAAAAAGAAATTTTAGATTTTCATATGATCATTACATAAGATAATATAGCTCCATTACACATTGATAAAAAAATGTAATCAGCAAGCATAAAAGTCAAGGAACAAAAAGTTAAAGAAAAATCGAATTCTAATTTGGATTTTAAATTGGAAACAGTTTTAGCTTCAAGTTAACCTAATATGCGTAAGCTTGATTACAGGTATGTTGCGTGATCATTCCCGGCCGAAAAAAGAGTACTTTTGAGTAAAAGCTCAAAGAAAAATTGTTGGAAGAAATGAAGTCTAATGGTCTTTCTATCTACCAATTATTCGTGTTTCCAGGGCCGAAGACTTTGAATTAGAGACTTGAAACGGTCGTCGGTGGGAACCTATAAACCCTGAAGCTGGACTTCTGTATGTCTGTCCTTCTTCGAGAAAAACCTCAATATTGATCCGTATTACAAGAATACTCTCTGGTGCCAACTTGTAGGGCAATCAAATGGGGTCTACTCATCTCTAATTTTTTTCTTTTTTGCACTGTCCACTGAGAATAATCAATTTTTTTGACTTTCCTTACAAAAAAAAAAAAAAAGATTTTCGTTACTTTGATCGTAAATACCATTTCAAAACAATTTTAATTACTAAGAAACTCCACGAAGTTTTTTTTTTTTTTGATAATCTTATACTATTACACTGAGAAGAAGAATTTGGGATGGTGGGATTCGAACCCGTAATCTCTAGGGTAGAGTGATAAAACTCTAACCGCTCGACCCTCTATTCGTTCTCAAAATTCCACGAGGTGAAAGCTTTAAACATCTACATTGGAGCATATTCAAATATATTTATGGATCTATATAGTATCCGCGTGAATCAAATTTCTTTTACAAGATTTTACTTATATGTATTCGTAGTAATCATTTTCAACTCATCAATTCATATACGTTCATGCTTTATTTGAATATTTTAATTTTAAAATATTTTGTATACACAATTTTTGATCATCTTTTTATGTCACTATAGAAAAATGTCACGGTATTATATTTTTACATCGAAGACAATTTAGACAAAGTCTAACTTTTACAAAATATGGCACAAATTTAAATTACTATTCAAAAGACGTGGTCTTTTTTTTTTTTTTTTCTTTTGTTTGGATGAGGATCTCTATAATTCAAATGATCACAAAGCAGAATATATTTTCCAATTAGCAAACATTTTTAGAGCAAAGTGGTCAAGCCCCACATGCCTAAGTGGACGAAGAAAGACCAAAAAGAAAGTGTCAAAAAAAAAAAAAAAAAAGACCAAAAAGAATGTACTAGAAGCACTTCGATTGGATGGAGCAACGTATCAGTGAATTCCCATTGGAGGACAAGTCAGTTCATCGAAAAGTCAAGAAAAGCAGACAGCTTCTGAAGGCTACAATTGCAATTAACTCAAAAAACAGGGGCAAATATACAATTATAATTCTATAATTATGCCCAAAACTCTACTCTCAATCTCAAC
Organism: Mitragyna speciosa; assembly: GCA_024721245.1. Classification (NCBI taxonomy): domain Eukaryota; kingdom Viridiplantae; phylum Streptophyta; class Magnoliopsida; order Gentianales; family Rubiaceae; genus Mitragyna; species Mitragyna speciosa. The sequence goes on along the minus strand of CM045554.1, from coordinate 9,237,144 downwards.
GATCCAAACTCATGGCTGGATCGAAGCACAAGAATAATGTACTGCTGATATTACCATTTCTGCTGCTTCTATTTGGCTCACTACTCAGCTCCACTTCATTTGCTGAAATCATTTTTGAGGAGAGATTTGAGGGTAAGATTCTTGAATCTTTTCCTTCCATTTTCTTGTACCCTTTTTCGAGTAATACTAGGAGGATGTCTGAAATATCACTTTAAAAAAAATGGTTAATTTTTGCTTAAGCTCTGTTTTGCTGGCAGCCCAATTTATTGAACTGGAAATCTGAAAAAAATAAAAAGGCTGAATTTTTTTGTTTTACAGCAGAATGGCCTAACAGGGAAGAACATGTGCTCTTTAATGCTGCTAGGAAAGATTAAGCAAACCCTTTATTCGTTTGATGTTGTAATGGCATAAAGTTTTGTTTTTTATGAAAGATATGGTTTTTTTTTTTTAATTTTTAAAGAAGTTTTTCAAGTGGGTTTTGTTTGCTGAAATTGGGAAAAGGGTTTTACTCATAAGTGTAGCTTTTAGGATTTATTAACTTAGGTGCTTTTTTTGGTTTGTGAAAGATGGGTGGCAGAGCAGGTGGGTCAAGTCTGATTGGAAAAAGAGTGAAGGGAAAGCAGGTTCTTTTAAGCACACTGCTGGAAAGTGGCCTGGTGATCCTGATGATAAAGGTTTGCCTCTTTCACTATTTGTCTTCTTCATTTAATTCCAATTCTTGGTTTATAACTATATCTGCACTCTGACAATTTAATCTTGAGTAGAAGGTTGAACTTTCTTCCTTTCGCTTGTGGTACTTTTACTTGGATTGTTGTCTCTTTGGGAAGTAATAGCAAACTTACCTGTAGTCTAGACTCTGGAGCAGGACAGAAAACAATGTTTGTGTCATCTTGCTTGTGAGTTTCTTCTATTTCACCATTTGTGATGGAAAATAGATCTTTGATTTGCAGATCTAAGTGGCAAAAATGGCATATGTATTAAGTGCACAAGCAAGTGGTATATAATGCTTATATTGATAGACAGATGCATCTATCAATAACTGTGTCACGTATCTGGCAGATTCAGGGTATAATCACAGCATAACCTGCAAGAGTTTTATTCATACAATGTGGAATAGCTGCATATCTTATCTTTTTCAATCCTAGTGAGATACATTTAAGTTAAAAAAGAGGGCCTTAGATTTTTTTTTTTTTTATTTCCTCATCCCTACCAATTTTGGTCGTCTTATATTGCTCAAGAATTTCTCCCAATAATGTTCCAATCAGTCAAAGATACAAAACTACTTGGTTTTATTGTAGAACTGGGCCTGTTGCTATCAAGGGGACTACCAAGAAATTGTGGCGAAACTTTTTTGTAGCAAGAAATAATGAGGAAAAAAAAAAGGGAAAAACTAACTGAAGGAGATTATAGTCTTATCTTATGCTTGGCTCAAAAAGAGCCTTCAAAAGTCCAACAAATTGCTGTTGGGAGCTGTGACCTTTGAATGTTCACTTTGTACTTTATTCATACACCGCCATTGAAATTTTATTTATAACTTTTTTATTTAATTTTGTCTTCCTTAGGTGAAGAAGAATGTATTTCCGTTTAAGGCCTTTGTTAATATTTTCTAGATGGGAGCATAGAATGTCCATTAGAAAAGGCTCAATTTCCACTAGGAAAAGTGATACGTGAAATATAAGTAGTTTAACAGGCTATAACTTTAGTGACGTCATATCTTCTGTTTAATGATGGAAAAGTTCCTCATGCGTGCATCCTCATATTGGCCATTTTTGCATGGATATTTATTTGGTTCCTTTGCTAGGTGGATGTTCCTTGTGTTATTAACATTTCAAGTGGGTTCAAATGACAGATTAAATGGACCATATCTTCTTTTGCTGGCTCCAAAAGTAAATGCTTGGACTATGAGGGGGAAAAAAATAGGCTGTTGAAGTTTTGGACAATGGTTATCCTTTCATAGATGTATATTTATCCAATTGCTTTTCACTCTGTGATTTCTCAACTGTATTGAGTTTGGCACTTGACATATGTGCCAGAATTATCCGTTGCTAAGTTTTGATGTTAGATGATAAGAATTCTGAATCTTTTCAGGTATTCAGACATCTACAGATGCTAGACATTTTGCAATATCTGCAAAGATACCAGAATTTAGCAATAAGAACAGGACACTGGTTTTACAATATTCTATAAGGTTTGAGCAGGAAATTGAATGTGGTGGAGGTTATATAAAGCTTCTTTCTGGATTTGTTAATCAGAAGAAATTTGGTGGTGACACTCCTTACAGGTTGGGTATCATTTTTTTACCCCATGTATTGTGCCTTCTGTATGTTTTCATCTTTTGTAAGATTTCCACTTGGATGGCATCCTGTTTTAACCTGAACCTCTTTCAATAGGAAGAATACATGAAGATTCTTGAAGTGTCATGTTGGAGCTTCAGTTTTTAAATCATATATGTGATTGTGTAGTCCTGTATTTTGGCTCATTCTAGGGACCTGTTGGGTTTGAGAGGATTTTAATTTTTAACTTACTTCCCTGTCTGTTATATGTTGCTGTGTTTCTCAGCTAGTTATACTCTTAGCCACTAATCATGGTCTTGCACTAGTAAAGACCATATACTGCAATTATCTGTGTTCTTTATTTAGTCTTTTGTCGGGACAATGTTGACCTATTCTTTCTGCAATCATTTGGCAACGTTTGTCTTGCAGTGTAATGTTTGGACCAGATCTATGTGGCACACAGACAAAGAAACTTCATGTCATATACTCCTATCAAGGACAGAATTACCCCATCAAGAAGGACTTGCAGTGTGAAACAGACAAGTTAACCCACTTCTATACATTCATTCTTAGGCCTGATGCAACGTATAGCATTCTGATTGATGGTAGAGAAAGAGATTCAGGAAGCTTGTATTCTGACTGGGATATCCTTCCTCCCCGGAAAATTAAGGCTGTGAATGCAAAAAAGGTTAATTTTAGCCTAAAAAACTATGAAATTAATTAGATCTTTGATTTCTTTATAATTTAAAGATCTGTAATTTGTCTTGTGGCAGTGCTTTAAAGTGAAGAGGGTCCAGTTGTGAACTTGTGCATCAGAACTTCTGTACTTTCCTGTGTCTAATATTCCTTTAGAAAAATTGAACATTTTAGCTTTAGATTACCAGAAAATATAGGTTCTGGTGTTTGGTACTTTCTTATGTGAGGGAAAGACAGAATATAGGTTCTGGTAGTTAGTACTCTTTCTTATGCGAGTGAGAGTTGGATTATAGTTTATGGTAGTTAGTATTCTCTCTTATATGAGTTACAGATGGAATAGAACTTCTGGTATAAGGTACTCTCACATTTGTGACAACTTGATTTTTTTACATGCAGCCTGCTGACTGGGATGATAGAGAATATATTGAGGATCCAAACGAAGTTAAACCTGAGGTATTATGTTGTCACACAAAGTTTTATTTATTCTTTTCATCTGCAATTATAGTGTGTTAAATGAATATATCTCGAATTTTCTTGGCACTGCAGGGATATGACTCAATTCCCCGAGAAATTCCTGATCCTAATGCTAAAAAGGTGATTTATGTTTTCTAGTTTTGCTTTTAAAAGAATTTCTTTGAACATGCTTTATTTCACAATAGTATCACCCACGTTGTTCTGATGTGCTTGTTTACTGTTTCTTGCTTTGGTGTCTTTTATTGATGTCATGCATCTTGATTTTTCTACACTGTTCATATTATATAATGTTAGATTTTCATCAAATAGAGAGGCAGTTTAATTTGTCTTAACCTCAATATTGATGAATAAAATTCCCCCTCCTCCCCCCCCCCCCAACCAAAAAAAAAAATGTAGAAGTAGAATTTTGAAGAGAGTTTTCTATGTTGTACCACTGTGAGGGATTGAAGGAAACTAGAAAAGAAAGAAGATGACAACAGTATTATACACACAGATTTAAGAAACCCAAAAAAATGTGTAATGTCATACATTGTCAGAGGGAGATGGAACAAGACTTAAAAAGATTTATGAGAGGGAGAGGGAGAGGGAACAAGACATAAAAGGATTTATGAGCTTCATCTTCTAAACGAGCGTTGTCTTGATCAGCCTGCTTATTGGGATGAAGAGGAGGATGGTGTATGGAAACCCCCAAAGGTACCTAATCCAGCTTACAAGGGACCATGGAAGCGTAAGGTATGACAAGAACTTTCATTTAGATGGTTGAGATTGTACCTCAATGCAATTGCTTAGCAACTTCAGCTTTTCTGTGTTACAGAAAATAAAGAACCCTAACTACAAAGGAAAGTGGAAGATTCCTTGGATTGATAATCCAGGTATTGTATGAACATACTGACCACATTCTTGGATGCACTTGTGATGATTCACAACAAAATACAAGATGGATTTTTATCACGTTGCTTCTGATCACATATCCCTTACCTACAGAATTTGAAGACGATCCTGACCTGTATGTGTTGAAGCCAATTAAATATGTGGGCATTGAAGTCTGGCAGGTAAAATTGTTAGTTCTGTTCCTTTAGCGTCATATTGTGGTCATCTTCCTTATCATATCCTGTTTGTTGTTAAATATTTTAACCTTGGACAATAGAATTGTTTTATTTAACAACTGTAACATAATGCTACTAGAAGCTGACTGTGATTTGTCATCAATCTTAGGTAAAAGCTGGCTCTGTTTATGACAATATTTTGATGTGCGATGACCCAGAATATGCAAAACAAGTTGTGCAGGAAGTTTTGGCCAATAGGGAGGTGAGATTATGTTCCTGTACTTGTCGGCCAATGACTGGCAACTGTCTTAAGTACGAAAGTTTCACTTTCTTGTTTTCTTGAAATTTCAGGCTGAGAAAGAAGCATTCGAGGAAGCAGAAAAAATTAGAAAAGCGAAAGAGGAAGAGGTTGTAGGCTTGACTCCTGATAGTCTTCATTCCCCTGTTAAAAAATGAAAAAAAGATGTCTAAATTGTATATGATTTTTTTCATGCAGGAAGCTCAAAGAGCAAGAGAGGAAGGTGAAAGAAGGAGAAGAGAAAGGGATCATGATCGACGGAGGGATCGCTACAAAGACAGATATAGAAGGGTTAGTATATGTCTTCCAAGTATAGGAACTACTCACCAATTTCTAGCATATCTTATTTGATTCCATCTTATTATCTTCCTATTTCTCTATATTCTTATCGTCTGCTTGACTGTGACTACCAAAAATGCTACTTTTGTGGATTTGCATAGCAGTTGAAATGTATAACTGTATCAAGGTACACACGGATGCCTATTTGCATACATGTATAGGACTTAGATAGACATTGAAATATGTTACATTTATATCTATCTATTTAAGAATGTATTACATGGGTTAGTCCTGGCAATCTGTTTAATCAGGCAGTTATTGCATACTGGTAAAATGAGTTTCTTCCAGAAGTTTTTCTTTGTGTTTGTTCATCAAATTTCATATGTATAACTCCAGTATGTCTGTTTTGCAGCATGATCGCCATGATTACATGGATGATTATCATGTAAGTTTGCATACTTATCTCTTATAGTGGTGAAATGTGCAAATTTGTTGACAGAACTTGTAAGCCAAATAAGAAAACTGGACTTCAGTGTGTTAAATTTGTTTCTGATTGGTCTTTGTTACTCTTTTTCAGTTTGAAGAGTGCAGAAAATATTTTAAGGACTTAAATTTGAGTCTCACCTAATTCATCAGCAGGCTTTATACTTTACTAGTAAAAGAAATACTACAAAGAACAATGAGTTGTAGAGCGTGTTAAAAAGAATACGTTAGCAGTTGGCTGAGATAAATCATGAAATACCATGGCCTTCAAATTTAGATTATAAACATACCAGTTTCATCTTGATTGTTTTATTTATTAAGGTCTGGATTACATCATTTACAGAGCAAACCTTCATTTTGTTATGCAGGACGAACTGTGAGAAAGTTGCAATTTGCTTTTCTTCTCAAGTGGGCGACCGATTGTCACATCTTGCTTTGAATTTTATTTTTGGAACTGCACATGTCCTGTTGTAACTTTAGTGTAGATGGTTTTGAAGAAGTGTTAGGCATTTTCCGGGTGCAGATTTAATATGAAGCTCAAGGCATTTTAGAGAAACTGGTGAGCTTGAGCAAATTTGTGTACTTTTAAAGAACTCCCTAGCAATTGGTAACTTGAAAACTAGCTATCCTCTGGACTCGTATTCAATGAAATAAATATGATTTTCGTTTATGAATTGATTGTTGTTACGCTGCCTTCTCATTTCAGTTAAAAAGAGTTTCTCTTCTTTTGATGCCTATTGTTGGAAATGTATTTGGGGGGCTTAAACTTCGAATCTTAGGATATTTGTCCTGTTAGGTGCACATTACAAGTGGCATTACAAAAACTTTTGCAGATTGGGGAATATGACGTTCTGAACGGGAACCATGCACTGAAGCAAGGAGAGTAGGCAATATTTACCGTAAAAATGAGTGAACTATAACCTTTCATGGAGAGAGGGGTCAACCACAGATTATCCCCCTCCTAGTTATAATTTCATACATCGATTTTCTTGACCTGTTATTACCATCAAATGTATTTGCAAGTTTCAATTGTCGATAATTGGTTCTTGTGCAGTTACTAATTGAGAAGTACAGAAAATAAGAGATGGAAGGTTTCCAAGGCCCCCCCCGCCCCCCAAGCTCCCATGAACATCTACATCGAAACTTACGTACATGTACACGTACATTTTTAACAGTCGAATTTTTTTACTTTCAGGAGTCAAAAGATTTTCCTATTTTTTGTTGGTCACCATGTATTTTCATTTGTACAATCTTATAGAACAATAAAAGTAGATTTGTTCACTTAATGGTAAATATATCTAAGATGCATTTACATCATTAATGCATCAAATCACAGAAATTCAATACTGATCAAATGGTCCTCTCCGATGGAAGGTTTAGCAGGTCAATTAAAGTGCAAAGCATGCATTTTCAATTTTTGAATCCATAAAGGATTTGATTACCATAATAAAGAAGATTAGCTCTTGTCAATTCTTCCAACGAAATTTGAAACCTTAATAACTAAATTTATTGACACATGGAGGCGTCAATACAAACAGATACATACATGTAATGACACAAATAAGATGGTTTCAAAAAAAAAAAAAACACAAATAAGATGGATACCACAAAAAGGTGCAAAACGTGGCATAGAATAAACGTGCGTGACCAAAAATTCAATTCCAATCAAATTTTCCTGCATGTAACAATACCCAAACAGATGAATGCACCCTCGTTAGACCTTGATGTTTGTGGTACTCACCAGGGATTTCTATCATATGGGCACTTACTTACTCAAGATCAAGCACTTACTTCCTCAAGATCAAACCGAACAAGCCACGAACACGAGGACAACCAGAAGAGTGATCCATTGAAATGGACAGAATATCTCATTAACATGTCGTCAGTCACATAAGAACGGAGTTTTACCAAGTGCCTAGCTTCGCGTATCTAAGTATGTAAGTCCAGCCAGACATTTTCTGTCTGATAATGTTCAAAGAGGTTAACTTTATAATTGACAGACTCGAGGGATCAAAGGCAAGAGCTGCATACCAACAGGACTCCGGGTTTTTGCGGGAAGGGGCTGTCTGGTAACAAAAAACAGCAAGCCATTGTAGCAGTCAAGGAAATGATAAGGTTTTGGTGTAAATCCCCCCACTCAACAAGCCTGCCTCCACCATTATTATTCTGACAATCCTTTTGTTCTTGTCCCAAACAAGTAGTGTAAAATCCAGACACAAGATCTTGAGAGTAGTCGTGAGGCAACTCATCATCGTTATAGTGGCAGAAGAAGCTGTGGTGATTACTCCTAATAACACACACTCTCATTTGATGCTGAGAATTATAACAACAAAAATAAAGGTAAAGAACGAGCTGCCAACTGCGTTAATTAGATTGCACCCAGATTTTGACACACACACACACACCTAAACAACGACTCTACAGGCAGTTTAGGTAGTATTTCTACCAACAAATCATTGCAGAAAATAGACAGATTCCCTTCACTGGTGTCCATACACCTGTTAGCATTGCTACAACGCCGGATTGCAGGCATTACTGAATTATCTTTTCTACCACAAAGATCACAATTTTATTAAAAAAAAAATTGCAGAAAACTTTATACAGAAAATCTTAGTAAGATGGAAAATTAGTAACACAAACATACATAGCATGGCAATCTCAATGTTATTACTAAACATTGGGAAAAAAAAAATTGTTAGCAAATCGCAAATAAGGGGAAATAACTTCCAGTTATACTTTTGCTCCAGTAGAAGTGTTAGGAGCTACCAATTGCCTTCATAAGAATAGCCCCGAAGGAGACAGTGAAGCACCCCTTATTTTTTAAGTTTGGATGTAGAAAACTGAACACTTCATGTGGATGATTATTTTTTAAAGTGTTTTCCTTATGATTATTTTTTGAAGTGTTCTTTTAAAAAGCATTACTGTAATAACTTTAGATATTTTTAAAAACATTACTGTAATAGCTTTAAACATTATAGAGATTCCTTTGTTATAAATATGCATGTAATTCTTTTGTTGTAAATATGCATGTGAGATAAAAAATTCGGTTTGAGAAGTTTTAACAAAAACATGGTCTTCATAGTTTTAACAAAAACACGGTCCTTCATACCATAACTAAACAAGCAGAAATTTCCAAGAGCAATGTTGACTCCCATAAATTCAATGAATAGGGGAACACTAATATGATCGAGCCCTACCATCTTTTCGCCTGCCACAAGCTGAACCTAAAATTTGCCCATGTTTATCTAAAGCTACAGACGATCTAATATTAAAGTCTTTTTACTTATTTTAACGAATTTGAAATTTCTTCCCAGTTGGTTCCCATTTGGAAAGGAATACACTGACTCCCATTTGGATTGTTACTCAAAATGAACATGCAGCGGGAAATTTAGGACCCCCTTCTCTTCCACTCTAGTTATATAATTCATGCTCTTTCTTGTATCCACATTATCACACCACATGGATTTGAATAGACTGGAAGAGGAAACTAGAACACAAACCGGTATGAAAAAGGCATTTTCCTTAGTGGAATCAGCCTTATTCTCTCTCAATTTGTTACTTTACTCGGACCAACAAAAGGTTCCCTTCGGGACATCCGATACAGAGAAGATTAGCATGGCCCCTACGGGAGCAACAAGGATCACAAAGAAACGATTTTCGTATAGTTATTGGGGAAGCTTCACTGTTTTCTTGGCAAATCTTTTGGAACAAATCACCCACAATAGCATCTCCAAAATCATTTGTTGCCACGTATGCCGACATAGTGTCATTCTCATCTTGGGTATGGTCTTCTCTGAAGCTGGGGTCGAGTTGAAGCTTAAATATTTCAAGATGCAGAATCTTAAAGGCCCCCTCAGGATTATGGACCGTACTTCATCCGTTGAAGGTAGCTACCGGGGAATGTTGACAAAGTCCAACTCCTCTTTCTCCTCACATCCCTGTTGACGATCAAATCAATTAAAATTTTCATTAAATATGAGTCACCTAATGGCAAAAGGTAAACTATAAGAGTTTCTAGGTTCCAATCATTAGCACATTTCAGTCAAATCTTTTATGATTTACATTTCTCTACCATGTTTCAATTTTTACAGATTTAGTATCCGTATGTAGCCAAATTTCCCAAACAGTATGATATTGAGAAACATGGAGAATAAAATTTTGTTCAAAGTTAATATAAAATAGATTATATCGGAATGAGTTTACAAATTAAGGGATTCATCAATCAAATTGTTTAAATTAAACCACGTGGATTACAACTTGCACTAAGATTTTTATGCATGTTCTTTACCAAATCTAAATTACACATATATCAAAACCTGGCTAGTCTATTATTACAAGAAAAAGGGAGGGATACCTCAGCAACCACGTCCTCATTCCGAGTACGATCAAAACTTGGGGGGCCATCACTTTCATTGTTTTTGCTGACCACTGCAAGAAGTAAACAGCCATGGCGAATTAATTCTTCATAACACATCTTCAGGAACTTGGTAAAGTCCTGGTGCAAGTCATTCCAGATATGCTGATGCATGGTGGGAGGGCTTGGCGTTTCAATGTAAATGCTCCATTTGTACATAAGAATGCCTGATTCCATCACCAACCCATAGAAATCTCAAACATGGATATCTAATCAGGGTTTGCATGATAAACACCACTCTCATTCGCATATGAAAGATGTGAGCTGCTGAAAAATATACTCATATTCATCAGCCATAAATTCAAGTTTCAAGCATAATGAGTAGTTGAATAATTGAACCAATATCTACAATGTTTTTACGTAAGATGAGAAAGAGGATTGCATATACCTGGGATAACCAATGAAGACTCTGAGAAGAAAGTAGAAAAAGCAAGCAATTCTTTGAGAACAGCCTGCCAAAGGAAGAGCCATCCATGGCTGCAATCGGGAAGGACCCATGTTTGCATCCATTATCATTCCAAAGTTTCTCATAAAAGCTAGGCCGTTGACTTGAAAAACATATTGTAATCATTTAAAGAAAAGACAATTAGAAAAACTTGAATTCTGGGTGTTTCATAATTCATTTGATGGCAGGCTTTGTCAATGCTATCTATGATCTTCCGTACTGCTGATATTGTCTAGGATCCTGAAGTGCATCCCAAATCTGCAACTTTAGCGCATTGGGGTAAGCTGCTGTGGAGCAACTCTTCAATGCAGTTTTCTAGCATGGGCATGACCTTCACCAGAACCAGGTTCTACACCAAAGGAAGATAAAATAAAAAAAATAAAAAAAGGAGGGTGTGAGAGACCAATGACATTAGATAAAGTTATTATTTATCTTAACTAAAATCACAACAAATCTAAGCACAACAGAGTGGTTCAATAGTGGTTTGATGGGCCTTATTTCCTCGCCGTGGAAAGAGGTATGACTTTATGAAAAAGGAACACAAATAATTAATTTTTCTGACATTTTGTTCTGAAAAAGATAAAAAGAATTCAAAGAATATACCATATTATTCCCATTAGATATTTTCTTTCTATATCCCCATGGCTCTCTGCAATCTGCCGACCATGAACTTGCATGTTAAACTATTTGGCGTGAACCCCACTTTTTTCATGCTATCTTGAAATTCCATCAATTTAGCCATGTCACCTTTCTCACAGAGAATTCTAATAAGTTCATTGTAACATACTATGTCAAAAACTTGGAATTTCTCGGCAAAGAATCTCAGTAGACATTGCGCTTCAAGTAAATTCCTCTGTTGGCACAACCCATTTACCAAAGCTCTGCAAATTTCAATATCTGGCTGTACACCAGATTCAACCATTTCCCTCATCAAGTTCTCAGCCTCCTTGCATCTACTTAAGTTACACAAACAACATATAATAGCTTTATAGGTTCCTAAGCCCAGCTTCATATTCTTGGATTCCATCTCAGCTTTTAACTTTAATGCCTCCTCCACAGAGTTGCATTGGCAAAGAGAATCAATTAAGTCACACAGGATCTCTGGCTTAGGCTCATAGCTTGGACGAGCTATTCCTTCCAAAAGACTCTTGGCAGCAAAAGGTCGGTTTTCCCTACACAGAGCAATTACTAAGTAATCATATACATCTTGAGGTACAGAGAAACCAAATCTCTGAAGCTCCACAACCAAATTCAAAGCCGAAATCAAGTGATTCTGTTTGTGGTACCCCTCCACAAGCATCCTACAAGTGAAATCATCAGGCTGAATCCCACCTCCAATCATGTCATGCAACAAGGACCTTGCCTCTTGCATCATTCCCTCTTTGCAATAACCAACAAGAAGAGTATTAAAGGCCATAAGATCTGGTTTTAAACCCCTGTGAATCATTGTTGAGAAGAGCTGATGAGCATCTCTCACATTACCTCCTTTACAAAAGCCATTTATCAGCACAGTATAAGTAAGTAAATCCGGCACCACACCTCTCCTAAACATAATGTGATACAAGTAAATCGCATCTTTCAATCTCCCTTTCTTACAGTAGCTATCCATCAGCATATTATACGTGATAATATCAGGATCAAATCCTTCCTCTTCCATTTTCTCCAAGAACCCATTCACCTTATCCACATCTCCTTCCTGACGAACGACATGAATCATAATATTAAATGTACAAGAGTTTGGATGTAGCCCAATCCTTCCCATCATGCCATATATTTCCCAACATTTTTCACCATAGTTCATCTTTGAAAGCCAGTTCAAAAGGCAATTGATTGCCACAACACTCGGAACCAAACCAAGCTTAACCATCTTCCTAAAAACTCTATAACTTTCTTTGACCATACCCATTTTGAGATAGGCCTTAATTAGCATATCAAACACAACAGGGTCCCAATTACAGTCATCAGTGCACAAGAGCAAAGTCTTAAACACATCTGAACTTTTTGAAACGCCTTTGTCTAATTTTACCAATTCAGACAAAATTTTCATAGCTTGCGAAAACTTTCGAGACCATACCAATATATGGATCATAATGCAACAATTTTCAGTGTTTAACTTGAGACCCAAATCAGATTTGATCCAGCGGAAGAAAGTCAGAGCAGTGGATGGATCTGATTGGCATCTTAGTAGAACCCTCGAAATTTCTTGGGTTCCCAGGTGACTTAAATGACCTTGCTCTTGCATGGTTTTGTAAAGAAGGGACAGTGACAAATGAGCATCGTCTTTTACCTTCAAAGCAGAGTATACGAGATTGACTATATTGTTAGGGTTTTGAGTTTCAGGGAGTAGATTGTAAAATGCGTTTGAGATTGATTTGGGTTCACTGAAGTCTGGTACTCTTTGCAGAGATGATGAATAATTTTGTGACTTTGATTCAAAATATTTAAATTTTAAAATTGCTCGAGGAGATGACAATATAAACTTCCCCAGTTTTATTGTTTGACTCATTTGTGGCTAGTGGAATTCAATTTTCCCAAGCTCCAGCAAAAGAAGTTTGTCAGGAGAAGTCGCTCATTTTTGACAAAGCTCCGACTTTTTAGTGCAGCCAATGCCAATGCAATCAGAACTTCAGACTCTCAATAGGATTAAGGAAGGTAGTCCAAGAAAACGGGAAGTTAAACCTGAGAATATTTGCTCCTTCATCCCTAAAAATCATGTCCACAAAATTTCAAACAGATGGGGGACCAATGCAATCACAATAAAGATAAGAGATGATAAAAGAAATCAAGAGAACATGCAACATGGAGTCGTCAAAACCATGTGAACATCCATAAAGACCACATCTTTCGCAATTATGCATCTATAAGTCACAAAACCAAGTTCTTCAATTAACATTCACCTCCGGAAAAAAAAAAACATATCAAAACCATATAAACATCCATAAAAAGATTCCATCTTTCATAATCGTGAATGCATAACTCACAAAACCCAAGTAATCAATCAACATAAATATTCTACAAAGCAACAGGTTTTCAAAACCCGGGTGATCAGTCAACACAAACATCCTAAAAGGAACCAAGTTTTCCAGATTCAACAAAAAAGAAAAAAAAAAACTAACCAAAATACATAATACATAAATAAATAAAGTTTCTTGCTTGTCCCTTTTCCATTTCCCCTTTTTGGGACAAAAATTTCAAAATGCTCTGCAAATAGCAAGTGACAAACAACAATAAAACCGAAAATGTCCTAAAGCTCTAATGCCTACAGAATAGAAACGTTTATCCACTTCATATTAGTCTCAACTGGAGATATTCATTATTGGTATTATACAAGAAACTCCCTCCAGCCCTAGTTTTGAAAGAAAATCTAGATAATTTAACCGAAACCCAAAACAGATAAAAAAAAATAAGGGTGGAAAATATAAATTAATTTTCATAAAACCCATTCTAGTCCAACCTTTTTGCCGCCATTCTTTTCCTCCTCTTTCTCGAGTCGAGTCACTACCACCACTGTTAAAGCCCTACAAAAATATCATCTCAGCTTCTTCCTATATCTACCAATTTGTGAGTTCAGAAGAGCATGTGTGTGTGTTTACGTGTGCTGTAGTGTGTGTGAGAGAGTCCGAAAGAGCGGAATGGAGAAAGGAAGAGGGACCCCGCCCTCTGTGAGGGCGTAAAAATGGACAAAGGTTTCACGGAACAGACGAGAGAAAGGGTACGAGAGTTCGAATTGAATAGTGTTTATTTGGAATATTACTCGAGTTTAGTAATTTTGGCGCACACATCTTATTAAAAATATTTGACACATTTTGATAATAAAATTTTTGGTTTAAATTTAAGTTATAAAAATATAAAAAATATTAGCTGAATAATATTAAAGAGTTAATGAAGTAAGTTACATATCGATTATGGGCATTTTAAGGAAAAAAAAATACAAAATTGACATCACACTAAAAGAATCTTGTGCTTTGTATAGAAGTAGATTTGATAATAACACTGTAACATTTTCTTGGATGTGATATTACAAAATAAAAAGATTGTTAGAATTATAAGAAAAATGATTCAAATATGTGTTTTAATAATATTTCAAATATTATTACATATAGTCGCTTGATCAAAATGGTTCATAAAGTGATTATAATTGGAGTTTGGGACCAATTAGAGCTTTAGTTTTAGGGGGACATAAACACGGGCGAAAAAGGTAAAAACGCACGAAACATTTTATGCATTTTTCCTTAAGAATAATATTAAATTTGGCATTAAATAATGTTAACTTTAATTTTACTGAAACCAAACCAAAACTAAATAAGTCAATTTCCAATTTTCCAATCAAATATGATTGATTTTTAGTGGTCAATTTTTTACTCAATTCCGAGTTATCCATTGATTTTGATTCAGACGTTTTAAAGTGATATCACTCTCATTTGTCAATGAACTTGGACCCAATTCAATCATCTTTAGGAAAAAGTTGAATTTTTTACGAAAAATAACCGTATTCATCCATCAACTTTGACTCAATTTGAACATCCAATTTATTTCTATTGTCACTCAAGTATCAAAAGAACCAATTAGGTCATTATTTTCTTCCCGTGACCTTTTTTGGCTTTAATATATTTCCTTTTTTGAGGTCTAAAATATGAGAATTATAGCCCCTGCAATTCATTCTCTCATTCAAATAAAGTTTGACGTGTATCTTTCCTAATGATTCATCCATTTCACCTTAAGGTTGAGTTTGCTACGAAGAAAACTAATAAAGTTACTCTAGATAACCAAAGCTCCCCGTTTTTCAGTTACAAAAAATGGCCACAACCAAAAATAATCATACTAGAATACAAGTTCGTAGCTATTAATCCAGGAAATTTTCTTTGAAAGAAATGCAGATCCTATAAGAATTATGGGACATCCTCGAGCTAAAACATCACTTTAAATTTAAACTAGAGTGCTGCAAAAATAACTTCCATCCAAAAGTCCAATGTGACGGACACTGCAAGTGGATTTCCAACCAGTAAAAACAATCAGATTGCACGTAACATCTTCACGTTGTCGATGAACAAGGCAAAATTACTGTCCAGACATATCTGCATCCACCTCCACCAAAAGGAAAATTCTCAACTATAAACATGCATAAGCTGAAGGAACACCCAAACCAACATTTGTCCACAACATGAAAAGTCTCCATTGGGTATAAAGTTTCCTATAGTTTCTTTCAAGATGTTATGTGCATTGCATCAAATACATAATTCTAAGAGGTTTTGTTATTTGCTTCCGAATGTGTAATTTTAATGACACAAGTTTTTCAAACTGTAAACAGGCATATAAAAAGCAAAATCATTTGCATAAACTAGGCAGAAGTTAAACTCACTTCCAAGAAAAAGCATAATAAATGAAGATAAGTATCTATTACTACAACTTAACAGAATTTAGACCATTCCATGCCAGTAGAAGCAGGTAAAAAGAAAATACTATTATCACATGTGACAATAAAAGAGATAATGTAAGTGTTCCTGTAACAAATTTCTTGTAGTCCATGCAACAAACTGTAGTCTATCTCAAGCTCTTCTATATTACAGCTAAGCTTACCTCGCCCTTACAATGTTTTATAACTAGAAATATGGTGACATAGGCTTTTCAGCGGCAAGGACAGAGTTCGACAAGAGCTCTTGTCAAGTAAACCGAGGCCAGTTGCTCCAGTGGCAAGGAACGGTTGGTCTCAACAATTTTGGAACTCCAGGTTTAAATATAGTACAACAAAAGAAGAATAGCTTTTTCAAATACAAAATTTCAGAATCTCATCAGATGTATTATATTAGCACCGTTGTCAATTTTACAAATCCGGAATTGATGGCACGTTAACCTGATGACATCTAAAACCAGTACAGACATTGAAAATACTTAAATATTTAAATTTGAAACAGTCTCTCCTAACCTTCAGACAATAAATGTTAAAATCACAGTGTACCAATTGCACTAGTCAAAAATCAGTAAATGCCTTATACACTACGTGTCATACAGCTTTCCCTTGTCACGACTTTTCATTCATCATCTTTCCAAGATTAAAGCACATGCACCTTATTTGCAAAATAAGAAAACACAGAATCATCACTAGTATAAAATATTGAAAAAAGTCTAAACCACCTTACAAGTGTGAATATAATTTTGTGACCAGATAGATAAAACATGTAAATGATAATGGACCTACATTTCAACACAACGTCACAAAATAAAACTAAGACAGGGAAAATCCATTACAGGGCTGACCAAAAATCTGTAGAAACTAATCAATTAAGCATAAACTAACCGCTCATCTTCTTCGTACTGCAGCAGTTTGTTGAGAACCAGCTTGTCCACCACCTTGCTGTTCCTCAGGCATGTTCATTGCTTGGGTAATAGCATTCATGACGATAAGTCCAAGAGGGAGTAAGTACATCCACTGAAATAGAGATGGAATAACAATGAACACCAAAAATCTGGCACCACTTTATCTCAATATCAAATTGAAAACAAGCAAAGGTATATAGTTATAGCAATACTCACATATTTGGCCCAAAAAGACCTCTCTGGCAGTAGTGCTCCTTCACCTTCTCCATTCTCATCAACACCAATATCTTCTGAAAATGCTGTAGTTCTGTGTCAAATATTTTGCTCAAATTATATACTGATCCCAATTCTAATAAACAAAATAATGAATATTAAAAGAAATGAATTGCCCACGAATTGCTCAGTAATTTTGTGAAGCATTAATATGAAATATGTGCAATACATATATTTGTATGCTCATCAACTTTAATAAAGTTTTAGTTCTCAACAATAAATTATATTGATTGCACCACAGTGAACGCTTATGTAGAGTGATATTCATGATATGGTAAAAAGAGACAACCTACAAAATAGGAGGGAACAAAATCCTTGTAGACATAAAGTTTACCTTGGTGCCTGCTCGCCACTCTTTAAGACAGTGTGCGAGTTAAACAACCATCTTTTGGGCTGCAAAAGAGACAATAAAATCATATTACTGAGAAAAATAACAAAATATGCTATCATTACATTTTTTACTCAACATTCCTGGACTAATTCTGCACATATAACCAAAAAGGCATGGTATGATTATAGAACTTCCACAGGAAAGGGAAGCACTCCTCAAAAATCTTCACATTAGCTCAGTCAGTCAGTATTCCAAGTTCGCTTTTGCTCATCAAAACGAATGATGTATTTCAATTAAACACGGGAAGCTTTCAATGATTATTTTTGCCTCTGACAAATATCAAAACAAGATCAGGGACAGAAGGAAAATGAATTGCCATGTAATGCACTTACAAATTTCAAGTGCCGAGGATATTGGCATGCTCCTTGAGAACCGTAGTTAACAGCCAAGACATTGACACCATCCTGGAATTATACACAAGCAAAGGATACAGCATATACAGAAAACAAAGTCAAATCAGAAAACATCCAGATATAAGCAACAGGATACTACAATCCAGAACATAAACATAAAACGGGATATATCATTACTTAAAAGGTGAACCTCTGCAAGACAGCAATGTTGCTTCTTTGTTTACAGGTTTAATCTCCAGGAAAAGGCTTTTTTTATTTTTTTTATTCATGTATCACACTTCTAAAATGTAATACGCGTTCCAAACCTCTCTTTTGATTATCCACAGGAGGCACAACATGGCAACATTATGTATCTAATATTCTTACAAGTTAGCTGAGCATCAAGACTGGTAGCTCGTGTTATTCTACCAACCATATGTACATAACCACAATGTCAAATGCCAAATAGGTTGCACTTGAGTTTCAGTAATAAGATTGTTAATGATGCTTTTGATTTCATATTATCTACCAAAGTTCTGGATCAAGTATTTAATTCTTGCCTGTCTCATATTTAAGTTAATCATTAAATTTCCTTCCTTTAATCATTATTTTATCTTGCCAACTGGCAGTTAACATACATGCTTTCCAGTGGGTACCTAAGATAAGAGATACCAGTGTATGCATGGATGTGCTAAAATGATACTGCGCCACATATATACAACTGAAGTTAAATAGAGTATTCTTTCAAATAACTTAACACAAAATGCAGTAGTGGGGATATTATTAAGTAAAAAACAAGCAGTGTACTTAAGGTATTAGCCCGTGCAATTGAACTTGGTAGAAAAACTTCTGGAACTGAATATTACCATGCAAATGACAATGTGCTCATCCAAACCCAGGCGTGGAAGACATCTCTGGAAGCCATTAAAAGCATCAGCTACCATGTCAAAGATTTTTAATGTTATAGCTTTGGAGAGAGGACAAAAAAAAAAAGGAAAAGAAAAGGAACACCTTTACTCATGCCATTGCATCACAACATCAATGAACAGTAAGCAAAACTCCAATAACAATTTCAATAGCACATATAAACAAGCAGTTAACGGCAAGTCCAGGAATAATTCAAAGTGAAAAAGGCATTGAGTTCAAATCATGTAAAAGGTTTTAGGTTGCATGCAACTATGTTGAGGCGTTGTCCAAATTTGAATGAAACTTATTCGTGCTGTATTGTGCACTCAATTTTGTAAAGCTACAAGTGAATGAAATGGCCATTTCTCACATTTTTATCATATCTCAAGTCTACATACAAAACACCTATGCATTAACATCAGAACAAGACATAGAACCTTCAGCCTATGATAATGTAGATTCTGATTCCATCCATCTGATTGACTTATTAACCACAGAAAAATAGCATAAAGGGATGCATTAGAAGTTAGAACTCATCAACTGAAAATGATGATAAAAAAATAAATTCGTTGTAAAGTAAGAAAAATTACTATAGTGGAATTTAAAAATTATCAAGTGAAATGTCTTGGAGCCATTGATTTGGTGCAGTACAACTCATAAAACTTCCGGGGGAGAACAAGATTCATGTTATATGGCACACACCATGAGATGCATGCACTATGTGAAAAAAAAAAAAGATTCATGCTTCATGGCACACATCACAACATGCACGCATTCAGTGACGTACTTATCCTTGCATCAAAGAAGGGTCCGTACACATCAAATATCTCTTTCGTACATATGCATGTAGATAACAGCATATCTTCAAACTTACAGCTTTCACGGATGAAAAAACATAATCTCTGCCAAGAGGAGTTAATAGATTAGAGGGTATTCTAATCCTGTAGAAGTCATCAGCTTCCAGAAGTTTCTGCAAACATTATTCATCATAATTTCAAAACATTCAGTTTCAACATCACTTCAAAATTCGATATTGAGCGGAAAAATAAGTAAAATAAACAGTTACTTTGAAGTTCTCCTTATCTGCATCAGTAAAATCAGTCCTTGAGAATCGAAGCTTTGTCAGTGTCTGTCCCATCACACATTAAAAACACAATCAGAAAAAAGAACAGAAATATCCATGATCATTGCTTTAAGACTATGTTTTATATATGAATATCTCTGCATTAATCCAAAAATCCCAGTAAAACAATAGCATTTAACTAATCAAATGCAACAAATTGGCTCAATTAAGATCCTAAGCGAAGTACAAGTCCAATGCATCACGTACAACACTTCACTGCACTAGTCAGTCAACATTGAAGCTTGTTCCTACAACCAGCTACAAAATCATAACGATTCAAAAAGCAAAAAGTACAACTGTCCAAGCATTAAGTACACCTTTGCTGCTAAATACACAGGAATGTATATATATTGAAAAAATGTGTAAAATTTTAACGGGTCGGGTGCGAACCTGACCACTATGGGGTGAATTCTTTAGTCGAGCAGTGAAGGTACCAGCAGGGGAGAAATCGGAGTCGCCGAAGGCGTGTTCGAGGGAGAACTGCACCTTGGAGTCTGGGTCGGATCCGGAACTAAAATCCGGGGACTTCTTCGGGGCCGGCTGAGATGGTCGGGTTGGAATTGTGGAGCCCACATAGGCGGTGGATCGCCGGGCCCCTTCAAGGCCGAATTCTTCGTCGTCCCCGAGGAGCTCGTCGGATTGGAAAGCGAACGACGACGTAACAAGGAAAGAGAGAGTTAGCAGGAGAAGAATTGAGCTGGAGTAATTGGGAGAATTGATGATGCTCTTCATTTTCTTTTTCTATAATTATGGGTAAATAATGATCTGTGAGCGGAGAACTCAGACAGTAGAATTTGTGTAATTAGAGATCCAAACACAAACAACAATTCTCTTTTAATTCTCAAAAAAAAAAAAAAAAAAAAAAAAGAGACAGTGGGGAAGAACCAAAAAAAAAAAAAAAAAGGACAAGTTTAGAAAAAAGAAAAGCACTCTATCAGTGCAATTTGCTATTTGCTCCTTTCTAATCTCTCTCTCTCTCTCTCTCTCTCTCAAACTAGGTCTTAGGCGTTATTTGTGAGTTTAGGAGAGAGAAAAAGAAGTAGAAAGAAATTAAATTATGATTCTTTTTGTTTAATTCGGTTTTTTTAAAATGTAATTTTCATAAATATCATACACGTTTTTTAATTAATCTTCAAAAATATATTTATCAATTTTTTTTAAAATTATTACAGTAATATTTAAAAAAAAAAAATTCCACTAGACAAGTTTTATTAAGAGTTTGAATAACAAATGCAATTATTTTCTCTTATTTGTCATTCTAGTTTTTTAGTTCAAGTTTTGAATGGTAAACTAGGCAGTATAAGAATTTTTTTCAAGGGTTTTGTATGGGTGTTTATTCAAAAACTTGTTTTAAATGATTTCAGATATATTTTTCTTTTTTAAAAATTTCAAATACATATTCCAAAAACTTGCTTTTAAAAGATTTCAAATATATTATTCTTTTTTTAAAATTTCAAATATATATTTTCAACCAATTTTTAATTTCGCATATTTTAGAAAAGAAATACTTAAAATTACATACGGGGCGCCCAGCAACTAAAAATACTACTAATCAGGCCTAAATCCAATAGAAAACCAATCTACACAGTCCATCGACCCAAAAATACTCGATAGGCTCCGACTCCGATCCAACGAAAACCCCTAATTCCATAAATAAAAGAAAGCCCTACCTTTCAGCTAGAGAGAGAGAGAGAGAGAGAGAGAGAGAGTTCCGGAACTCTGGTTCGACAATGGACGCGATAAGGAAGCAACTCGACGTCTTAATGGGAGCGAACCGGAACGGCGACGTAAGGGAGGTGGATCGCAAGTACTACGACCGTGACGTCTGCCGTCTTTTCCTGTCTGGCCTTTGCCCTCACGAGCTCTTCCAACTCACCGTTCGTACTTCTTTTACTACTATTTTACTCGTTTTGCCTGTATGTGGAAAAATTCCTTTTTCTAATTGCTGGGACTTTTGGTTGAATGGAGGAATTTGCTGGAATTTTGGATTGGAAGTTTTTAAATTTAGTTGTTTTTTTGTCCTAGCAGAAATGTTAATTGAGATTGATGCAAAAGGGGGTTTATTAAGGGGGAAAAGTCATTTTCCATGGGTAATACCTATTGAATTTGCAGATTAAAGAAATAATTAAGAATTTTCGAATTTGGGAGTAATTATTATTTCTTTGTTTTGATGCATGAGGTATTCTGAACTGTGTTTTTGGGTCTGAGTTCTTCCTGTTGTTGGTAGTAATTCTTTTTGGCTGTATGTGTTGCAGAAAATGGATATGGGACCGTGCCCAAAGGTGCACTCTTTGCAGCTTAGGAAAGAGTATCCTTTTTCCCAATTTCGTATATGGTTTTGGTGGTTTTCTGTTTCCCCTACTCTATTCGACACTCTTAGAGTAAATTGAATATTTTAAAATTTTTGTCAACAACTTATATGATGTATGAAAATATAATTAAAAGTTGTTGCACTGGGAAACGTTCAGTCAGCTCTTATCCCATGCCTATAATTTGCTTATCTGGTTTACCTCATTGTTTAACAGAGGGTAGGTATATAGTTGTTTAAACTTTATTGCTTGAAGGAACAATTTATGCCTTTTGTTCTCGGCTTCTCATGAATGCCTGACACATATATATGATGAAAATTGAACCATGAAGTTATACATCTCTTCTCGTGTTTCTTTAACTTTATTCAGATATGAGGAGTCAAAGGCAAAAGGTACTGACAACTATGATAGGGACTTGGAAGATGTCATTGATAGACTTATTGTTGAGTGTGACAGGAAAATTGCTAGAGCTCTTAAAAGACTTGATGAAGAAGACGCTAAGGCTGCTATTGCCATCTCAGTATCAGAAGTTACACTGGTAAATCAGTGGAAATAATTGCTTATTTTCCAGTAGGCTTTCTCCTTTTGTACTGACTCATCTGATAATTTGACGTGCAGACGCCAGAGATTGTAGAATTGTCGAAACAAATCAAGGAGAAGCTGAAAGAAGCTGATCAATATGGTAAAGCCCTGATACATTCACAAATTTTCTATTGTGTTGTTGTTCACTACCTGCTATGACCTATGGAGGATCTTTCTCTGAGCAGTATCAACTTTAATTTGGTTAGCCAAGTAAAAGATCAATTTAATTGAATGAAAGCGTTTCTAAGCATATTGGAATTTGATTTTGTGTAATAGGATCAATTGTATATGATGTTTCTTTTGAAGGGTGATTGCTACAGTCTTATGCAACAAGAAAGTAATGTTAAAACTCTTATCTGAATTAGGGCAGAGGATCTCGGATTTTCTTCTTCCTGGTTCTGTTTTGCCCATTTGTTGCAATAATATAGTGGGGAAATTGAACAAATATAGCACAAAGTAGGTAAAAAGTTCAGGAGAAAAATCACAAGCAGTCTGGTAGGACAATTTCTTCTACGGTTCAGGTAGGCCCAATATAGTTGGTGAATCAGTAATTAATAGTTAGAGAACTACACAAATGGTCCCCCTCACAAGTTTGCATTATCCTTTTCAAGTCTCTCGTGTCTAAAATGACGAATTTTGGTCTTTAACTGATTCAAAATGTAATAGTCTTGTTCCTTTCCCACACCATATCCCCTAAAGAGGTCTTGGTAGAACTTGAGGGGGGCTTCTGTTCAAAACTTTATTTGCTTCTTGGTTATACTTCATTCGATATGGAAATCTTCACATGATGTGTCTAGATTGTATCGATTGGCTTGAATTGTTTATGCATCATGCAATTCTCTTTAGCATTTACCATGGTGGCATGGCACAAGTCTATTAGATATGTTTGCTACAGATGAAGGTAAGCAAGAGAGGTATCTCCTTTTTACTGGATTGTGGGAAGTCCGTCTTAATCATGAGTATGCTTTCTTTGGATTCAGCACATATTTCGTGTCTAGTGTGTCATCTCTGTCATGGATGAATTATATGAAGTCATTTCATTCATTATTCTGACTTTCTATGATGAATATGATTGCCTGTGGTAGTTCGTTTGTGTTAGTGATGTTCTTGAATGCTTCAACAATCATACAGATCTTGAAGGAAAGACAGATATGAAGATTAGAGCTCTTGAAGTGGTGGAAGAGCTCAGAACTAAAAGAGCAGACAAGCAGGTAACTCTACTTTTTCAGCTCTTCTGGATACTGATAGCTTCAGAATTATTACATTGAGCTAAACTGACTTTTGGAATCATGTAAACACGTTTTCTTAAATGGCAGTCTATGTTACTCTTGGATGCATTCAACAAGGATCGA
Source organism: Mitragyna speciosa (assembly GCA_024721245.1). Classification (NCBI taxonomy): domain Eukaryota; kingdom Viridiplantae; phylum Streptophyta; class Magnoliopsida; order Gentianales; family Rubiaceae; genus Mitragyna; species Mitragyna speciosa. Next base: position 9,213,153 of record CM045554.1, on the reverse strand, counting down.
GCTTCTCTACCTCAGCCTCTTACAAACCCTCCCCAGTTGGCACCCTTGCCTCCTTCGACTCCTGATCCTCGTGTACAGGAAATGATAAATGAGAAGCTGAAAAAAGCTGAGGATCTTGGTATGTTGAACTAAAGTCTCTTCAGACAGATGTCTATCTTGCTTCAACAATTGCGATTTACTTGGTACATATGTACACAAAACATTGTTATTCATTCGCTACACTTTTTCTACTAGTCATAACATAGAAACTTAAGGAATGAATCAGTGTAGTTGGCTATTGCATGCACCTCCTTCTGTTGGAAACTGTGCGTTAGTTGAAATTTTGTCCTCTTATTTACATTAGTTTTTGTGATGACCTTGCTATTTGTTGCCCTTCCATCATCTATCAATTTAGGTCTTGTGAAAAGAATATTTCCTTAACTTTGTCTTTGTTTTAGGGCCCAGTCTTTCTCAGTTAGAAATGTGTTAGTAAAGTGCTTGTTCCTCTAGTGTGGTTCTTAAAAAATGCATCTCTTTTATTTCACAATAAAATTACCAATCTTTTGATAATGTCAGGAAGGGATGAAGTTTTTAGTTTTATTGTATCCTCTGTTATTGCATGTAGGCTTTGATCTTGTGCAGTCTCCAAAAGCTAACATTACTTGTTATTTAAGCTTGTGGAGTTTTAACATTTTAATATAATTTTAATGGAAATATTGGTGAAAGCTATATTGGAAATGATTTTCACCATACTAATGCTATTTTAAAGAATTGATTTTAATGCTAACGCCGGCTGAAGTTGGGTGGGTACAAGGATTCCGTTACAGGGAAACAGTAACATTAGAGTGTACAGACACACATTTTCATCTCCATATATTGATCAACTACAGTGCCTGTGCAATGTATCTTGGCAGAAGTGGGACCATCTCCCTTGCCTCCCCTCCCAACCAAAAAAAAGGGACCGTGGAGGGTTCCCCCCCCCCCCCCCCCCCCCCCCGGGGTCTAAGATCAAAATATAAAGATCTGAAGGATGAATGATAAGACTTTTTTTTTTTTTCTAGGCATGTAAAATAAACGCATCAAAAAGCAGGAAAGAGTAACTCACTAATCTTATGCAATTTACGCTATCTTGTTTAAATATACCTTACAAGAAAAAGGAAAAACAGAGGAAAAGAATAGAGCAAGAGGGCCATTTGAGTGCCTAAGGAGTATATTAAAGTGCTACTCCATAAAAAATGACTCACAACTACCCTCCAATGGCTAAGCAATAAATTTAGGAAAAACTAGCCGTCCTAAGTCTCATTGGGGGCCAAAGTGCTGGCCGAAGTACATATGCTGTTTCTGTAAACAGACTTTGGATAGTTGATCAATTACATAGTTATCCGAACTCTTGGCCGAAGTCTCTCTCTGTATTCATTCATTTTGGGTGGCTGATGATGCGTCAGCTAAGGTTGCCGAAGTAATCCGGAACTTTCTGTCATCATTTTCAGACGTCCGAATGACGGGCTGAGCAGGTGACCGATCTTTTCAGAAACTCTCTCTAACTACTTTGAATGGCTGAATATCTGGCCGATCCTTTTTGGAAAATTTCTGGATCAGTTCAGACGGTCAAATGTGTGGCTGAACTGTGTCCAAAGGTTCTTAACAATGGCTTTTTTCTTTAACTTGATTTGACTAACTTTTCTCACTAAGTGAGATATCTTTGAGACCCGTTTATTATTGCAAACACATACTACTTACACAACAAACATCATTAGTCAATCTACATTGGTTTGTTATCATCAAAAGTAGCAAAACCACGAGTTACACTTTGATTCAGCTATTTGATTTCATATTGATAGATTGAGAAATTATTTATCTAAATAGATCACTTCATAAATAAAGAGGCTTGCATGCGTCTCTGGAGATAGAAAAACATAAGTTTCCCAGGTTTATTATGTTCTGATGAGTATGTGTGCTTCTTGGATTCATTAATCTCAGTGAACTTCTTTTACACTGAATGTCTTATTATTTTATCACATTAGGACTGTTTGTCGGTGTTTTATTGCATGAATAGTTATGGAGTTTGTTAGATATTCTTGTTATAGTCATATATATTATTTGGGTCATTCTTCAGGTGAACAGGGAATGGTTGATGAAGCACAGAAAGCATTGGAAGAGGCTGAGGCACTTAAGAAGGTTTCATTCTGTTCCATTTACTTGGTGCCAAATTTGCTTTCCTTCTGTGGGATTAAGATTCAGTTGTATTTTGTTACCAGCTCCCTACACGCCAGGAACCTGCTCCGGATTCCACCAAGTATACTGCTGCTGATGTGCGAATTGTAAGTTCGTTTTTTTCTTGTGATCTTCTAAATATTACCACTTTTGGCGTGATGGAATTTTTTTCCCCTAAATTCAAATATACATAGAAAGGGGGAGATAATAAAAGCTATTTAAGATATTGCCACTTTTGCTGTTTGTACTTGCAATGCTAGTGTTGCAGTAGTATGGCCAAATAAATAAATTTGAACTTTATATATCAAAATCATCCTGGGTTTGAGTTATGATGATGCCCAGGTTGGGAAAAATAAAACTCATAAGGTCTAGCCTTCACAAAATGATAGTTTTATGCTCAATTATTCTATTATTTAAAAGATTTATATACTTGAAGTTCCCACGTGGATGCAGGTAGGCAGGGCAGGAGAGCTTCCCAATCCCCATGTAGTTGTAATTTTACAAGTTATGCACTTGAAGTTCCAAGGATTAGAGTAGGCCTTTAAAACAGAATTGCTCAATTTCTAAGGCTAATTAAAATAAATGGGTGGTTCATTGAGGTGATGAGTGTTCTTATTATTGCATGGGTAAAAGCTTGAAAGTTCTTGTACACTTGTTCTGCAGAATCCGTGTTATATTTGATAGACCTGTAAATTCAGTAGTTTATTGAATTTTTGTTCAAGGTTGCTATAGAATGATAAATTAGCCATTATTGTAGAAGTGAATGCTTATCTTTGGTGATTCTAATGTCATTATTCAATTTTTCTACAGACTGATCAGAAACTACGTGTCTGTGACATATGCGGAGCATTTTTGAGTGTTTATGACAGGTGAATATTCTCTCAATTTCTTTGGATTCTTTATCTCTTAGCTCTTTTAAGGATGGCAAAGATCTAGTTTTTAGAATTTGGAGCACTTCACTGTTTGACCTGGCAACTATACCTCCTTGTTACCAGCAGGCTTTTGGGCCCAGTTTTACGAGGATAATCTTTTGCTGCTAAAGAATGTGCGTTATTTTTTTGTTTTATGCTTGTTGATCATGTTATCATTAGCTAGAAGATTCTGGGGCAGCTCTACTGTGTAATATTTATCCATATGAAGAGTCAATTACTGAGCTATGCTTTTCTGTTTTGGTGATTTTCAGTGATCGCCGTTTAGCTGATCATTTTGGAGGAAAGCTTCACTTAGGCTATATGCAAATCCGTGAAAAGTTGGCTGAGCTTCAGGTGAGATTTGAAAGTGCCCATTCAATTTTCTGTGATTATTATTTTTCCTCATGTAAAAATACTAAGGCTGGTTTAGTAGTCGAATCATTGTTGATTGTTTGGAGCTTGTTGTAGCTTGCTACTTTATTTGTTTAAGGCATTTTTAAGGTCTCGTTATTACTGAGTATTCTGAAATTGAAGAACCGAGAATCAGTGGAATCACGCAGCAAATCACATTTCTTAAAGTTATTCTTGATTTTGTAGATGACAATTTCTGGATTATTTATATATGGTATATACCTAAGTTGGTCATCTAAATATTTGATTCAGGTGCTGCTATAATGTTTCACTTACTTCTATAGAGGTTCTCAGTTTATATGCGCTCTGTGAGTTTTTCTTTCCTTGAAAAAAAAAAGTGTCCAATGAATATTGCAATTGACTTTGTTTTCAAAAAAGTTTTGCTTTATTTGCATGCATTTCAGACTGGGGTTTCTGTAAAAGATTAAGACACACATTTTTTTCTTGTTGAATCTAAGTTTTTGGAGCTTGCCATGGAAAGAGAAAAATTACTAGTTAACATAAGGTACGCAACTTGAAATTGGTTCATGTCAATTTCCCAAATACAGCTTGAGCAGATCGAATGGTGGATTTTTAGCCAAACATGGAGAAACTTCTGGTTCATGTTATATGGAGAAGTGTATTTCTTTGATCTAGAGAATGTTCATGTCATTGGAGACTTTGCATGATAATGTGTTTATTTTAATAAACAAATTCATATTAACAGTATCTTTTACACATTCCATGCATGATTTTTCTTGTTTCTGCTATGATGAGGATTTTACTTCGTGGTCAGTATCTCAGTTCCTTGGCATTATGTGCATAATTTGTGATATTGGGCACTGGTGCCTTCCCGGTTACCTGAAATGGAAGGAGGAAAGGAAAGAATGAAATGCTCACTTCCAGTCTACGTCTTTGTTCTTTATCTTGTTTGTCATCTTCAAGTTAAGAAGTTGAGGGTGTATCCTTACTATTAGTGCACCCTTCCACTCCCAAAATGGACTTGTTTTATGACTTTGGTTTGAGATGACCTATATACTGGTGTAGTATCTCTCTGTGGGGAAAATGCAACTAAATCAGAAAATTTAAAAGGGTGATACTTTCTGTAAGTTATTCTGTTCTTGTAACCCTCATAACTAATTGAGGTGTACCTAACCTTTGGTGTGATTCCTCCACAGATACTGGCAGCGTTTTGCTTTCTTTTTAGATGATTTGACTAGGATGTATCAGAAAAGATTTTGCAAAAATTTTCTCAATAAATAAAAAGGAGAAAGTTTTCTCTTTGAATACATTTGGAAATTTATTTTCGGATCTTATGGGGCAGTTGCAAAGGTGGAAAACTTGCATGGCTACTTTTAGAAATTGTTTTTACATTTTACATTGTTTTAGGTTTTTTTTTTTTTTCTTGTCCCATCCGCCCAGCTCCCAACTCTCCAAAAGAAAATAAAAAGAACTGGTTTAACCCATTGCTACTATTGTTTTTCTTGTCTTTGCTATTTCTTCAGAGGTAAAAGGTCTTGTCTCCTGATTATATAAATAAGACATCTGTTTTCAGGAAGCTTCCTAACATTACTTGTTTTTGGGCACATGATATTTTTGCCCACAAGCTTGCGTGTGGAGGATGTTTCTTTCTCGCGTCTACATTATTTTATCACTGGTGGTGTTCCATTGTGAAGTGGGTGCAGTTAATACGATCATCCTCACCTTTTGTTTTTTGTGGGGCCTTGGGAGAGGTGGTTGTGGAATGTCTAAAGTTTCTTTGTTACTTTTCTCAAGCATGTTTCTTCTTATTGGAACTGGTTGTGAGAAGTTAAATTTTGGAATTTGGTGTTTCAATTATACTTGATGATGAATTCTCAGGAAGAGAGAAACAAGAAGCGAAAAGCCCATGAAGAAGAGAGGAGGTAAACCTTTCGTTTTCTTTCCTCTCATTACCTTTTGTTGTTCTTTCCACTTCTCTAGGAAGGGGAGTTTAACATTAATTGTGCAGATCAAGAGAGCGCAGGAGTCGGGATCGTGACAGGGAATCAAGTAAGGATAGAGAACGAGGTGACAGCCATGAGCGAGGGAGGGATCGTGATCGACGGAGCAGAGATCGTGATAGATATCATGATCGCAATCGGGACAATGATCGGGACCGTGATAGAGAAAGAGATTATTCTCGCAGCTATGATTCAAGGAGTCGCCGCAGATCACGCTCACGATCCAGGGAACGTTCTAGAGACTATGATCGACACAGGTTCTTTCATTATACCCCTCTGGTTATATTTGGTTATATATATCAAGTTGAAACCTGGTTTTTGTGCTGAACATCAAGAAGCAATGCCTTTTACCATCTGACCCCTGGAAAGGCATAGAGATTAATCTGTATTTAACATTCTACTCTGTATCTGAAATATACTAGCTCTGTTTGGATTGGTTTTTTGGAGCATTTTTTGGAAAATTTTTTTCCAAATCCGTTTGGACAAGTGAAAAATTTTTTGGTCAAAAAGTTAAAAAATTTTTTGGTCAAATTTTTTCACCAAATTTTCTCACTAAGTTTTTCATTTGAAATTTCAAATGAACTTTAGAGAATTTTTATACAATTATTCACAAAAGCAAGCATGTTTATGTTAAAAATTTGTTTAGAAAAACTGAAAAAATCACGAGTAACAAAATAAGATCCATTTTCGGTAGGTTTTGAGGTGAGACGATGGAGCGGACGATAGAGTGGACGTTTATTTCTTTAAGCAAACGACGAAGTGGACGTCCTCTTCTTTAAGCGAATGTCCGCTTCACTACTTTTTTCAAAATTTTTGAACTATTGAAACACTTTTCCAATCACTTTTCAAACTACCATCATGTTACTTCAAAAAAATTTTCACATCCAAGCATTTTTTCATATTTTCAAAAAAGTCAACAAAAAACAATCTAAATAATTTTTCCCAATAATTTTCAAAAAACACTCTAAATGATGCTATCTAAACAGAGCCACTGTATTCTTCAAATGTTTGTGCATTTTCCGTGCTTGTATAATTTGACCTGCACAGACATGAATGTTGGTTGGTGAATATTCTTATTCCTGTCCTCGAACTATCATACCATCTTGCTTTCATGGGGAACCATTTGTAGTTGTTATTGTTATTTGGCTGCCATGACTGCCTGAGTCTTAACAGACTACTATGCAAGTCTTTGCATGCTCTGAAACCCTGTTGCAGTTACCTCAAAATGAACGAGTTATGCACTCATATCTCATGTTCAAATTATTAATTACATTATTATATAACATCGAAAATGAAGGTATTCATGTGTTATTTGAATAAAAGAATATGTTTTATTACTAGCTTGATCTTTTGAATTAGATACAAACATAGATTAAGAATACTCTCTCTCTTTGTTGAAATATTGGATTATTCTCATTTCTTTTTATCAGCAGTGCCTTCTCCCTTCCATTCCGCGCGCGGGCCCTTGGGGGGGGGGGGGGGGGGAGATTTCTCCCATTGCGGCTTTGAATGAATCCCAACTACATTTTCTTGCTATGTGCTCTCGCGTATTACTTGGGAAGGAATTCAGTCAATTGTTGGCATTTTACTTGACCGACCCATTTCTGGATCATATGGTTTTGGAAACGGTCTGGTTGGAAGTAATCTTCATGTGCCTTATGTGTACCCCCTTCCTCGGATCTGGATTTTAGTGAAATTTACTCTCCTCTATGTCCTTACTCTTTGTTTCTTTCGGGCAATGAGTGGACTTGTCCTTTCCAATTTTCTGCTGGAAATCAACTAGGAGTTTTAGTAACCTGTTGTTTTTCTTTATGTTTACTTGTGGTAAAAAGCATAAATTGGAATTTCTTACTAGTTTCTTCTTCTTCTTCTTGTCAGGCGTTCTGAACGTTACTAGGTGAGAATTGGCGTTGGTAAGGGAGATTGGAAAATTTGTTACTTGGTTTGGACAATGCTTGATCTTCTGTAGGATTCTGAAAGATGCTGCTGTTAATTTAAGTTGTGGATTTCAGAGATTGCTCTCTAGTATTTCCGACTGCAACCCGACTGCTGTTGTTCATCAGCACTTGAGTATGTCAGCTTTATTTGTTGAATCTGTAGAAGGTTTATATGTTTAAGATATTTGGTTTCTCTGCTTCGTTTATTGGGTTTGCAAATTACCGTGATCCTTATGAGCACAAGTATCTTCTGGCAAAGCATATGGGAGGAGTGTCGTTGACCTGTTGGTAAATCATTGATTTAGCAACTCCCGTCCATGAATCGGGGATCCAATTTCATATCTTTCTTGCACACGAATTCATGTTGTCGGGATCTTAGCCAAGGAAAACGAATGCCTTTGAGAGCGAAAAACCAGTGTTTTTGAGAGAAGAAGACGAGTTAACAAACTCGTATCGAAGTTTATAAAACATAAATTATTAATAATTTGTACCTACGTACTGGCAAAATTTCTCAAGAACGAATTTGATTGAGTGAAAATTCGTTTCCCTATTTTGTTGCCCCAAAATTTGTCAATTTGGGTAGGCAATATCTGGCATACCAAATTCCCCGTTTTTTGTACCATTGTTCCCAAAAAAGTCCGAATATTAAAAATTTCAAGGATTTCATAACTATAGTGGAAACAAGTTCAAGATATTCATTGATATAATGAGCTACTTTTGCAATTGCCTTCGGAAACTGGTTCAACTATTGCTGTCGCTGGGAGGCTAGTTACTTTCACACGTTCTTCGGGGAAAACAAATGTGGTTTACGCACATTCTTCGGGGGAAGGATGGACGCGGTTTATAGTTTCAGCTCCTTGCCATCCTTTATAACAGGCTACTTAGGCTAGATAAAATGTATAGTTCGCACATTTTCATCTGTTCCTAGATGGAGGTTAGGCTTTTAATTATTTTTCGCCATGTAACATATCTTTTTTTATTAATGTAAATGAGGTGTAATCCTTTGCCAAATCCCAATAATCGTGAACTGGGTCTTTGAAAAGAAGGAATCAGTTGTTAGCATCCAAATGTTAAAAATAAACCAAAATACCGAATATTACTACTTAATTTCATTTTGTGATTTTAGAAAGTTTGGATAGTTGGTTTTTGAGGTATTTTTTAGAAAATATTACTGTAATAGTTTTAAAGATTCTTCTTGATAGATGTATTTATGAGATAAAAAATTAGTTGAAAAACGTGTATTAAGTTTTTAAAAAATATGTTTCTAAAAAATAGGATCAAACAAACGGAGCCATAATAATCACTACCATCATCATTATATCAAGCTCCCTGTATCATTGTTTTAATGAGAATTGATTTTTTTTTTTTTAAAAAAAGAGCTCTCTCTATCATCGAATTTAAAATTTTTGTATTGGGCATCTTGTGGATGTTTTTTATGAATATATAGGAAAATATATCTTAATAGTAATACAATTGCACAAGAATAAAAATAATGCTTGAGAACTATTAATGTGCACTCGACAATGAAATGCAGTTGGGAAGATGCTTCACTTGTGATATATAAGGTCTTGAATTCGAGTCATCAAGGGGTAGTGGAATCTTGCTATTGATCTTTCGATCTTTCTCAAAAAATAAGAAAACAAAAAAAAGTGCACTTAAATCTTCTTTCAAAAAAAGAAAGAAAGAAAGAAAGAGTATTTAAATATTCAATTATCGCTTACACATTATTTATGTCCATAGCAAAATAACTATAATAAAAAAGTTATTCTATTAATGAATTTCAGTTCTTGCATTGCTTCTTAACATAAATTGTTCCCACCCATTTATTACAATAAAAAAATGCGTACTTAAATATTCAATTATCACTTACACATTATTTATGTCCATCACAAAATAACTATAATAAAAAAGTTACTCCATTAATTAATTTCAGTTCTTGAATTGCTTCTTAACTAAAATTGCTCCCAACCATGTATTACAATAAAAAAAATGTGTACTTAAATATTAAGTTATCACTTACACATTTTTTATGTCCATCACAAAATATCTTTAATAACAAGTTACTCTATTAATGAATTTCAGTTACACATTATTTATGTCCATCACAAAATAACTATAATAAAAAAGTTACTCTATTAATGAATTTCAGTTCTTGAATTGCTTCTTAACATAACTTGCTACCACCCATTTATTACAATAAAAAAAATGTGTACTTAAATATTCAGTTATCACTTACACATTATTTATGTCCATCACAAAATATCTATAATAAAAAGTTACTCTATTAATGAATTTCAGTTCTTGCATTACTTCTTAACATAAACGCCTCTCATCTAGGTACTAAAATAATTTTAACTTAATATAAGATAATTGTTTGTATTAGGATATGATTATTGTGATTTTACATAAATGGCTAGAATTAGAATTTAGAGTTAAATTCATGCTAATCATGACATTTAAAATTGAGGACCTATAGTCTCAATTCATATTGGTTTTGATAATTAACAAATTAATGACAATGTGTACTAATATTCTACCAAGGGATATTTGCAGTAAAATTAGTTAGGAATAAACAAGAAGTCAAAAGGGAAAGTAAAAGGTGAAGTAGACGAACCAAGGGACAACTAGTTGATTCCAAAAAGTATGTGGACGAGGTAAGGAACATCCAGTCTATATATTTTTAATAAAATAATGATAAGTTTCCTATATTTTTTAATACTTATATAATATACCATCGGATCGAGTCGGGTACCTGTGGATTTTTATTTTTCAATCCATATTCGACCCTAAATATGCAGGTACCTGACCTTGATCTACCCCAATAAGAGAAAGACGGTTCGAGTATCCAATTTTTGAAACCGAGTCAATTCGAATCAAGCGAGTTTTCGGGTCGACAGTTATTTTTGCCCACCTTACCCACAAGACTTCCTCTTTCTGTCCATTCTTGCTTTCTTTCCCATGCTCCCCCTTAATCTTTCCTGAAGGGTTCAAAGTCAACCAAATAACATGCCTGACTCAAAAGAATGCCTTTATGGGAATAAATAGAAAATCGAATGGTTAAAGCTCTTTAATTCTACTCCAAAGGTTAGAAGTTCAAATCCCACCAAATATCATTTGCCTTCTCCCAATTGTAATAGTATAGGTTTGATTGAAAAAAAAATGGGAGGGGAAAAACGACCCCGGGGGGCGGGAGGAAGAAAAAACCATCCTGTTTCTCATTTCTATTTCTTTTGAAAATCTTCTTTATGCTGGCACTGTTCAGGTTTCATATGCAATAAAATTAGCTGCTAACTTGTTTATTCAGTTCTGTCCTTGGCTAATTTGTGAAGCTTATGAAAATTTTTATATGCTTCAACATGAGATGCTGTAAGGCATTTTTATTGGTATAGATACAGAAACGAGAGGAGAAATAGACACAGAAACGAGAGCAGAAAATCAGTCTGGGAACGGAGCAAAAGCTTCAAAATTTACTATCAAATTGATTTTACAGCTAAAGGTTTGGCAGGAACAATGTGAAAGGGACTAATGGCCATCTCTTAAACAAAAATGATTTTATTGAAGTGCTTATAACAGAGAGACATCATTAACTTACATTCCACTAGAATTAACAAACGTCAAATTTAAAAATATCTCTTATATCTTAAGTATATAAATGCTGAGCTGCCATTTTATGTTACTTTTTGTGTCTGTTATTTACATTTCATCAAACTTGATATTGATTGGAGCATCATATAATTCAAATCCGAATGGATTTAGCCTATTACTATCATGACTTGTCTAAATGTATTTGCTACACTATTTCCCTCTTATATTTATATATCAAAAACTCCAAAATTACACAGTTATATTCCCAAAGTGTTAGGATTTCAATTCCCACTATAAAATTTTCTTTAAATTAAAAAATAATTTTATTTTTGGGGATAAATCACCTTTTTTTTTTTTTAACTTTTCTTTGTGAAAAGTAAAACCACCTTTATTTTGAAACTAGCTTCAAAAAGTTGTTCATTTTGTGGACGGCAATGACCAATGCACCCTAAACAATTCTGTTTCTTCATCTTCTTCCTTTTCCCCCAATTCACCTCCATAAACCCTAATTTCCCAAATTCCACACCCCAAATCCATCAATGGCTTCCCCCCATTTCCTCTTCCTCCTCCTTCTCACAACCCTCTTCTCATTAAAACCTGCAAATTCAATTCCAATTTCAATTTCAAGGACCCATCAATCCCAAATTTTCAGCCCAAATTCCACCGATTCCAAATCGGTTTCCTCCGTCCACGACGTCCTCAGATCGCACGGCCTCCCAATTGGGCTTTTCCCTAAATCAATTTCCGGGTTTTCCATCGACCCGGTTTCCGGCCGATTCGAGCTCCACCTAACCAAGTCCCCTTGCGACGCCAAATTCGAGACCCAAGTCAGGTACGATTGGAACGTTGCCGGGTCCATTTCTTACGGCCGAATTGAAGAACTCTCCGGCGTTTCGACACAGGAGCTTTTCCTTTGGTTGCCGGTGAAGAGGATTCAGGTGGATGTTCCTAGCTCCGGGTTAATTTATTTTGATGTGGTCGTCGTTTCGAAGCAGTTCTCTTTGTCGTTCTTCGAGACGCCTCACGACTGCGCCTCAGCCGCGACAGTTGAGGAGGAGGGTGACGATCATCGTGGGAATGAATTTTCCCCTCCGGTTGATCTTTCGTTTTTGAAGGGCCGTGGCCGCATTGTTCAGGTGGGATATTGAGGGATCGCTGTTTTCTTATGAATTTTATTTGCTTATATTTGAACGTTGTTAGGCAAATAATTGGGTGGAGAATTTTTTGATGGATTTCTTTTGGCGAATTATATGAATTATATGTGTATTTACGGATACGAATTGATAACATTTTACCATCACAGTTTAAATTACGAGAGCGGGCGTAGGTGTTGCATGCTACATGTGCAAAAAGAAGATTTCAAAATTTGAATGGAGTTTTTGCTATGAAGGGTGAATCTAGGCCCATTTGCGTTCGAATATTGTTTTGGCTCTGTCAATGGAGAGGACATTAGTGGATGGAAACATATTATGCATTTTGAAATGTTTAAGGATTTATTTAAAGGGAACAATTGGTAATTGTTTCGTACATGATAATTTCCCTTACTTCTGTATTCATATACTAGCTTATGCATTTATGTACTTGTGTATGGTTGTTGTAATCTCTCTAATGTGTTAAAAGAATACAGTTGGCATTTGAGATAGAAGAGAATTTCTGTGGTGTTGCTGTTTCAGATTTCAATTCAGAATTTTGACTAACTGTACGTGCATGAATGCAAATGTTATCATAGGCATCTCAATGTTTAGATGTTTGTTTCAGTAACAAAATGCAATTGGAATAGAATGGGATGAAATGACTATATCATGACCTTGTTTCTAATGTAATTGCATGACCTTTGTGTACAAAACAGGTTCTTGTTTGGCAAAATGTCTACTTTTCATGCTCAATTTATGATTTTATTGATAATCTCAACAGATATATTGTTGAAGTGAAGCATTATTTAACATTTCATCATTTATCTTTCCCCAAACATAAAATATTTTCTGTTCTGAATAATGATGACATTGACGTTGCTTGAGTTCATGAAGTTATGATATCTGTAAAATGAATTAGATGATTTTTTTTTTTATCAATGGATTCTCCTGATTTAGATTCTTTTTGATTGATTTTGTATGCTGGGTGAACTATTGCATTTCAAGAAGTATGGTTTTCTACAGTATTATGTATAATCTGTTGGATTAATGAATTTGAGAAATAAAGCAGTTCTGTTGCTACTTATGAAGTACCGCAGCATGTGTTAAACTTTGTATGATTATTATTATTTCTCCATAGGCAATGCTGAACCTGGTTTTTTATTTTATTGCAGAAATCCTCTGAAAGGTCTTCAAAAGAACGTTACCAGGGTCATGAATGGAAAGCTGTTTCATAGATGATGAATACAAACTATAGAAAAGGAGGTTTAGGATGTGCTTGTTGTAACAAGGGTTTTTGTGTTTCACTCGAAAACAGTTGCTAAGAAGTCTGTTTTGCAATTGGCCCCATACGTGGGATTGCTTTACAGGCTTGTCTGTCTATACTTCTGACTTATACAGGGCAAACTTCATGATTCCCTCGAGGAGGAGAGGAACAGGAGGGAACGAGAAGTTGTTTTTACCTACTGAAACAAACTAAATAGGAGATTCTGAAGTTGTGATGGCTTGAATCATCTATTCCCTATTTTGCGAAGGTAACTTTACCTAAGATTCTGTAAATGACCAAAGCTGATTGGGGATATTAGCCTTGAGTTAAAGGTATGTAGCTTTCTTAATGAAAAGCATTAACTCATTTGCTCTTTCTTTTATGGTTTCTTTTCTTACTTTCAATTCAATTGATATCATTTCCATTTTAAAAATGGTTCTGACTAAGGTGTCTTGGAGATTGTTAATTTATGCTACACCTTTTATTTCCCTTCTTTTCATCGAAATCAGGGATTTGACTTAAAAACATTTTGATTTTTTAGTAGTCGTTTACTTGGTTAAAGTCGTGTTAATAATGTGAAACATGCATCGATGCTTAAAAAAAAAAAAGGATCGATGCTGATTTAATAATAATTCGTGCAAGAATGGCTTAGAATGGTTGAAGTTGAACCAAATTGTTAGTAAGGTATTAATTAAATGCTTTGTTATTTCAATCCAACTATTTCCAGTGTTGCCCTACAAATAGTTATTGAAAAAGTAAAATTAAATTAAAAAAAAAAGTGTTGAAAATCAGGGCTCATTAGACGCCGTTACACATTTCAGATGAGGACTTTGAAATTTTATGTTCTTTCAATAATTTTATACTCATTTCTATTTAGTAGATGATTCAATAATTTTATTTTCTTGTAATGCCTGTAATTAAGTATAAAGCTTGCTATTACCTTATTAATGCCTATAATTAAGCTTAAGCTTTATGATTGGCGATATATTCAGGCTTTTTGGTCAATTCAAAAAGCATGCAGATTATGGTAATTTTATAAACAGTTCAATTTTTGGGAACAGTCTGATCTTTTATCGAAGGGATTGTCTAAGTTCGACGAATACTCATTATTAGGGTCTGGTGTTTATTATTTGAAAAAGTGAAACTGAATGAGAAAAGTGTCTAACTGCACAAAGATTAATAATTGTGATAATTATGTGTCTATATGGTAAATTGTGTGCCATAGCAAAATAACTTTAAAAATCTTTTTTCCTAAAAAGCAATGGTAAATAGCAATATGGACTTGGGATTAACTACATCAGGCATCCACAATATTACTTCATGCATTGTGTTATAGCCAAGCGCCTCTAAAATGCACATTTTTTTGTCTTTAAAGAGCAATGGTAAATCGCAGTAATGACATGTAGTCAATCAACAAGAGCGGGCAATCATAAATACTACTTTTATACTCTTCTTTTTAGTCCCCACATCTTGAAAAGTAAAAAATGTTGTGGTAACGCGACAGTGATGCAGAGTTTGATAATGTATAATTTTTTTTAAGAAATTAATAAAATTGTTTGATAAATTTCTATTATAATTTTTTGCTGAAATTAATAAAATTGTTTGATGAATTTCTATTATAATTTTTTGCCCGTCAACTAACTATCACATTCGTTGAGAAAACCAAAATGAGAAAGGAGAACTTTACATTCCTATACCAACACTTTGAAAAAAAATATAATAATGAATAGCAGCCACGGTATAAAAGAAGCAATTATAAAAGGAAGCAAGAAGAAAAATCTTTTATTTAGGATGAGTCTTACCACACAAAAGTGAAAATCTTTCATTTAGGATGAGTCTTACCACACAAAAGTGAAATAAGATCATATGGAATAACATAAATCAAACCTACGTGTTATTTGAAATTGTGGAAAAGTTAAAAAAGGTTATCCCTGAAAAAATAAATAAATAAATGCAAAGGGCACCTAGGGAAAATAATTTTCAATCGGAGATTGTTTGAGTCAAAGAGGAAAAAGAAAGAAAAACATTCGGGGGGGGGGGGGGGGGGGGGGAAGAAAAAAGGAAACATAGAATGGGATTATTTAACCATTCTACATAAGCAAGTCTAGTTTTTATTATTATTATTGAAAGCAACAAGTCTAGGTTTATGTTACTTGATGTCCAAAAACTTTGATCATACATTAAACTCACACTACTAATGGCTTAATAAATAACAAGTAATTTTGGCACAAACTATGCATGTGCCAAATCTAATAATATTTTTGTAGACACCAAATTTTGATACACTTTTTGTAAAAATGTGTAATTTTACTTCATTTAGGGATACTTTTATTTTTCGGGGAACCAATTGCAATTTTTACGCAAATTATGATTAATTAATTGCATCAGGGGCAAAATGGTAATATAAGCCTATAGATACCTTTTATTTTATTTTCATTTCTAAATTCATATTTTTATTGTATTTTATCATTTCTCTAATCTTTAAAGATTTTTTAGAGCCATTGAGTAATTATTTAGAATTTTGGTATTTTTAAGTTAAAAGCGCGTTTTTTAATGCATTTTTTATTTTTATTTTATTAGAATTTTGTGTGAAAATTTTTTATCTGCGCATTTTATATACTTATAGATCTTCTGTAAAAGTTTCATAATTTTTAGAGGATTGGTTGTTACTTATTTAATTTTTATCTTTTTGTTTATTAAATGCACGTTTCACGAGAATGCCTTATTGTTAAAAAATTTTGAGTGAAAATTGTAATATATGTGCTTTATGTGATAATGTATGTTGTGTAAAATTTTGTATTTTTTAAATATCATTTAATTTTCATAATTTTCATCATTTTTGTCATATTATGTCACGTTTTCCAATGCATCTTTTATTTAAAAATTTTTGTATAAAAATTTGTTATATGTGAATTCCATATATTTATATATTTTCTGTAAGAAATTCACAAATTTTAGAGTACATTTGGTATTTATTTAATTTTTTGTCTTTTTTTGCCCATTAATGGCACACGTCCCAATTACATTAGATACTAGTTTTTTACATTTTTAAATTTTCTTTCTTTGCAATGCTAAGTTTTTAGTTATTTTTATTTTATTTTATTTTATTATTATTTTCATTTAGTTTTCTTACAAATTTTGCCCAAAAAAAAAAGAGAAGCAGGCTGAACACTTCTGCCATGGATGCACAGCCAATGCAACTGCCTCCAGCAAATATATCAAACATCATTATCACCACCATCCCCACTTGCAATCCCATCATCAGATTTTAAGGGATTTGAGGAGATTTTTTGCTGATTTTTCTCCTGTTTTTGGCATGATGATTACACACACTTCACTTCACACTCTCCCAAAAATTTCCTCAATTTTTCACTTGCACACAGACCCACAAAAAACTGCGATCTCCCTCACAGACATTTCCCTCATCAGCTCACCAATTTGCTCACTCTCTCTTTGTCGACTCCCTCACCATCACAATAACAAACTTTCCCTCTGCTCTCCTTCACACACACATCACACACTACAACTCTCAGCTCTCTTGGCCTTCAGCTCACAAACGTACACACACTGCACAAGCCATCTTCACAACACACTGCACAAACACACATTACACACACCTGCACACAACCTTCTCTCGTCTTCTTACACTCATCAAAAAACACATACACACACTTACATTCACTCTTCCATTCCTCACTTCACCTGCACTACACCATAGCACACTCAATCACTGCACTCACTTCACAATTTCATCCCAACTAGCCACCAAAGCAACTGCCAAATTCAACTTCTACTACCAGCAGCCTCACAAAATCACGTCCCAAAAACCACCCAAATTGTCCCATTCAATATCAGTAGGCAGGCTCACTCACACACAGATTTCACACACAACTCACACAAAACACACACCAGACATATTCACGCATTCAAGCACAAACCTGAACACACAAGCACACATCCTGCAACATTCAAATACCTGCACAGACAACCACTGAAAAACTCACAACCAATCATACACCACACACACTGCCATTCATACACACACAGATTTCACACACGACACACATACTCATTTGGCACACATTCACGCACAGCATACACATACACACAACACATCACACCAGCTTCATGCACACACACACACACATCACACACCATAATCTTTGCGCCACAAGCATGCCTACAACCACTTAAACACCACCTGCAACTAGGCCATCAAACTACCACCAGCAATAGTCCTTCTCTAACCCAGTTTCCACTGCCAGTCTAGCTCCACATCCAAACCAGTGCCACCACCGCTAACTTTACCTCCTCGCTCCTCCACCAGGTAAATTCTCAACCCTCATCTAATTTTTTTTGCATAATTCTTAATCATAGGTGGTTCTGCAATAGATGTGTCATAGGATTTAACCTCTGATTCGAGAAATTGGACTTAGGGAAGTGGGGAGCTTCAGATAAAAAAAAAATAGAAACCAAAAGCAAGAAGAGAGAGGAGAGAACAAGACAGAGATGGGAGGAGGAAGAAAGAAAAGCAAGGAAAGAACATAGAGGGACCGAGAGATCGAGAAGGGAGAGAGATCAGAGAGTCAGAGAGAGAGAGGAGAGAACAAGACAAGGAAGAGAAGCGAGAAAGCTGGAGAGAAAGAAAGCGAGAAAGAAAGAAGAGAATGAGAGGAAAGAAAAGAGAGAGAGAGAGAAGTCAGCGAAGAAGAGAGAAATAGGAGAAAGAAGGAAAAAAAGTAAAAAAAAAATGACTAAAACGACGTAAAACTACGTCGTTTTGCTTTGTTCTTTTTTTAATCATTTTATTGTCAGAATTAGTATTTATGTTTTAGCCCCTAGAATTTTGGTTAGCTTATTCTGCCCTAAAATATTTTTAATTGTTGCACTTAGGTCCTTAATATTTGTAGATTGACCCTAGATCTTAATTTCTTTTCATTTAGGTTCTATTAATTTCAGTTTAGTCCCATATATTGCTGAAATCGCACTTTATACCCTCAAATGTTGCTAGAAATTGCATTTTTGCCCCTAGAATTGCTTCAAATTTTTATTCTTGTCCTTGTGTTTGCTAAAAATTATATTTTGGCCCTAGAACATTGTTAGAATTTATGTTTTTGCCCCCCCAAGTAGCTAGAACTTGTAATTTTACCCTTTGAATGTTGCTAGAATTTACATTTTTGCCCCTAAGCTTGCTGAAATTACATTTTTGACCTTAAATGTTGCTAGAATTTGCAAATTAGTCCTTTAAGCTTGCTGAATTTGCAATTTTTACCCTTGAATGTTGCTGGAATTGTAATTTAGTCCCTTTAAGTTGCTAGAAATTGCATTTTTGCTCCTATGCATTGCTGGAAATTATGATTTTTGTACTTTTGATTGCTGGAAATTCTTTTTTTGTCCTTAGAACTTCCTGGAAATTAAATGTTTGCCCCTATGCTTTGTTGAAAATTATATTTTAGCATTTTAATTTGTTGTAAATTATATTATTACTTTAAGTATTGTTTAAAATTGTAACTTTACCCTTTAGTTTGCTGTAAATTACATTTTTTGCTCTAGAATGTTGCTAACAATTTTCTATTTTTAACCCAAAACAAATTTTTTAATTAAGTCCTTAAAACTTTCAATTATGCCTTTTTTGTGTTTCTAAATTTTAATCAATTCCCAAATTTATTTTTTATTTAATTAATGCTCAAATTAGTTTTCTTGTACCTATTTATATTATTTTGGTGTTTTATTTATGTGTTAAAAGTTAATTATATGTTACTATATTTTCCTTATTTAAATTAAATATGTTTTTCCTAAATGCTTAGTTGGTGCTTTTAACTTTTTGCTTGTTGTTATTATAATTCCCTTGTATTTTATCCCTTGATTATGGTAATTAATATTGTATTATTTACTTTATGATTTGTTTATCCAAAATGTTGGTACCTTGATGTGTTTATTCATGTTGTTAGCATTTATACCGAGTTTACGAATGGAAGGTACCTCTATTATCTTTTCAATGTTTTTTTATGTGCTCCTAGATGCTCCTATGTGTTTTTTATATATCATTTTGTGTTTATTATTTTTACTTACGTGTGAGCATTTATTTATGTTATGTTATTTATTTGAATTTAATTTTTATTACTCAAAGAAATGTAATAGATAGGTAATATTTTATTTAACAAAATTTGTATTTAGATAGTTAATGTAAAAGATAGTTTATATTTTTATTTAACAAAATTCGTGTAGTTTAGATAGAAAATGTAAAGATAGGTTAGATAGGTCATTTTCTTACGTTTCTTTCTCGTTTAGAGTGTAATTGGGCTCCTCTGGTGTAATAGATAGGATTTGGTGTGATATGTGCTTTTGCATGATCATGTGCTTACGTGTTTTCTCGCCTTCCTTAGGTTTTTGCATCTAAAATATTCTGCTTATGTGCTATGTGCTTCTATGTGATATTATTTGCTTCTATGTGATTGTTGCTTTAATTTATGTTTTGCTTATTTATTTATGTATTTGTTTTATTATGATATATGTGTATCGTTGCCACACTACACCAACGCTAGTTGTAGTTAATTCCAGTTTCTTCACCAGTCCAACGCTAGCGAGAAATTTCTAGAAAATGGACTAATCCAACGCTAGACCCTTAAGTCATTTTAATGTTAGATTACTCATTTTGTGCATTTCATATCATTTCACGCACTTTTTCTCTTTTTAAGGCTTTTTTCTATTTTTGCATGATTTTTATGTATTATTATTCTTATTATGTATTGTTCCATATATTCAATGCCTGACATTTAGGTTACATTTCACATAGAATCTTAGGATACTTGTGTGATTTTGACTAGAAATAGTTATCTACTTACGTGAAAAATGGCAGCTTAACATGTCGTTTCCCCTTCCGTGAGTAAAAACAGTCAGTCATAAGTTTACTAGTCTCCCGTACCTGTTATGTTGCATTCCTTTTTCTTGGTCACTTATGTCTATATCTATATTTTATTTTTCATTTTTGCATATCATTTTTTGCATAACTCGTGACCCCTTCAAGGCTTCATTTTGGAGTTTCGCAATTAATGCGATGATTTCCATTTGACTTCGAAGGGACATTTTGTCATTATCGATATCTCTTTTAGGTCTAAGTTTGCATTTATATAATTACATCCAAATATGATAAAATTTTAGGATTATTTTAAGAAAATTTCGACTAAACCTTGCAACTATTTTTGACTAGGTTGAAAAGGTGCCTTAGGCGCTAGCCTTTGCCTTCCATTTCTTCAATTGTGACTCCCGAACCCTTTTTTTTTTGTTTTCAAAGACCTGAAGTTGTCTAAAAAAGGGGTTTTTCTTAATTTTTCTTACTTTTTCCTAAAAAATGTCTTTTTAAAAATTTTTAGTTTTATCACTCTTTTTTTTTAGTAAAACATTTTTCTGGTGACTTGATACACCAAAACTCAATACCAAGTCGCGGCTCCTGTTTTTCATAAAAACCCTTTTTAGATTCTATTTTCGGACCCAAAACGGTTGCATTTTCAAAGTCTCATTTTAGGCCCTTTTCTTTTGTTTTCAAAAATAAAAATCATTTTTAAAAAAACTACTCTTTTTTCTACACCATCTTCTTTCGTTTTCGAAAAATGGGGTGTGACAGCTGGCAACTCCACTGGGGATCTCTAGTGAGTCCAAGCACTAGGTTTAGTCACTTTTTTTTCTCTAACCCTTTCATTTTATCACATTTGGATGTTTAGGATTACATTTTTCTTTTTTGAGATTTTTTGTATTTCACATACGCCTTTTTGTCTCTCGCTTCTGTGTGATATATGGCTTATCTATTTATAATGTATGTTCGTATCGCGCTTGTATTTTTGGGAGGGGGTTAGTCACTCTTAGTGCCTTTTGCGTGTTTAACAATATCAGTCCTTCCTCTTGCAGGAGCACTTCATACGTGCATATGCTATTTTTACTCTTTTTTTCTTTTTGGTGGTTATCACCTACCCATCTCGATTAGGAATAGGATTGTTCTATTTAGACACGTGACCGTGGCACAATGTGCACGTAACGTTGTTTAGAAGATCAGCCGAACTCTCGGTGTAAGTCCATAGGTCTAGAGATTCGGGCTTTAAAAATCGATCCGCTTGGACATGTGGCCGTGACCCGACGTTCACATAGCAGTGTCTAGGGGATCACTCGACCCATCGACTTGGGATCCTTGGAATTGACAAACTTATTACTTTTGGATCCTTAGTCTGAAGGTTTGGGAACTAAAGCCTTATTGAGTCTAGATATATTAGTGAGTCCAACCCTATGCATCCATGTAGAATAACTTATGATAGAGTCAGCCTTACCTTGTTAGGTACACTAGACACGAGAGGAGAGAGTATATCCCTTTCTGTTTTTATCTTTGTGTATCATTTGTTGCTCCAATATGTTATATGCTATTTGATTACATGAACTAATCTTGTTTTCTTCTTTTTGTTTGCATTCATAAGCCATAGAATAAAGAGCCCTAGCACGGTGCTTTCGTAGGAAGTCGACTCTCTTTTGGCACGTTTAAATTTTGTTTTGGCAACTGATTTCTTCAAGAAATATGGATATACAAATTTCAATTTTTACAAAATACTCGACAATCCAATAATTGCAATTTTCTTGTAAATACCTAAAACTCGATTTTTTGACTTGTAGGCCCCGAAATAGAGTCGTAATTCGGGTCTTCTTTCAAAATATTCTATCCAGTCTTGTTGTGCCCAACAATCTCGTCTATGCCCGATTTTTCTTAAAGTCAATAAACAAAATTTTGTACAATTTATGTTTTCCAAAGAAATCGTACATTACCTTTTGCCTTATCCTCACCTCCAGTCCTACACTAACATAAAAAGGGATTTTAACACATACTTCTTGTTTTAATAAAATTGGCATATTTGACTTTTCAATGTTGTGTCCTGTAGCCTCATGCAAGCTCGATTTTTAATCAAATAAATTAATTTAAAGTTTTTTTTGTCCATCTTTCTCAAAAAAATTCTGCATCGTTAGAATAATAATCTTTAGGACATTTTTTGAGATTTTACATTTTAACATATGTTTAATTTTCTTTAATAAATTGGTATCATGCATAAGCCCTGGAGGGAATCCCGTTTAGGAATGAGCCAACTTCATTTTTCTGTGGGTATATAATCCTTTTATGGGAATTGCACGTTTAAATTTCAAGTAAATCCTAGTGGGTGAGACCCTGGGTAAGATAATATGACCGAGTCACATTTTTGCATCAGAATGAATAGCCCACGATGCATTAAGCAAATGTTGACGGTCCCGCTTGAAGTCCAGAAGTGGCCAGGGCTCTTCCTACCCAGTGAAATTAGCCAAGTAGCTACTTTTTTGGACCCATTGGTGACTTTAAGGAAATAGAAACAAAGGGATGCTTGGTAGAAGCTCTGATTCATCTGTGGGACCCTGATTGTTCAGCATTTAGGATCAGAAGTAAGAAATTGACCATAACAGTCGAAGAGGTAGCCAGCCTACTTAATTTACCAGTGGAACGGATGACCGTGATCTTCTTATTTGTTTCCGACAAAATCGAGTTCTGCCATTTCGAAGGGTTAAAGGAGTCTGCATTACAAGGTTCAAATCAGAATATAAGTGTGAAATTCTTATTTGATAGGTTTACAGATAAGGACGGATTTGACAAGTATTCAGGGGACTTCACACTTGCATCCAAGACAGCGTGGGCACACAAGAGACCTTGGGTATACGGGTTTGTCATGGGGGAATTTATTTGTTTCCAAGAGAGGACAAAAAGATCAGTTGTAAGATAACTAAGCTTATGTCTGACCTTTTCTCTGGAATCGGGGGTCAAAGGACTTCCATAGTATCAACTGTGTTAATCGATATATTCGTTGTCTGTACCAATTGTCAAAGAAGAACAAATTTCTTTCATGCATCCAATAGAATTTTGTACATTTGGGCGATGGGTACTCGTCTATCCCTACCAATTTGCCATTGATTGGGTATAATTGGGCAGTTACGCATTACAGAAAGGTTGATGGAAACAGCTTGATGAGAACGGCATCAGAATGTTCGAATTTTCTGATGACGATACCAGATCAAAAGATTCGATAGGTTTTAGACTGGATGGATTGTAACAAACCAACTCTCCACACCAAGCTAATCGACTTCATACCTTTACTGGGAACTCAAGTCATCGCAGCTTACATTCCGAAAAGGTTTCTTCGACAATTTGAGCGTATCCAAGGGTTACCACTGATACTTGATTTAGCGAATTTTCTCATCGTCTTTAACAAAGGTATTTGTCCCAATGATATTCTTAACAATTCAGCACTTGTAAAAGCCTAGGAAAAGCAGTGTACAGATCTTAATCTCCCATTTGATGCAAAAAGCAAAATCACTCCTGGAACCACTCCATAATACGAAATGTGGCTCAAAAATCTAAACACCTCAAAAGAACAAGTCGTCATTGACCCTGTTAAGGAGATCGTTCGATTGAAAACCTTGTTGAACATGAAGGATCGTTAACTGATACAAGAGAAGCAGAACTCCAAGAGGAACGAAGAAGCATATGAGTATGTCAAACAGTTTTACATAAAAGCAAAACAAGAGTTGCGGGAAAAGAAAAGGAAGTGCTTGGAACTGAAAGATGACATCAACCATACAATGAACCGATACTCTTGGGAGCCAAACCATAGCAAGGCTTAGCGTTTAGAGGACCAGTTGAAGAAAGTTTTAGATTGTGTGGATGAATTAATGGAATGATGTACTTATTTGCTCAATTGTATTGGATTGATAGTGGAAATAGTGAAGTGCTTTCTTTTTTTTTTAATGCTCAAAATTGTACAAAAATGAATTGAAGTAATGAAAAGTTTGTTTCTTTCCGAGCCAAAATTCATCCTGTTCTGATACTAAAAGGAAGATCTCACCTTAAAGGATTGCATTTCATGCTAAGCCTACCCATTGTATAATAAGGGCACCCCTAGAACATGCATCCGAATTATTTATACACTTGCTAATTTTAGTCCTTTTCTTTTTCTTTTTGATAATAAAATTGATAATGCTAATGACGATGGGATGACTGAATCGTCTTTCGTTTCACTGTGCATTTCAGGTATTTGTAAAACATAATTTTTTTTTACCGAAACTCCATTCGTACACAGTCCCGTATCAGACAATTACATATACATATGGGTACCCATTCTGAATCTCCTGAGGCACCTACTGGAAATCAAACATCTAAGCTAACAACACTTAGGCTTCAGATGAATGAAATGTTGACTAAAATGAATGATATAACCCACGAAGTGTCCTCTCACAGCCAGATCATTACTCACTTTATCAGTAACATAAACAATGACTCTACTTCTAATGTGCCCGTTGCTCGGGAACCTCCACAACCCCAATTTGATGTGAGTGGAAATGCCCCAGGTGCAAACAACAATGTCCCAATAGTTTCAGTGCAAATTCCATTCCTCAATACCCAAAATACCCAGATGCCTCCCCCACCTCCAAACAATCAAAACCCTCAAATGTCAGTTCCAATTCTACCCAGCCCTAGACACACCCAAAATACTATGAACCAACCTCAATACCCCAACAAGCCACCAATTTTTCTCAAAACACCCCACCACCACCAGTCCTTAATACAAATCAGTTTGTGTTAGACCCTGAGTATCAGAGAAGAGTGGATTTGGAGCCTTATAATAGAGATGAAAATCCAAACATGACAGAAAAAGCCCTATTGCGAAGATTAGATAGGCTCGATGACTTCATCAAAGAAAGTCAAGAATTGGATCGGTACGGGAGTTTGGACTATAATGATTTTTGTATGTTTTCTAATACTTAATTGCCTTCAAAGTTTAAGGTGCCAAAGTTTTCCAAATACAATGGCGCTGGGGATCCTGTAGTGCATCTTAAGATATTCTGCAACAAGATGGGCAAACGAACCAGAGATGACAAATTACCAATAGGGTTGTTTGGAGAGAGTTTGGAGAAGGATGCATTAGAGTGGTAATTAAAATTGAATTTCTCAAAGATTCGAAATCGGATTGATCTTTCTCGAGCATTTATCAAATAATATGAGTTCAACTATGATTTGGTACCTGATAAATTTTTCCTAGTAGAGTTGAAGAAGAAACCTTCAGAAAGTTATGTAGCTTATGAGCAGCGTTGGTAGGGTGTGGAAGCTAAAGTAAATCCGTCAATTGATGAGAATAAAATGGTAAAACTATTTATCGATGCTTAGGACCCGCCTTACTATTAGGCCATCGTAGGCTCAATTGGAAAGACCTTTGCCTAGGTTATTGAACAAGCAGAAATCATTGAAAAAAGGATAAAAATGCAAAAGGTAGTGGATATGGCTGCTATAAAGATGTAAGTTGAATCGTTACAAAATAGCAATAATCTGAAGAAAGTAGCCGAGAAAAAATCTGAGAAAAAAGAAGAGGAGACAGCTTTCGTCACAAACCAAAACCCAAATCCCAACCTCAGGTTTCAAAACAAGCCGAATTATCATACTCAATACCCACAGTACCCCTAGTCGACACATCTGTCACCTGTTTATCTCTAGTACCTTCAACCCGTCTTTAATACCCAAGCCTAACCAGTAAATGCCAACCATTTTATCCAAATATCCAACCCATGTTCCAAAACCCTTGACCTGCACTTCAAAATAACTCTCGTCCATCCATACAAAACTGCCCAAGGCCCGTTTATCCTAACACTTATGCTCCACCCTACCAACTTTAAAATGCTACAAGTCTGATGAATCCACTACAAAAATAACCAAGAACTTTCACTCCTCTTAGTAGCCCCCTGGATCAAATATATGAGCAGTTGAAAGCAACGGGTAAAATTGGCATTATCTCTCAAAAAACTTTTCCTAATGGGTTGCTTCGTGACTATGATCATCAGGCTATCTGTGCTTATCATTCAGGAAGTCGGGGGCATCCTACAGCCAATTACTGGGCTTTGAAGCATAAAATCCAACACATGATTAATGATGGAAAAATTGTGATATGGAGAGAAAAGGAGCAAGTTCCGAATGTTGACAACAACTCTTTGCTTCAGCATGGGTTGATCGATGGAATAATAACTTTAGATGAAGAATTTGAAGATCCTGCCCAACTAATAGTGTCAACTGAGGAGATGGTAAGAGTTACTGAAACTAACTATAGGTGAGTTGGAATGATGATGTCTGGTAAATAATTTATGAGCCGACACAGAGATGATATTTTGGCAGAAAAGCAGAATCACCAGTGGCCCAGTCAAAAGAATCATTTATTTTGGAAGACATGTTGTCAGCTGCTAGTTCTTCAATTCAGCTGTTTGTGCTCGATGTGCAGCCATTTGAGTTGGAAATTTCAAAATAAAAAATCATTAATATGCCAGAACAAATGCCAGTTGAAGATCTACAGAGAGTACCATGAAATTATAGAAGCCATGAGCCAGATGATGATGTCTCTACAATTATGAGATCTGGGAGAGTGATTGCAGAACCAAAGATTGTTATTCCAACTAAAGGAAAGGAGAGCACACTATCCCCTAAATAGCCAATCAGTGAGAAAGAATTTGAAGATTTTCTGAGAATTTTGAAAAGGAGTGAGTACAAGGTAGTGGAGCAATTTAGCCGTATGCCAGCACAAATTTTGATTCTAAACCTTTTGTTGACAATCGAACTACATGGAGAGGCTTTTTTAAAAGTTTTGAATAAGTCTCATATTCCCAAAGACATCCCTACTGAGAAGTTAACTCGGATAATAAAGAATGTTTTGACATCCAATTAGATTGCCTTTTTTGAAAATGAGCTGACTCGTGAGGGGAATGGGCATAACAAGGCTTTATATATATATATATATATATATATATCTGTGAGATGCGACGGAAAACACTTGCCTAGAGTTTTAATTGACACTGGATCCTCTTTGAATATCTGCCCATAAAACACTTTGCAGAAGCTAGAATATCCACAGTCGCAAGTTCGCCAGTCACTGACCATTGTTAAAGGATTTGATGGTTCGAAAAAGAAAACTATGGGAAAGATTGATTTGGTGCTCGAGATGGGTCTAGCTCGGTATCCAGTTACTTGCAAGGTTATGGACTTTTTCGAGATATACAGTGCTCTGTTGGGACGGTTATAGATTCATTCTTCTAGGTCAGTACTGCCATTTCTGCACTAGATAGTAAAATTCAATATGGATAATACATTAATTACTATTTTACTGAGGATGATTGTACCATGATTGTAAATCACAGGTACTCTAAAAAAGCAAAGGACGAGTTATCATTTGATCGAGACTTCCGTGCTTCTGATGTTGTATCTGTCAACAACTAGATTTTCAAAGAAAAACCACCTATTGAGTCATTATTGCTTAATATCAGTATCATGATAGCTAAGAGGTTGATTAGGGAAGACTATCAGCCGGAGAAGGGCATAAGAAAGATGCTACAAGAAATTACAGAATCTATTCAGCTGTAAGAATAGATAGATACTTTTGGGTTTGATTTGCACCTAACTAGTAAGGATTTAAAAGAGATGAGAGAGAAAAAGAGGGTTGAAAAGGAAGGAAGACAGGCTCCACTCTATATGCTTCCACTATATCACAGTTTTTCAAGGTCATCCAAAATCATTATTTCTGAAATAGGCAATGAGAATGATGATGTTGAAGAAGGGGTGAGCCGTCTCTTCATTAGAATGACTGGTACAAAAGGACCTCTGATATTGTTGACTTTGAGAAAATCAAGAAAGGACCATTGAACAATTGGACATCTAATTATCTTCCTGTTCGAAGGGAGTTTCAGTAAATTTGAAATTGTCTTTTATTCAAAATTTATTTCTAGATGGAGCCATGAAATGAATTTTTTTCTCAAAGTTTGTTTTGCTGATTAGGCTCTAGTTTCCTCGCATTAGTTTTTGGAAGAACTATTCTCAATTTCTTTTGTTATATCTAGAAAGTTTTTGTCAAATTCTTGAAATGACATTTATCTTTTCTCAAAAACTAATGTTGGCTTATAATTATAAACATCCTCTTTTGAGAAATGCAAACTTTCATTCAATAAATTAAAAATTTATTTATTTATATTTCATTTATTTATGTTTGTATATTTTTTGTTTTACTTTCAGATGGCCGAAAATACTGCCTATTATCCTTTGGATATCACTTTGCTTGAAATCGATAAATTCAATTTCGATATCTCTCTAAATTCTGAAATAATGCAAAATATTGATGGGAGTGAGAGCAGTTCGAAAAAGATTATGACTCCGTACTAAAGAATCTTGAACAATATGAAGAAAAACTCAAACTTAACTTGAAGAGATAGAAACTATTAATATTGGCATTGAGACAGAAGTTAAATAAGTTAAAATCAGTGTTCATTTAAACAAGAGGCAAAAAAATAGATGATTGAATTTCTCACATTGTTTCAGGATGTATTTGCATGGTCCTTATGATGATATGCCTGCGATGTTCCACAGACATAGTGGTCTACATAGATTGCCTACTGATCCAAACTTTCCTCCAGTGAAGCTAAAATCTCAGTAAATTTAAATCAGAAATGAGCCTCAAAATTAAAGAGCAGATAGTCAAGCAATTCAATGCCAAAATTATTATTGTGTCTCACTATCTATTTGGCTATCGAATATGGTTTCCAGTTCCTAAAAAGTCAAGAGAAGTGCTGAGTTTGTGTGGATTATCGAGATTTAAACAAAGCCAGTCTGAAAGATGATTTTCCTTTGCCCAACATTCACATCTTATTGGACAATACTGCTTGGACATGAAATAGATTCATTTATTGATTGTTTTACTGGATATCATCAACTTTTGGTAGCAGAGGAAGATAAGAAAAAGTCGGCTATTCATTACTCCGTTGGGAACATTCTATTATAGAGTTATGCCTTTTGGACTCAAAAATGCTAAAGCTGCCTATCAAAGGACTATGACTACACTATTCCATGACATGATATACAAGGAGATAGAAGTTTATGTGGATGACATTATAGTTAAGTCTAAAAGATCCAAGGATCACTTGATAGATTTGAGAAAATTGTTCAAAAGAATAAGGAAGTATAATCTAAAATTGAATCCTGCAAAATGTGCTTTTGGGTCTCCTGTCGGTAAGTTACTGGGCTTCATTGTAAGTAAGAAAGGTATCAAGGTAGGTCACACAAACATAAAGGCTATACGGAAAATGCCAATCCCTAAGACACAGAAGGATGTGAAGAGTTCCTTGGGAAAGCTTAATTTTCATTGGCAAATTTATTTCTCAGTTGACTCTCACTTGTGAGCCCCTGTTTAAGCTGCTAAGAAAGAATGCTCCAATGGATTGGAATAAGGGTTGTCAGGGAGCTTTTGATAAAACTAAGGATTTTCTGTTGAACCCTCCTGTCTTAGTGCTGCCAAAGCCAGGTCGACCACTTATCGTGCATCTCTCGGTGTTAGATGGAACGATGGGTTGTGTTCTAGGTTAGCATGATAATTTAGATAAAAAGGAGTAGGCAATATATTATTTGAGCAAAAAGTTTATTGCTGTGAGGCAAATTATTCATTTTTGGAAAGATTGTACTGTGCATTAGCTTGGGTTGCCCAAAAATTGAGACATTATCTCCTTGACCATACTACCTATATCATATCTCGGTCAGATCCATTGAGATACTTACTTGAGAAGCCAATGCCCACTGGATGCGTGAATCAATGGCAGATGATTCTCAGTAAGTTCGACATTGTCTTCACAACTCAGACGGCAGTCAAGGATTAAGCGATTGTAGATCATTTGACAGGAAACCCCCTGGAAAGTGACTATGAGTATTTGAATACTTATTTTCCAGATGAAGAGATTTTGTTTGTAAAGGTGGTTGGTGATATGAATGAGGAATTTTCAGGGTGGAGACTGTTCTTTGATGGCGCTTCAAACTCATTTGGGGCTGGAATAGGTGCAGTTTTGGTATCACCCGATGGAAGGCATTACCCTGCTACGGCTAAGTTGAAGTTTGCTTGTACTAACAACATGGCCGAGCACGAAGCTTGCATTTTGGGCTTTGAAATGGCATTAGATATGGATATCAGAAAGTTAGCAGTGTTTAGTGATTCTGATCTATTAGCCCATTAAACATTGAGAAAATGGTTGACTCGAGATTTTAAAATTATTCCATACCATTGTTGTTTACTCACCCTTGCTTGACAGTTCAGAACCCTAGAATTCATGCAAATTCTATGTATCCGAAATGTCTTTGTGGATGCCTTAGCAACTTTATCTTCCATGATCTCGCACCTCGACAGTACTGTAATAGAACCTATTTCTATCAAGATTCAAGACGAACCAGTGCACTGTCTGTGCATTGAGCAAGAATCTGATTATCTTCCCTGGTTTCATGATTTGAAAGAATATCTAAAAAATGGATTTTATCCCCCAGGTGCCAGTACAGCGGCTAAGAATTTTCTCCGAAAGATGTCTATGAGGGTTTTTTTAAACAAAGAGTTTTGTACAAAAGGTTGAGTGATTTGAGTCTTTTGAGATGCGTCGACGAGAAGGAAGCTGAGTATTTGATGTAGGAGATACACAATGACGTATGTGGGTCACACATAAATGGACATTTGTTAGCAAAGAAATTCATGAGGACAAGATATTTCTAGCTCACCATAAAACATGACTATGTTGAGTTCGTCAGAAAGTGTGTTAAATATCAAATGCATGGTAATGTAATACATGCCCCTCTTTCGAAACTCCACAATATGACTACTCCTTGGCCATGCTCAATGTGGGAAATAGATATGGTTGGAGTCATTGATCCTCCCACTTCAAATGGGCATCGATTCATCTTGGTGGCAATAGAATATTTCACTAAATGGGTTGAGACCGAGTCTTATAGGCATGTAACTAAGAAAGTAATAGTTGATTTTTTGAAAAATCATATCATCGGTCGTTTTGGGGTACCAGAGATGTTGATTACGGATAATACAAAGAATCTCAACAATGACATGGTAGATGGATTGTGTGAATAGTTCAGAATCAGGCACAGAAACTTTGCCATCTATAGACCTCAGATGAACGGAGCGGTAGAGGCGACCAATAAGAATTTGAAGAAAATCATTCATAAAATGATTGAAACACATTAGGATTGGCATGAAAAGCTACCTTATGCACTGATGGCATACAGAATTGCTATAAGGACTTCTATTAGGGCGACTCCTTATTCTCTTATATATGGGATGGAAGCAGTGTTGCCAACAGAAGTTGAGATCCCTTCTCTGCATATATTGATGGAAGCCCATTTAGAAGAAGTCGAATAGGTCAGGCAACGTCATGAGCAGTTGGCGTTAATTGATGAAAAGTGTTTGAATGCCGTTTGCTATAGACAGTGCTACCAAAGATGAATGGCCCATGCATATCAAAAAAAGGTTAAACCTTGCCAATTCGAAATTGGAGACAAAGTTTTGAAGCGAATCTTTCCAATTCAGGAAGAGGCAAAAGGAAAATTCACTCCAAATTTGCATGGTCCATTTATTGTCAAAAAGGTATTATCAGGAGGAGGGTCTAGTCTTGGCTAAAATGGACGGTCAAGTCTTTTCCCAAATCATCAACTCAAATATGGTAAAAAAAGTTTATATTTAATTTAATAAATTTTCTTTCAAAATTTATTGCAAAAGAAGACGGGTAAAAGGCGAACTTCTTTTCTTTTTCATAGAACATTTTCTTTCCCTTGTTTTCCTCTTTGAGCCTTCAGAATTTATGATTCTCGTTTGACAACCCACTTGAAGGCCACATTCCGCACTGGGCAACTTTGTGATGAATTTATCCCACCCTTGGACAATTTTTGCTTTGATTTTATCCTACACTGGCGCAAATTTTATTTGTTTATTTTCTTTTTGTTTTTCTTTTCTTTCTTTCTTTCTTCTTCCTTCTATTAAAAAAAGAAAAAAAAAGAGCGAATAATGTTAGAAAAAAGAATGCCCAAAAGAAGCAACAAAACTGGGGCAAATTTTTATTTGGAAGATGAAAATAGAGCCCCAAAAGCAAAAAGTAAAGTTGGGATTTTTTTTTTAGAAAAAGGCAAACATTGGGATAATTCTTTGCAAATGCGACCTCAAATTGTTTAAACCCTTCATAAGTTCTGCTTTTCAGCCTTAACCTTTCTAGCACATCACTTGACCCATTAACAAAGCCAAGAAAGTTAACGGCCTCTGTTTTCATTTTGCAATGATTTTTGGAAAGAAAATTTACAAAATCAAAAGGCATGTGATGTTAACAAGTCTATCCCGAATCATCAAGGGAAGATTGTCCTACTGATGCTAAATATTTTTTAAATACTAGTCTGTTTTAATGGAAAGGAAAATGATTGATCAGGACTTGAATATTGTTTGCTCTCATTCTACTTCACAAAGGTGAAAACCCGAAATAGCGTTTGAAAAAAAAAAGAAAAAAAAAAAGAAAGAAGAGAAAAAAAAAGGAAAGAAAAGAAAAAAAGAAAAAAAAGAAAACATAGGCGGGGAAAAACCCGGGTGAAAACCCGAAAGGACGCCGAGGTTGGGCAATTCCAGTAAAAGGTTCATAAATGAGAAAATAAGATACACCTGCATTAGATATTGGATTCTTTGTGAAAGCTAGTGATTATAGTTACTTGAGGTTTTTCTTCCGTATTGATCATCTTGTAACAATCTCGGAGTTTAAACGAGATGACATTCAAATGATCAAAATGGCATATGTTTTAGAGCTATCGTCTGAAAATTCATTTTTTCAACCAAGTGTAACAGTTATTTTTTATGTTTCTTTAATTAAGAGCTTCATGCGCTTTATTTGAAATAATATTTACTGTACAAAATTTTTTCTACATTACTACATGTGACATATGTTTTGACAAATTTATGTTTTTAAATTTTGGCATTTGTTTTACTTCAATTAGAATAAAGGCAATCCTAAATTTATCGAAAGTGAGAAATATGCATGGATTAAATGATTATGTGGAATATATGATTTTAGCCGTGAATCAAAGTCTATTGAATTCGGAAAACTTGCAAAAAACAAAGTAAGAGACCATATTAGAAAAATCAAAAGGGGAAATACTCGTGTTTATATGTGCTAGTATGGTCAAGGACATCACTTTTGCAATTGTAGTTGTTTTCTCTTTTTTGCAGGTGAAATTACATCATCACTAGAGGCCTTCATCGAAGGCACAAAATTTGGGAAATATTTTTAGTTAGTTAACAATGATTAAAAGCAAGCATTCTTTTGAGATATTGGTTTCATATTAACATTGGAGCAAATTTTCTGAAGAAAATTTTGATTTTTTAGGTTAATTTTGATGAGTTACGTTTAAGGTAAAATGTTGTGAATAACTTATTTATGTTGGGAATGAATTTCAAATTGATTTCATTTAATTTATACTGGGGTAAATTTTTTTTTCTTGTTAAAATAAATGATGATTGCAAATGGTTTTTTATGTTTTATACAAGTGTGAAAAGGAGATTTCAAATGAGTTTGATGCAAAAAAAAAGATGAAAAATAATTTTGAGTGGATTTGGATGTTATGTCAAACATTCACCTTAAATCTCCCATTATCTTAAAATCGCTCCCTGTATTTTAATTTATGAATTTATTTTGTCTAGCAGCCTAGACTCGTTTTCTACATTTTATTTCTTGTATTTATTTTGTCCAGTAGCTTGGACCCGCTTTATGCTTTTTTAGCTTATGTATTTATTTTGTCCAACAGTCTAGACTCACTTTCTACATTTTAAGTTTATGTATTTATTTTGTTCAGCAGCCTGAAACTGCTTTCTGCATTTTTAATTTATGTATTTATTTTGTCCAACAATCTGGGCATGCTTTTCGTATTTACTTTATGAATTTATTTTGTCCAGCAGTTTGGACACACTTTTTGCATTTACTTTATGAATTTATTTTATCCAGCAGCCTGGACTCGCTTTCTGTTTATTTTAGTTTGGCAGCCTAACTCTGCATTTTATTTTATCCTGGCAGCCCAAGTGCATAGCATTTATTTTGTCTAGCAGCCTAGACTCGCTCTCTGTTTATTTTAGTCTGGCAGCTCAAACTCTGCATTTTATTTTATCCTGACAGCCCAGGATCATCGCATTTATTTTGTCCAGCAGCTTGGACTCGCTTTCTGTTTATTTTAGTCTGGCAGCCCAGAATCTGTATTTTATTTTATCCTGGCAGCCCAGGATCATCGCATTTATTTTTTCTAACAGGCTAGACTCACTTTTTGTTTATTTTCGTTTGGCAGCTCAGACTCTGCATTTTATTTTATCCTGGTAGCCTAGGAGCATCGCATTTATTTTTGTCCTGTAGTTTAGACTTACTTTCTGTTTATTTTATCCTGGCAGCCCAGGAACATCGCATTTATTTTGTCCAACAACCTAGACCCATTTTTTGTTTATTTTAGTTTGATAGCTTAGACTCTGCATTTTAATTTATCCTGGTAGTCCAGGATTATTGCATTTATTTTGTCCAATTATCTGGAATCGCTTTTTGTTTGTTTTAGTTCCGTAACCTAGACTTTACATTTCATTTTATCCTGACATCCCAAGATCATTGAATTTATTTTGTCTAGCAGCCTGGACCCGCTTTTTGTATTTTGTTATCCTGATAGCCAAGGATCATTGCATTTATTTTATCCAGCAGTTTGGACCCACTTTCTGCATTTTGCTTTATCCTGACAGCTTAAGATCGTTGCATTTATTTTGACCAGTAGCTTGGATCCGCTTTTTGTTCATTTTAGTCTGGCAGCCCAGACTCTGCATTTTATGTTATCCTGGTAGCCCAGAATCATTGCATTTATTTTGTCCAGCAGTCTGGACCCGATTTTCGTTCATTTTAGCTTTGTAGCCCAGACTCTGCATTTTATTTTATCCTGGTAGCCCGGGATCATTTCATTTATTTTGTCCAACAGCCTAGACCCACTTTTCATTCATTTTAGTCCGACAGCCCAGACTCTGCATTTTATTTTTATCCTAACAGCCCAGGATCATGTTTTGTATTTTATTCAGCAATTTAGACCTTGTCATCATGTTTTGCTTTTCAAATATGCATTAATCTAGCGATTGTTCAGTGGTTCGCACATGTTTGTTTTAATGTAGTTCTGATTCATGCGTCGGACATTGTGTTTTGTCTCAATTCCTGATAATCTTATTCACAACGTTATTGGATATTTTATTTCAAATGCATATTTAGTTTCAATTCAGCATTTATGATTTTCATTTGCCATCATAATCCTTAGTCATCTTGTCTGTCTACTGACTTTTCTGATTATTCTTTTGTCTTAAAAAAAATAGTGTGCTTCAATTTTAAAGTGTTAGTTGTTGCCACGGTCATCTTACATAGCTGTTCATATAAATTTCCTTTTTATATTTCATATGTTTTTCATCATTCTGAACTACGCTCGACCTGATTCCTTTACCTGGGATACGTAAGCAGTTCTCAGAGATCCCGATCATTCCTTCTGCATTTCATACATTCATTTTTACCGAAGTTAGTGTGTTTGTGTTTCATGTCTAGATGAGCCAAAATTTGATTTTGTCTACATTATTGTCTGAAATCTCTTCGAACTTCCGACAAAGATGGACAAGCTGTACATACCAAAATTTGACACACCTTTTGTAAAAATGTGTATTTTTACTTCATTTAGGAATACTTTTATTTTTTGGGGGACCAATTACAATTTTTATGCAAATTATGATTAATTAATCACTGTCACGCCCTAAAAAATCGTGAGCAAAGGATGCTAGTGGTGGGGTCGTTGACTGTCATGTCCCGAAAAGACGGTCCGGTCTCGGTGACCCTTTCGAAAATAAAGGTTTTTGGAAAAACCGTGCGTGTGTGAGAAAAATTAAATTTTAGTAAAAAAGTGTATTTTAAGAAAAATGATATTTTAAAATAAAACAAGGCCGGGACTAAAAGTGTGACAGATTTGGCCAAATAATTTTTGAAAAAGGGTTTAAAAAAACAAAGTTGCCACTTGGTACTGAGTTAGGGTGTACCAAGTCACCCGAAAAATTGTTTAACAAAACGAAACAAAAATAAAAATTTCAGAAAATATTTTAAAAATCTTTTTCGACTCCGGTCTACGAAAAACGAGAGAAAAGGGTCCGGGAGTCACATTTGAAGAAAGGGAAGGCAAAGGCTTGCACCTAAGGCACCCTTTCTACCTAGCCGAGGCTAGTTGTGAGATTTAATCAAAATTTTCTAAATCAACCCTAAATTCTATCACGTTTTGAATGTGTCTAAATGAATGCAAATCCTAAGTGTAAATGTGGATATCTAGAGGGTCGAAATGAACTGTCGGGGCTTGATCGGGATTATCGCATTAATTGTGAAACCCGAATCGAGACCTCGAGGGAGTCACGAGTTTTATGCAAAATGTGTTGCAAAAAAAAAAGAAAATAATGATGTATAGTAAGTGAAGAAAGAAGGTGGGTATGCAACATAACCGGTACGGGGACTAATAACTCGTGACTGAATGTTTCTACTCACGGAGGGGGGAACGGCCTGTATGCCACCGCTTCCCACGTAAGTAGACGACTATTTCTAGTCGAATCACACAAATGTCCTAATTTCTAAGTGCAGATGCAAGCTAAATGTCATGCATTTTAAAAATGTGTCAAAATAATAATGATAATAATAATAGTAATAATAATAAAATCATGCCAAATGAAAAGAAAACTAAAAGTGTGTGAAGTGGAATGTAAAATACACACGAATACACCTAATACTAAAATGCCCTAAGGGTCTAGCGTTGGACTAGCCCTTTCTAAAAAATCCCACTAGCGTTGGACTAGCGGGAAAAGAAAGAAGCCACAACTAGCATTGGACTAGTGTGGTGACAGAATACCGTAAATCATGAATTAAGTATTAAAGCATGAATTAAAAGCAAATTAAACATATAAAAACATATAAGATCACATAGGAATCACATAACACATAAGCATAATATTCTAAATGCAAAAATCCTAAGAAAAGCGATAAAGAAATAAACACATAAGCACACAAAAGCAAATAAATCCTAACTATTACATCGGGAGACTTGATTTACAATTTAAGGGGGAAATTTAAAATGTCCTATATATTACATTTTCTATCTAATTACACAAATTTTTGCTAAAAATATGAGAAAAATAATCTAACTATTACATTGACTAACTAAATACAAGAATATTACATTTTTTGTCAAAAATAATAAAATTTAAAATTAAATAACACAAAATAAATAAATACGCAAAAATGCATAAAATAAGAAACGCATAAAAAATTGCATAAAATATCACATTAGAGCACGTTGGAGCACATAAAGGAAAAATAATGAGAGATCGGGATACCTCTTTGAAGACCCGGTACTAATACTAATTAAAATGAACAAACACGTCAATGTATCACAATATAAATAAATAAAGCCTAAAAAATATGTAAATATTGACAAATTGGGGTAAAATGTAAATTCTAGCAATTAAGGGGACTAAAATAAAATTTCTATAAATCTTGAAGGGGCAAAATTGGAAATTAAAGCATATCTAAGGGGCAAAGATGCAAATTAAGGTGAAATAAGGGGACAAAACAATAATTTTCAACAAAAGTGGGCAAAACATAAATTGCAAGGCCTAATTGAAAGAACATAAAATCTAAAAGGGTTACTCTACAAAATTGTAGACTTAACATTAGTAGTAAAAAAAATGACTAAAATAGATAAAGTAGAATCAATTATCTAAACTAATTCGAATTAATTAACTTAATTACCAAATCAAAAACAAAACACTCATGATTACTACATTAAAAGAAAGTAATAAAAACAAAGAGCAAAACATACAAAAAGAAAAAATTGTAAATGAACTTGCATTGGTGACCATGAATCAATTAATTGACTTGATTTGATAACCTTAACAAAACGACAAAAACAATTAATAAAATAAACAATCCAAAGGCATAAAAGTCCACGGAACCCAAATTCCCAGTCCATTCGGCTTTCTTCTTCACCGAAAGTCTCAGACCATTCAAATCATTTTCTGCAACTTTTGGCTAATTCCTTTCTTCTTTATTCCCTAAAACCCGAATTCCATTTCCTCAAGGCCTTCAATTCCAGAACACAAATTCTCCCCTCCCAATTGGTTCTTCAATCGACAGTTCAATCAAAATCCCCAAAAATCAATTATTCTCCTCTTCACCTCTAAACTCAGAAACCAAAAAAAATCATGGCAAATCAAGCACGAATCGTACAAGGTTGGGCTGGATGCAGAAAAATTTAAAAGGAACCCAGGACTTGACTTTTTTGAATGAAGAAAGGATAAATAGGGTGGTGGTGATTGTTTGTGGTTTTGGTGCATGGGCTTGATTGTTGGTTTTTTCTTGCAGGTTGGGATGCTATTGATTTTTATGGGGATTCTGGTGGTTTGATGTTTCAGTGCTTATGGTGGTTATTTCGTTAATTGTTTAGGGTATTATTGATGGTGGTGGTGGCTGACTGGACGGTAGACTAAAGAGGAGCTAAGATGGATAGTAGGGCTGTTGCAGTTTCTGACTGAGGCTATGGTGTTATTTTGGAAATTGTGGGTGGCGATAGCTTTTATTGGTGGTGTTGGAGTAGAATTTGAATGGAGAAGAAGTTGGGTAGCTGCTGATTTGGGCAATGGCTCTGAGGTTGTTGTGGGGACGGTGGGTTTGAATTTGCAGGCTGTTACTGATATATGTGGGTTCGTTTGGTTCATTTTCTGTGCAGGTTTTGGGAATTGCTGACCTGAGGGGGTTGCTGGTGGCAGTGGTCTTGAGTCTGTTTTTGAACCAGGTTTTGCGTGTGACTGGGGGTGGATTTGCTAGCTTGAAACTTTGACGGAGAAGGGTGGTGGTGGAGCTGGTTGTTATGGGTTTTGACTAATTTTTTATGTTTCTGGTTGCTTGGGTTGCTGACGGTTATGAATTGACGGTGGAAATAGGTGGAATTTGGGGCTGACTTGGGTAATAACTGGAGATTGAAGCTTGTGTAATTGTTGGAGGAGATTTGAGCAGTTTTTGGGACTGGGCCATGGCTGAGACGGTGTTGTTGTGGTAGCAGGGGATGATTGGGATGGTGAAGGTGATGGTTGAAGGGATAGATTAAAAGCTGTTTGTGAGAGGGTGAAGGAAGAGGGATAAGATGGTCCATTGGTGGAGGTTCTTCATAGCAGGGGAGGGGTTTGTTTGAAACTAAGCTATGGTGATTGATTTCAGATGGTGATGGAACTGGTTATGTGATCGGAGGGAGGGAGATGATTGTTGTTGTGCGGTGGGTTGAGGATCAGGGAAACTGCGGTGGGAATGGAAGCTAGAAAAACAACCAAAAAACAACCAAAAGCATAACGAACAAAACCCAAAAAGAAGAAAGTCCAGTGAAAAACAGCAAAAAATTATAGATAAAACATTAAAATTCAATCAACATCTTCAAACCGAATAAGATTTTGTAGTAAAAATGAAATAAAATGAAATGAAACAAAATAGAAGGAGATAAAACAACATAAGGTGTTACCTTTGAAGCTTTCTTGAAAGATTTGATGAACAGTGACGAATTTTGAGGTTGCAGGCGATGAATAGTGATGAGTAAATGAAAACGGCTAGTGTGTGTGATTTTTGGGTATTTTTGTGTGTTTGATCCTCTTAGATAAAAATCAAATGTGTTTTTAGGGTTTCTCTATTTTTCCTCCCTTCTTTTTTTTCTGCTGATTAAAGAGGATATTTATAGCCCACTTGTCTTGTTGGCCAAGAATGCTGTAAAATAACATAAATGCCACTGGTATTAAAAAATACTAATTTTATTAAAAAATATATTTTTAACCCTAAAATTAAAAATTAATACAAGAAATATGACAGCAATCTCTAAATTTTCAAAAAGAATTCACAGTAGATTTCAAAAATAAAACTAGAGCTCAAAACTGATAGAAACGCGCTCGGGGTGTAAAAATGACGATTTTGTCCCTGTATAAAGAAAATAAACAAAAAATAGATATTAGCCTCAAAAAATTATCAAAAATTAAAAGTAAGCTTAAAACATTAGAAAATGAATTTAAGCTATAAAATGACGATTTTGCCCTTGAAAAATGAAAATTTACAGAAAAATAGTTATTGTCCTAAAAAAATTATCAAAAATTACAAATAAGCGTAAAATATTAGAAAATGCATTTTTGACTCAAAATTGGTGAAAAATGAATTTAATTTGTAAAATGACGATTTTGCCCTTGGGCAATGAAAATTTACAGAAAAATAGTTATCGTCTTTGAAAAAATTAAGAAAATTCAGAAACATGCCTCAAGAATTTGAAAAATGAATTTGGAACTTAAAATAAGCTAAAATGGTATTCGTGAGACGAGATTACCATTTTGCCCTTATGCTGCTAAAAATATAAAAAATACCAATTAAATCCAGAAAAATCATAAAAAATTAATAAATTCATATAAAAGTAAAATTATGAATTTAAAACCCCAAAAAATTGATAGAAAAATATTTACAGATAAAATTACTATTTTACCCCCCGAGATTATTAAAAATTTAAAATTTTGTCCTAAAAAGTGCAAACATTCCCCCCCCCCAGTGTTTGAAAATAAATGTTGTGTCAAAATTTGGTGTTTACAATCGCATCAGGGGCAAAATGGTAATTTTAACTTGTAGATACCTTTTATTTTATTTTCATTTCTAAATTCATATTTTTATTATTTTTTTATCATTTCTCTAATCTTTAAATATTTTTCGAAGTCATTTAGTAATTATTTAGAATTTTGGTATTTTTAAGTTTAAAGCACGTTTTTAATGCATTTTTATTTTATTTTTATTTTATTAAAATTTGTGTGAAAATTTTTTATATGGGCATTTATATACTTACAGATCTTCTGTAAAAATTTCATAATTTTTAGAGGATTGGTTGTTACTTGTTTAATTTTTATCTTTTTGTTTATTAAGTGCATGTTTCACGAGAAAGCGTTATTGTTAGAAAATTTTGAATGAAATTTGTAATATATGTTCTTTATGTAATAATGTATGTTATGTAAAATTTTGTAATTTTTTAAATATCATTTAGTAATTTTCGTAATTTTTATTATTTTTGACATATTATGTCACGTTTTTCAATGCACTTTTAATTTAAGAATTTTTGTATAAAAATTGTTTATGTGTGAAATCCATATATTTGTATATTTTTTGTAAAAAATTCACAAATTTTAGAGTATATTTGGTATTTATTTAATTTTTTTTATCTTTTTTGGTCTATTAATGGCACATGTCCCAATTACAATAGATACTAGTTTTTTACATTTTTAAAATTTCTTTCTTTGCAATGCTGAGTTTTTAGT
This sequence comes from Mitragyna speciosa, assembly GCA_024721245.1. NCBI lineage: Eukaryota > Viridiplantae > Streptophyta > Magnoliopsida > Gentianales > Rubiaceae > Mitragyna > Mitragyna speciosa. The sequence continues at coordinate 9,171,475 of CM045554.1, read as the reverse complement.
TATTTTATTTTATTTTTCATAATTTTATGGGGTCCAAGTAGTTTTTATTTTATTATTATTATTTTTTCATTTAGTTTTCTTAAAAATTTTGCCCAAACCAAAAAAAAAAAAAAGAGAAGCAAAATGAACACCAGTTTGCCATGGATGCACAGCCAATGCAACTACCTCCAGCAAATATCTCAAACACCATTATCATCACCACCCCCACTTGCAATCCCATTATCAGATTTTAAGGGATTTGAGGAGATTTTTTGTTGATTTTTCTTCTGTTTTTTGCATGACGATTACACACACTTCACTTCACACTCTCCCAAATTTTTCCTCAATTTTTCACTCGCACACAAACCCACAAAAAAATGCAATCTCCCTCACAGACATTTCCCTCATCAGCTCAAATTTGCTCACTCCCTCTCTGTCGGCTCCCTGACCATCATAATAACAAACTTCCCTCTGCTCTCCTTCACACACACATCACACACTACAACTCTCAGCTGTCTTGGCCTTCAGCTCACAAACGTACACACACCTGCACAAGCCATCTTCACAACACACTGCACAAACACACATTACACACACCTACACACAACCTCCTCTCATCTTCTTACACTTATCAGAAAACACATACACACACTTACATTTACTCTTCCATTCCTCACTTCACCTGCACTACACCATAGCACACTCAATCACTGCGCTCACTTCACAATTTCATCCCAACTAGCCACCAAAGCAACTGCCAAGTTCAACTTCTACTACCAGCAGCCTCACAAAATCACGTCCCAAAAACCACCCAAATAGTCCCATTCAATATCAGCAGGTAGGCTCACTCACACACAGATTTCACACACAGCTCACACAAAACACACACCAGACATATTCACGCATTCAAGCACAAACCTGCACACACAAGCACACATCCTGCAACATTCAAATACCTGCACAGACAACCACCGCCAGTCCAGCTCCACATCCAAACTGGTGCCACCACCGCTAACTTCACCTCCTCGCTTTTCCACCAGGTAAATTCTCAACCCTCATCTAATTTTTTTTGCATAATTCTTAATCATAGATGGTTCTGCAATAGATATGTCATTGGATTTAACCTCTAATTCGAGAAATTGGACCAGGGGAAGTGGGGAGCTTCGGATAAAAAAAAAAAGAAGAAAGAAACCAGAATCAAGAAGAGAGAGGAGAGAACGAAACAGAGACGAGAAGAGGAAGAAAGAAAAGCAAGGAAAGAACAGAGAGGGATCGAGAGATCGAGAAAGGAGAGATATCAGAGAGTTAGAAAGAGAGAGAGAGAGAGAGGAGAGAACGAGATAGGGAAGAGAAGAGAGAAAGCTGGAGAGAAGGAAAGTGGGAAAGAAGGAAGAGAGAGCGAGAGAGAGAGAGGAAAGAAGAGAGAGAGAGTGAGAAGTCAGTGAAGAATAGAGAAATAGAAGAAAGAAGAAAAAAAAGAAAAAAAAGGTAAAAAAAAAAGACTAAAACGACATAGTTTTGACGCAACTTTGGTCAAAACTACATCGTTTTGCTTTGTTCTTTTTTTAATCATTTTATTGTCAGAATTAGTATTTATGTTTTAGCCCCTAGGATTTTGGTTAGCTTATTATTCTGCCCTAAAATATTTTTAATTGTTGCACTTAGGTTCTTAATATTTGTAGATTGACCCCCTAGATCTTAATTTCTTTTAATTTAGGTTCTATTAATTTCAGTTAACCCATATCTTGCTGAAATCGCACTTTTTACCCTCGAATGTTGCTAGAAATTGCATTTTTGCCCCTAGCATTGCCTCAAATTATTATTCTTGTCATTGTGTTTGCTGAAAATTATATTTTGGCCCTAGAACATTGTTAGAATTTATGATTTTGCCCCCCCAAGTAGTTAGAACTTGTAATTTTACCCTTTGAATGTTGCTAGAATTTTCATTTTTGCCCCTAAGCTTGTTGAAATTACATTTTTTACCTTGAATGTTGCTGGAATTTGCAAATTAGTCCTTTAAGCTTGCTGAATTTGCAATTTTTACCCTTGAATGTTGCTGGAATTGTAATTTAGTCCCTTTAAGTTGCTAGAAATTGCATTTTTGCTCCTATGCATTGCTGGAAATTATGATTTTTGCACTTTTGATTGCTGGAAATTCTTTTTTGGTCCGTAGAACTTGCAAGAAATTAAATGTTTGCCCCTATGCTTTGTTGGAAATTATTTTTTAGCATTTTAATTTGTTGTAAATTATATTATTACTTTAGGTATTGTTTAAAATTGTAACTTTATCCTTTAGTTTGCGGTAAATTTCACTTTTTGCTCCAGAATGTGGCTGACCATTTTTTAGTTTTAACCCAAATTTTTTTTAATTAAGTCCTTAAAACTTTCAATTTTGCCTTTTTTGTGTTTCTAAATTTTTAATCAATTCCCAAATTTATTTTTATTTAATTAATGCTCAAATTAGTTTTCTTGTACCTATTTATATTATTTTGGTGTTTTATTAATGTGTTAAAAGTTAATTATATTGTAGACACCAAATTTTGACACACCATTTATTTTCAAATATTGGGGGACATTTTGCCTACTATTTGGAGTCAAAACCTGATTTTTGGGTAAAAATGAAGAAGTCAGCAATTTTGGAGGGCAAAATATTAATTTTTTAATTGTAAATATTTTTTCATTAATTTTGAAGGGTTTAAATTCATTTTTTGAACTTTTATACACATTTTTAAATTTTGTGATTTTTTCGGGTTCAGCTGGTATTTTTATGCATTTTCGCTAGCATAGGGGCAAAATAGTAATTTCGCATCGCGAATACCACTTTTGCCCATTTTTGTGTATCAAATTTATTTTTAGGTTTCTAAGCATGTTTTTAAGTTTTTCTAACTTTTTTCGGAGTGAATTTCTATTAACAAATTTATTATTTACATTTTTTCTTAATTTTTTCTATTTTTTGTGAGAGAATATAAATTTTGATATTTTTTAAGGGCAAGGTTGTAATTTTTGTAGTCAAGGGCGTATTGGTCTTTTAACTATTTCTTGGAGGTTAAGACTTGTGCACTATAAATACCCCACTTGGGGATTTTAGAAAAAAGGGAAGAAAATAAAAAGTCTAGGGAGAGTTTTTTTAGTTTTTTTTAATTTTTAGTTTTTTAGTTTTTCCATTTTCACCAAGAACACCAAGAACACACACTTCTTTTTTACACACATCTTCAAATTCTCACCTAGAATACCAAGAACACACACTTTTTCTACACACATCTTCAAATTCTCACCTAGAACACCAAGAACACACACTTTTTCTACACACATCTTCAAGTTCTCACCTAGAACACCAAGAACACACACTACTCACATTCTCTCTCACACACTACTCTCCCTCTCACACACACAAACACACTCATGTTCATACACATTAGTCATACGTTCTCACACATATACTAGAATTACATAAACACACACTAAAACACACATACATCCAAAGTCCACTCACTACACACAGTAGAAACACATAGACACACACACACACTGTAACATAGAAATCGCACACACAATGCACACACAAACCCAGATTCACAAACATGCACATTCACACACACTGTCAAACACAAAACACACACAATAGCACACAATCAGTCACAGACACTACTTCAGATTCACACACAAGCAACACACAATCGCACACACTCAGATTCACACACAAGCAACACACAATCACACACTCAAATTCACACATAGTCACAAAACACACACAATAGTACACAATCAGTCACAGACACTACCTCAGATTCACATACACCACTACATGCACCAAACAAACACACACAGATTCACATACACCAAATATACACAGCCATACATTCACACAGTAATATATTCACACACATATGCACACACAGATTCATACTCAATACACACACGGAAACACACATTCACATATAACAATTAGACACGCATATACACATATTTAGACACACATCCACAGCTCATCAGCCCTCCAACCAATCCCTTTCATCAGGCAAGAGCATCGCCATGGCTTTGTCACCACCCAACCTCCAGCCAAATTCTCCCAACTACAACGGAATCAGTCGAAACCCCCCATCAGTTCTACAACCTTCAACCAGCAAGTCACAATCTCCATCGTCATTCCACCACAATCAAGACCACCATTCACAACCACCCCCCAACAACACAAACCTGTTCACACCACCACCCAATTTCAGCTCTACCTTTCCATCATTGAAAGCCACCTGCAAAAACATACCATTAACAATCAAATCCCGAACCCTTGACTGCCCACACCTTCCATCAGCAACAAGCAATTCACCAGCCTCCTCCCTGAAACGCCACTTAACAATCAATAAATCATCAATCCGCTCCGACTCTCACGGTCTCCAATCATCCCATGGGTAGCAGCTATCTCCACCGAATTATCACTGCCACAACCGCAGAACCTCAATATTTAATTATCACAACAATCAGTTCAAATCCCATATCCCCCACCACCTATTCAGCCCCAAATTCCCCAAACCACCATCGCAATTCATCAGCTCCATCATCAATGGCATCACATGGCCCATAAAACCTGCAGAAAAGCATTCCAGTCACAAAATCAGCCATGTAGCCATCAAACATCCACCTGCGAGACTACCACCCACGGACGACATGCAGCTGGAGGCGCAGCCACCTACAACCATGCTGACGTCCATCATCAGACTCACTCTTTTGCTCTTAAACTCAGGTAATTGCTTACACCTTTCCTTTTAATTTTTTAACTTGTTAGTCAATTCATGAAATTGATCCTAAATTCGGAGAAGTTGGTCTAAGGGTTTCTGGGGAAAGAATGAAAGAGGAGACTGATCACAGAAAGGTGAGGGAGAGAGAAGAGAGAGACAGTCAGAGAGAGTGATAGGAGAAAAGACAAAAGAGGAGAATGAAAGCAAAGAAAAGAAAGAAAGGAAACTAGAGGGAGACAATAGAGAAAAGGGGCTGGAGAAATAGGGAAAGAGAGTAAGAGAATCAGAAGGGAAAGTCGATTGACATTTTAGGAGAAATCAATTCGAGAGAGAAACGGAAAGAGAGATGGAAAAATAGAGAGAAAAGAAACGCGAGAGAGAGAGAGAGTGGCGGGGAGAGAGGAGAAGGTGAGATTAAAAGAGAAAAGAAGAGCAGACAGAGGGGGCGTATAGAGGAAGGGGAAGAAAGTAACAAAAGAGAGCAAAGCAGAAAGAACAAGAAGAGAAAAGAGAGGAAGGTGAGAGAGAGAGAAGAAGTCGGAGATGAGGAAGAGAGGATCAGATAGAAGAAGAAGAATCGCAGGAGGAAATTGGAAGTGAGAAAGAAGATGACCAGTGGAGGGCAAGAGACTCGGCTAGGGAGACTGAGAGAGAAGAAGAGACTGAGAGCAAGAAATAAAAGAAAAAGGGGTAAAGGAAGAAACAGCACGAAGAAGAGAGGAGAAATAAAAAGAGATAAAAAAGAGTTTTAGAAACCAGAGTAAAACAAGAAACTGGAAGAGAGAGATGAAAGGGGGGGTGTTTGATCTTTCGTTTGAAATTACATTGTGGAATTTATGTTTATGGGCTTGAAGATTTGTTAAATCAATTTTATGTATAATAAGTATTTACATCTTAATTCCTAAACTTTTAACCAATTCCTTAAGTCCCCTAGTTTTTTTTTGTTATTTTACAATTAAGTCCTTCAAAATTTTTGTTTGACCTTTAATTCAAAATTTCTTTTTATTAGGTATTGGTTAATTGCAATTAGGTCCCACAAAGTTGCTAGAATTTCAATTTTTGCCCCTTTAGTTTTATAGAATTTTGTTTGTAGTCCCCTTGGTTGCCGGAATTTACATTTTATTCCCATTTGTCAATATTCTTTTATTTTATGCTTTATTTCCTTAAATAGTGGTACCTTTAATGTGTGCGTTCATTTTGCTAACACTTGATACTGAGTCTTCCCGATGAGGTATTTCCTTCATTTTTAATTACCCTTTTATGTGCTCCAATATGCTCCAATGTGATTTTATGCATCATTTTTATTATTATTTGTTTATTTCTTATTTTACATACCTTTTGTGTATTTATATATTTAATTTACTTAATTTCAAATTTTTATCATTTTGGAAAAATATAATATTTTGTATTTGGTTAGTCAATGTAATAGTTAGATTATTTTTCTTATATTTTAGCAAAAATTTGTGTAATTAGATAGAAAATGTAATAGATAGGACATTTTAAATTCCCCCCTTAAATTGTAAATCAAACCCCCCGGTGTAATAGTTAGGATTTATTCACTTTTTGTGTGCTTACATGCTTATTTGATTTACCGCTTTCATTAGGAATTTTGCATCTAGATATCATGCTTATGTGTTATGTGCTCCTATGTGATCTTATATGTTTTTATATGTTTAATTTGCTTTTAATTTATGCTTTAATATTTAATTCACGATTTATGGTATTCCGTCACCACACTAGTCCAACGCTAGTTGTGATTTCATCCTTTCCCGCTAGTCCAATGCTAGTGGGATTTTCCTTAGAACGGGCTAGCCCAACGCTAGACCCTTAGGACATTTTAGTATTAGGTGCATTCGTGTGCATTTCACATTTCACACACTTCTAGTTTTCTTTCCATTTGGCATGATTTTCTTATTATTATTATTATTATCATTATTATTATTACTTTGACACATTTTTTAAATGCATGACATTTAGGTTGCATCTCACTTAGAAATTAGGGCATTTGTGTGATTTGACTAAAAATAGTCGTCTACTTACGTGGGAAGCGATGGAGTACATGCCGTTCCCCACTCCGTGAGTAGAAATATTCAGTCACGAGATACTAGTCCCCCGTACCCGTCATGTTGCATACCCCTTTTTCTTTCTTCACTTAATATATTATTATTATTTTCTTTTCTTTTTTGCATTTCATCTTGCATAGACTCGTGACTCCCTCGAGGTCTCGACTCGGATTTCGCAATTAATATAATAATTCCGACCAAAGCCCCGACGGTACATTTCGACCCTCCCGATATTCACATTTAAACTTAGGATTTTGCATTCATTCAGACACATCCGAACGCGATAGAATTTAGGGTTAATTTAGGAAAATTTTGATTAAACCCCGCAACTAGCCTCGGCTAGGTTGAAAGGGTGCCTTAGGCGCAAGCCTTTGCCTTCCCTTTCTTCAAATGTGACTCCCGAACCTTTTTCTCTCGTTTTTCGTAGACCGGAGTCAAAAAAGGGTTTTAAATGATTTTTCTAAAATTTTATTTTGTTTTGTTAAACGATTTTTCGGGTGACTTAGTACACCCTAATTCAGTACCAAGTGGCAACTCTATTTTCTAAAATAAAACCCTTTTTCAAAAATTATTTGGCCAAACCTGTCGCACTTTTTAGTCCCGGCCTTGTTTTCTTTTAAAAAATATCATTTTTTTACTAAATAACACTTTTTACTAAAAAATTTGATTTTTCACACATACGCATGATTTTTCCCGAAAAACTTGCTTTTCAAAAGGGTCATTAGACTAGACCATCTTTTCAGGACGCGACAGTCAATGACCCCACTAGCACACTTCTACCCTTTTACTTTACCTACGATTTTTTTTAGGCCGCGACATATATGTTACTGTGTTTTCTTTATTTAAATTAAATATGTTTTCCCTAAATGTTTAGTTGGTGCTTTTAACATTTTACTTGTTGTTATTTTAATTCCCTTGTCTTTTTATCCATTGATTATGGTGATTAATATTGTATTATTTACTTTATGATTTGTTTATCCAAAATATTAGTACCTTGATGTGTTTATTCATGTTGTTAGTATTTGTATCGAGTTTACTAATGAGAGGTATCTTTATTATCTTTTCAACTCTTTATGTGCTCCTACATGCTCCTATGTGTTTTTTTTTATGTATCTTTTTGTGTTTATTATTTTTATTTATGTGTGAGCATTTATTTATGTTATGTTATTTATTTGAATTTAATTTTTATTATTCAAAGGAATGTAATAGATAGGTAATATTTTATTTAACAAAATTTGTATTTAGATAGTTAATGTAATAGATAATTTATATTTTTATTTAATAAAATTCGTGTAGTTTAGATAGAAAATGTAATAGATAGGTTAGATAGGTCATTTTCTTATGTTTCTTCCCCGTTTAGAGTGTAATTAGGCTCCCCCAGTGTAATAGATAGGGTTTTGTGTGATATGTGTTTTTGCATGATTATGTGCTTACGTGTATTCTCGCTTTCTTTAAGTTTTTGCATCTAGAATATTATGCTTACGTGCTATGTGCTCCTATGTGATATTATTTGCTTCTATGTAATTATTACTTTAATTTATGTTTTACTTATTTATTCATGTACTTGTTTTATTATGATATATGTATATCGTCGCCACACCAGTCCAACGCTAGTTGTGGTTAATTCCGGTTTCTTCGCTAGTCCAACGCTAGCGGGGAATTTCTAAAAAATGGGCTAGTACAACGCTAAACCCTTAGATCATTTTAGTGTTAGATCACTCCTTGTGTGCATTTCATATCATTTCACGCACTTTTTCTCTTTTTAAGGTTTTTTTTTATCTTTACATGGTTTTTATGTATTATTATTCTTATTATATATTTTTACATATATTCAGTGCATGACATTTAGGTTACATTTCACATAGAATCTTAGAACATTTGTGTGATTTTGACTAAAAATAGTCATCTACTTACGTAAAAAATGGTGGCTTAATATGCCGTTCCCCCCTCCGTGAGTAGGAACAACTAGTCACGAGTTTATTAGTCTGCCGTACTCGTTATGTTGCATTCCTTTTTTTTGGTCACTTATATCTATATCTATATTTTATTTTCTATTTCTGCATATCATTTTTTGAATAACTCATAACCCCTTCGAGACTTCATTTTGGGGTTTCTCAATTAATGCGATGATTCCTATTTAATTTCGAAGGGACATTTTGTCACTATCGGTATCTCTTTTAGGTCTAGGTCTGCATCCATATAATTACATCCAAATGTGATAAAATTTTAGAGTTATTTTAGAAAAATTTCAACTAAACCTTGCAACTAGTTTCGACTAGATTGAAAGGGTGCCTTAGGCGCTAGCTTTTGCCTTCCCTTTTTTCAACTGTAACTCCCGAATTTTTTTTTATTAAGACCTGGAGTTGTCTAAAAAAGGGTTTTTTTTGTTAATTTTTCTTACTTTTTCCTAAAAAATGTCTTTCTAAAAATTTTTAGTTTTATCACTCTTTTTTTTCAATAAAACATTTTGCTGGTGACTTGGTACACCAAAACTCAATACCAAGTGGCGACTCCCATTTTTCATAAAAATCCTTTTTAGACTCTATTTTCGAGATCAAAACGGTCACATTTTCAAAGTCCCATTTTAGGACATTTTCTTTTATTTTGCTTTATTTTTCAAAAACTAAAAACCATTTTCTAAAAAAAAAAACTTTTACAAAAAATCACCAAATCTCTTTTTCCACACTTATCATCTTTTTTCGTCTTTCAAAAAATGGGGCGCAACAATTTTTACATAAAATATGTTTGTTCTACTGAAATTACTCTTAAATTTTTTGTTTTACTTTTCTAAAAAAATTATGTTTGGGTTTTCATTAAAATTGACGGGGTAGTTATAAAACTAATTAAGAGATTTGTGAGAAGTTGTTGATCATATTTCATAAGAAAATTGTACAAATTTAACCTTAGTGAGAAGGATAACGTAGAAATTTTAAAAATTGACAAAAATAGTAACACCAAAAGATGTGCTCCTCTTTTCCATATAGCACAATAAGATAAGATATCATAAATTGCGTAGTAGGAGCATTCTTTTTTAAGTTCCTCATCTTGAACGTACTGTATGTATTGCAAAAATTGATTTTGCTGTCTAATTTTTTTTAAACCAAATTTTAGTCAGGCTATTCGACTTTGAAATAATTAAAAAAGTAGACCAATTAGGGGATATTTGGTTTAAGGGAATTAAGGAGCAGAATGGGTGTCAGTAATAATGACACCCATTGTTGACGTTTAAAAATAACTATCACTATTATTACTGACACTCATTGTTGATGTTTAAAAATAAATATCACATTATTTAATTAGAATGAGAATGGTTAACTAAGGTTTCTATGAATCTCTCTAAAATACTATTCTGTCAAACTCATTAACCCTTTTGAAAGGAATGATATCCATTCCATTACTAAAATAAACATATTGGGAGAATGCTCAAAATCCATACTCATAGTAGGGTTAATGATGTATATAGTGATATGATTGAGGAATTTGAACCAAACAGCTCCTTAGTATCTCTAACTATAATTCCATATAATAACTTAAGAGCCATTGGTTCAAATTCCTTAATGATTATCACTACAGATATTGTTAATCCTCCTATGATTATGTATTTTGATGATTTTCCTTAACATACTTGGTTTAGTAATAGAATGTCTATCATTCCCTCAAAAGAGTTAATGAGTTTGATAGAGTAATATTTTGAAATGAATCATAGAGACCCCAATTAATTATTTTCGTTCCCATTAAATAATAGTAATTGTTATTTTCTAAACATTAACAATGGGTGTAGCACACTAGAAAATGCACATACAAGAGACATTTTTTTTTCTTATTTAGGGTTAAGTGTTAATCCTTGATTTATTAATCGGGAGATTTCTTGAGTTAATTAGGTTAATTAACTAAGATTTTCATTATTGAGCAAGGACATTTAAGCACTACCTTTAGAATAATTTTACTTGACCATTTAATTTATATTAGTGTTTAAATTTTGCTTAGCTTATTCTATTATTCTCTAGCCTTTTTACTACTTGAATTTTAGCTCAATTTTACTCAAAAATTTCACTTATTTTCTTACTTTATTTTCTTTTCCCTTAGCTGAAATTTTTCTCTTTCTTTTCTTTTTCTTTTTGGCCGAAAATTCTTTTTCTTTTTCTTTTCCCTTAGGGCCGGTTTCTCTCTCTCTATTTTTACTCTCTTTTTGCTTTAATAATTTGTGTCCTATTATTGCTTATATTAAGTGATAAGAGTTAATGATCTCCACCAATCAAATTAATCCAAGTAGCTACTCTTGCATTTAAAGACCAACTTTTTTGCTTTACTCTTGTGAGATTTTAATTGGTTGCACTTTCCTCCATTTTTATTCTATTTCTTTTATACTTTCTTGACTGAATTCTCTCCCATTTTCTTCCTCCCTCTTGGCCGAACTCTCTAGACCTCTCTATACCCTCTCTTGTTCTTCATTTTCTTGAAGCTTTCCTTCCAATTTTAGACAAACTCCACCATAGAAAGTGAGCTTTTCTTCTTCCTAAGCATAGTTCTAAGCTTGTTTAAGGTATGTACTATGAACTCTTACTATTAATTTCAAGTTTTATTTAGGTTTTTGTTCAAGTTTTATATAAACAGTCATGCTGGACCAGCTTTAGTAAAACTTTCATAACTTGGATTCGAGTGATTCTTGTTGTTTTAGAAACTAGATTCATAGGGCTTTCAAACGGTATAAAGCTTGCACAGTGGTTCGTTGTGTATTAACTGCAGAAAGCTTGCAAAATTGGCTGAAAATTCGGTTCTGCGTAAACAATTTTGATGAAGAGCCAACTTGGGGCTAATTTTGAACCTGTTCTAGTTGGAATTTTAAGAGATGATCTTCACGAAAGTTGTAGCCCTATAAACGTACTTTCAAACCATGTAATCACAATTCCCTAGTTCTTGGTGGAGTGACCCCAACAATGGCACGAAGTTGGCTGAAAATCAACCCTGTGCAGATTTGGGTGATTATTCTTGGAGTAGGAATTTTTAATTTGAGTGAAATCTTGATTGAATTTGAGTTTAAATTGAACATAGAAGTTGTAGAACATGTTGAAATGGATTGGGTGGTTGATTTTTCATGCAGGGAAAAAATTTTGGCTAGTCTGATTTTCAGGGGAAATGCTGCCGAAATTTCGGTAGAATTAAAAGAAGAAAAATTGATAAGTGAGATTTTTAGCCTAGAATGTGTTCAATTGAAGGAAATTGAAGTGTAGAAATTTTTAGAAATGATCTAGTGATAGATTAGACTTTCTTAGAATAAGTAAACCCTAAACCCTATAAATCCTAAAACCAAAACCCTAGAAGTAAGTGGGGTATTTTCTTGACTTTTTCTTACTAAATTTACTAGGATTTTAATTGAGTTTTTATGTTATTATTTCTTTTAAATTTCAGGGTCCAAAAACACATCACGACCATTTCACGAGATATTTTCTTAGGCTTTCAAGGTGAGTGTCTTTATGTGTGCATGATGCATGTAATGTGCTATTTCCATTTTGTAAATATTATGCGATGACTGCAATCGCTATGTGATTAAATGTGCTACTTGAGGAAAGATGTGTACTTTATCGCATCTATTCCGCAACGTGTTACCTGCTTTCATTACCCAATGTGTTACTTGTGCTTGAGACGTCCATGACTAACTTCACCGTTATTTCACGGATGGTCAACCCGGCTGCACGTGGGAGGACATAAGGTGTTGGGTGTTTTAGGGCTTGATGTTCTTCCCCTTTTGAGTTGTGAATCCTCAAAGAGGCCAACTCCGGATTGAACCTACTTGCTTGTTGGCCCTCCAGGGTTGAGAATATCTCCCTGGATGTGGTAGCCTGTACGGAGGTTATAAGGTGAATGGTGGTTAGGGTTCTTGCTTGCTTGCTTGATAATATTGGCATGACTCTTGATACAGACTTGAGCTATTATCTCAGTCCTAACATCGTGATTTCATGGTCAGTGCATGCTCTTCCTGCGGTTAAGCTTGCTTCCGTAGATGAGCCCCGTATCCGCTATTGACTATTTGTTAATTGAAATGTTCATAACTTGTCTACTTAAATTGTCAATTATTTTGTTCAATAAAATAATAGATTTGTGGTATGATTGCATGACTCCGATACTCACTGGGCTATTATAGCTCATTCCATTTTATTTGTTTTCCTTACTCAGGTTTCCTGAAAAATTAAAGCTGGAACGACTGATTTTGAGTATGCTAGATGTCTTCGTTATTGTAATAGCCAAACTGTATTAGGCTATCTTTGTGAAAAAAATCATGTATATTATGACACGTAAACTTTTGATGTGAATTGTACTTTATGTTGAATAAAATCAGTGTATTTTATTTATTCCATTTTATTTTAGTTTATTTTATTTTAAGTTAAGTACGCTCGGACGTTTGTGTGAGTGCGTGAATCGAGACCTGGCGAGAGCTAGGCAGGCAGTCCGCTAAGCCCTTTGGTGCGCCTCTGGGTAAGGTGTGGCTGTCACAATGGGTGTCATTACTACTCATACCCATTCCCCTCTTTGATTGTCCTAAACCAAACATCCCCTTGATAATTCTATTTAATTGCGAAAATTGTAATTCAATTGGGTTTAAATAAAGGAAAAGTATTTCTTTTTCTGGTGCTACCAATCAACATGAAACGATTGTGCATGGTGCTGAGATGATAAAATAGACTATAATTGACTTAAAAGATCTACAATTAGGAGTGTTTGATAAAATTGAAATATGAAATTTAAGTTTTGAAGGTATTAAGTTGTTTAATTGATAAAGTTATATTTGTTTAATAATTAATTAAATTTAAATACTAAATTTAAATGTCTCACCTTATAACTATAGTAATTTTGTCTTAAAATAATGAAATAGTTTAGAAATAATATGTATGTGTGTAATTGTGTGAGAGAAAGCACAGGTGTATTTGTATATGAGAGAAAGTGAGTGTATGTGTCTAAAAGAAAGAGTGTGCAAATGTATGAAAGAAGAAAAAAATTTATGTATATATGCATCTATTATGTATATGTTTGAGAGAAAGTGTTGCATGGATACAAGAAAAAATAATTTCTTTATGTGTGTATGTATGTATGATTGTCTACGCGAGAGAGTGTGTTCGCGTGCGGATGAGCGAAACCGTGTATGTAGGAGAATGTGTTATGTGTGTGTGTGTGTGTGTGTGTGAGAGAGAGAGAGAGAGAGAGAGAGAGAGAGAGAGAGAGAGAGAGAGAGAGAGAGAGAGAGAGAGAGAACAAGTATATGTGTTTAAGTGTATGAGTATGTGTGCTAGTGTATAAGTGTCTAATATGCACAAGTGGGTATGTGAGACAGAGGGAGTTTTACTACATATGTTCAAAATGTAACAAATTAACTGAAATATTATCACTTAAAAATTTTATATACAAATCAATTAGTGCTTAACACTTTAAGTGTTAAGAGAATTTTATTATCAAATATGTTAAATTTAAAAAGCTATTAATCTATTGCTAATCACTATTCAATTGAGTTATCAAACATCTGTTAGTGAATGACAGTTAACGATATTTTTTTTATTCAAGAGATTTTAAGTCTTACAAGAGAAAAGATTACGATATTATATTTTTTTTTCGATTCATGAAAGATTTTAAATCTTACGACAAAAAGATTAGGGGCATTATTTTTTTTTTTTTCAATTCAAGAAATTTTAAATCCTACAAGTGTGAGAGAGAGAGAATGTGTGTGTGATTGTGATATTGACAATGAAATCAAAAACTTTACAAGCACTTAGTATCTCTACTAGCTGTGATGACACAATCAAGTGGATATTATGTTTCTCGTATTAGAAGTGGAACTTTGTTACAAATATGGTACTGTATTTAAGTTGTGACTGGCCTGCCTAAAAATTTATGAACAACAGGCTTTACTTTTTAGCCCATTATTTTCACCATACACGTCCAAAATTTTCCCTCAAAAAACAAACATGACTTTGCAAAAAGCCCCAAAACAATTATATTATTAAAAAAAAGAAAAATTAAAAAAGAAAAGGAGAACGGGTAAAAAACTTTACCAAAAAAAAAAAAAAGAAAATCCAGTCTATCATAAGCCCCTCACCGGAGATCAGTAACCACAAATCAAGAAAGGCCGGGAAATATCCTCTCCCTTAATTTAAAAAAAAAAAAAAGAAAGAGAGAGAAAATGTTACTAGTACAAAAACCAAATGCTCATCCAGCAATTTTACATTGAAGAATCACGCCTTCTTGAGTTCTTTCTCCCAATTCTCCTTTGCAAATTGCAAAAGGCATTTGAAGTAGTAGTGTTTCTGGGTGTATATATATTGGGTTGGTTGATTTTTATAGTAAAAGTATCCCCACCACCATCATCATCATCATCAGAATAAAGAGAAGAAAGCTGAACAACGAGTACAGTACTGAGTAGATGATGGCCACGGCAACTAGAGCACCACCTTCTGCTTTTTCTTGTAGTCGGATGGTGATTGTTGACGAGCCTCCTCCACCTTCTAGAACTTCTTTTTTCGGATATGGAGGTAAAAAGAAATAAAAATTTAATCAATTTTTCTTCTTTCTTCCGCCTTCCCTTCATTTTCTTTCTGGATACTCCCCCAAACAACTTGTGCAGCTTTTTTCTTTTTCTCTTTTAATAAAAAATAATGGGATTGTGAAATATTTAGTTAAAGATGTGTCATTCTGATGGTTTCAGCATTAGTTCATTTGTTTTGCATTGATAGAAAGCTGGGTTCTTTGGTGATTCCTGGTTGTAATGTGTAATTCGGTATATTCTTTGAGTTTCTAGTTTTATTAGAGGTCAAATTTTTGGTTATTATCTTCCTAATTGATATAATTCTCTTTGGGACTTTTGAGTTTTTAGGCACTTGTATACTGTATAGTTTTGCATTTGTTTTTCTGCTGGGTGAGTGGGATGAGAAATTTTTAGATTCCACCTCATCTTTTTACTTTATTATTACGGATTTGGGGTAACAAAAACTTAGTCTTTGATGATAATTGGGGCAATGAAGGTAGAATTTGTGATCCCAAACTGAAATTAAGGCTCATGACAGATTCAGGCATATTGCCTGTATCAAAAAATTTGGCTACTAATTTCGTTTTCATAGTTGTGAACGGAATTGATAGACTAGAAGTAATTCAGTTCAGTTCTCATACCTAGTCCTCACGTCTTTTCCTTCTTCTTTTCAAAAGGGAAATAACTTGGTCTTCAGTTAAAGATAATCTTCCAACCAAAATCCAGATGTTAGCAAGAGATCCCTGCTTCAGTACAAAAGTGACAATTTGGATATAAAACTTGTTGGTTGATGTGTCACCTGGTTTTAAGTTCTGAATACTTGGGCAGTGGATGAATATAAACGCCCCCAAATTTAACAAACTTGCATAAAATCTCACCATCAGCGTTCCTTTAAGCTCATGAAGAATTCATTATTTAATAAACGAAATTGGTGTAATTTGTCTGTTGCATTCATTAAATTCTGAATTTCCATTCCTCAGAGATAATTGAAAAATGCAGGCTAGAAAGCTTGCAGTTTGTAAATTGTTTAATGGATACATTTTATGCACTATGCATTTGAGTTTTCCCACCTTGTCTTTTATGCTTTAAAATTTTTTTTTTCCCCCCGCTTCCTGTGGGGATATATTATCCTTTCTTCTGATGGAGAATGTATTCCCTGCCTTGCAGTGGGAACTACAAAATTTATAGGATTGCAACTATCTCTTTCAACTCAATGCGGATATAGTGGTCACAGTCGGGGTGCCCTTGGTACTCAGATGAACCTCTTTGATAGATTTGCTAGAGTAGTTAAGGTTGTCTAGACATTGAAATCTCTAATTCCTTTGATCCTTCCTTACTTTAGTCTTATTTTCTGGTAACTGAGTCATATCCTCATTTTCTTATCTGCTATAAATATAGTCCTATGCAAATGCTATTATAAGCTCGTTTGAAGATCCAGAGAAGATCTTGGAGCAAACTGTGCTTGAAATGAATAACGACTTGATAAAGATGAGGCAAGCTACAGCACAAGTAAATTTTCGTACCATTTTAAAATTTTCTTACCATTTTAATGTATTAAGTTTTTTCTTTCCCCAAAAATTATATCTGCATTTACTGAAGCAAATTGAGAGTTAGAGGTTGATGTGCTTTTTTCTTGTTTCTGTGAAGGTATTGGCTTCACAGAAGCAGTTAGAAAACAAATATAAAGCTGCACAGCAAGCATCTGAGGATTGGTGAGAAAAAAATCCTTAACGTGTCTTGTTTGTTCTAGGCTTCTGTTAGCTCTGGGTTCATCTTTCAACTTGATCACAGGTATCGAAGAGCACAGCTAGCACTTGGAAAAGGAGAAGAGGATCTTGCTCGTGAGGCGTTGAAAAGGAGGAAGTCTTATGCTGTAAGACCACTGCTTTTTGATTACCTTATTTTTGAGTTAAATACGAAACAACTTCTTCTGAGGTTAAGATCCAACTGAAAACAAATAACTAAGGGAAAAAGAAGAAAACTTTTACCTTATTGATTAACATAGTTTTTCAGAAAATAAAAACCTCCAAAAGACGAGCTAAATTGCTTGCCTTATGCCCATGTGAATGGGGTATGATGTCTGGATAATGTGCTTTACCACTCTTGAGTAGCCGTTTTGTATGTCAAGATGTATCCAAAAAATCTAGCCGTGAAACTTATAGAAAATAAAAGGTAAAGAAAAGTTGTTTTCCTGTTCATTTTATAATATCCTTTGAGTAGCATGCTGTTTAAGTTCTCCATTAGTGACATTACAGATACCCTACACTGTGAGTTCTTAATTTTGCAATATGCTTTTATCATAAACTTTGGGCTGTTGATTGATTTCTTCATTTGGTCCTATATGCTCTCTGTATACTTCCCAAATGGCTTCAGTTGTATTTTTACACATGAACAAGCATATAGTTACTTGTAAGAGAATAGTTGTGTTCATAACTGACACAGAAAGTTGCAGTGTGTGGCGTGTCATGTTCACTGGTTGTAAACTTAGCATTTCATCTATCTATAGATAGAATCATTCCCAAACTTTTCTTGAAAAAAGATTCAATTCAAACTGCGGAATCCTTATTGGACTAATTCTGGATTGTGATGATATTCTTCTTTGAGAGCTGCATTGTGTCAATTGAATTTTATCTGCATGACATTGATGTCATCACAAATTTCTTGGTTCTGAATAAACCATGGTACCTCTGCTTTTGTCAAGTTGTGAAAAAATAAGCTTATGACATTAGAACTTTTATTGACTTTAAAAATGGTGAGATTAGATAATTAGGATAGAATTTTTTCATGATGGATTAATTTGGAAGTGAAAATGAGATGTTTCTCAAATGATATCCTTTTATAGATGCATTCTACATTTTTTACTTTGCTTGTTAAGGTCCACGGTGTGAGGAGCACTAGTTCAACTTCTTTAAAATACATAACCTATGTTGGTGAGAATCTAGCAGTGAAGAGCATCATATATATACTTTCAGATCTCTGTCCACACCTCCTTCTTTTACCAATCATTTTAAATTTCAATTTTGGTGAAGAGTTTCACTTCTCTCTTCCGAAGGATACTTTCCATTTAAAGTTAAATTCTTTATCATTGTGTAAAGTACACAAAACATTTGATTGTATTCAAAGAGGAGATAAGGTTTGATACTTGATTACTGTTTCAGGATGCTTTTTTGTTCAATTGATTCATTTTGACCCACATTTTTCAGGATAATGCAAATGCTTTGAGAGCCCAACTTGATCAGCAGAAAGGTGTAGTTGATAACCTTGTCTCAAACACACGGGTGGGTAACATTTTTCCATTTAACATGGAACAGAATCTGTACTGGTTGCATGTTACTTTTTTTGAAACTTAGAACTATAATAGATGCAAAAATTTATTAGCAGTGGGAAAGAAGCACCAATTTTAACCTGTGTTGAAATAGGAAAATTTCTAAGATCGTCGAGCAAGTTTCTAAAGATTGGAAATAACAGAATGGCTACTTTCTAGAACTTTGGATTCTTATAGGAATAGAATATCTCGAGTTTGCAAGAATCTGAAAGCATCTCTTGATTCAAACCTCCAATATAGCATCCCCAATCATCTTGACCTTTGTATGTTTTGCTTTATATAAAATATTTTCTTCCACTGATAGGCTCGTGAATTGTTGATTATATTTATTAGCTAATAAATGTGAGACCAATCATTTGGACATTTTTCTAACTGTTTGTGTACTATATTCACAGCTTTTAGAAAGCAAGATACAGGAAGCGAAATCAAAGAAGGATACTCTAAAAGCACGTGCTCAATCTGCAAAGTGTGTTCTTAACGTTTATAACTTGCTTATGTTTTTTCTCTTCCTGTTTGTATGTAGAATATAATCTAGATCCTGTTGAGTTTTAGTTTTCATTTTTCCCTCCCTCATTTTTGCCCCTTTCTTGCATTTGAAGGACTGCCAACAAAGTTAGTGAGATGTTGGGAAATGTAAATACAAGCAGTGCTCTCTCAGCATTTGAAAGAATGGAGGAAAAAGGTTAGAATTATTCTCTACGTGTAATTGCCTTATGATATAGCTGCAAAATGATGATATGCTTTAACACGTTGATGCCCATGTTATGATACACAAATTTTTTGTCTGGCAAAATAATCTGAAATCTGCTGTTGACAAATGGATGTATATGAGTTTTAAATGGTTCAAGAATAGCGATATTGTAGGTTCAAGCTCTCTCCAAATGTTGTGGGAGAACATTTTTGGTCAGTGGAGTTGAGGCAGTGGTGGATCTAGGATTCTGGATTTTCTTTTTGATGTCTGTATGCGAGTGTTGGGGGTGGAGGCATAGAGTACATTGGATTGGAAACTTGACCAAGGACTCCAAGTTGAATATCCGCAGACAGATGTTGTGGTAAAAGAAGATCTTTTTGAAGAATGATTCAAGCAACTTATTTAATAATGTTAACTTATTTACCAACTTATTTAATCAGTAATATGAAAATTACAATTAAGTTATAAGAAAATTATTATGTATAAATGGTCTTAAATGTGTAAATATAAAGTGATTAATGAACATTGCTTGATTAAAATCATAAAATCTTATATAGGATACGGTAAGGAATGAACTAAATTGGATTTTGGGACATAAAATCTAGCATGTGTCAAATTTTGGTTCAAAATCCTTATGCTTAAAGGAAAAATGTTATGAGGTGGGTATCACCAGATTGTGCCACTGAGTTGCGATACTGCTAGTTTTGCATTGGAATTCTGGGAATATCTTAAACATGTCGGACAGAGTTTTTGGGTTCTTAATGCTCTTAACTCAATTAAGTTGAAGTTCTGTCGTGCTTCAGTTTAGAATGTTTGTAGGTCATTGGGGGCTTTTCAGCTTTTCTCACTTAATGACCCAGAGGGAAACACAACAGAAAGTAGAAAGGAGAATGAATTAAGTGTTTGGGCTCGTTACTTTCCCAGTGGAAATTACTCCTGGCTACAGAATAGATGCAAGCTGGTCTAGCAATTGTTTCCTTTCTAAGTCAGTCTATTTTCAGTCTGTTGTCAGTCATATTTTTCATCATAAGTGCTTTCAGTACCTTTTCCCTGCAAAGAAAGAAGGCATAGTATTCATTTTCTTTCAAAGCCGGACAAGTAGAAAATGGTGTAGGTAAACTCATAATGACATGTAGGAATTTGTCATTGAGCGAGTTATTTGTACTTGGAATGAAATGTAACTTAAGAAATTCCTACCTCTCAATAAAGTCATTGATAAATGTGAGATTTTCGCAAATTGTCATGTTCTTGTCTATGGTCAATTACTTGTAAGTATAAGCTAGAAAATGTATTGACAGGAAAGTTTGCCAAGTTAGAGTCCGAAAATAAGAGAAACAAGAGAAGAAAAATGGAAGCTGGTTTAAGAAGAGAAACAAGAGAAGAAAAATGGAAGTTGTTTACTCTGTTTGAGAGTCAAAGGATAACAAAAACATTGATGAGCTTTGTTGATTAATTGAGTTTTTATCTGTAATTTTGTTGTCCAAAGACCACCTGAGTTGAACCTTTGAAGTTTTCTAAACAAACCAGTGTATTTGATGATTTATGTCCTCTTTCCACTTCATTGCTGATTGTTTCGTAATTCTTGTATTCTCCTTTAGATTCTTTAGCTTCCTATTCCCAACCTACTCTGAGAGAAAATATGCTTCAATTTTTTAATTCCCTAGGTTGTTCTGACCGAAGTTGCTTTACATGATCCTGGTGCTCAAGATTTTCTAGTTGGTTGTGAGCGACAAAGAAATTGTTTTATTTTTTTTTTATTTTTTATTTTTAAATTTTTTTTAAACTTTTGTTTTTGCATCAAAATAGAGATCAATAGGTTTTGACAAAATCTTTCACATCTTTTCTGATAGTTATGGCTTTGGAGTCTCAAGCAGAATCACTCAATCAACTAACAAGTGATGAGCTAGAAGGAAAGGTAGCACTTCTTTGATGTAATATTCTGTTTTTCGCTATTCTCAAGTGTTCCTTAAGACTTAGCTGCACCTATAGAGTAGTAACCTGCGCACCACCTATTATTCATCTAAATGATCAGCATTTCTTGTTATACATTAATGAGATCACTTTGTGGCCTTCTCAACTTCTTATTGGGATGTTAGGACTGGGTAAGGATTAAAAAATATCTTTGGTGAAGATTTAGTTGAAGAGATCATATTTTCTTGCTTCTAGATGTGATTTAATTAGACTTGCATTCAATTACATGTCAGAGTAGAAGATGATTACTCTGATTAGGATTCCTTCTTTACCTAAATCCTTTCTATAAGATGATTGTTCAACTCCAGAAACCTGTTTTTCTTAACCAGTTTGCATTGCTGGAGAGTTCTTCAGTTGATGATGATCTTGCCACTTTGAAGAAAGAATTATCTGGGAGCACAAATGTAAGTTTTTCATTTTTTTTTTATTAGCTAGAAAGCTCTACAAATCTTGGACCATAAACTTTCTTTCAACGATGTATTTTTTTTAAGGTTTCCAAAGAGGCTTTCCCCTTTTGGGAAACATGATAGCTGTTGCATCAGAGGGCTGCTATTTTTTTAACTTCTTAAGTTTGCCTGTTTCCATTGACGTTGATATGCTCATTCAAACACAGAATTCTGCAACATTTTTGGAAACGGTTTTTTGATGTAAACATAGCTAAACACTTTTGGTAATTGCACATTTCATATGCTTTAACTAAACAATTTCAACAACTTTTGCTTGATCCCATGGCTACTCACTCATAAACAAGAAGTTCCAGGAATGGAATTAATTTGGCAAGCCTCTGTGGAACTCCGGGATGGTTTTGGTTTGTAGTGTACTGAGCTCTGATAGAATATTGTGCTGCTAAATGGACAAGAAATAATTGAAATTATGAGGGGTAAATAGAAATCTTGACATGTGAATTTAATAACTTGATGTGGCATAATACTTGCCATGAACTTAAATGACATGGACTCAATAACATTTGATAATTAACGGATAAGTTTTGGTGACTCAGAAAAGGGAAAAGAACTGCTTTTGTATTTTGATTTTCATATTGCGATGAAATGGCTGCTTACTCAGGCGGAAATTTTATCGCCTTCAGGATTATATTCTCAAGGGTGTTTTACGAGTTTCGTTGAGCAGAAATAGATTTATTTTCTTCTGCTCTGTTTGGTTCTGATATGCATCATCTTGTACAAGTATCAGATCCCATGCATTTATGTTTTTTGTTGATCGAAGCAGAAAGGAGACCTACCAGCTGGAAGAACAACTGTTACAAGTAGTTCAAGTTCTTCATTTCCATTTCAAGATTCGGAGATTGAGAAAGAACTGAATGAACTGAGGAGAAAAGCCAGCGACTTCTAGTAAACTGTGATTTTTCAAGGTGTGCTTGTACACTTTCCTTTTAAATTGCAATAGGAGACTCATTTTGTAAAGCTAGCTCGAATTTAGTACATATGAAAAGGTGGAATGGCCTTCTGTTAATTTATGCCCATTGTTCATATAGAATTGACTGATCTACATGTATATTGACATAGAAGTACCGTTAAGTGCAGTAGTCATCTACAATTTTGGTAGATTATGCGAGTGATATGCTGTTCCATCAACCTCTGCTATTCTAAACTTAAAATATGGTGGCAGTAAAGTTTTGAACTTATTCCTGCAATCTTTTTCACTCACATCCAATTTGTACCTACAGAAGTAAATGCTGTTTCTAAATTTTTTAAGGGAAAAGATCTTAGCCACACTTCACTTTGTGCATACGTCTTCATCTTTTGCATAATAATGTGTGCTCTTAAAATGGATATAAAGCATTTCGACACAAGTATTTCAGTGTACATGAGCCATGCAGCTTCTAGTCCGGCCTACAACCTCACTCTACTGTATTTGCTTTTCTTTTATTTTCCGAAAAATTTTGAAATGCCGCGATAATGAAGCATTAAAAAAATAAATCTTTGTTGGAAATTGATAAATTTACGTTAAAATTGATAAAAAAAAAATTTTGAAAAGTGACAAATTTTATTTAAAACTTTTTATTTTTCCATAAAAATTTTTTATTTCTGGGTTTGCTTTAGTGATACCTCTCACTGTAAGATTGTCGGTATTTAGAGTTGTCATAGGGTTGCTGTCTTAACTCTTAACCTGTTCATGTTGTCATGAAGTCATAAAGGTTTATGATACCTTTCTTTAATATGATAACTGAGAAACAGTCAAAGCCATCTGCCGATTGCAATCTCTTTGATGAAGGCCGGCATAGCGACATTTCCCACTATTATGACTATTGTTGTTCGGTTTCGCATGAGGTAGTTTAATTAGAAAATTGCATTCTTAGGATAAATTTATACTTGAGGATTACCATATTTACAACGACTTTTTCTTTAGCATACAACTTACTATACGTTATGTTGCAACTAATTTTCCAATGTTATATGTTGGGTGTGGTTATATGTAATTTTGAAAGGACAAATGTACAAACGATTCCTCACGTTTTCAAATAATAATATCTTTTGGCTCCCACTGTTTGTAAAATTTATTCTGATCCCTGACATATTAAAAGGTAATTCAGTCTATGGATTCATTTTCGATCTTTATTCTACATGAAAAGGTCATATCAACCATGTGTAACGAAATTCGATGTGCTATTGTGAAATTTTACGTGTTTCCCTTATAAAAAAACAAAAAAAAATTCTTATACTCATCTTTTGGAAAAGTCTTGAGGAAAGTTGGAAGGAGGCAATTCGTACACACAAGCCTTTCTCTTTGAAGAGAAAATCGTGTACTTTGAATCCTGCCTCTTAATCTCTTATTATTTAGGGTGAAAATAAAAAGGTGATGATGGGAGTGGAAGCCAAACTATTCTAATTTATGGATCCAAATAGATTATCTTTAATGTCTGGAAAAGATTATAACAAGATAATTTATTGATGTTGAAGATCATTTATGGAACTTTCAAATTCCTAATTACTTTTAGCGGGGATGTAAATACAAATCGTTATCCTACATGCGTTCGTGAGTGCGTGCATATATATCCGTTTGTTTGATTCTATTTTTAAAAAATATATTTTTTAAAAACTTCATACACGTTTTTCAACTAATTTTTTATCTCAAAAATATATTTATCGAAAGAATCTTTAAAATTGTTACACTAATATATTCTAAAAAACACCTCAAAAACAAAAGTCATTCTTGTGACGGGGGATGTTGGTTTACTTGTAATAAAAATCGTTGAATGCCAGCCAAGGCAAGAAATTCAAGTAGGTAAGAACTCTCTCTCTCTCTCTCTAGAGATAGAGAGAGAGGTAGCTTGGAGGCAAAAAATTAGTAAGGAAGCCTAATTAAAAAAACTAATAGGAAGTCTGTACAGTCCCAAAAATCCAAAATGCAGAGGTTAACATCACTTGAGATCCTTGGTGTCAATTTTTCTGGTGCCAACTTAGTGCCATGCATAAGGAGTTGCCACCTCACGTTCACACTCTAATAATTATTTAATTTATTTTAAATGTATTAAGTGCTAACGCGATGTAATAATTCTTTGTGCATGGTGCTAGGTTGGCACTGAAAATATTGGCACTGAGAATCTCAACATTCCCATGACAAACTGTAGGGAATCGTTTATTTATGAAATTTTGTTGGCATTCCAATAAGTAGACAGTGACAGAAAATCAAGATTATTGCCGAACGCCGGCCACATTGCAAGAAATTCAAGTATATAAGATATGCCACTCTCTAGTTTAGCTCACCCTCGTCCATACTCTAGAAACCATCTCTCAAACTACTAGCTATCAAAGTCACTTCTTTCATAACTTGATTAAGAAAATACTCCAGCAAAACCAACATGAGATATGCTGAAATCATTTCAACTCTTCCCAGGAAAGAATCCATACATCCCTCCTCTGATTTGTACCAATACCAAGGTTTTTGGTTGCCTTTAGCCTGCTTAGAAGCAATCATCAACCTCCAAGAACATTTCGAGGCTAAAGCTGAGGAAATTTTTTTGTGTAGTTCACTTAAAACAGGTACCACTTGGCTTAAAGCCTTGGCTTTTGCCATTATGACCAGAGATCGTTTCGACGAATTTACAAACCCTTTGCTTGATACTGTACCGCATGAATGTCTTCCATTTATGGAAATTGATCTTGCCCAAGATTTTGCATACAGAACACCCCAACTGCCCCTTCTGGCCACGCATATGCCCTATACATGTTTGCCAAAATCCATACTGGAATCAGGGTGCAAGATTATTTACATCTGTAGGGAACCAAAAGATACATTCACTTCATATTGGTACTTTTTACAAAAATTGAAACCTCCTTCTAGCAGACCAGAAGATGCAAGGGAATCCCTTCCCCTGGAGAAGGAGCTAGAGCTGTTCTGCGAAGGCAAATCTGGATATGGACCTTACTGGGACCATGTCTTGGGATTTTGGAGAGCGAGTATTGAAAGGCCGGAGACTGTAATGTTCTTGAAATATGAAGAGCTGAAGAGAGATGGACTGTTTTACGTGAAGAAATTGGCGAATTTCATGGGGAAACCGTTTTCCAAGGAGGAAGAAATTGAAGGTGTCCCAGAGAAAATACTGGGGATGTGTAGCTTTACAAGTTTGAGCAATTTGGAGGTGAATAAGAGTGGCGTTTATAAAAATAATCGGGTGGAAAACAATGCATTTTTTAGGAAAGGAGATATTGGAGATTGGAAGAATCTTTTAACCAAGGATATGGAGATGACGATAGATCATGCCACAGAACAAAAGCTAGAGCTTTCGGGCTTCACATTTTGATTCCTGTTCAAAATAGCAAGCCAGAGGCAGAAGTAATGAAAAGAAACATTGTCCTTGATTATCGTTTGGTGAAATACTTCTAGTGTCTAAAAAGATGAAATGAATAACAATCTGAAGAAATTCAGAGGCCATTGCAACTATATTGTTTTGCAAGTCCTGGGGAAGTCTCACTTTTTCTTTCTTATTTTTCTCTACTACCATGTAATTTAACTTTTCTATATGCATGTAAACTATGTCAAGTGAGCGTTATGTTTTGTTATGAATATAATGATAAATTGTGGCACACAATATTGCCTGCAACACCCATAATGTGTAAAGTATGCTTGCATGATGGGAGAGCCTTATACAGGGCCAGATTTGTTATCCTCTGCCCTGTTTGGTTCTTATATTCATTATCTCGCGCAAGTATCAGATCCCATGCATTTTTGTCTTTTTGTGTATCCAAGCAGAAAGGATACCTACCAGCTGGAAGAACACCTGTTACTTACAAGTGGTTCAAGTTCTTCATTCCCATTTCAGGATTCTGAGATTGAGAAAGAATTGAATGAACTGAGAAGAAAAGCCAGCGACTTCTGGTAAACTTTGATTTTTCAAGATGTGCTTCTACATTCTCCTTTTAAACCATTTGAATTCCGAAATATGGTATTGCAATAGGAGGCTTATTTTGTAAAGCTAGCTCGAATTTAGGAGTGCATATGAAAAGGTGGAATGACCAACTGTTAATTTATGCACATTGTTCATATAGAAATGACCGATCTACACGTATATTGACATGGAAGCACCGTTAAGTGCATTAGTCATCTACAATTTTGGTAGATTATGCGAGTGATATGCTATTCCATCTACCTCTGCTATTCTAAACCAGAATGTGGTGACAGTAAAGTTCTGAACTTATTCCAGCAATCTTTTTTACACACATCAAATTTGTACCTACAGAAGTAAATGGTGTTTCTAAATTTTTAAGATGAAAGATCTCAGCTACACTCCTTTTCGCATTTGCTTTTCTTTTATTATACGTTATATTGCACAAAATTATTCCTATGTTTATATTAGGTGTGGTTATATGTAATTTAGAAAGGATAAATACACAAACGGTTCCTCATGTTTTCAAATCATATATTTTGACACATTAAAAGGTAACAATTTAGTCTTTGAATTCATTTTCGATCATTATTCTATACGAAAAGGTCATATCAACCATGTGTGACAAAACTTGATGGCTATTGTGAAATTTTACGTATTTCCCTAAAAAAAAAAAGAGAAAAAGAAAAAAAATTCTTATACTCATCTTTTCTAAAAGTCTAGAGAAAAGTTGGAAGGAAGCCATTCATATGCACAAGCCTTTATTTTCGGAGAAAGACTTGTGAACTATGAATTTTGGCTCTTAATCTATTATAGGGTGCATTTGACATTTTTTAGGCAAATTTGTTAAAACATTGTTAAGAAAAAAAAATTCAGCAATTGTGGGTGTCAGAGGAAGTTTTTGGAAATCTAAAGGTGACGCGTTTGGGAAACGCAACGCTGAATTTTTTTTCAGATGAACGCGACGCATGATCAGTAGCCGCGTTTAGGAAACGAGGCGCTACTGTTCACGCACTATTCACTGTTCACTTTTTTTTTTTTTTTGCAGAAGAGGTTAGTGTTTAAGGTTTTTTGGATTATTGTTTAGGTAGATTTATAGGATTTAAGTAAAAGTAATTGAGGTAATTCAATGTTTGAATTGAAGAATTTTAGATTTAGAAATAATAAAGCTATAGACACCAAATTTTGATATACCACTAAATTTTCTAATATCTTGTGGGCTATTTTTTATTTTTCGAATGCGAAATCTGATTTTTAGAGAAAGTGTGCAAAAGTCTTCTGGCAAAATTTAATTTCAGCACGTAAACACTTTTTTTTGTCAATTTTTTATTTTTAAATTCATATTTTATACCCTTGTACAAATTTCTAAATTTTGTAATTTTTTTGGATGAACCACTATTTTTCTATGTACAACATCAATTCAAGGGCAAAATAGTCATTTCAATTTTTGAATGCCTTTTTTTTGGCTATTTTTGAATCCCAAACTCATATTTCATACTTTTAAGTATATTCTAAATTTGTGATAATTTTTCGGGTTCAAAAAAATAACGATTTTGCCTCAGGTATGTACATAGAAAAAATAATTTTTGAACTCGAAAAATTATCACAAATTTAGAATATACTTAAAAGTATGAAATATGAGTTTGGGATTCAAAAATAGCCAAAAAAAAGGCATTCAAAAATTGAAATGACTATTTTGTTCTTGAACTGACTGTAATACACAGAAAAATAGTGATTCACTTAGAAAAATTCCAAAATTTAAAAATTTGTACAAGGTTATAAAATATGAATTTAAAAATAAAAATTGGCAAAAAAGTGTTTACGTGCTGAAATTACAATTTTGCCTAGAAGACTTTTGCACACTTTCTCTAAAAACCAGATTTCGCATTCGAAAAATAAAAAATGGCCCACAAGATATTAGAAAATTTAGTGGTATATCAAAATTTGGTGTCTATAGCTTTATTATTTCTAAATCTAAAATTCTTCAATTCAAATATTGAACTATCTCAATTACTTTTACTTAAATCCTATAAATCTACCTAAACAATAATAAAAAAAACCTTAAACACTAACATCTCCTGCAAAAAAAAAAAGGTGAACAGTGAACAGTGAATAGTGCATGAACAGTAGCGCCGCGTTTCCCAAACGCGGTTACTGTTCATGCGCCATGTTTGGGAAACGCGGCGCTACTGTTCATTTAAAAAAAAATCCAGCACTACGTTTGGGAAACGCAGCGCCTTTAGATTTCCAAAATCTCTTTCTGACACCCACAATTGCCGAATTTTTTTTCCTAACAATATTTTAACAAATTTGCCCATTTTTGAAGCACAAAAATAGCTAAAAATGGAAGTGGGAACCAAACTTTTCTAATTTATGGATCAAAATAGAAAATTTTGAATGTCTGAAAAGATTAAAACAAGATAATTTATCAGTGTTTAAAATCATTAGTGGAACTCTCAAATTCCAAACTATTCTTGGAGGGATGTCATTATAAATCGCAACCTATGTTTTCATATTTGGACAAAGTATCGACTCGATTGAGCTTAGGAGTCAAGGATCAATGAATTCGATTGGGATTCGACTTGAGGTTGAACCGGCTAAATCGGATGACGTCATAAATAAGTTATATATATATGTATATATTTATATATGTCTGTATATGTGTATTGATTTTTTCCTACAAATCAAACTTTCAAAATTTAACCAAGAAAGATAGAGATTAAAATTCATTTCCAATTTATTAAACAATTTATAAAACTTATTTAAACTCACAAAATTCACAATATAAAAATCTCATACATGTTTAATTAGAATATTAAATAAATAAACTAAACTAAACTAAATTCAAAAACTAAGGACTAAAACCTTGATGTACTAATCTTTTTTTTAATTAATAAAATTAAACTACACTGAGATATAAAAATACTAAAAAAAATCAAAACCCACCCAAAAATATTAAAAAGTGTTGGAGCTTTTTTATGTGGGGTCGAGGATTTGAAGCCTTGTCAAAACCGCCTTGTCTATTAAATTGTCTAGTTGTCGTCCTTTCATTGGTTGGTGTAATTTTTATTAGGGCATCACAATAGATTATACTCTTTAGAGTGAAATTCATATGCCACATCATAAATTCAATAAACCCACTTTCATTACACCATTAGTCATTAATGGATTACACCCTATGTAGTTTAATAACATGGACCCACAATTAAAATGCACATTTATTTTAATAATTCACAATATATATCCCATAAATAAATAAAATTATTTTGTTAAAAATAATTTCATTATTTGTGAAAATTAATTTATTAGCTTTAATTGAAGTATTCACCTCCCCAATTTTTTAAAAATTATTATTATTAAGTTTTTACTTTTAATAATATATTTTTTTCCTAAACCTCAAAAATAATTTGGGTAGTTTTGATTGATGGCTTTGATTTTGTTAAGATATGGATTTTCTATAGATTTTTTTTAGAACTATTAAAACCCCCATCCTTAATGAGAAAATATTGGGACTTTAGAAAATTAGATAAGAGATTGAAGAAGATAGAGTGCAGTAGGAGAAACGATTCAGTAGGAGAAGCAATGGAGTGGGAGATTAACGAAAATAAATATAGTAGGAAAAATAAATGGATTAGGACAGATGATGATGAAGTATGAGGACCCACTCTTTACCACTACTACTTTCATTATGCGTGTAATGAATATGATATGTGTAATAAAGATGAAACTCTTACAATGATAATAGATTTAATGTGTGGGTGTAATGGAAGGTATTATACCTTCTATTATACCCCATTGTGATACTCTTAGGATAGGGAGCAAGCTTCACATTTTTTATTTGTTTTTGTGTATCCCAAGTAAAGCTTAAAGTAAAATTCGCATTGAAGGAAATGACGTCAGTGATAGGTGGGCATCTTGCATGATTTGCTAAGCAGTTTAAATCCAACAATGCATCAAACCGAGGTTTGTCCGGTTCTAACAATTTTTGGTCAAACCCAAAACCGGGTTTGACCAGTGTTCTAAACTTCCAATTTTAGTTGACTTGTACTGAATGTTTGGTTGGCTCCTGATACAATCGGTTCGATCAACCAATCTGATTCAAATCTGAGAACACATATCGCAACTTAACTCTACATGTGTGCTTGTGTGTAAAGTGCCATAATGCCATAGAACCTCACAAGTGCCATTTTAGACCAGTTGATGATCTAGATTGAAAGGGTAAAAAATAGAAGATATTGAGTCAGCAAGTCTAAATTTGGAAAGAAAAAAGGATATCATTTTGTAGTGAAAAGTGATTACACCATACTTTAGCAAAGTTATACATTTTAACTGACATGTTACAAACTCCAAATTATCTGAAATAGCAAGGGCCCAACTTGTGAGGTTCCAAATCCAGAAAGAACACAAAGACCATCCTTATAACAAGGGATGTTGGTTTATTTATGATGAAAATTTTTGGCAAGAAATTCAAGTATGTGAGAACTGGCTCTCTCTCTCTCTCTCTCTCTCTCTCTCTCTCTCTCTCTCTCTCTCTCTCTCTCTGATACGTTCGTGGTAGCTCCAAACATATCATTCAAGCCTCAACGGGGTTAATTGTTCGTCTATGCTATTTTGAGGAGTTCAATAGCCTAGGGCAAGACAAAAATGACCAACTTAACATCCACTCAAGAGGCAAAAGATTGGAACATCGTGAAACGATTTGATGAAGCAAAGGCGTGAAGAAAATAGCACAAAAAAAGGGTTCTAACCAAGGCCGCGCCCAAGGCCGTGCCACAGTCTTCATCAGAAAGTGCGGATGCGTTTTTTTTTAATTTCATGTTTTACTTAGTTTACAAAGTTGTAATCTTTATGTTAGTTATTTAATTGTGATAGGTTACAACTAGTGATAGGTTTTAAGTAAGTTTTCTAGAATATTCTTCATGAGCCTATTAAAGGGCATTCCTTGTATTATTTTAAGAAGATGTTATGATGAATCAATAAAATTTGTGAGTTTTCTCTCTATGAGAGTTTTCTTTAGTTCTTGGAATAGAACTAAATCCTGGTCTTATTGCAGTGATTCCATGGCGACCAAAACTTGCGCTTAGAGTTTCTTCCACTTGATTTGATTCGTTCTTTTGGGTTTGTCAATTAGGGATCTATTCCACGGGTTGGTTAGGGGTCTATTCCACAGGTTGGTTAGGTGTCTATTCCACGAGTTGGTTAGGGGTCTAACTTACGACGCAAAAGGAGGATTTCAACGATCTTAGTTGAATCTTCGAAGCAACCCATTGGAGTTGTTCTTGGGGTATTCGACAAGTTACAAAGGGGTCAAGAAGATCGAGTGGTTACCACAACTCAAGTTGTTCTTGGGGTTTTCGACAAGTTACAAAGGGGTCAAGAAGATCGAGTGGTTACCACAACTCAAGTTGTTCTTGGGGTTTTCGACAAGTTACAAAGGGGTCAAGAAGATTGGGTTATTTTTTTGTGTGGATTTCTTTTCGAGACGGTCCTTTGAAGATGATGTTCCTGTGATGTACGAGAGGGTGGATGAAACCCCCGATTGTATCACTCTCTCTCTCTCTCCCTATGCGGGGTAACTTGGGTGCAATTAGTAGAGAGGAAGCTTCCCAAAAAGAGCTTGGGTGCAAATAGTAGAGAGAAAGCTTCCCAAAAAGCCGAAATGCAAAGGTCAGCATTCCCATGATAAACATTAGGGAATCTCAATTTATTTATGAAATTTTGTTGGTATTATATTAAGGAGACGGCGGCATAAAATCAAAATTATTGTTGAACGATAACACATGGTTCTGATCCTCAGCCACATTAATTGATCTCTTACCGGGATTCATTCATGTGGTGTTGTCACGTGTATTAAAAATTTTATCCACTTATTGAATTATTTTTATTTGTGACGACTGTTGATAAATTTTTTGATACACGTGACAACACCACATAAATGTAAGTTGATTGAGATTTAATTAATGGAGTTGAGCTTCATATTCCAAGCCACATAGCAAGGAATTCAAGTCTATAAGATCTGCCCCTCTCTAGTTTAGTTAACCCTGTTCCATACTGTAGAAACCATCTCTCAGACTATTAGCAAAACCACTTCCATCATAGCTTCAAAAAATTAAGAAACTACTCCAGGAAAACCAACATGAGATATGCTGAAATCATTTCAACTCTTCCCACGAGAGAATTTCTAGATCCCTCCTTTGACTTTTACCAATACCAAGGCTTTTGGTTTCCTTTAGCCTACTTAGAAGCAATTATTTCCCTCCAAGAACATTTCAAGGCTAAACCTGAGGAAATTTTTTTGTGCAGTTCACTAAAAACAGGTACCACCTGGCTTAAAGCCTTGGCTTTGGCCATTATAACCAGAGATCGTTTCGACAAATTTACAAACCCTTTGCTTGATACTGTACCGCATGAATGTCTTCCATTCACGGAAATAGATCTTGCCCAAGATCCTTCATACAGAACACCCCAGCTGCCACTTCTGGCCACACATGTGCCCTATACATGCTTGCCAAAATCCATACTGGAATCAGGGTGCAAGATTGTTTACATCTGTAGGGAACCAAAAGATACATTCACTTCATATTGGCACTTTTTACCAAAAATGAAATCTCCTCCTAGCAGACCAGAAGATGCAAGGGAACCAATTTCCCTGGAGAAGGAGGTAGAGATGTTCTGTGAAGGCAAATCTGGATATGGACCTTACTGGGACCATGTCTTGGGATACTAGAGAGCGAGTGTTGAAAGGCCGGAGACTGTATTGTTCTTGAAATATGAAGAGCTGAAGAAAGATGGGCTGTTTTACGTGAAGAAATTGGCAAATTTCATGGGGAAACCGTTTTCCACGGAGGAAGAAATTGATGGTTTCCCAGAGAAAATATTGGGGATGTGTAGCTTTACAAGTTTGAGCAATCTGGAGGTGAATAAGAGTGGTATTTATAAAGATAATCGGGTGGAAAACAATGCATTTTTTAGGAAAGGAGATATTGGAGATTGGAAGAATCTTTTAACCAAGGATATGCAGATGATGATAGATCATGCCACAGAACAGAAGCTAAAGCTTTCAGGCTTCACATTTTGATTCATGTTCAAAACAAGCCGGAGGCAGAAGTGATGAAATGAAACATCGTCCTTGATTATTGTTTGGTTAAATGATCCTAGTATCTGATAAGAAAAAGTGAATAACAATCTGAAGAAATTCAGAAACCTTTTTTTTTTTTTTTCCCCCTCTCTTCAAATACTATGTTATTGTAATCTTTCTACATTTATGTAAACCAGGCGAAGTGAGTGTTATGTTTTGTTATGAATATAATAAAGGGTTAATTACACTTTGCCCCCTGAAAGTGGAGATAATAGACACTTTGCCCCCCTGAGTACAAAAAATATACACTTTGCACCAAAGACTTTTGATTAATTTTTTTTATTAACTTCAAATTGTTAAAAGACTAAACTGCCCTTATAATTACATGTCTATTGACAAGTATACCCATAAGTATTAAAACTTATTTTTTTTATTTTATCCTATGCATGTCTATCATGCGTATAGAATAAAAATTTCTATATATAATTTAAAAATATTTTGAAAGAATTTGTACATGCTTTCTAACTAACCATATAAAATGCATAAAAAGTTTTGTCATAAAATGCATTATGTATAATATTTCAATTTGTGAAAAAATTCTACAATTTGCATAATGGCAATGACATATCTTTTGCGTTATATTCAAAACATTAAAGCTTTATATCCAAATTTTTATACATGCATACATATAAGACCAATAAAATGATAGAATTTTAATTAATGTGATATCTAATACACAAACAAAAGAGTTAAAATTGATATTAATGTGCATAATATATTAAATGTAATGTAAACAAAAAAAGAGTTAAAATTAATATTAATGTAGCATAATATATTAAACATAATATAATATCTCATATACAAAGAAAAGAGTTAAAATTGATCCTAAGGTCATATAATATATTAAAGGGTTAATTTCGCATTCCTTCCCTCAGGTTTGTCATAACTGCATCTACCTCCTCATCAGGTTTTCAAAATTATACTTGGACACCTGTGTTTATATTTTTTATAACAAGATTTTTTATAATGTAATCCAAAAATAGCAACCAAATACCCTTAAATACTCTCAATTGCTTTAAAAAAATAATAAACATTAAAAAATGAATTATTTAGTTCATAAAAATGTCAAAGTACTAATACTGTTATAACAAATTTTCAATATCCATCAGATTTTATTTTTTAAAATCCAATTATCTTACTAAACTAAATAAATAATTTTTTCTATCAAAATCTTATAAATAAATATATTAGGAAGGAAGAGATGACCAATTTAATAACAAAAAAACATGCGTAAATAACTTGAGAGACCTTATTAGAAGGTCAAAAAATTTAAAAGTTTAGGGTCTTTTTTTTTAAACTTATTTGTTGTTTTTAAAAGCAATTAAGGGTATTTTAGAATACTTGAGTGGCATTTTTAGTTTATACTATCAAAACTAGTTATAAGGGCAATTCAGACCTTTAACAATTTATACAAATTGAAGTTAATAAAAAAAATTTAAACAAAAGTCTTTGGTGCAAAGTTTATATTTTTTATATTCAGGGGGGCAAAGTGTCTATTACCTCCACTTTCAGGGGGCAAAGTGTAATTAACCCTATAATAAATTGTGGCACAGATTATTGCCAGAAACACCCATAATGTGTCGAGTATGATTGCATCGTGGGAGGGCTCTATAGAAGCCGGAAGATAATTAATAGGCTTTGTAGTGTTTAAATCACAGTTTGGCTTATAAATTTAAATTACTGAATTTTGATTAGTTTAAAGATTAATAGATATGCATAGAAGCGTAACAATCTTAAGTTAAATTATACTTGAGGATCACATGTCCTGTCATTAGGTTTCTAACTTCCTTGACCTTCTGGCACTTGCAGGCTTCAGCTTCCTAATACACAACTCGAAAATAGCAACATACTTTATGGTATTTAAATTGTAATTTGGTTTATAAATTTATTGTATTAAGATTAGTTTAAAAATAATTAATTAATGATATGTGTGAAAAACGTGATAAAATTAAGAGAAATTAGTGAAGAAGGGCACGCTTGTAACCTTAAAAAAAAAAAAAAGGACACAATTTTGATTATTTTTTGGAAAAGGTAAATGCACTGATTTTTGTACAATAGTGTATTTTGTACCAGTTTCAAGCAATCTACTCTTAGTTTTTTAACTCTAAAATAAATGGCTTAAACACTCACATAACGTTTTAGGTTATTAACACTTCCTCTTACATATTTTAATGATTCCAAAGACTTTTTTTTTTCCTAATCTTCCTATACAGTTGTCTAAAATGTTTATTCTTTTTTTATTTAATCTCTTACTCTTTTCTCAAGGTATTAATTTTTTTAAAGCAATCTAAAATAATTTATATTTCTCATTATTAATTAGGTAACAAAATTTCTGATAGATGCGTTTTCATTGATTTTAAATTTTGAATTATTTGATTTTTCTTCAAAATTTTAACCCTTTGTATTCAAAATTATATACAGTTATTTAATTACTATATATTCACGAAGTTTGTTTCTTATGATAGTTTTGTTATTTAAATTATTTGGAAAAAAGGTGCAAGAGAAAATTATTTAAGCCCAGTTTATTAGGCTAGACTCACCATAATTATAGTTTTCTAGAGGACTCCAAAGTAGAAATACTGGTAAATATAAGTTCTTGCCGACCTTAAACCAAACATAATCTCCGAAACCACCCTAAAACCCTACGCTTTTTGCTCTTTACCCCCCAAATCAGAGAAAAATGGCCACCCTCCCCCTCCTCCGCCCCGTTCCCCTCCACCCTCTCAAACCCCTCCACCCCAAACTCCAACCACCCCTCCGTCGCCGCTCTCAACTCCAATTTCCACCACCTCCACCGACCAAACCCATCACCGCTCCCCTGATCTCCGTCTCAGCCTCCGCCTCCCATACTCCAATCCCCGCCACAGACCGTCTAATGTCCGCCGTGTCCTACTGCTTACCCCTCTTCAACGGCCTCCAATACGGCCGTTTCCTCCTATCCCAGCACCCCATGTTAGCCGGCCCGTTTAAACCCCTCCTCCCTGTCGTCTCTCGCTACCAGTCCATTCCTTTTGCCTCGTTGATCTCCTTCTTCTCCTTCTACCAGGGCATCGTCCGAAACCCAAGCGTCAGCCGCTACGTTCGGTTCAACGCTCTACAAGCCCTCGTCCTGGACGTGATCCTGGTGGTGCCGATACTGGTGCAGCAGATATTGTCTCCGGGGCTCAATCTCACCATCTGGGTGTATAATTGTCTGTTTGCGGTGTTGGTGGGTAGTGTTGCTTATGCGATCGGGTGTAACGTGCTTGGGAAGACTCCTCGCTTGCCTTTGGCTGCTGATGCAGCTGCCAAACAATTGGAATTTATGGATTACTACTAACATTTTTGTGTAAATTAGATGTTTGGGTAGATTCCTTTATGTATTAAAATTTTAATCCCCAAGAAGTTTATTTTTTCTGCTTTTTTTGTCTTTATTATTCTTTTATTGCCTTTTGTCTTTTATGCTGAGGTTGGTATTTTTTTTTTTTTAATGTTTTGTTGGTTATGATGGTAAAGTTAGGAAAGTTTTATGAGACAATAATAAGATCAGCGGTGTTTTATCGAGCTAAGTATTGGGTACAAAAATGAGAATGTTGAGATGAATGTACGAATATACTAAATAAATGAAAAAGAATGGGATGTTTAGTTTAGGGGAATTAAAAAGGCGAATGGATATAAATAGTAATGACATTCATTGTTGATATTTGAAAAATAATTAATACTATTATCTAATCGGAATGAAAGTGATTGATTAGAGACTCTATAATTCTTTCTAAAATGCCGCTCTATTAAACGTGAAGGAATGATACCTGTTTCGTTACTAACCGTTATTAAATCAAATATGTTAGGAGCAATCATTAAAATCCAAACTCATAGTGTGGTTAATAATATTCATAATGATAGTGATTGATGCATTTAAACCAAATGATTTCTAAGAAATTAATACATTAGAAGGAAAGTAAGGGTAGCATCAATAGATGAAAAAAAATGAGAGAATTACGTGGTTTGGATATGTGTTTAGGATACTTCTAGATGTTCACGAAGTGCCAAAAATAGACAAACTTCAATTCAAAAAAGGAATGGGAATGCCTAAAAAGAATTGAAAAATTAAAAAAGGGAGGGGAACGGCAAAAAAGAATTGAAAATAAACTATTAAGAAAGTGCTTCAGTTGTTAGTGGAAGGCAGGCCTTTCCCGTGCGCTACAAAGGCGAGATTTTAAATCTCGACCTTGGCATGGCTTACAAGGGCGGGTTTCAAATCTCAACCTTGGCACTTAGGAGGAACGAGGGGAATAATTGAGTATATGTAGGATCAGGGAGCCACACTCATAATTGTGTGTGGTAAAAACAGTTTAGGGTCTCACCCAACATACTATGGGGGTTTCACCCAACTGGTACGAGATAATATACATTGTAATATGAATTATTGATAAAAAAAAACTAAGACATGTTATGTTTTAATCAAAATCAATGGCAACGTACTTGGATAAAGACCTGTTGTTATTGTTGTTATTGTTTTGTTGGCATTTAATGTATGTAATGTGTATATCATTATATCATTTTCCATCAATCGGACACCTAAGTTATGTATTTAATCTATGTAATGTCTATACCAATGATTAGTAAAACATCAACTAATATGATCAGTTGAGTATTTCTGGATCGAGCTCGTGCTCTTTTGATAAATTAGTCAAAATTTATGTTCGAACTCGACTCATTTAGTTATACGAACGAGTCAAACTTAAGCTTTCTTCGTGAACAGCTCGATTCAAATAAGTATAAAAGTGTTATTCGAGTCGAGTCGAGTCGAGTATCTTGCATTTGAACTCTTGCTTGTGTTTGAATTCTTGCTCGTTTGTTAAACGAGCGAGTTTGAACACGAACAGGAGTTCAAACGCAAGATACTCGACTCGGCTAGGCTCGAATAACACTTTTATACTTATTTGAATCGAGCTGTTCGTGAACAAAGCTTGAGTTTGACTCATTCATATAGCTAAATGAGTCGAGTTCGAACTGCAATTTTAAGAAATTTATATCCCAATTGAATTAGGGCTCATCTTTCTTTTCTTTCATTTTCAATTCACTCCCCTCCCTCTTTCTTTCCAACTTCCACTCATTCCATCTTCCTAATTGCCACCATTTCTTGAAGAATGAGGTAGAGGTGAAGAATTGCAAGGACAATCAAGTGGGGAGAGCTTAGGAAGAGTTTCTTCATCTTCAACTCAAGGTAATTATTCATTCCTCCTACTAGATTCTTAATTAGAGGTAGTGATTGTGTTTTGGGTCTATAGATAGGAAGTTTGGGTGTGGTATGTTTTAGGGAATGTGTAGTATGTGATGATTATGTATGTTGGGGGATTAATTAGGAATCTTGTTTAGTGATTAGTGAGAAATTGGAGGCTATGTGTTTACATGATGTTTGCGTGAAGGTTTGGGTGCATAAATGCTTGTTTATAGCTTGTAGTGATAATTGAAATTTGGAAAATGAGATGTTTGTGGTATGTAAGAAGTTTGGAGTGTTTGAGGGTGATTTTGCAGGTTTTTCGTAGGTGAGACGTGGGTTCAGTGAAGCGAGCCGTGGTCGGGAGTGGCTTGGCTCTCACCTACATCAACTCTCTATGAGTGAGCCATGGGTGAGGTTGCCGAGCCGCGACTGCGGCTCGAGGAGAGTTACCCACGGCAACTCTCTGTGAGTGAGTCGCGGGCAGCTAGGCCGAGACGCAGCCGCAGCTCGAAAGAGCCCATCTGCGTCAACCTTCTGCCCACCGAGCCAGCTGTGGCCACAGCTAGACAGGGGCAACCCGCGGATCAGCTTTCTGGAGTGATCCGCGGGACTAGTTTTGTGGGGATCTGGACGGGCGTCAACCGCACAAAAATTAATATTAAAAACCTACTCTACTAAAAGATAATTTTGAGTATAGTGATGAGTAGGATCGTCTCCTCAGGGATTGGTCGATTTATCTATTCCTATGTCACCAAAGTAAGGGGGGGATTGAAATAATTAAAAATAACTAATCAAAAGAAAATAAATGAAATTGCAGAAAGTAAATTAAAAGAAATCAAGTGAGAAAGCTCTAGCCAAAGGAATGACTATTGGAATTGGTTCATTCGACTGATCATTGATGCAAGGATGAATTCTAACAATTATTGATAAATTGGTTATAGCTGTTGATACAATCTAACAGCCAACTCTTCCTTACCGTTTCGGTAATCAAGGTACAACCGTTAATTACTTCCCTAATTGAGAGACAACCTAGGTACAACTATAGAATTTAATCTCACAATTGCAATACGAATTAGAAAAGCCCAATTCTAATCAACAAACACCTACAAGGGTTCATTTAAATTAGATTGTATATCCCTCAAATTAGTTGTCACAAGTATCAAACTAGTTAAACAATCACAGATTTAACTATTTTGAATGACAGAGAACTATATGATAGAACTAAATATTCGGCCGTTAATATTTAATTCAACACAATAATCCTAAGCGCTAAAACCAAAAGATATACAAATACCAATAATCGAAAGAAACAATAAGATAAATTAGATCTCACAGTTTGTAGAACCAATCCTTCAATATTCCTTTAACCAGAAAAGTGCTTTAGTTTCTTCTCATGGAGAAGAAACTAAACAGAGAAAAATAAAACAACAAAGAGAAAAGAAAAGATATCGCTCTTCTCCAAGAGGAGAGAACGAGAGAGAGAGAGATCAGACTAGATTGAGAGGTCGTTCCTCTCTTTATTCTCACAAATTCCTACTTTTTCTATCCTAATTAGAATCCTATCACAAAAGGAAGTGTTTCCTTTTAGATAGATGTCTAATTAACTAATATTATTTTCCTATAAAGCTAATTGATTCTAATTGACAAAAGATAACAATTGATTCCTATAAATCTGTTGATCTTCCAAAATCTCGCACAAAAGATGTAGCTTGAGTCAAAATAGGAAGTTTATGCTTTTAATCCCGCTGCTTAGTTTCTCAGCTACAGCGCGCCCACGCCTTACGAACAAAACTCTTCTGGAATTTGCCTTTTCTGCTCCAAATTGCACCAAATACACCAAAACACCTATAAACGACACAAAACATAAAACTAAGTAAAATCAACTCATAAAAACAATAAAACACTAAAACATAATGGAAAAACACACAATTAACATTGATTAAATACGCCCTATCAGGATCCGCTGGCGCGACTGGGTGTGCTCTACCCGCGGATCACCAGCAGTAGAGCCTTTTGGTTTCGTTTTCGTCTAGGCTCTAAGGAATAAGTTTCGTATATAGTTTTCTCTATAAATGTAGTGA
Organism: Mitragyna speciosa; assembly: GCA_024721245.1. Classification (NCBI taxonomy): domain Eukaryota; kingdom Viridiplantae; phylum Streptophyta; class Magnoliopsida; order Gentianales; family Rubiaceae; genus Mitragyna; species Mitragyna speciosa. The sequence goes on along the minus strand of CM045554.1, from coordinate 9,130,432 downwards.
TTTATTTAGTGTTTATTCTTGTGTTTTAGGCGAGGACGTCGACCATACCATCTCGGACTACCTTAGTTAGCTCGGATCGAGATGAGTGGGGTTTGTGCTCTTTGATCTTTTGAAAATAAGTTTTATGAAATGATAAATGTTTGAAAGAGTTATTTGCTATAAAAATGAATGGCTTAATTGTGGTTAATTGCATTTGTTTATAAAGATGATAATATGGCCTACGTGAATGAACGTTTGATGAATGAATTATTTAAGTTCTTGAATGTGGTACTCCTTTGACGGGACTAGTTCCTTAATTGTCTGCTTGATGCCTTTGGGACTGTACTAACCAGTTAAAGTTAGTTTTTGGACCGTTCCAACCAGTTAAAGTTAGTTTTGGGATCGTGTTAACCGGTAATAGTTAACAACTGGATATCCATGGTCAAATGAAACCCTTTGATAGAACTCATTTATTCGTTTGGGAAATATATGTTTTGGTTAAAGTATGCTTGGCCATATTATTTTGTATCCCTATTCGGTAATGGCTTTGTTTATGAAATGTATAAGTATGGTAACACTCTTAAGCCACAGAGAGTACTTATACCACTTACTGAGTAATTTATTTCGCTCACCCCATTAATTGTTTCATGCAGAGGATGATGTTTTTGTAGAAGAAGATTGGATTGACTTGTGGTATTAGTTTTTGGAGATAGGATGTGATACTTAGCAAAGATTTCCTATTATTTATTTTGTATAGAATCTTCCAATTAGAAGTATTTTTGTGATCTTAGTGGAAGTGTAAAAGATGAACTTTTATTTTGTTTTGAAGATTATCTTTGTAATGTATCACATAACTTTATATTTGAGTCAGGTTCAATGAAATGGTTGTTTTGAGCATTTTAAGTTTTGTTTTGCTAGCCTTATATCATAGCGTAGTCTTAGCATGGCGGGTGCTTTACTCTGGGCACGGGGTGTGACACAGTTTGTTTACAACTCTAGTCACTCCCTACTAAATGTATGTAATGTCTATGTCATTATATCATTTTCCGTTATTGGACACCTAATTTATGTATTTACTCTCTATACCATGATATCATTTTCCATCATTTTGACATTTTGACACCTAATTTATATAATGTTGTGCTCCGCACTATCTATGTAATGTCTATGCTATTAAAACATTTTTCAAAAAATTTGTTGCTATGGCATATAATTTTTCTATCAAATTCAAAAATTTAAATATTGATATGCTCTTTGGAACCCAAGAGGTGTCTAAAATCTAATTATATTTAAATTTCAAATAAGGTTATATTAAGTCTTTGTTATTACTTTTTTTTTTTTTTTTGGTTGCAAAGCTAATAAATTTTAAACAAAAAATTAAATATATTAAAGTTTTACTATTACTATGTTTAAGATAAATTTATTATTATTTTTATATAACAAACTTACTTTTCTTAGTTAACACTTTAGAGATGGCAAATGGGCGGGATGGGCGGGACTTAATTGGGACTGTGAAATATGGATCATATCCAAATAGTCCCATATTTGTCATGGGATCAATATGGGCGGGACTAAAATGGGCTAGTCCCATTTGATACCGCCCAAATACCCAATAAATCTCATTTTGTTATTTTTCTAAATTATCTTTCCCTTATTAATCAATTGTTATTTTTTTAGATTACTTAGTTTTTTTTTTAGTTTAACCTGAATATTTTTTTATATCATTTATTTTTTTAATTTATTAACTTCAATAAATTTCTAACTTTTTTGTTTTTATATTATTATTTTTAGATCTCATTTATTAATGCTCTTTAATCTTTCAAGTATAAACTATAGTTTTCCAATTATTAGATTGAAGATGTGTAAAGATTTAATTTATTTACCCTTAAAAAAATCAATTTAGATATTATCTTATTAAAACTTCTAATACTAAAATCCATTACTAAAGTAATGAAGCAAATTAAAAATTAAAATAAATCAACATCTCATTCGTTAATGGACATTGCAAACTTTGATGAAATCCAAAATATAAAGACTAATTTCCCTAAGAATAAGGTTGAACTGAAATTAGTGTACTCAACATATAAAATTTACATGAATTTTTTTTAGTACAAAGATCAGTTTAACCACACAAAATTGATGTCAAGAGGTAAAATTTAACATAATATTCATAGGAGAAATAGATAAATCGAAAAGGGCAAAATGAATAAGCTAAGAATGCAAAAATAAATTTACAACTTATCCATCCTTGAAAAAAGGGGTATTCTACTATTATTGAAAAAAAATGTTAAAAACTAATAAAACAAATAAAGATGAAAGATATTTTGTTAATGCAGCTTAAAATGAAGGATTCTTTCAAGAGAGAGTATGGAAGAAGTGGATATGATCAAATACAAATTATTTCAAAGTTTGTTTATATTTGGGTATGGGAATCCCAATCATTTCCTAACCATGCTCATATTTAAATGGGTTTTAATGGGTATAATTTCAAATAAGCCCAATATCATATTATTGATACCCATCCCACCCAAATTAAATATGGGCATAGGATCTCAATAGGTCTTGGGACTGATTACCAGCATTACACTTCATTACCACAATCTTTTTTAAATTTGACTGTTTAAAGTACTGTTTAATTTTGGATTAATAACACTTTGCCCTCCTAAAGGTATGGGATAGTCACACTATGCCCCCCTAACCTTTGAATGTATACATTTTGCTCCCTCTATGTATCTTCTTTAACTTTGACCTCCTTGTATGAATTTTCTCTTTCCAAATTAACCTTACCTATTCCTAAACTAACTTAGCTTTATGAGTTTGGATTAATTGCTTTAATGATACTTAAATTTTTTCATGAGTGTCACTTTAGTACCTAATCTTCTAATTGTGTCTATTAAGTCTCCCAACCTTTATAATAGAGTTTAATTGGTCCCTATGCCAATTGATGACAAAATTATCCTTCTAATTATGTCATTTTATGTTTTTTTTTCTCTTGTTTTTTTCATTTTTTATATTTATTTTGCTTTATTCCTCCGATTTCTCCCTCCAACAACATTTAGTGTAACTACTTTTCCCTCTAACATTAACTCATTTTTTATATTTGTTTCAATTCATATTTGGTCCAACTGGCACACATCTTAACCGTCCATTATGCTACATTAAATCATGGCCATTAACTTGTGGGAAATGGCACTTGTGAAGTCCCAAATCCAAAGTTCTTAAAGATGTAAATGGCATTGGAAGGAGAAATCAAAGGAATAAAGAAAAATAAATATAAAAAATAAAAAAAAAATAAAAGAGAGAAAAAAACATAAAATGACATAATTAGAAGGATAATTTGTCATCAATTGGTATAGGGGCTAATTAAACTCTATTATAAAAGTTGGGGAGTCAATAGGCACAATCAGAAGATTAGGTACTAAAGTAACACTCATGAAAAAGTTTAAAGATCATTGAAGTAATTAACCCAAACTCATAAAGCTAAAGTTAGTTTAAGAATAGATAAGGTTAATTTGGGAAGATCAAATTCATACAAGTGGGTCAAAGTCAAATAAGACGTATAGAAGGGGCAAAATGTATATATTTAAAGGTTAGGGGGCAAAGTGTGACTACCCATACCTTCAAGGGACAAAGTCTTATTAACCCTTTAATTTTTGCAAGATACAAATGACACGCAGATAAATGCTGTCCCCTGACCTTATACGGCAGTAAAACCTAGTACATAGTGCAATTCCTACCCAATCCAAAACCCCCCAAAACCCCACCATTCCCGAATCAAGAAATGGCCGCCCTTCCACTCCTCCGCCTCTCCCTCCTCCCGCACCCACTTAAACCCCTGCACCGGAAGCTTCCCCCACTCCCCAGCCGTCCACCCCTCAAAACCCCATCACCGCCCACTCCCTTCATTTCCTCCTCCTACAGCCCCACCCCCGCCACAGACCGCCTAATTTCTGCCGCATCCTTCTTCTTTCCACTCTTCAACGGCCTCCAATACGGCCGCTTCCTCTTCTCCCAGTACCCCATTTTAGCCGCTCCCTTCAAACCCATCCTCCCCCTTCTATCCCTCTACCACTCCATCCCATACGCCTCTTTTGTTTCCTTTTTTGCCCTCTACATCGGCATAGTTCGAAACCCTAGTCTTAGCCGCTACATTCGATTCAATGCTCTCCAAGCCCTTGTTCTTGATGTTCTTCTAGTGGTGCCCTTGTTGATTCAGAGGATTTTGTCTCCGGGCCGAACTGGGCTCGGGCTGAAGCTCACCATTTGGGGATATAATGCTCTATTTGTGTTTTTGATAGCTTGCTTTGCTTATGGGCTTGGCTGTAGTGTGCTCGGAAAGACTCCCTATTTGCCCTTTGTTGCTGAAGCTGCTGGCAGACAATTTGATTAAATTTCTCATTTCTCTGGTTGGGGCAAATATTTTGTTTGATTTAGAAGGAAAAAAAAAGAAGTAAAATTTTTAGTTCTCAATTAGTAATTTTTGTACTTTCATCGTTTATTTACCTTTGTTTCTTTTTTATTTTTCCCCCTTTTTTGGTTAAGTCCTTCTTTTGTTGCAGAAATGATGTTTGAGGTGTTGACTGTAAAATGTTGCAAATTCAAGTAGACATGAATGTTAAATTTGTAAGACTTGTGTATTTAGTTCAATTGAGGAAACTGAGCCGGAATTTACTTGTGTGATATGTATTACTCTATAATGCTTTCACCTTCATGGTTTTTGGTCATGCAAAACACTTATAAAATTAGTGTACAGCTTGAAGTGTTCGCAAAGCTCAATATAACCTATTCAAAAGTTGAAATAGTTATCTACCAGTTAACTTTGGCACTTGTGGTTGTTGAGGCAATCTACTAATTGATGATAAAGTTGCATCAAAACATAGTGTTCCTGTTAGCTACATTGGTTTAGATTTGGCAACAATGTGTTATAAGTGTGGCGAAGATCAATTGTATATATAGTTTTAGCATATTAGCGTAATAGAGGAGCTAAAGAAATTTGGCAATTTCCTAATGTGGATCCTACCCAAACAAATTTTGATCCCAATGAAAATTTTCCTTTTAACCTGGCTAAGCCGCCTTCTTCTTATTGAGCAGAGAGAGACTGAGAAGCTATATGTAGTTGTGGGTGTTGCTTTCTTTAGGATCTGACCACATGATTCTGGTACATTTGAATGTGAGCCCTACGCATTGGAGTCCAGAAAAGGATAGTCTGTGTAACCAACTACGGGGTCAAATGTGTAAAAAGTGCTTCTGTCATATTGGTTAAGAGGTAAATTGAGCTCAAATCTCCTTGTTAAATCTGGGTTTGCTAAGAAGAGCCGACCATATGCAACAAGATCAGCTCCACCTTGGCTAATAACTTTATGTCCGTCTTCTCTATCATATCCACCAGCAACAATGAAAGTTCCCCTGAAGGCTTTTCTCATAGGCAAAAGACTGTTTCTAGTAGTCAGCTTATCGAATTGTGTGATCATTCTGGGTTCAATTACATGACAATATAGTATGTTGTACTTGTTCAGTGCCTCAGCCATGTAGAGTCCCAGTGCTTCAGGGTTCGAGTCTCCTGAGTCATTGTAATTAGCAAATGGCGAGAGCCTGATTCCAACTCTCTCAGCTCCTATTGCATCAGCGACTGCTTCCACCACTTGCAGAGGGAAGCGACACCGATTCTCAAGGCTCCCGCCATACTTGTCTGTTCTGTCATTTACCTGATCCTTCATGAACTGATCTACCAGGTAACCGTTGGCTCCATGAATCTCAACCCCATCAAAACCTGCAACATATAGTGGCTTAGTTTCTGGGAGATTTCAACCAGGGATAAAAATGTTTGTTGATTTTAGAGTGACCGATTAACTTATGGTTGAGATCAATCATGACCTGCTTCGATGGCATTCTTTGCTGCAATCCTGAAGTCATTGATTACTTGAGATATCTCTTCAATTGCTAATCGCCTTGGGCGTGAGAAAGATGCTCCTCCAGAGCCATCGATATTGAACTCAATTTTAATTGGCTGGTCCGTGCAGGAGATCGGGGGACTTCCGTTAGGCTGGTAACCTGTTTATCCCTATATATTTAGTGCTTCTGAATAATAGGTTATGCTGATAACCTGTTTATCCCTATATATTTAGTGCTTCTGAATAATAGATTTAAGAATGAGTGAGGGGGACAAAAAGGGGAGTCCTAATGACTTAACTGTAGTTTGAAACTCTCCCAGCATGCCATAGTTGGCAGAAAAATATTCCCCCTTTCTCATGAACTGCATTCACAATGGGTTTCCACGCTTCTACTTGCTCCTTTGTCCATATTCCAGGAGTATTTGGATAGCTGAATATATACAGGAGGAAAAAATGAAAGGAAAATTAGATGTCAAAATTGATTTGCATGATGACGAAAAAGAATCTGATTATAGAACAATTTAAACTTCCAAAGTTTATGAGAATTGCAGTTGATAATCTGTGTTTCTAGATTTAATTGATTCCTAAAGTAGCATAATTAGGTTGATTATTTTTGCGGCAACCAATTTTAGAAGTAATCAACACTAGCAAGCTAAAGAATAAATTACCCTTGAGCAGTATCTGAGATTCCAGAGGCTTCTCCGATCAAAAATCCACCAGGTGTAGTCCTTTGTGAGTAGTAAAGAATGGCATGGGGTTGTGCAACGAAATTATAAGATCTTAGTCTTGATTGAGGGGCCAAAACAACCCTTAGTAAGAAAAAAACGTAAGAATGAGAGATTAACTATAAAATGTTTAAGAGATCACCATCCAAAGTGCTATTTGAATATGATTTAAGTTGAAAAATAGTGAATGAATGTTTTAATGGCCTTCCATCATGAGTTCCATGGACATGGAAATCAAACGTATGTCCAGAATACATCCAAGAGGAAGAGGACTAATCTAATGCATGTCCAGAATACATCCAAGAGGACCGGCAGCAAGACCGAGATAGCAGAAACTGAGCAATTAGTTGGGTCACAGATCAATTCTACTAACATTTAACAGCCAGTTTGAATTAACATTTTCTGTATCTATTCGGTGTGGCCAGTAAACATACTATTATTTATTAATATTGTTGAGTAAGAAAGTTGTAATTACTAAAAATTTAAGTTTCGTATCTTTCAGTGTTAAGAACGTTGGCATTCTACCCCAATTATAACTTGTCTAAATGGAGAATACCACCCTTTTCTATGTGGCCAAAGCTTCTTGATACTCTTTTAAATGTTGGGGGTGGAAAAAAAAAAACTATATAAGCTCTTCAAAATATAAAAGTGTAACACTTTTATTCATACCTTTTTAATAAAAAGCATTGAAATTTAATTATTCTCAATAAAAAAACATAAGATTAAACATAATAATAAATCAATTTACATAGAATGATATAATTTTACTATATTTTTTTTCTTTGCAAAACTTTATTTTTCCAAATATATCCGTACTTTGGGAAGAAATATTATTGCTTAATCACACAAATCTTAAGACAGGAAGAGCGATTATGGCATGTTCCCTAGACGTAAAGATGTATCGCTACTAGCTCCAAATGTAACACAAACAAATTCAGCCAGTCATGCTTACCGGATTTTCGACAGTGAATCCTACGAAAAACAAGAACGGAATAAAAATGAACAGATCTTTTTTTTTTTTTTTTTCATTCTTTGACCCATATATGAGTAAATTCAGAAAAAGCCCCCCAAAAAAAACACACACACACACAAATACTCCTTTTTCCTCCCCACCCCCACCACCCAATCACACACACACCTGTGAGAAAGATCATATATGCCCATCTTGTACGGTGTTAAAAGAGGAATGGTCGCAGTTGTTGTTGTCTGAGGAGTTTGCTTGCCTTGTTCTTCCTTGTTCTCCATGCCACTGATGTCAACCGTGGACGTGTCGAATAAATGGCCGTGAAAATGTAGTAGTACCATACTAATTCTGTCGTCTTGTATTTGTACTTTGTTTCTGTAAGTGCAAAAAATATATCAACTTGCTACTATTTTATCTGGCAGTCAACGTCCAGCAGACATGTGGTTGGGGTAAGCAACGTAACGCAAGAAAAGAGACTTGGTTATGGAGTAGGTGGGAATTGCGAATAGTCTTTTCCCTAAACATTTGAAAACTAAGCCAACAAAATGTGATAGCAATTAAATTAGTCTTCAAATTCCAATCAAAACTTCTTAATAAGAAGACAAGCTTGGGAATCTTAGGCGGCTGGCCATTGTTATTGACTTCTTATTATTCTTACTTTTCCTAAATTAATCTTTTAATTTATTGTACTAAAATAATTTAATCCTTGTACCATATGACTAGAGATGTTACCTAATAGCTATCCCACTCGGTTCTGAGCGGACTTTTTGTTTGGCCTCCATTTGCTGTAAATTTTACTTGCACGAATTAAGGGATTAGCAATTTCACAGGGTAAAGCAAAATCATAGATAGAATCTGGGGCAATAGGTTATTGAGACCATGGAGTACAGGCTAAAGAAAATCAACTATACAACGTTTTTCTTAATTTGACGGTGGATTTACTATACGTAGAACAATTAGTTATGATGACTAAGGTACTTATTTGCCTTTGTATTGAATTGAACCTTTGACTTTAAGCTGATTTTTTTTGCATCATATTTCTCTAATTTAAAATAAGAGTAGTGTTTCTTTAATAGTAGTGTTTCTTAACTTTGTACCATGGTCAAATCCGTTATACTAGTTCAAGGTCAGACTTGGCAAAATGTTTTGTTTCTTTAAATAGGTGCAATTGTGATTTCAAACACTATATTAGGTCTAGATTATGCACATAACACGTGTGTGGTTGTGATTTAAATTGCATCTCACGCGTATAAAGTGCTAACACAAAAAATTGCCTGAAATGTATATGTTGTGCATTCATGTTTATGATGCTTGCTTCATGATTTATACTCTCTGTCTTTTATACATTGTACTGAACAATCTCTCCTGACAATTATTTTGTGTCTTCGATCCCGTTAGGATAAACCCTCTATCAATTTTTTTTTAAAATTTTTTTCTTAATATAAAGATTTGAACAGAAAAGAAAAGGCCATGCAAATCCCGGGTAGGGAAAACGAAACCTTGAGTTGATGAACCAATGAACGAGCAAACGGCCTACCTCGCTAAAGAAATACCACGTTTCTATTAATTCGAGGGTGGATTTATGCACTTCACATAATCAGTAATGATGGTTAAAGTACTTAAGTGCCTTTGTATTTGAACTTTAAGCTTGTTATTGATGGTGCATTTGTATAATATCTCTTTAATTTGAATAAAAGTACAAATATTCTCATAACTCTAGTTAGCGACAACGTACCTTCTTCCTTATTCTTCTTTGTCGGTACGAAAAATCAAAAGAAAGCTTCTCTAGGTTCTAAATACAAATTCTAGGCAGAAATTTTATTCATTCAAAAACATTTTTCTATCAACCACTCTAAATATGACAAGGTACGAATTGAAGTTCGAGAATTTGTCATTGGTGAAGTACATATACATTTTGGCCTTCACGTACCCTACCACTCATGCATCAGAAGAAACAAAGAGTCACTCATGTCAATCACAATGCATATAACATATACCATGAGATGATAATTCAACATGAAGAAGTACAATAATTGCCAAAACTTTGTGAATCATTTCCATCTATTTGTTTACATTGATAAAGACCGAGTTGATGAATTCGAATATAAGTATCCTGGTTTTGAGGAATTCCATCAACAAAATAATCATAAATATTTCTTACTTGCTTCATAAATAAAGGCTTAAACAATAGTTTTATTAGTCTAGATTCAGTATTGAGAGTCGAAATAAACAACTTTTGGCTGAGCTGTAATAAGTAAATAATTTATCAAAGGCTCATTAAATCTCATTTCTAACTATAATCTCATTCCAGCTAAAACAGCATCGAGGAAAAAACAATCCCGCAACTTGCAAGATCACTATGACAAACGCCCTCCTAATCTCTGCTTAACATCTACAGCCCTCCTGGACGATCACTCTGGTTGAATCACAAACAGAGGCTGTAAACAGAAGAATAACTAAGTAAGAATATGATGAAGAAGACTGGAGAAGAACATAGAAAGACAGAACATGCAGTGGCTTTTAATTGAAACCAGGGTTTGTCGAGAGAACTCACAGTGTCAACACTAACAGGTTTGCCATCATCCGCAAGGACCTCAACTATGGTGCCTGATTGATCAGCCTGAAAGAGAGAGAGCACCTATGTCAGCTTAGTGAAAAATTCAGGCCTTTTCTTATTTTTCTTTTCCTTTTTTTTTTCCTTTAAATTTGTTTCTTTAGTGAGTGAACATCGCCCACAAGTACATACAATGGCAGAAAAGACAGATAAAAAAGCGCCAGTGGAATAGCATATACATCAAAACTCTATTGGAAGCAAATGCAGAAATATATTCTAAAACCATCCGCTATATAGTTTCAGAGGATAGGCAACAATATTTGCTCTGCACTGAAGTGACAACTACAAAGAAAATGCGAGAGGTGCACCTGCAGAGTGCAATAGAGAATTGAGATTGGCCCGCACATAATGTGGGTTGATCTCAGCCCTCCCTTCAAACTTTAAAATATAATTCAATATAAATTTGTGTGTCCCAGATCAGGCCAAAACCTTGATGGACCAGTTGGGCCATCAAAAGCAATCTAAGGTCGTCAGTCACACCTACGACTGTAGAAGCCCCATATCCAATGAATATATGCTTAAATTTTATTTTGAAAAGATGCACGCATCATAAAGAAAAGGAAAATGGGAGATTGGAGGATACTGGAGGAGAGGGAAAGTCCTGCTTATACCTAAATTTTTTATAGGGCATGCATGGAGTGAAAGATGATTCTCATGGAGTGCATTTTACCGTGTATTCTGCTTTTACAAGCTTTGACGAGAAGGATATGCATTGTGTTGGAATTTTTTGAAAGAACTCCAAGATCAGGTGTCTGATCCATAATAATTCTTTGAATAAATAATATCATGATCATACTGAAGTACAATACATAAGAAGAAAATACATCTATAGACACACACCCACTAACAAACATATTCACACGCATGATTTACAAATGAATATAAATTAGTCTTTAGAGAGGTAAAGAGAGAACTTAGATACATACATCTGTTCCATTTCAATTTTCAATATAAAAACGTACGGAACTCCCTGTAACTAACAAGCTTTAATATCCAGGATGCATTGCATATCAGACACATCAACCAGCTTGCTTATGCCAATAAAGCAACTATATAGATTATGCAACAACATGGAAGAAGCAGAAAATGTCTGTTGACCACTGGTAAGCAACATGCAAAAGATTCAGACATAGATTACTCGTAATCATTGACAGAAATAGAATGTCTTCTGATTAGAACCTGTCAACCACTTGGCGACAATGTTAATCAGCCATGCAAGAATCAACCCCTACTCTTCAGCAATTAATTAAATTTCTTTCCCTTCGGAACCAAACTTCATACACGAAAACCTATCCTCTCAATTTTTTCAAGTATTCAAGGAAGGAGCTAGCTCTTCGGATGCTTCGGCGCAATCAGGTCAGCTGGAGATCTAGTAAGTACATATTCTGCCCACTATCTATGATTTAAAAAAGCCTACTTCTACACAAGTACTACAAGGTTAAAAAAAATCCAAAAATCTAAGTTAGATGTCTATGTAGTCAAATACTAGCCTGCAATAAATTGTGTCAGCATAAAAAGGGAAACATAAATTATCACAAACTGTATCCTTCTATCGCATAAGATTACTAAAATTCTTCTTTCCAACCAAGTTCGTTTCAACATAAGGTCCAAACATAGAAAAAACATGCATAATTAAAATCTTAAAAAGATATCCAATTTCGTCAAAACAGGTGACAGCATAGACCAAAATTGGAATAAAACAAATTGCTAAAGGAGAAGTAATATCTAAAAACAAGTAAGTTCAGGTACAAAGAAAAAATCTCTTACTTCTATTTCATTCATCAATTTCATGGCCTCAATAATGCAAAGAACTTGTCCCTTCTTCACTTTATCTCCAACCTACCAAAAAAAAAAAAAAGAGTATTATTTGAGATAATGAGAGCAAGAGAGGTAGGGTTGAAGTAAGGACAGAGTGTTAAAATATGGAAAACATTGTCATCTCACATTTGATGTGCTCTAATCAAATCTATACCAATACAAGGGATATTACCTTCACAAAAGGTGGTTCACCAGGTGCTGGACTACGATAGAATGTCCCTGCCATGGGGCATTTAAGTGGTGGGTGAGAAGATTTAGGTGACTGAGGAGCAGGCAAAGCTGCTGGTGCAGTTTTAGGTGCTGGAACTGGAGCTGCTGTTGGTGCAGGTGCAGGGGTAGCAGCAGCAGAAGCTGGTGCCACAGGTGGTGCAAAATGGGATGGCGCCATCATAATGGGAGCAGGAGACGGCGGTGGAGGCAAAGCCTCTTTCTTTCGGATTACGAGTTCACAGTCAAGTTGTTTTAATTGTAGCTCCACAATATCCCTGGAATCAACCAGTCTGCATGACAGAAAAGACTGATGCTTAATTATTTGGAGAAGTGCATAGTAGATGAAAAGGTCTGGAATGAAGCATACTTCACAAGGCTTGAAACATGGGACATAAACTGCGATATTGATTCCTCTGAAGCCGCAGGTGCAGGCACAGGCTGAGGCTCATTTGATGACTTCACATCCTTGACTTCTGCCGATTTGGCAGGAGGAGTGGCTGCAGCATTTGAGGATCCACCCACAGCAACCTTGGAGGCAACAGATGGCTCCAGAAGTGTTTCCAGAAAGGAACGAAAATTTGAAAAAAGTTCCTCTAATGAAAACGATTGTAAGAAGCTTACCTCATTCAACTGGGCTCTTGCAACAACAGCGCGGTTGCCACTGGATTGCAAACACTATAACAAGAAAATCAATCAAAACAGACAAAAATCAATATCCCGCTCATTCATACAGTTTCTAAAAGCTGGGTATGCAAAACACAGCTCCGGTCCCAGAGCTCGCAAGTAATAATACAAGCTTCCAAAAAATTTTACCAACAAGTGATATAATACAATTTCATACTTATGTCCGAACAAGCTATTACCATCTTTTTATCGGAAAAAAGACATGCGAGGAGTACATCTGAAGTAATGAAAATGTCATTTCCAGATTGCATTTCTTTCCAGAACACTTGAAAATCTATTCATTTTCACTCTTCAAAATCACAACTCTCTTGTGTAAATAAAAAAATGCACCAGAATTCTTTCTCCTCCACTTTTCAATGCTACTCGTTTTCTAAAATTTTCTTAAATGCCAATCACCAATATTCTTAAAATCTTGCAATAAAAAGATATGCCTTAGACTATGCATTTACATTTGCCTTTGCATGCCCAACTCATTACCACTAGCCAGAGAGATCCAAAATTACCTAATCCACATTGTTCTTTGGGACACTCTTATTCAAACTCGATATTCTACGCAAAAGATGAATAGAAAGTACAAATTAAAAAAGCCATAAAAAGAAAAGTGAAGAAAATTTCCGATCTTGCATGGGAAAAACACAACATTATGCATGAACACATCATCAACAATAGGCTACGAGATCCATCTCAAAAAAATAAATAAAAAATTTAACTACTAGAAAAAAATTAAAAAAAAAAAAAAGAAGAAGCGATGATTAAATAAATAAATGTTTAGAGACAGAGGAGGGGCAGAGAAAGAAGACTGTGAGTACCTTGGATGAGAACCGGAGCTTAGGCTTAGGAGAGATGCGGAAGGAGACCACTTTCGAGTGAGAATGGTGGAAATTGCGGTGGGAAAGTGGTAAATAAGTGGAGGGTTTGAAGGCATTGTTCTTAGACGCAGCCGCAACCGCCGCCGCGGACGATGCAGCAGCAGAAGCTGATGCTGTTGTTCCAAACGCCGTCACCATTCTTCACCGCAAATCTTCCAAAACAAAAAAAGAATATAAATATATATAGAGAGAGAGAGAAGGAAAGATGAACAGAGAACAAATTGGTTTTTTGTGGTGAATTGATTGTTGTAATGGGAGGACAGGGGAAGTGTGTGTTGTGCGTGTTTTTATAGAGACAGAAAGGAAGAAAATGGGGAAGAGGTGTGTGTTTGCTTGCTTTGTTTATTTGTTCTTTGGGAGATCCGTCAGAGATGAAAAGACCAACAACACTGTCGATGAAACCAATGCAATGCGTGTAGTGTGGTGGAGGAAACGGTGTCGTTTGACAAGTTTGAGTGACTGACTACTTCTAGGTGTGGCATCCACTAATAAAGTAAACAAAGAGTTACACATAAAGTTTGACAAATAAAATAAAAAAAAGAGTTATATATAAAGTAAATCTGGCGTCTCAATAATTAAAATTTCAATTAAATTAAAAAAAATTCAATTGAATTAGACATTGTAAAAATTAATGCAATAAATGAAAATTAATATAACAATTGGGTATAAGTGCTTCACTTTTTCTATATCTTTAAATTTTTTAAAAAATTTTAATTTTTACCACACAAAATTTAAAGAAATATTTTTATGGTATATTTTTAGGAAGGAGAACAACAAAAAATATGGTATATTTAGAATTGAAGGTTATATCTTAATTATGTATAAGGGTGCTCAATGTGCTAAGGTATAGAGTTCAAATTGTGGGCTTAACATTTATGAAGGGGAAAGGAAAAAAATATGGTGGATTTAGGATTGAAAGTTAGATCTTAATTGTGTGCAATTTGAGAACCTTACGTGAGAATAATTGATGATAAAAAATTGTTTTTTTTCCCAATTGTCTAAGACAACCGAGAAACTCAACTTGGTGGGACCCCAAACTTAGACAAGTCCAGGTTTTGGGGGGGGGGGGGGGGGGGGGGGTGAGAGCCTGGAGCGTGGGTGTTCTTCTGCTTGGTCTAGGGTTGTACAGCAGCTGTTGATGTTGTACTTGCTATGATCATCCTCGTTGGCGAGTGCAACAACTGCTAACTAACTTTTGAAAGCCTTTAAGTAATCGACCACCAACTCCATGATTCATTCATTGATGATAGATAGGTTTCCAAGGAATCCTAGTACTCACCAGTTTGAGTTGGTGTGGAACTTCGTATTACTCGTACGTTATCTGAAGGAACATTTTTGTTCCGTCTCACTGTCTACTATAAGATCTCCCGTTATGTTGTAAGTGCTCGACTTCAGATTGGTCGGAACTCCCCAGTCCCCACGATCCCCGATGAGCAGGCTGCTGTTTTCCTCCGAATAAGATAGGCACAGCTATTTAGTGTTTTATTGCAAAAAGTTTAATATACATGCGAGAGGTGTTAAAAAAATCAAAAAAATAGGTAAAGCCAACCCGTGTCGAATCAAAAAAGAAGGGTAGATAAATAGATACTTAACTCGAATAAAAAAACAAAGGTACCTAAATCAGGTACTTAGCCAACTAGTTTGGGTAGCGTCGCAAGCTTGCGAATCCCCAATTACTTGAATTGGTCCATATAAAATATACATTATTTTTTAAAATTTTTGTCTTAAAAATTAAAGTACATTTTATGTTACTATTGAAATATGGATAAACAAAAATTTAAACTTAGTTTTATATTTTTATATAGTTTTAGTAACTATTTTTGTAAAAATAGAAAATTGGAAAGTCTTGACTTAATTATTTTATTGTATTAATAAGAGTTTGTTTTAAGAATATTAACAAAATATATATGAATAATTTATTTATAAAACTGAAATTAAGGGTGGGAAGTGAAAATTTAAAACAAATTTGAATTTTTTATTTTTTTAGAAAATTAAATTTAAAATTAATCGGTTCGAGTATACTCGAATCGACTTTCTATGTAACTGAACTATCAGTTACCTTATAGGGATGGACTGGTTCACAGTTTGAACTTTTGCCAAACTAATAGAATTGGTTCAGATCGATGAATTAGGTACCTGGCATATAGACATCCTTAATACATGTTGACATTCAGTTAATGGATGGTGCTTCTCCAAAAAAAAAAAAAATTAATGGATTGTGGGATTCTGTCATAATCTATTATTAATATTGTGATAAAGCTTATCTCTCATATGATACAATTTACAACTTACTCAACAAAACTTATCACTCTTTCTTTGACTGATGGCACCACAGGATTTCCACATATACATATTATGTGACATCATTTTAATAGATGGTAGGATTTTATCACAATTTATTACTAACATCATAACAAAACTTTTATCTCATCTAACACAATTCATAACTTCTTTCTTAATCAACTGCACCGCAGCATTTTCCTTATTTAGTACTAACACGTTTTCACTCAAGTATGTTATTCTCAACTAGGGATATCACTCTTTGAGTTATTTAAATAAGATAATAAAATATTATTTTAACTTTTTCAAAACTTATTTTTCAAAAAAAAAATTCAAAACTTGAAGAAAAAGATAAACTTTCATTTGGTAGGCTAAAAAAAGGAAGAAAAAAAGAGAGAGAGAGAGAGAGAGAGTAGAGAGACTTGTTAAGTCTCGTGACGCATGATGAGTTCCACCCGTGGGAGTTCCTGATACTCTCAATTTGAAATAAATGCACGAGGTAGGTCGTGATGGTGTTATGTTGCGTTGATACTAATCGTATTTCATCACATGAGCCAGCTTAGTTCTCCTTGTTTGTTTGGCACCTACCAGGCAACGAAAATCTACTTTATCAATAACCTCTCATTTTTTATAAAAATTGATTTTAGAAAAGTTAAAAATCAATAAAAAAATAATTAAAAAAGTCACAAAATAGATTTTTCAAAAATCAAAAGCTAAACTTTTCTAGAATCAGATAGAAAAAAGCTATTTGGAACAGGCCCTTAGTAAGGTGTAGTTGGTAGTTATACATTAAGTGTTGCTTAGCGCACCTTAAGTATGTAATACCTTCCTCCCCGTGTACCTTGAGTATGTAATACCTTCCTCCACTTAAAGTCTTATTATAGGGAAAATTTGTTAAAATATTGATTGGGAAAAAAAAATTCGACAAGTAAAGGTGACAAAAAAAATTTTTGAAACTAAAACGCGGCGCAAAATTTTTTTTAAAAAAAAATGGTGCACCGTGTTTAGGAATGGAAAAGTCAAAATTTTCATTTCCAAACGCGGCGCTGACACACCGTGACACGCAAATGGACATGTGGTAAAACTATCTACCACCGACAACACGATTGGTCAGCAAGCAGCTTTTGCCCACTGACCGACTAGCATGTCAGCCTTTTTCGAGTGCCAAACACGGCGCTCTTTTTTTTTTTTTTTTTAAATGAACTAGCTGTTGATCAGCTGAGATCAATGGCTAGTTTTTTATTTTACCTTATAAATACCCCCTCCCCAATTTAGTAACACACACATGAATTCATTTGCACACACCACCAAACTCTCATTTCTTTCTTCTCTGTTGCAGATTTCATCGTCTTCCTTCTATTCGTCATCCTTCTCTTCTGCAAAGCCGCTTTCATTTTTCATCGGCAAAAAGAAAGTTGTTTCCTTCTCTTGGCTGCATTTTGGTTGGAAAAGGCAAAAAGCTTGAGCACTCCGATTGTAGACACTAAAATATCAAGTTAGTACACTATATTTATTAATTATTGTTCCATTATAATATGTTTACATAATATGTTGATAATTATTGTTCTGTTATAATGTATTTATAATTATTTTTATGTTATTGTGTATTATATAGTTGAAAAATTATTATTACTTATCAGTAATTATATAATTATTTGTATTTATGTAAATTTATAATTTAGGTCGAAAATGATTAGATAATTGCATGTAGACCACAAGACTGTGCTTATTCACATTTTGCATGTGTATGTTTAGGGAAATTACAATTTGGCTCTTGGAATTTTGTATAATTATGAATGGCCCTAAAATTTTGACATAATATAATTATGACCCCAAAAGTTACGCCTATTTACACTTTAGCCCCTATAATTATGAAAAAACACAATTAGGCCCCTGAAGTGTTGTATAAATATAAATTGAACCCGAAACTTGTACATAATTAAATTATGACCCATTAATTTTGCATATTTATACTTTGGCCCCTATAATTATGCAAAATTATAATTGTGCCCTTGAAATTTTATATACTCATAAAATGAACTCGAAACTGTACATATTTAATTTTTAATCCCGGAAGTTTTATATATTTACACTTTGTTTCCTATAATTAGGAAAAATAACAATTAGGCTCTCAAAATTTTATTTAATTAAAAATTGGACCCCAAACTATTACATAGTTAATTTTTCACCCGAAAGTTTTACATATTTACACTTTGACCCCTATGATTATAAAAAATTACAATTATGCCGAAAAAGTTTTACACATTTTTAAATTGGACTCAAACTTGTATATAGTTATTTTTTTACTCTAAAAATTTTTGAAATTTACAATTAGGCCCTTATGATTATGGAAAATAGCAATTAGGCGGGTGAAGTTACTTAATTAAAAATTAGACTCCAAACTTGTGAATAATTAAGTTTTTACCCCGGAAGTTTTACATATTTAAACTTTGGACTTGTAATTATGAAAATTATAATTACGTCCCTGAAGCTTTACGTAATAATAAATTAGTCCTAAAATTTGTACATAGTTAAATTCTAACCCAATAGTTTGCATATTTACACTTTGGTCCCTATAATTATGCAAAATTACAATTGTACCCTGGAAATTTTACGTACCCATAAAATGGACTCAAAACTTGTACATAGTTAATTTTTAACCCTGAAAGTTTTACATATTTACACTTTGTTTCCTATAATTAGAAAAAATAACAATTAGGCCTCTGAAATTTTATGTAATTAAAAATTGGACCCCAAACTACTACATAGTTAATTTTTCACCCGAAAGTTTTACATAATTATATTTAGGATTTAAACGTTAATTAAATTTTGTCCAGTCATTGTCATACTTATGTTTTGGTTCAGCATTTGATTTGCGAATGTGAATGTCATTACTACTTCATGATTAATTACGGTTACGTATTATGTTACACAAAATACTTAATTGGGCTCGCATTGGTTAGATTAGGTGAAACATGTCGAACAATCATACTTTATCAGTACATTTATACTAGAGAGGAAAAATTATGTATGCCGGAGGATCAATGTTGTATGACTCGTCTATGTTAAAAAAAGTTGTGTCCCTTAGACAAAAGGTATGTTATCAAGAGTTGGTTGATAAAGTTTACAATGCTATGGGTGTAGATCGAAATAAATACAAAATTAGTTTGATACTTAGGAGTTGTTTTCAACAATAAGGTGTATTTAGTGTTACACTTTTGGATGACAATGACGGAGTGGGCACGATGTATTACTTCAAAGCAAACACCCGAAAACCAACAGAGATCTATGTGGAGATTGAAGAGATCTGAATAGTAGAACAGCAGGATACTCAATGCAATGAAATTACATGGACATACTTTGATCAAGGCACTAGTCTACGTGGCACGTCGACATTGGAAGAAGCGTGGACATTTGATATGTACAAAGATCAGTCTACTCAGCGTGAAATAGGAGATGGTCAGCGGATTAAGAGAGAACGTCGAAAAGGCAGCAGAAACCATGTTGATCAAGGTACTAGTAGTAGCACTGCAGGTATGTATCTGTCTTCAGTAGGAAGTTTGCATGTGAGCAAGACAATGATGATACACCCTATATTCGTGATACAGAACCGAAAACTGATATTTAAGATGATGACATGGACTCCTAACCAGAACCTAAATATGATGAGTTCGAAGATGATATGGAGTAAGGATATAATGAAACTAGACATAAAGATGCACAGAGATATTCGGATGTGGGTCCTAGTTCAGCATAAATGAGTTACGATCTTGGAACACTACAATATGATATTGGTGTAGATGCAATTTTACAATTTTACCCCTTAAACGGTGATCCCGTTGAGAGGTTTTAGTTGAACAACGAACAGACGGGTGACATCCAGTTAGACATGTTATTTGATTCAAAAGAAAAGATAATAAAAGCAATAAGATTGTGGTCTATTAGGAAAAATAGAGAGTACAAAGTTCGGGAGAGTACTCTAACCACTTGATATGTCCGTTGTAAGGCTCGTAATTCGACACCTTTATGCAATTGGCAGTTGAGAGCGACGTTGCGTAGATCTCATACTATGTGGATGATAGTTACTCTCACATATGAATATACATGTGCTCGGGTCAGCAGCAGGAATAATCACCAGTAGTTGAGCTCCAATTTAATCGCTGAGTACATTTTACCTCACATTAGTAACGGTCCACTATTTAAAGTGAACGAGATCCAAGCTACAATTAAGCAGCAATTGCATTATGATTGTCGCGTCTGAAAAATCGTAAAGCAAAAGGGTAATAGTAGGGTCGTTAATTGTCGCGTCCTAAAAGACGGTCCGGTCTTGGTGACCCTTTCGAAAATAAAAGTTTTTAGAAAAATCGTGCGTGTGTGAGAAAAAATCAAATTTTAGTAAAAAAGTGTATTTTAAGAAAAAATGGTATTTTAAAGAAAACAAGGCCGGGACTAAAAGTGCGACAGATTTGGCCAAATAATTTTTGAAAAAGGGTTTTTATTTTTAGAAAACGGAGTCGCCACTTGGTACTGAGTTAGGGTGTACCAAGTCACCCGAAAAATCGTTTAACAAAAATAAAAATAAAAAATAATAAATAAATTTTAGGAAAATATTTTAAAACCCTTTTTCGACTCCGGTCTACGAAAAAACGAGAGAAAAAGGTTCGGGAGTCACATTTGAAGAAAGGGAAGGCAAAGGCTTGCGCCTAAGGCACTCTTTCAACCTAGCCGAGGCTAGTTGCGAGGTTTAATCAAAATTTCTTAAATTAACCCTAGATTCTATCGCGTTTTGGATGTATCTAAATGAATGCAAATCCTAAATCTAAATGTGAATATCGGGAGGGTCGGAATGTCCCGTCGAGGCTTGGTCGGAATTATCACATTAATTGCGAAACCCGAGTCGAGACCTCGAGGGAGTCACGAGTATCTATGCAAAATGAAATGCAAAAAGGAAAAGAAAATAATAATATATAGTAAGTGATCGAAGAAGGTAGGTATGCAACATGACGGGTACGGGGGACTAATGACTCGTGACTGAATGTTCATACTCACGGAGGGAGGAACGACATGTACGCCACCGCTTTCCATGTGAGTAGGCGACTATTTCTAGTCGAATCACACAAATGTCCTAATTTCTAAGTGAGATGCAACCTAAATATCATGCATTTTAAAAATGTTGTCAAAATAATAATAATAATAAATGATAATAATAGTAATAATAAAATCATGCTAAATGGAAAGAAAACTAAAAGTGTGTGAAATGTGAAATGCACACGAATGATCCTAACACTAAAATGTCTTAAGAGTCTAGCGTTGGACTAGCCCGTTTAAAAAAAGTCCCACTAGCATTGGACTAGCGGGGGAGCGAGAGAACCACAACTAGCGTTGGACTAGTGTGGTGACGGAACAATAAAACTGACAAAAGCATGAATTAAAAGTAAATAAAACATATAAAATTATATAAAATCAAGTAGGAGCACGTAACACATAAGCATGATATCTAGATGCAAAATCCTAAGGAAAGCGGTAAAGAAATAAACACATAAGCACGCAAAAGCAAATAAACCCTAACTATTACACCGGGGGGTTTGGTTTACAATTTAAGGGGGGAAATTAAAATGCCCTATCTATTACATTTTCTATCTAATTACAATTTTTGCTAAAATATGAGAAAAATAATCTAACTATTACATTGATTAGCTAAATACAAAATATTATATTTTTCAAAATACTAAAAATTTAAAATTTAAACAAATTAACTATGTAAATACGCAACAAGTATATAAAAATAAGAAATAAACAAATAATAATAAAAATAATACATAAAATCACATTGGAGCATATTAGAGCACATAAAGAAATTATTGTGAAATAGGTATACCTCCTTGAAGACCCGGTACCAATACTAATCAAAATGAACAAACAAATCAAGATATCTTGGTATAAACAAACTAAACCTAAATTATACAAGTATTGACAAATTGATATAAAAAATAAATTCTAGCAACTAAGGGGGCTAAATAAAATTCTATAAAACTTAAGGGGTAAAATTAAAATTAAAATTTACACAAATCTAGGGGCCAAAATGCAAATTAAAGTCAATTAGGGTTGCTGAAATATTAAATTCTAGCAAACATGGGGGTAAATACTAAATTTCAGCAATTGGGGGGAATTTGCAAATAGTTGGCCCTAATTGAAAGAAATATAAAAATCTGGGGGGTCAATTTAATAATATTAGGACTTAATTGCACAAAACAAAAAGTACTAGGGGGCGCAGTGATACTAAACTAATCCTTGGGGAGTAAAACTTAAATGTCTATTTTGGAATAAAATGCTCAAAAGGATACAAATATTAGACAGCATTAAAATTGAATTAATTAACTAAAACACCTTGATTTACATAAATTAATTACTAGTTTAAATTAAAATAAACTAATTCAAAATCAGAATCAAACAAAAGTAATTAACCAAAAGAAAAAAACACAGAATAATCCTAAATCATTCTCTCCTTAAAATTAACACTTAATGATTTCCCCAAATTCCCTCAACCGGTCTTCTTCTTCTTCAGTTAAACAGAGAAAAAAACTCTCTCTCTCTCTCCCTCTCACTCTCCTCTATTGCCTCTCTGTTCTTTATTTTGCTCTTTTTTCCATTCCTTTCCCGCATCTTTCACCTGCTCTCTTTAGTCCATTTCTGCTCCAACTCTCTCCTCTCACGCTCTTGCTGATTCTCTTCTGATCTAGTTCTTTTCTCTCTCGCTGCTTCCCCTCTGTACGCTTCTCCCAATTCTCAGATTCTCCTCTGATCTGCTCTCTTTTTCTCTGATTTCCACTTTCAGCTTTCTGTTTTCTCTTTCCCATTGATTTTCCCCACTATCTTTTTTCTCTTAATCTCTCGCGCTTTCTCTAGTTCTTTTTCTTTTCTCTATCTCGCTCACGCTCTCTAATCTCCCTTTCTCCTCTCTCTATTTTCCCGATTCTTCCCCTTTCTCTCTGCTATGTCTCTCTCTCAAATCTCTCAGTTTCTTCTTCCAATCCTCCCAGTTTCTCTCTGTCCGAATCACTCCATCACTCTCCCTTTTCTTAGCAGGAACGAATTTCCCAAAATTCAGCTCCCCCTTCGAATCAGAGGAAGGGGAGACGCAACAGTGGTGCTATATGGGCTGTAAATAGTGGGAATAGGGGCAGTTGGGTACTGATTTGCACTTCTTTTGTTCACTAGATTTTTTTTTTTTTGGCAAGGTGGCGGTGCGTGGTATTGGAGGGCTACTGGGAGGTGGATTGGGCATGATTGGATGGTGGTTTGGCTGAATTGTGAGGTTTGGAGTGGTTGAGGGTGGGCTGTTAATTGCCAGAGATGGTGACAGGGGAATGGTTGTTTGGGTTTGTGAAATTGGATTTTCAGTGGTCACTGGTGGTGCGAATGGTGGGTTGCGATGGCTGTAGTTGGGGTTGAATAGTGGCAAGGTGGTGAAATTGGGGCTGAGTTTTTGTATCTGTGTTTTTTTTTTCTTTTGCAGGTTTGGAGTTGTGCCAATGTGTGTGAATCCGGCTGTTGTAGGAGTGTGATTATGTGTTCTATGCGTGTGACTCTGTAATTGTGCTTGAGTTTATGTGTGTGCAGGTGGATCCGATGGCCCATGGTTGAATTTGTGACAGGGGAATGGGCTAGTTGCAGTTGCTTTGGTTGGTCATTTATTGATCGGTAGTGGTGGGATGGTGCTGAGGAGCTGGTTCTGATGACTAATTGAAGACTGAACAGTGGCCTTTCCTGGTTTTTAGGAATGACAAATAAGCTGGGCAAGTGGAGCAGTGAGTGAAATTGATGGAGGTTTCAGTGGGTTTTGGCTGTCTCTGGTTCGTCTTAGAATTGCTGTAGGTTGAGTTATTGGTTGCTTGTGACTAGTCTATTAGCAGGGAATGACAATAGCGCTGGCTACTGCTAGTGGCTTTGGCTTGTTAGTTCTGTAATGGCTTAGGGACTGGTTTTGATGGCAGCTATGGTGGTTCGGTGGTTGCAAGGTGGAGGGAGGGAGAAGAGATGGTGGTGAGGCAGTGGAAATGAGGGAGGAGATGGTGGAGGTCAGAGTGTTTTCAGAACATGAAGATAAACGAAACCAGAAACCATATCCAAACCAAAAAGAAGAATAATCCGGTAGACTTAAACAAAGTTTCAAACGACTGGCCAAAGAAAATCATATTTACACGAAGAGAAATGAAATAATAAGTGAATCAATTAAGTAAGAACTCACCTTTTTTATCCTGCAAGGTGGACTGGAGAAAAATGATAACCTTTTAGCTTGCTGATGAACAGTAAACGGAACTTTGAAGACGCCGGCATAAATTGTGTGTTTCTTTTTGTGTATTGAGTGTGTGTTTTAATCCAAAAAACCACACAAGAAATAGTGTTTTAGGGTTTTCTCATTTTTCATCCCCTTTTTTAATTCTTAAGTGGGGTATTTATACTGCACAAGTCTTAACCTCCAAGAAAGGGTTAAAAGACTAAAATACCCTTAACTACAAAAATTACAATTTTATCCTTAAAATCTATTTTCTCTTACAAAAATAATAATAAAAAAATAAGAAAAATGTAAATAACAAATTTGTTAATAAAAATTCACCCTAAAAAAATTAGAAACTTAGTGCCTAAAATCTAAAAACAAATTTGGGACCCAAAAAATTGGTGAAAAATGAGTTTGGGATGTGAAATGACAATTTTACCCTTGGATGACAAAATTCACAGAAAAATAGCTATTGACCTGAACAAATTATCAAAAATTACAAGTTTAAAACACTGGAAAATGCATTTTTGACCCAAAATTGGTGGAAAATGAATTTAATTTGCAAAATGATGATTTTGCCCTTGAGTAATGAAAATTCACAGAAAAATAATTATTGACCTCAAAAAAATTACCAAAAACTAAAAATAAGTTTAAAACACTGGAAAATGCATTTTTGACCAAAATTGGTGAAAAATGAATTTAATTTGCAAAATGACGATTTTGCTCTTGGGCAATGAAAATGCATTTTTGACTCAAAATTAGTGAAAAAATGAACTTAATTTGTAAATGACGATTTTGCCCTTGGCTAGTACACATATATAAAAAAAATACCAATTAAATCCAAAAAAAAGTCATAAGAAATTAATAAATTCACATAAAAGTAAAAATATGTATTTAAAACCCCCAAAAGTTGATAGAAAAATATTTAGAGATAAAATTACTATTTTGCCCCCCAAATTATTGAAAAATTAAAAATTTGTCCCAAAAAATGCAAACATGCCCCCCAATGTTAGAAAATAAATGGTGTGTCAAAATTTGGTGTCTACAATGATGTCTCGTACAGTAAAGTTTAGTACGCACGTCGAAGGGCCATTGATATTATGTACAGAGATGAGTCATCGTCTATATATATTCTCCCGGCATATATGGAAGAGTTACAACGCAACAATTCAAGGACAGTTGTTATGTAGGCCTCACATCCTGACAGCACTCCGTATAATGTAATTTTTGACTATATATTTTGGTCTTTCGGTCTTGTCATTTAAGCCTTTTAATTTATAAAACCGGTGATATGTGTTAACGGCACTTTTATGAAAGGCGCGTACCAAAAAAAATTACTTGTTGCAATCGGATACGATACGTGAAATTACCTCATACACCTAGCCTTCACCCTTGTTAATGAGAAGAACAACCGAAACTAGTTTTTGTTCATTAGGTTATTGCGCATTCACGTTTACGAAAACATGAAAACAGTGTGCGTCATATCCGATAGACACAAGTCAATTATTTATGCAATTATGACAATTGAGGAATGGCAGGAATCATAGGGAGTCCATCGCTTTTGTCTAGTTCATGTGCAAAGTAATTTTGCACAAAAATTTAAGAATGACAGGTAATGTTCAAATCATTTGGACGTGACGACATTATATATATTTTTTTTAATTTTTCACTCATTGCTTATATCGTGTAATTATTGTGTAGATTACAAAAGCTTGTTATGACAACTGAAAAGGCCAACCAGTCTTATAAGTATGACTACTATATGCAAGAAATACAAAATTTGAATGAAGAAATATAAATTGGCTAATAGACATAAATGTAAGGCCCGAACAGTGGGCCCTCTGCAAGGAGGACGACAGCGGTGGAGCACACATCGACAAATATGACAGAGTGTTTCAACAAGTTGCTTAGAGATGCCGAATTGTTGCCTATCACCACATGTGTTCGCTTTATATTGACCCGAACTGTTAAACTTTTTGTAAAGAATGCGAAATTAGTGTGTGTTGTGCGATACTTACTTTCAAAATACAGTTAACAGAAATATGTGACAAATGAGAAAAAAGGTAAAAGACGTCAAGTTGGTGTATATGACCTTAGAGCAAATATTTTCTGCATTACTATTGGCCTCAAGCATGGACACGAAAATAGAAAAAGGCAAATCATAAATCTCCACAAGCGGAAGTATGCGTGTCTTAAGTTTCAACTGCTCCATTTCCTTTGTTCGCATGTAATGGCATCATGTTCTATTTCTCGAATTAATTTTATGGATCTTGTCGGGAAGGAGTATACTTATGACTTATATCAGGTATCATTTGGGTGTTAATTTTATCCTCTTAGAGATCAAAACTACTAACTGTCATTGGATTTGAAGTTGACAATCAATACTAATCGTTTAAAACAAAGTCGACCGGGGACATTGCGGACTGCAAGAATTCGGAATTAGATGGATCACAGATACCCCAATGCACTCCGTCGATGTAGCACCTGTTTACAACCCGGTCACACGGCACCTAATTGTTCTTTTACTAGATATTTTAATCGTTAAGATTGTACGGTTTATGTCATTGTAAAGGGAGTAAGTACTCCTTATTTATTCTACAATTTAAGTGTATTCATGTGTAATCATTTAAAAATACGGTTTATATTCTTCAAAATTAAATTCAGTAATTTAATGAAATTAGGGAATTTCATCTTTTCTCGTGTACAAGGTTTGATATTTAATAAAACAAATTCGTTTTTAGTTTTTAAATTTTAATTTTTCGAATTTAGGGTTTAGTTACTACGGTTTAAGGTTTTAAGGGTTTGGTTATTAGTTATTAGTTTTAGAGTTTAGGGTTTAAGATTTAATTTGTTTTGGGTTAGGATTTAGAGTTCAGGGTTTAGGGTTTAGTTATCCAATTTTTAGCTTTTGCTTTTACTTTGTGAAGAGTTAGGGTTTTAAGAGTTTAGTCTAAATTTATTAGGTTTAGGGTTTAGGGTTTAGTTGTCAAATTTTGATGGTTTAGGGTTTATACTTAGGCTTCTAGTTAGTGATTATTCAATTTGTATATTTTGTTTCTATACAAGCAAATTTCGATTGTACGATAATTTATGAGTAGTATTTGTTACTGATATTTTGTTCATTCTTCATATGTGCAGGTGTGAGTTCATATGGATCTCGACCGCATGAGCGTGAGCACCTCAACCCTCATTCAGGGTCTTATAGATGATTCTGTTTTACACTTTCAGCCACAGCATAGATTTGCAATGATTTTTAACGGTGAGGGCGTTAAGCTCGAGGTGAAGAGGTGCGATGGATATTTTTTGAAGTTCGTGAAAGAGATTGACCCTCAGATTCTTCACTTTATGAACGTTGTCGGATTTAGAGAAATTTGCCGTGTAGGTTCGTTCAAATTGGACCACGACCTTATTAATGCATTAATCGAGCGGTGGAGGCAGGAAACTCATATGTTTCATCTTCCTGTTTCCATTGGTGAGGCCACCATCACCTTACAGGACGTTGAGGTGCTGCGGGGCTTACATGTGGATAGTTTACCTGTCACATTAGTCCATCGTTCGCAAAGCTTGCCACAGTGACAACAGCAGGTTTATGATTTGTTGGGGTTCTGGTCGATAGAAAATCAATTCAAGAATATTAGGACGAAACTAGTTGGCTCGTGCAGACACATAGAGAATAATCTCCTATTACCTGATGCTCCTATTCAGACAGTTCAATAGTATGTCCGCATATATATATTGATGTTACTCGATTGACAGTTATTTGCAGATACATATGAGAATGTCATACATATCACATGGCTAAATATGTTGGTTGATTTAGAGTTGTTGGGGCAGTATAGTTGGGGAGCGTCGTGCTCGGCTGCTTGTACAGGCGTATGCGCCATTCATCGCTTACTAGTACTAGGATGACAGTTGGACTATACATGCTATTTCAGGTAAAAAAAATATCAATACTTATCTCATATAATGAAATATTACTATTTAGTTAAATTATTTACATCCTAACAACTAAATTGTCTTATTTTAACAGTTTGGGCATGGTAGCGGTTCCCAACTATTCGACCTTAGATCACCCAGGCGCGACAGCTCGATGATTACCCTAGGTGAGGTAGATAGGTGACTCGACAGATTACTCGAAATGCGCTTCAACATATAGCGAATTATTATGGAGATCAGCTTTTGCTGTTGCAGGCTGATCAGATAGTTTGACTTTCATATTTTTCAAAAATTACTTATACGATAATATAATTTCTTATCTGTTGATAACAGTTGAAATTTTATTATAATTCATATAGATGCCATACACGGATAATGTGCTGGCATCTCTACCCCAGTATTGCACAGCAGGTGCATATAATTGGAGGTCGAGAGTCTCACTCATATTTTGGTACATCGTTAAATTTTTTTTTTCAAATCGTGTCATGAGACAGTTTGAAATGCGCCAACATATTCCGAAAGAGGTCGACATAGATCCTGGTAAATTGTATTCACTTGGACTATCGGGATGTGGATGATAAGATTGACATTATTATCTCAAGTCCTAAATCGATTACTGGCATTTACGTGCAAACTCTGTTGTTACAGGCAAGATTACGAATACACACCAACCGTCAACCGAGTATCTGCATTAGTATTATCATCATACGATCTTATATATTGCTCCTCCTATCCATCATACTTAACATGATGGCTTTCAGGGCGTTTCTAGCCAACACTAGTACATGGTAAAGATAATATTTCTTTAACATTCTACCTTTTATATCTATTTTATGTGAGTAAATTACTGATAATTTGTGTATATGTGATTTACAGATGAGCAACATGCAAAAAATCAGGAATGCGTCAGCAATCCACCTTCATCATATTGACCTAGATGATATTTCTCATTCTATTTTGACAACAATCAAGGACGAGGTATTTGGATCCATGCAATATTTAAGGCGCTCAGATCGTATATTTTTTTGCCCAAATCCACATCAGCATAGTGGTGCCTCTATATCGTACACTCCTCAGTATCAGAGGCCAATCAGATATGTACCTAGCCAGGCTGACACCTCGTCTAGTGGACACCGACGTCGTCACTAGCATGGATTTCATGATGAAACCGTACACCAGGAGCAAGTTACTCTAATTGGATACCATGCTTATACAACGTTGTATAGTAGTGCACAGATCCCGTTTTCGGAGAGTATAGTCGGTGTATACGATCCGTACTACTCTATGACTATGCATGCGGGTAGTACTTCTTTTACTGCCACTAGGCACATTTGGCTTTACTTTCTATTAGATCTGAGTTATATCCTATATTCCAGTTTCTTGGTGGTGATGTCGGTAGATTTCATGATGGAGGCGCGTTCACATATTTTACTCCGGGCCCTCGTTCACACATGCCTATCTTAGATCCATCCACCTCTACCATGATCCATCATCATATTCAAGATACTCATAATGCTGAAGAATCGAGTGATGATGAGACTGATGAAGATGAACCGTTAGCATATCCTGAGGTGCGTGCTCGACGCGCGATTAGGAGATCTAAAAGATTTTGCTACTCATCGAAATCTCGACACCCAAATCAATAGCAATTTCGTAGGCATTAGGGGCATTTGATAATTTTTATACTTGTAAATTTATTTTTTTTACATAATTTAATAAGAAATTGTAAATTTGATAAATTTTCATTTATAAATTATTTCACCAGTTTATTCATACAAAAACTAATTTTTGTATAATTTTTAAAGCAGTTGTTGCGTCCTGAAATGACACACGGTGGGGTCGTTGATTGTTACATTCTGAAAAGACTGTCCAATTCGAGACCCCATTTAAAAGATAATTTTTTAGAAAAATCGTGCGTGTGTGATAAAAATCGAATTTTAGTGAAAAAGTGTTATTTAGTAAAAAATAGTATTTTAAAAGAAAATAAGGTCGGGACTAAAAAAATATGACAGTTTTGGCCAACTAATTTTGAAAAAGGGTTTTATTTTGAAAAATAGAGTCGTCACTTGGTACTGAATTAGGGTGTACCAAGTTTACCCGAAAAAATCGTTTAAACAAAACAAAAAATAAAATTTTAAAAAAATTATTTGAAACCCTTTTTCAACTCCAGTCTACGAAAATAAGAAAAAAAGATTCGAGAGTTACATTTGAAGAAAGGGAAAGCAAAAGTTTGCGCCTAAGGTACCCTTTCAACCTAACTGAAATTAGTTGCGAGGTTTAATCAAAATTTTCTAAATTAACCCTAGATTCTATCGCGTTCGGATGTATCTAAATGAATGCAAATTTTAAATCTAAATGTGAATATCGGGAGGGTCGAAATGTCCCATCGAGGCTAGGGTGAGATTATCGCATTAATTGCTAAACCTGAATCGAGATCTCGAGAGAGTCACAAGTGTTTATGCAAAATGTGATACAAAAAGAAAAAAAAAATATATATATATATATATATATATATTAAGTGAAGAAAGAAAGTGGATATGCAACATGACGCGTACGGGGGACTAATAACTCGTGACTAAATGTTCCTACTCACGGAGGGAGGAACGGTATGTACGCCACCACTTTCCACGTGAGTAGGCGACTATTTCTAATTGAATCACACAAATGTCCTAAAAGTTTAAGTGAAATGCAAGCTAAATGTCGTGCATTTGAAGATGTATCGAAAATAAATAAATAACAGTATTAATAATAAAAATCATGCAAAATGATAAGAAAATTAAAAATGTGTGAAGTGGGATGTAAAATATACATGAGTGTACCTAACTCTAAAATGCCCTAAGAGTCTAGCGTTGAACTAGTCCTTTCTAGGGATTGTCACCAGCGTTGAACTAGCGGGAAAGCGATAAAGCCACAACTAGCGTTGGACTAGTGTGGTGACGAAATAAAACTTGATAAAACATGAATCAAAATAATAAAACATAAATTGAAAGCAAATAAATATAAAAAGATCTATAAGATCACATAAAAGCACATAATATGTAAACATGATATCTAGATGCAAAACCCTAAAGAAAACGGTAAGACATATAAGCACACAAGCACGGAAAAACAAATAAGTCCTAACTATTACATCGGGGGGTTTAAGTTACAAATTTAAAGGGAAAAAAATAAAAATGACTTATCTATTTCATTTGCTATCTAAATACACAAATATTTATAACCTAACTATTACATTGACCAGCTAAATAAAAAAAATAGTACATTTTTGTCAAAATAATAAAATTCAAAATTAAATAATATAAAGTAAATAAACACGCAAAAATCATATAAAATATGAAACATGCGAAGAAAATGTATAATAAATCACGTAGGATACATTAGAGCATATAAGAGAAAAATCAATTACTGAAATATCTTTTTGAAAATCCGGTAGTTAGTACTGTCAAAATGAACAAATAAGTCAAGGTACCACTATTTAAAGTATAAAACTATGAAATACTTAAAATTGGGGGTAAAATGTAAATTCAAACAAACTTAGGGGATTTAGAATAAAAATTCCAGCAACATAAGACTTGGGAACAAAATTTTATTAAGTTTAAGGGACTTAGAAATAATTTCAACAAGTGTGAGGGATGAAACAATAAATTCCAGCAAGTATAGTACTTAAGACTAAAATTCCAGAAAAAGGGAGGAATAAAACAATAAATTCCATCAAGTATGTTGCTTAAAATATATCAATCATATAAAATAAAAGCATAATAAACGTGGATGATTATGAACTTTAACTAGTAACATTTCCTTCGAGCCTTGAAGAAAATATTTGGTTAAAATTCCTAGGGGACGTTTCAACTCCTTGATGCGCCTCCTTAGTTACTCCTTGGTACCACCTCCATCTTCTTGTACATTACATATGTAATTCTAGTCTAAACACTTTAAATAAACCTATTCCTAACCTATACTTTGTACATTACAAGTATTGATTAAAAAATCTCGAGTTACATTCGAGGGGAGTTTAGATGAGAAGAGAATTACATCAGAAAATAGAGAGGGAAGGACACGCAGGCCCTATTTATAAAACCAATACAAGCCAACCATAAAAGAAGTAATAACCATTCAATCGCATTGGTCTAGTCCATAATCATCCACCATGCCATCATACTATTTACCAATTGAATAAATTAATTTATTTAAATCTAGTCATAAATCATATGGTCTAAATAGTATAGATTAATGCTCTTGAAATTTATTTGTCTCAAAAATATAGTTATAGAAGGTATAGGTTTCCAAATTTTAATTTTCCAAATCTTAACAATTAAAATTGAAAAGTGTTTTATTTGAGAAATTATCAAAATTCGCGTTCTTTCAAAAAATAGGAAAAATCCCGCTAGGTTTCTGCCTACAAACCGCGCGACAAAACGTGCACAGGTTCATCCGCGGTTTGTAACCCGCGCAACAAACCGTGCCCGGTTTCATCCGCGGTTGGTGGACAGAAGTTACGGGATTTTGACCGCGGGTCAAAATGCGTGCGAGTTTTCGTGCGATTTGTGTCCAGAAAATACGATCTTTGAAATTTTTTGGCGTTTTTCAAAACTCTTTTGAATCAAAATATGTTAAAACCCTTTTAGCATGTTAAAAAATAATTTAGAAACCATAAAAACAACTTTAAGAACTCATCTTAATTATTTAAAACACTTTTAAACAATCAAGAACTTTTCTTAAAAATCAAACTCTTGATTTTTCTAAAACAATTTTGAGACAAATTTCATCAAGAACAAACCATCCATATTTATGACAATTAAATAAACACAAATCATATAGATATAATCAAAGAAGGCTCTGATACCACTGTCAGGTAATAGCATAGGTAACGCAGCGGAAAAATAAAAATTTATTACTTAACCATGGATCTTTTTGACATATCTATATGATTAACAAGGGGGTTTGCATGAAAATTACCTTAAACACAGAAAATTTCTATTCTTCTAGGCAAAGATCCTTCGAAGAAGATGTTTGATCTACCACGAAAAGCCCTCCAAGCGTAGAGCCTCTAACGATATCCACACGAACAACTTCTTTGAGAACCTTGTAGGCTTGCTTGCTTTGACTTTTGAGTGCTAGCTCTCTTGAATTATTAAGAACACAAGAAGAAGAAAAACCTAACCCTTAGGAGAGAGAGAGAGAGAGAGACGTTTAGAGAGAGAAAAAGGCGTGACTTTTTCTCTTCAATTTTTCTCTCACTAGTTTTCTTTTGTGCTACAATAATAATAATTCAAGAGTCAAAGTATGAACCTATTTATATAGGAAGTAATCTAGTCTTTTAGGAAATAAAGATAATTAGAAACCAAGAAGGTTTAGGCAATTTACTTTAAGCTAATCCTTCTCCTTTAGGAAATCTATTCCATAAGGAAACCAATTAGTTATTTTATTTCTTTTAGGAAACTAATTTCCTGCAAGATTTAGAATATTTATAAATAAGTCCTTTAAGTTAATTTATCTCATAAATTAACCCCATAAGTATCTCATACTTATCTTAATTACATTTTAACCCAAAAATTTTGTTCTTTATGTGTGTGACCCATTAGGTTCCATTCACGTTGGCAATAAGTATAAATTATAACTCATTAATTGAGTTAGATAAATTAAACACTTTTAATTTATCATTAATTCACTAATTAATCAATTCATACTTATAGATCATGAGTGGCGTCTAGCAATGCATCATGACCACCCAAGTGAATAGGAAAGTCATATGGTAGACCATACCCTTCAATGACAATGTTACCGTATAATTAATATCCTTTCACCATACTATATCCCAATTAGTCTAAAAGTATAGTGCATACTTTTAAATGACTAATTTACATTTTCTTATTCCAAAAATATAACTCTCTATGATGTATAACCTTGAAACTACTTCCAAGTTATACTATCACTTCTGCGGAAGATTTATGAGTTAATATTTCCAACAAGTGGCCATTACGGGATATACTCTCCTATTAAGGAGTGGTGAATCCTATATTGATTACTCACTATCTTTCCATGCTTCAAACTATACCCAATCTCTAACTTATGAGCTACCCTTTTACAGGCACCGAGGAATAGAGTCAAAATATAGTAATCCACACTCAAGATACTATGGCAATCTCAAGTCAAAGGATCACTTACACCATTGCCATTAAGAGTTCAACTATCAGCACTATAGTTGAAACTCTTGGCGGATCAATCCAATGAACTTATTCTCAAACAAGCATCCACATACTAGCATAAGTGTCACGCACACCATATTCAATGAGATCAACTACTACTTATCATAAGTAGAGGCAAAATATGTGCTAATCTATCCGTATTAATAATGTCCAATCTCATTAATACTATGACTAGGGATATTTAAGAATATGACTTTATGTATTAGAGTCTCATAATTGTAACACTTACAATCTCTAATACACAGTCAATATTCTAAGGACTTTATCAATCAAACAAGTAACATGGAAATACAAGTATAGATGATAAAGAAAAATACCACATGAATAAATATAACATAAATAAGTGTAAAACAAAACACCTTAAACCATCTTGGTTTTAGAGCATACACTAACAAACTCCCACTTGCACTAAAACCAATCACTCATTTGTTTTAGGCCAAAAACATTTACATGAGCATCATGCTTTTTCTGGGACAAGGCCTTAGTGAGATGATCAACTATATTATCATCAGTGGGAACCTTTTCTATCTTTACATCATTCCTATCAACTATTTCTCTAATAAGATGGTAGCGCCTAAGTACGTGCTTGGATCGTTGATGAGACCTAGGTTCCTTTGCTTGAGCTATGGCACCATTGTTGTCACAATACAAAGATATAGGATCAACAATGGAAGGAACCACTCCTAGCTCGGTGACGAACTTCTTGATCCAAACAGCCTCTTTTGCAGCTTCAGAAGCAGCAATGTACTCGGCTTCAGTTGTAGAATCAGCGGTAGTTTCTTGCTTCGAACTCTTCCAGCTCACAGCACTACCATTTAACGTGAATATAAATCCAGACTGCGACTTACTATCATCCTTGTCTGATTGAAAACTCGCATCAGTGAAACCACACACTTCTAAAGTGCGTCCTCCATAAACCAGGAATAATTCTTTAGTTCTTCTCAAGTACTTAAGAATACTCTTGACAGCTACCTAGTGACCCTCACCAGGGTTAGTTTGGA
This sequence comes from Mitragyna speciosa, assembly GCA_024721245.1. Taxonomy (NCBI): domain Eukaryota; kingdom Viridiplantae; phylum Streptophyta; class Magnoliopsida; order Gentianales; family Rubiaceae; genus Mitragyna; species Mitragyna speciosa. The sequence continues at coordinate 9,094,977 of CM045554.1, read as the reverse complement.
ATCTGCTCGTAACACTTAGAGCATAGGAGACGCCGGGTCTTGTACATAGCATAGCATACATAATGGATCCTATTGCCGAGGCATAAGGAACCTTTTGCATGCTATCAATCTCGACAGGTGTCTTAGGACACATGTCTCTCGAAAGAGTAATTTCATGTCTCATAGGTATGTACCCTTTTTTTTATTACTCCATGCTAAACCTCTTTAGCATCTTATCTATGTATGTCGATTGACTGAGACCAAGCAACCTCTTGTATCTATCTCTATAGATTCTAATTCCCAAAATATAGGTTGTCTCTCCTAAATCTTTCATGGAGAAACTTTTGGACAACAATACCTTTATAGTTTGTAGTAAAGGTATGTCGTTTCCCATCAACAATATGTCATCTACATAAAGTATTAAGAAAACGACAGCGCTCCCACTCACCTTCTTATATACACAATGCTCGTCTTCGTTCTTAAGAAAACTAAACTCTTTGATTGTCTCATCAAAACGAATATTCCAACTCCTTGAAACTTGCTTGAGTCCATAAATGGACTTTTGTAACTTGCATACCTTATGACTATCAATGGAGTCAAAACCCTCAGGTTGTGTCATGTACACATCCTCTTGCAAATTCCCGTTAAGGAATGCAGTCTTGACATTCATTTGCCAAATCTCATAGTCATAATAAGCAGCTATGACAAGCAAAATCCTTATAGATTTAAGCATAGCTACCGGCGAAAAAGTTTCTTCAAAGTCAATTCATTGCCTTTGTCTATAACCTTTTGCCACTAACCTTGCTTTATAGGTAACAATATTACCATCCATGTTAGTTTTTCTTTTAAAGACCCACTTGCACCCTGTGGGTTTTATTCTTTCAGGTGGCTCGACCAAGGTCCATACCTTGTTCTCGTACATGGAATCCATTTCGGATTTCATGACTTCGCGCCATTTCAAAGAGTCTACATTAGACATAACTTCTTCGTAATTAGTAGGGTCGTCATCATTTATGACCAACACATCATTGCTCTCGTTAATGAGAAATCCATCTCTCAAGAACATATCGTGTTCTACTAGATTTTCGAAATTCTTGTGTAACTTGAGTTTCCGACTGCGCCTCATCAACATGTGGCGTAAACTCTTGTTCTAACTATTGACTACTTTGTGGTTCTTGAATTTCTTTAAATTCTACTTTACTCCCATTACTTCTTTCAAAAATAAACTCTTTCTCTAGAAAGATAGCATGTTTTGAGACAAACACTTTTTACTCAAGGGGATTGTAGAAATAGTATCCTCGACCCTCTCTAGGATACCCCACAAACAAACATTTGTCAGACTTAACTTCAAACTTGTCCGACATATTTCGCTTTACATAAGCGAATGTTCCCCATATCTTTAAATAACTAAGATTTGGTCTTTTACTATACCATATCTCATAAGGTGTGGTATCAACAGATTTTGTAGGAATACGGTTGAGTGTAAAGGAGGCAGAATCTAAGGCATATCTCCAAAACGAACTAGGAAGTGATGCATGGCCCATCATGGAACGTACCATATCTAATAAAGTACGATTTCTCCTTTCAGACACGCCATTTAGTTGTGGCGTGTATGGAGGAATCCATTGAGGAATAATCCCATTTTTCCCTAAATATTGTTGGAACTCTTGACTTAAGTATTCTCTACCTCAATCAGATCTAAGTGTTTTGATACTCTTGCCAAGTATTTTCTCAATTTCAGCTTTAAAGACTTTGAACTTTTCAAAAGCCTCGAATTTGTGCTTCATTAGAAACACATAACCATATCTAGAATGATCATTCGTGAAAGTGATGAAATAGGAGAAACCACCTCTAGCATGGATCGACATTGGGCCACAAACATCAGTATGTATAAGTCCAAGAAAATCACTAGCACGTTCACCCTTTCCAGAAAAAGGTGTCTTGGTCATCTTACCAAGTAAACAAGATTCGCATGTCTCAAATGATTCATAATCAAATGAGTCCAAGTATCAATTTTTATGTAACTTGGATATGCGTTTCTCATTTACATGACCAAGTCTACAATGCCAAAGGTATGTTTGGTTAACAATATCTAATTTTTGTTTCTTGGTGTTTATGTTGAGAATGGACTTTTGTTCATCTAGAATATATAAACCATTAATTAATGTACCAGTACCATAAGTAATACCATCACGTGAAAAAGAATAACTTTTATTTCTTTGAATGATGGTAAAACCATCCAAATCTAACAATGAGATAGAAATGATGTTCTTTGTAAGTACGGGAACAAAATAACAGTTTCTCAATTCTAAAATAAGCCCAGTGGGCAAAGAGAGTACATAGGTTCCTACGGCTAATGCCGCAACTTTTGCTCCATTCCCCACGCGTAGCTCAACCTCTCCCTTTGCTAGGAATCTACTATCTTTAAGACCCTGCATATTATTACAAATATGAGATCCAGATCCGGTATCTAATACCCATGAGTCTTGATTAGTGGATAAATTAATCTCAATCATAAACATACCAGAGGTTGAAGTTTCACCAAACTTCTTTGACTTTAGAGAGTCAAGGTAGGCCTTGCAATTTCTCTTCCAATGCCCATCTTGTCCGCAATGGAAGCATGTGCCCTTGGGTTTGTCCTTCTTAACCCCACCCTTAGGCTTGGTTCTCTTCTTCTTGGACTTCTTAAGCCCAGAATTGGGCTTCTTTTTCTTGGGGTCCGAGACAAGCATAACAGTGCCCTTCTTCTTCTTAAGATTAGGCTCAGCAGTCTTGAGTATGTTCATCAATTCAGTCAACGTGCACTCAACTTTTCGCATGTTGAAGTGCAGGATGAATTGTGAATAGCTCTCAGGGAGGGACTGAAGAATTAAGTCAATACTTAACTCATTGTCAGAAACGTGTCCCAGATCAGCTAATTTTTTAATTAGCCCAATCATTTTCAGTACATAGGTAGTCACTGAAAATCCCTCTGCCATCTTGCATTGATAAAACTCCCTTGAGGTCTCATACCTCTCAGTCCTAGCTTGTGCATCGAACATTTCTTTTAAGTGCACAATCATGGATGGAGCATCCATTTTAAAATGTTGCTTTTGCAATGCAGGGGACATAGCAGCTAACATGATACATGTTGCAGCATCATTGTCGGCTTTGTGCATCTCATATGCATCTATGTCCTCTTGTGATGCAGTAGCGGGTGGAGGAGGGGACATGAGTTTATCGAGAACATACTCAATTTTTTCATGTTTGAGAACAATTCTCAAATTGATATTCTAGTCCTCAAAGTTGGTTTCATTGAGTTTGTTGTCAAGAATCGGTCGCAAATTCACGTTATACATTCTACAAAAAGTAAAGACAAAAAATAAGTATTTGTTTTATGTTATATGTAAACCAAAAATGTGGATTCGTAAATTTATTTGGTTTGCTCCCACTATTTTACTTCAAATCAATAACCCTCAATATTGATTCGGGAATCCGTTGGAAATTCCTAGTGGGTCAGGATCCCATCTAATTATCTTCAAGCTTGACGGTGGGCCAACAACCCAAAGATAATTTTGATTAGGTAGGTAACTTTTACCAATCACAACCCTTGTGATTCCTATTTTGACATCAACCCTTGAAGTGAAAGTTTGCCTAAAAAATACCATAACATTGACGGTGGGCCAACAAGTTATGTAATTTTGTTAAGTCATACCCATTATTCAGAGATCAAATCTCATAACGAAAACATATTCCAAGTAAGGTGACCTTGACGGTGGGCCAACAAGTCAACACTTAATAGGAACTCTTCGTTTTTGTTATAATAATGGGATGTAACTAAATAGATGACTTAATATTTAAATTTGAGGGATTTTAGTTTAAAATAATGTCTCATCATATTATGCAATTAAAATATATCAATCATATAAAATAAAAACATAATAAACGTGGATGATTATGGACTTTAACTAGTAATATTTCCTTCGAGCCTTGAAAAAAATATTTGATTAAAATTCCTAGAAGACGTTTCAACTCCTTGATGCGCCTCCTTGGTTACTCCTTGGTACCACCTCCATCTTCTTGTACATTACATATGTAATTCTATTTTAAACACTTTAAATAAACCTATTCCTAACCTATACTTTGTACATTACAAGTATTGATCAAGAAATCTCGAGTTACATTCGAGGGGAGTTTAAATGAGAAGAGAATTACATCAGAAAATAAAGAGGGAAGGACACGCAGGCCCTATTTATAAAACCAATACAAGCCAACCATAAAAGAAGTAATAACCATTCAATCGCATTGGTCTAGTCCATAATCATCCACCATGCCATCATACTATTTAACAATTAAATAAATTAATTTATTTAATTCTAGTCATAAATCATATGGTCTAAATAGTATAGATTAATGCTCTTGAAATTTATTTGTCTCAAAAATATAGTTATAGAAGGTATAGGTTTCCAAATTTTAACTTTCCAAATCTTAACAATTAAAATTGGAAAGTGTTTTATTTGAGAAATTATCAAAATTCGCGTTCTTTCAAAAAATAAGAAAAATCCCGCTAGGTTTCTGCCTACAAACCGTGCGACAAAACGTGCACGGGTTTATCCGCGGTTTGTAACCCGCGCGACAAACCGTGCGCGGTTTCATCCGCGGTTTGTGGATAGAAGTTACGGAATTTTGACCGCGGGTCAAAATGCGCGCGAATTTTCGCTCGGTTTGTGTCCAGAAAATACGATCTTTGAAATTCTTTGGCGTTTTTCAAAACTCTTTTGAATCAAAACATGTTAAAACCTTTTTAGCATGTTAAAAAATAATTTAGAAACCATAAAAACAACTTTAAGAACTCATCTTAATTATTTAAAACACTTTTAAACAATCAAGAATTTTCTTAAAAATCAAACTCTCGATTTTTCTAAAACAATTTTGAGACAAATTTCATCAAGAACAAACCATCCATATTTATGACAATTAAATAAACACAAATCATATAGATATAATCAAAGAAAGCTATGATACCACTGTTAGGTAATAGCATAGGTAACGCAGCGGAAAAATAAAAATTTATTACCTTAACCATGGATCTCTTTGACATATTTATATGATTAACAAGAGGGTTTGCATGAAGATTACCTTAAACACAGAAGATTTCTATGCTTCTAGGCAAAGATCTTTCGAAGAAGATGTTTGATCTACCACGAAAAGCCCTCCAAGCGTAGAGCCTCTAACGATATCCACACGAACAACTTCTTTGGGAACCTTGTAGGCTTGCTTTGACTTTTGAGTGCTAGCTCCCTTGAATTATTAAGAACACAAGAAGAAGAAAAACCTAACCCTTAGGAGAGAGAGAGAGAGACGCCTAGAGAGAGAAAGAGGTGTGACTTTTTCTCTTCAATTTTTCTCTCACTAGTTTTCTTTTGTACTACAATAATAATAATTCAAGAGTCAAAGCATGAACCTATTTATATAGGAAGTAATCTAGTCTTTTAGGAAATAAAGATAATTAGAAACCAAGAAGGTTTAGGCAACTTACTTTAAGCTAATTCTTCTCCTTTAGGAAATCTATTCCATAAGGAAACCAATTAGTTACTTTATTTCTTTTAGGAAACTAATTTCTTGCAAGACTTAGAATATTTATAAATAAGTCCTTTAAGTTAATTTATTTCATAAATTAACCCCATAAGTATCTCATACTTATCTTAATTACATTTTAACCCAAAGATTTTGTTCTTTATGTGTGTGACCCATTAGGTTCCATTCACGTTGGCAATAAGTATAAATTATAACTCATTAATTGAGCTAGATAAATTAAACACTTTTAATTTATCATTAATTCACTAATTAATCAATTCATACTTATAGATCATGAGTGGCGTCTAGCAATGCATCATGACCACCCAAGTGAATAAGAAAGTCATATGGTAGACCATACCCTTCAATGACAATGTTACCGTGTAATTAATATCTTTTCACCACACTATATCCCAATTAGTCTAAAAGTATAGTGCATACTTTTAAATGACTAATTTACATTTTCTTGTTCCAAAAATATAACTCTCCATGATGTATAACCTTGAAACTACTTCCAAGTTATACTATCACTTTTGCAGAAGATTTATGAGTTAATATTTCCAACAAGTGGCCATTACGGGATATACTCTCCTATTAAGGAGTGGTGAATCCTATATTGATTACTCACTATCTTTCCATGCTTCAAACTATACCCAATCTCTAACTTATGAGCTACCCTTTTACGGGCACCGAGGAATAAAGTCAAAATATAGTAATCCACACTCAAGATACTATGGTAATCTCAAGTCAAAGGATCACTTACACCATTGCCATTAAGAGTTCAACTATCGGCACTATAGTTGAAACTCTTGGCGGATCAATCCAATGAACTTGTTCTCAAACAAGCATCCACATACTAACTTAAGTGTCACGCACACCATAGTCAATGAGATCAACTACTACTTATCATAAGTAGAGGCAAAGTATGTGCTAATCTATCCGTATTAATGATGTCCAATCTCATTAATACTATGACTAGGAATATTTAAGAATATGACTTTATGTATTAGAGTCTCATAATTGTAACCCTTACAATCTCTAATACACAATCAATATTCTAAGGACTTTATCAATCAAACAAGTAACATGGAAATACAAGTATAGATGATAAAGAAAAATACCACATGAATAAATATAACATAAATAAGTGTAAAATAAATCACCTTAAACCATCTTGGTTTTAGGGCATACACTAACAAGTACCACACCCTGGAGGTCTACGAACTCTATTAGTTCGTCGCAGTCCAACTTGAGTATTATATTCGACCTATGAATTAAGGTCAGGAAAATGAACAGGTGATGTCGAGATGAATGATGTAGCGACTGGAATATCGTAAGGTTGACCGAAAGATGGAAAAATAGTAGCTAAACTGGGGGACGGAACAGTAATAGTTGGGGTGAATGGTGGCGACTGGATGACCTGATACGATGTGCTTTCGCCAGGATCGTGCGATGTGCCAGCACTGGGATCGTGCCAATAAGATCCAACAAATGTACTCGGCTGTGGGGGCTCTGGTGATCTAACACGACGACGACGTCCCCCACCACGCTGATTTCCTCTAGCATGGAGCCTCTGAACTCGTCGGGCATCGCTACGTTCCTTATCATTATGAACTGGTAAAACTGGAGGTTGAAGTGAAAGCCAACTCGACTATCTAACTGTATGCAATGTGGTAGTTGTGAAGTCTCGCATGGTAGTCTAAGCTTCCACAGCCGCAGGATGAGCATTCTCTATAGAGTTCAGGAAAATATGATGCAAGCAGGATAGCGCATCAAACTATCACAAAACAAAATTAATAGCATATTATATGCAATATGAATAAAAAATAAAAGCAACTAATAAATTGAACTATTACTTACAGCGTACTCCGCAGCAGAAGCATCACTCTGATAGCCTTCAGAAAGATCGGTAGGACGACGGCTCGGATTTGAGATATATTGTAATGTCCTCTCTTGATACTAACTAAGATATTCCGGCAAGGGACATCGAGCATCAACCGTCTGCACATTTTGAACGACTATATCATGTCATATCATCCAAATGTCAACATAACGCCGGTGCATAGAAAACCAATCGATACCGGATCGACCTCGGCGACCTACACGGTGTAAGTAAGGCTGTGTATCCATCAATAAAGGAAGTGATATGTACTGCTCCATACCGAATTGTCGCAATACTCTATTAGGCTAATGAGCCTCCACAATCCCCCAACATATGAGATACGTAATTGACCAGCTGTGCAATAAGGTGGGAGATAAAAAAGCGTTGATTCAGAATATGTTTGCTAAATAAACTGCAAATGATGCAAAAAACTAGTTATTATTACGAAAAACAAAACTACATAAACTAAATAATTTTAAAAATAATATAAAATAAATTGACCTTTTGAGGCCAGAGATTATCTAACTGATCACGAAATATTGACAAGACATATTGAGAAGTCCTATGTAAGTCAAATATAACATCCTACCGAGATGCATATTGTCCACGATGATCTGTCTCGAGCACTAATCGATCAGGGCGGATAGTAGGCAGCCTTTCCCATGCCCATATCTGTAAGAGTACTAGTGCACCAGAAATCTCGCGTGATGTGGGTGATATAGTATCACACATGTTACGATACAGTGTGGCTAGAATTGCAGAAGCCCAGCTGTAATGTCTTGCTGTCTCTAAATTCTAAAGTAATGGTATTAATCGAAACTCTATCTTATTGCCCGTTTTGTTAGACAATAAGAGTCCTCTCAAAAACAACAAAATATATACTCTCGCCCGCTGTTTGCAGGCGTCGTTAGGTACATCATTAAGTAAATATGAATATAGAGCAGCTTCTAAGTACCGCTTGTTAAGCCGCTCTCCTAAAAAGTCACTCTGATCGAGCGTAATATCTAACAAATCCTGACACATATTAACCCACTCGTCGATAGTATGTTGGGGGATCAACATTGGTAAGAGGCTCACTGTCAATCGGAAGGCCCCAAAGAACCTCAATATCCTGTAGTGTAATTGTAGCCTCCCTAACTGGAAGATGAAAAGTATGTGTCTTTGGTTGCCAATGCTTAATAAGCGCAATCACAAGTGCGTGGTCCACTGTAATATATCCAGACAAAAATACTCCCTCGAATCTAATTAAACGAATATAGTGTAACACACGATCGGGGATAGGTAAGTGCTGCCAAACCTCACCATCACAACGCCTGACTACTAGGGATGTATCATCAAAACTACCGTCATATACTGTACGTGCCCTATGTGGAGTCCCAGGATGTATAATACCATGAATGTATGGTCCTTGATAAGGGGTACGAGCATGCCGGGCATCCATAATATAGTGTAGAATCCTGAAGAATTTAAAAAAAATTATGCAAAAATTAGATATAATTAAAAAATAAATTATACAGAAATTATATATAATTAAAAAATAAATTATGCAGAAATTATATATAATGCTTTATTAGCTCCTTTTTTGTTTTAATTTAAACTCAAATTTCTTTCAAAACTCTAATTTTTTTTTGCCTTAAAACCCTAGCTCCTTTTTTGTTTTGATTTAAACTCAAATTTATGTCAAAACCCTAGTTTTTTTTTGCCCTAAAACCCTAACTTCTTTTTTTGTTTTAATTTAAACCCAAACTCATATATAAATTTTATGTAAATCACATCCGCTTAATATCAGTTACACTAAAAATACATGTGAAAATATTAAGTTACATAATATGAAAATGATCTTAAAATCTATACTGGAAAATTTCTGCTATTATGGCCAGGTTGATGACATCGTCTACACTTTCGTGGCTCATCCGGTTGCCTATGGTCCATTTTATTCCTGATTCGCCTGGCCCTAACACGACCTGGTTGACAGTCAACAAATCGGGTGTTGTCAGGACGAAACTCCTAATTCGGTATCAGATATTCATTGATATTGGGTAAGGGATTGAATGAGCTTGAATACTGTGCAATATGCGTTGTACGTGTATACACAGTGTTAAGAAGTTGAGTCGGATTACCCCCTCTCCGTCTACACACGGCCATGGCATGTGAGCAAGGAATTCTATACATTTGCCATTTACCACATGTACAATTTTTCTGGTAGTACATAACGGTGTGAAAATTCCCGCCCTTATTATGTAGTTCTCGTCCAGTTTGAATTTCGTATTTGCCTTCCAAAACGTTGCATGTTTGAATCTTATGGCGCATTCCTTTCTACTCAGCCTCCTTTAATTTTTTCCAAATTCTTGGGGGAAATGGTTTCCGATAGTGTGCAGCAAATTCTCGGTTCTCGTTAAATATTTTTACAGATCTTTCAAATATTAGCTGCATACGTGCCTTGATAGGCATCTCTCTTACACCACGCAAGATATTATTATAACTTTCTGAAATATTCGTGGTGGTAATACCCCAACGATAATTACCGTCACGTACAAGACACCATTGACTAAAATCAATGCTTGTCATGTATTGTCAGGCTGCCTCAGAATGATTCCTTAATTTTTCCAATGACTTTTCCCACTTGCGCAGCTGCGTGGTACGTCCAGTTGCCCATACCAAATATTTTAAATTTTTTCCTTGAAATCTGGTAAGCATATTACTGCGGACATGCCGGAGACATAACCTGTGATATGCAATTTTTAGGTGCCAATTTTTAATATGCACAATTTTTGTGTGTAAAATGCAAATATATAGGAGTTTAAGGGCAAAAATAAAGATTTACAAAATTTTAAGTGCCATGTTATACATATACATAAGTTTAGGTGTCACAATTTAAATATGCAAAAGTCGTAGGTCTAAAATGTTAATATTCAAATTTTGAGGGGTTAAATTGTAATTTTTTAAAAGTTAATGGGTCATTTTGTAAATATTTAAAATTTGAGGGGCTAAATTATAAAATTTTAAAATTGGAGTGGTCATTTTGTAAATATGTAAAATTTTAGAGGCCAAAATATAAATTTTCAAAAGTTGAGGGTCATTATATAAATTTATAAAATCTGTAGGGCCAAAATATAAATATGCAAGAGTTGATGGTCATTTGGAAAATATGCAAAATTTGAGGGGGAAAATTATAAATTTAAATAATTTAGGGATCTTTTTATAAATATGTAAAATTTAAGGGCAAAAATTTAAATTTGCACAATTTCCAAGGGTCATTTTGTAAATATTCACAATGTGAGGGTCAAATATAAATTTGTAAAAGTTGAGGGGTCATGCTGTAAATATGTACTAGAAAATTGCCAAAATTAACTTGTATCAAAAGTTTTTGCCAAAAACAAAAAATAGATAAAAGTAGAAGTCTCTAATCCTTAATTTGACTAATTTGTCAGTTCCTAATTTTGTGATTATTCTACTAGTCATTTTCAACTACACTACGTGAATAGTAGCATAAAATATTTTGATCATGATTTTTTCTCTAGTTTTATGCCACCATTTTTTAACAAAATAAAAGCGCCATTATTTCATAAAACTAAAACCAAAATTATACAATGCTAAACTAACAACATAAAACTAAAAACAAAATTATATAATGCTAAACTAACAACATAAAACTAAACTAAAATTATATAATGCCAAACTAACAACAGAAAACTAAAACCAAAATTATATAATACTAAACCAACAACATAAAACTAAAAACAAAATTATATAATGTAGAACTAACAACATAAAACTAAACCAAAATTATATAATGCTAAACTAACAACATAAAACTAAAAACAAAATTATATAATGCTAAACTAACAACATAAAACTAAACTAAAATTATATAATGCCAAATTAACAACATAAAACCAAAACCAAAACCAAAATTATATAGTACTAAATCAACAACATAAAACTAAAAACAAAATTACATAATGTAAAACTAACAACATAAAACTAAACCAAAATTATATAATGTAAAACTAACAACATAAAACTAAACCAAAATTATATAATGCTAAACTAACAACATCAAACTAAACTAAAATTATATAACGCCAAACTAAAAACATAAAACTAAAACCAAAATTATATAATACTAAATCAACAACATAAAACTAAAAACAAAATTATATAATGTAAAACTAACAACATAAAACTAAACCAAAATTATATAATACTAAACTAACAACATAAAACTAAAAACAAAATTATATAATGCTAATGTCGCGTCCGAAAATCGTAAAAGTAAAAAGGTGCTAGTGGGGTCGTGACTGTCGCGTCCTGAAAAGACGGTCTAGTCTAATGACCCTTTTTTAAAAACAAGTTTTTTGGAAAAATCGTGCGTGTGTGAGAAAAATCAAATTTTATTAAAAAAAGTGTATTTTAAGAAAAATGGCACTTTAAAAGAAAATAAGGCCGGGACTAAAAGTGCGACAGGTTTGGCCAAATAACTTTTGAAAAAGCGTTTTATTTGAAAAATGGAGTCGCCACTTGGTACTAAGTTAGGGTGTACCAAGTCACCCAAAAAAATCGTTTAACAAAATAAAAATAAAATAAAAATTTAAGAAAAATATTTCAAAACCCTTTTTCGACTCCGGTTTACAAAAAAACGAGAGAAAAGGGTCCGGGAATCACTTTTGAAGAAAAGGAAGGCAAAGGCTTGCGCCTAAGGCACCCTTTCAACCTAACCGAGGCTAGTTGCAAGGTTTAATCAAAGTTTTCCTAAATTAACCCTAAGATTCTATCGCGTTCGGATGTATCTAAATGAATGTAAATCCTAAGTCTAAATGTGAATATCAAGAGGGTCAAAATGTTCCGTCAAGGTTTGGTCAGAATTATCGCATTAATTGCGAAACCCGAGTCGAGACCTCTAGAGAGTCACGAGTGTCTATGCAAAATGAAATGTAAAAAAGAAGAGAAAATAATAATAATATATAGTAAGTGAGGAAAGAAGGTGGGTATGCAACATGACAGGTACGGGGACTAATATCTCGTGACTGAATGTTTCTACTCACGGAGGGGGGAACAGCCTGTACTGCCACCGCTTCCCACGTGAGTAGACGACTATTTCTAGTCGAATCACACAAATGTCCTAATTTCTAAGTGAAATGCAACCTAGATGTCATGCATTTGAATATGTGTTAAAAAATAAGTAAATAATAATAATAATAATAACAATGATAAATCATGCGAAAATGGAAAGAAAACTAAAATGTGTGAAGTGGGATGTAAAAATGCACACGAGTGCACCTAACACTAAAATGCCTAAGGGTCTAGCGTTGGACTAGCCCGTTCTAGAAAAATTCCCACTAGCGTTGGACTAGCGGGAAAAGAATAGAAGCCACAACTAGCGTTGGACTAGTGTGGTGACGGAATACTATAAATCATGAATTAAAGCATTAAAGCATGAATTAAAAGCAAATTAAACATATAAAAACATATAAGATCACATAGGAGCACATAACACATAAGCATAATATTCTAGATGCAAAAATCCTAAGGAAAGCAGTAAAAGAAATAAACACGTAAGCACGCAAAAGCAAATAAACCCTAACTATTACACCGGAGGGCTTAATTTACAATTTAAAGGGGAAAATTAAAAAATGCTCTATCTATTACATTTTCTATCTAATTACACAATCTTGCTAGAAATATGAGAAAAATAAATCTAACTATTACATTGACTAGCTAAATACAAAAATATTACATTTTATCAAAATAATAAAATTTAAAATTAAATAACACAAAATAAATAAATACGCAAAGAGTGCATAAAATAAGAAACGCATAAAAACATGCATAAAATATCACATTAGAGCACGTTGGAGCACATAAAGAAGCAATTAAAAGGTAACGAAAATACCTTTTTGAAGACCCGGTACAAATACTACTCAAAATGAACAAACAAGTCAAGGCACTTCGGTATAATCAAACAAAATCTAAAATATATAACTATTGACGAATTGAGGTAAAAAATGAATTCTAGTAACTAAGGGGACTAAGAATAAAATTCTACAAGACTTGAGGGGTAAAATAAAAACAAACAAATCTAATGGGGTAGCAATGTAAAATTAAAGTAAATCGGGTGGACAAAACCATAAATTTTAACAAGTGTGGCACAAAAATATAAATTTCAGCAACTAATGGGGCTTGATTGCAATTAATAAAGACTTGATTGAAAGAAATTAAACCTAAAGGGGGTCAATCTACAATAACAGGGACTAATTTGCAGAAATCAAACATATTAAAGGGTACATTAAGACTAAACTGACCCTGGGGCAAGCATAAATGTCTATTTTAATAAAATACTCAAGAAAACATAAATGTGAAAAGAAAAGAATTAATGAACTAAATACATAATTTTTAACTAATTTAGACTTAAACCAAGCTAATTCAAATCAGACTACAAAGAAAAGATCAGAGGAGGATTAAAACACAAAATTATTCTCAAATTACTCTCCCCTTAAAATTAAGCTAACACTTTAGACATTTTTTTTTAATTCCAACCAGTTTTATTTTTCAATTAAACAAGAGAAAATTTTTTTTTCTTTCACTCTCTACTCCCCAGATCTTTCTTTCTTGCGTGTTCTTTTTGTTTTTCGTTCTTTCTTCCCATTTTTTATCCATTCTTTTCTCTCTTTCCCTCTCTGTTTCTTTCACTTTTGTCTCCTCTCCATCTTTGCCTTCTTCTTCCCTAGTCTGATTCTCTCTTTCGTTCGATTCTCTAGCTCTCCAATCTCTCCGTTTTCTCTTTCTCGTTCTCTTCTCCCTCCCAAATTCTCTCTTTCCTTCTCTCCTCTGTTATCCGGTCTCTCTATTTCTTCTTCAATCGGGCTCTCTAGAACCCGAATTAACCTCCCTTCAAGCTTCTCTCTCTCTCTCTCTCTCTCTCTCTCTCTCGCGTCCCTCTCTCCGTCTCTGTTCACTCTTTCTTTCACACTCTCTGCGTTTTCCCCTTCTTCCCGATATTTCCAGATTGTTTGTCCCTCTAAATCATCAGGGAGGGAGGTGCGGTGGTGATGATAGTGGCGATTTTGAGTGGATTCCGGGCGTTGGTTTGGATTTTGGAGGTCGTTGGGTGGTGTTGTTGTACTGCTGGCCTTGGTCTGTGCTTATTTCTGTGCAATTGTGTGTGACTGATGTGTGTTACTGTGTGTGTTTGAGTGACTGTGTGCGTTGGTGTGTGTGTGTGTGTGTGTGTATTGGTTGAAATTGGGTGATGTGTGTGTATTGTTATGAAATTGGCATGTGGCAGGGGTGGCCATTGGAGATGGAGGAAATGAAATTTTGTTTTCTCTCTGGCCGAAAATGGTGACTGGTGGTCCAATGGCGTATGGGGCTGTGATTGGTAGCAGGGGAAAGAGATGGAGGAGTGCTATGAGGCGTGGTGGTCTGTGGGTTGTCTATCTGGGCTATGGGTTGTGTTTTCTTGGTTGTGGTTTGTTATATGTTTTGCAGGTTTTGGGGCGGATGAGACTATAAAGGGATGGGGACTGTCGAAGCAGGACTGCTTGGAGGTTGTTTGGAGGTAGAGCAGGGGCTGATTTCATATGATTTTGGATATGGCTTTGGAGCTCTTTTTTTTTTTTTTTTTCTTTTCACTTTGCAGGTTCGTGAAGATGAGGCTGTGGCTTAAGGTTGGGGCTATGGTGTTGCTGCTGCTGAACTAGTAGGTGTTGGAGTTACTGTTGAACTTAGGGGCTTGTCACAATCGATTGAGTCGTGTGTGCTGGTGGTGGTCTGGTTGAGAATGTTTTTTGTGGATTTGCAGGGATTGTTTGGTTGGACGAGTGGGGAGGTTGTTCTTGGCTGCAATTTTTAGAAGCTTGTGGTGTTTTTAGATTGTTTTTTGCAGGTTTTAATAGTGATTGCAGTTGGTTTGTGTTTTTGTTTGGTGGTATTGGTGATGAAGGGGTCAGTAAATGGATTACGCTTGGAAGCTGTTTCTGCAGGTGATGGACAGGCAGTGAGTTGAGGAGATATGGTGGTCGAAGGTTGGGTGGAAGAACTGGAGTCTGGTGTAGAAATTGGTGGTCAGATGGTGGTAGACAGTGGTGAGGTGGCGGAGAAATTGCAAATTGAATGGGGCTAATAGCTGAGGACGGTGGTGATTGGTGGAGCTTGGTTGTTGATTGGTGGAGAAGGGAGGAGGGAGAACGTTGAAGGTGAATTCCAAAACAACCCAGAACAAAACAAAACAAAACCTGGAAAATGCATCCCAGACCCAGAAACAAAAAAAGAAAGAAAAACCAAAAATAAAAGCAAATTCAACTAAATCTCAACTAGATTAATGCACATAATCAAATTCAGATAAGAAAAATTAGAAAAAAATGAATCAAACAAGAAAAGAAGCTAAGAACTCACCTTTCAAAATCTAGAAACAAGCATGATGATGAACAGTGAATTTGATGAACAGTAGCCGAGCCTGATGAATAGTAATTGGAAAAAACAACAAACGGCTAGTGTGTGTGATTTTTGGTGGCTTGGTGTGTGTTTTGATCTTTTAAGCATAAAACTAAAAGTGTTTTTTTAGGGTTTTTTATCTTTTTCTCCTCTTTTTAAAATTCCTAAGTGAGGTATTTATACTGCACAAGTCTTAACCTCCAAGAAATGATTAAAAGACCAAAATATCCTTGACTACAAAAATTACAACTCTTATCCTTTAAAAATTTATTCTTTCACAATAATAATAAAAAAATTAAGAAAAATGTAAATAATAAATTCATTAACACTAATTCACTCCGAAAAAAAAATAGAAACTTAGAAACATGCTTAAAATTTAAAAAACGAATTTGGGACTCAAAAATTGGTGAAAAATGAGTTTGGGATGTGAAATGACAAATTTGCCCTTGGATGACAAAAATTCACAGAAAAATAGTTATTGTCCTCAGAAAATTATCAAAAATTACAAATAAGCTTAAAACACTAGAAAATGCATTTTTGACTCAAAATTGATGAAAAATGAATTTAATTTGTAAAATGACGATTTTACCCTTGGACAATGAAAGTTCACAGAAAAATAGTTATTGTCCTCAGAAAATTATCAAAAATTACAAATAAGCTTAAAACACTAGAAAATGCATTTTTGACTCAAAATTGATGAAAAATGAATTTAATTTGTAAAATGACGATTTTGCCCTTGGGCAATGAAAATTTGCAGAAAAATAGCTATTGACCTCAAAAAAAATTACCAAAAATTAAAAATAAGCTTAAAACACTGGAAAATGCATTTATGACTCAAAAATTGGTGAAACATGAATTTAATTTGTAAAATGACGATTTTGCCCTTAGGCAACGAAAATTCATAGAAAAAATAGTAATCGTCTCTGAAAAAATAAAAAAAATTTAGAAACATGCTTAAAGAATTAGAAAAATGAATTTGGAACTAAAAATGAGCTGAAATGGTATTCGTGAGGCGAAATTACCATTTTACCCTTATGCTGGTAAAAATATAAAAAATACCAATTAAATCCAAAAAAATTATAAGAAATTAACAAATTCACATAAAAAATGAAAATATGAATTAAAAACCCCCAGAAGCTGATAGAAAAATATTTACAGATAAAATTACTATTTTACCCCCTAGATTATTGAAAAATAAAAATAAAAATTTGTCTCAAAAAGTACAAACATGCCCCCTAGTGTTTGAAAATAAATGGTGTGTCAAAATTTGGTGTTTACAGCTAAACTAATAACATAAAACTAAAAACAGCAACATAACAACAATAAAAACCTTCATAAAAATAAAATTGAATTATAGTGAAAATAAGCATTGGCTAAATTACATATTTACAAAAAAATTAGCAAGGAAAAATTAGCATTGCATTAAAAAAATTACATTAGATTAAAAATAGGAAACTAACCTTAACGAATTGAGGAAGAAGTTACTGAGGAGAATGAACCAGAGAAGGATGTTGAATTCTGCTAGGGAAGGATGAGAGTATTTTGTAATGTGAAAGTGAAAGTGAAGACGTCTGCTATGGAGGAGTAAATGAAGTGTGGTTTCATAAGCAAAAATTGGTCGCCAGTCAAAAGCAAGCAATGAATGATTGAATCAAAATTTGATGCAATAAGTCTGTAAATTGTGCATGCGTTGGAATCAATTGCATGCGTTGGAAAGCAAAGCTGGTAGGCAGACTCACAGGTCTGCCTGCGTGAAATGAATACACAAAGTCGCGCAATGCGCGGGCTGTGTAGTTATTAAAAAAAAAACATAGTGCACATTCAGAGAATGCGCACTTGGTGGGCCATCCAGACAGACACATACCACGCCTCACGCCGACCCATTCAAATTAAAAAAAAAATCATTGTGCAGAAATCACGTGCTCAGCAGAAAAACACCTGCGCATTGCGCGGGAGTTCCAAAATAAATGCACATTTATTTGGTCAAAGCAGGCCTCGCGCAATGCGCGGGGCCTGCTAGGGACAAAAAAATATAGCACGTTTGCGCATTGTGCAGGCATGCTTTTTTTTTAAAAAAAAAAGTGAAGATGCGCATTCGATAAATGCGCACAAACTAAAAGCGCATTCACCGAATACGCGAACTCCCAGATTGGAAAACAAATGCAAAACAGCCCCCATATCAAAATGAATTTTAAAACCACCCCCATTTGAGGAATCACTCTGAGAAAGATGATGTTAGTTGGCTTGTGGTTGTGGTGGGTGAGTTGTGATGGTGGCGGTTGTTGAATGGAGGAGACGGTGGTTGACTGGAATTGGTAGGGACTATTGGTTCGTGTGTGTTTATTGTGTGGTTGTGTGTGAGTTATGTGTATGTATTATGTGCAAATGAATCTTCTGTGTTTTGGTGACAGTGTGTGTAATGCGTGTTGTGTGAACGTAATTGTGTGTGCGAATGAAACTGGTATATGTAAGGTGTGTTTATTGTGAGTGTGCCAGATGGTGGTTTGTGTGTGTATTTCTGATGTTTTGTGGTATGTGGATGCGTTACTGTCTGTCTGCTTGAGCCGTGTGTGATGTGTGTGTGTGCTTAGAGAGATTGTGTGTGAAATGTGTTTGTGTGTGCAGGTGAAAGAAAGACAAAGAGGGGGATGAAGATAGTCGTGTGTGAACCGTGAGGAAGAGCAGAGGGTGATGGAGAGGGAGAGGAAGAATTGGGAGTGTAGTGAAGATGGTGAGCTGTTTGCAGGTGTGGTGAGGGGAAGTGAGTGTGCGATGTGTCTGTTGTGTTAGCTTAGAGGAAGAATGGGAGAGCTGTGTGTTTGGTGATATTGTGCAGGTGAAGTGCAAGTGAATTTTGTGCAATTGTGTGTGTATCTACTATGCTTGGCCAAGAGAGTGAGAGTGAGAGATTGTGAGAGTTGAGTGAATTGTGTGTTTCTGCTAGGATATGGTGATGATGATGAAGTCTTGAGAGTGTAGAAAAACAAAAAAAATCATCCAAATCCCTTAAAATCTGGTAGTAAGTGAGTGCAAAAGGTGAGGGATGATATGAGTGATTAGGATGATTGATGGAATTCTTGAGGGGTGGAGCTAGTGGCGTTAGAGTGGTTAGAAAATGATGGAGATGGGGTTGTTGAATAAGGTTGCTTAGCAGCCATTGCAAAAGCAACAGCAGCAATGCTGCTGGTGTTCAGTTTTTTTTTTTTTTGGAAAAAAATTTGTAAGAAAATAAAGAAAATAAAAATAAAATAAAATAAAATAAAAATCACTTGGACTCTTTTGAATTATATAAAAAATACTCAAATTCAAACATCATTGAAATTCAAACATTACAAGAAGAAAGAAAATTCAATGTAAAAATTAAAAGTCAATGCAATATTAGAAAACGTGTCATTAAGAGACAAAAAAATACAACTTGAAATAAATACCAAACGGTCTTTAAAAATTCATGAAATTTTTACATAAAATCTTTAAGTATATAAAATGCATATATACAAATTTTGCACATAAGCATTTTTAAATAAAAGGTGCAGTGGAAAATGTGACATAAATATGACAAAATTTATAAAAATTGCAAAAATTATTAAATGAGATTTAAAAATTATAAAAATATTACACAAAATACATTATCACACAAAATGCGTATACTAAAATTTTAACCATAATGTATTTTCGTGAAACGTGCATTTAATAAACAAAGAGAGAAAAATTAAATAAATAACAACCAATCTCTAAAAAATTATAAAATTTTTACAGAAAATTTATAAATATACAAAATGCACATATAAAATTTTTCACACAAAATTCTAATAAAATAAAAAATTCATTGAAAAATGCACTTTTAACTTAAAATATCAAAATTTTAAATAATTACTAAATGACTCCGAAAAAATCTTTAAAGATTAGAGAAATGATAAAAAAACCATATAAAAATGAATTTAGAAATAAAAATAAAATAAAAAGTATCTACAAGCTAAAATTATCATTTTGCCCCTAATGCGACTGATTAGTCATAATTTACGTAAAAATTGCGATTGACCCCCAAAAAATAAAAAATACCAAAATATTAAAAAAACTAATAGGTGTGTTAAAATTTGATATCTACATTCTCCTAAGGAATACACTTCTGTTACTTTTATGCTTCTACCAAAATCTAATATGGCCATGCATATTTCCCCTTGGCAATCACTCTTGTAGCAAATCTCACAGCCTAAGGGTCTGTTTGTTTCTACTAAAAATTTTTTCTGGAAAATATTTTCGGAGATTTCGACTGTTTGGTTGTATTAAAGTTGGGAAAAAAATTTTCTAAGAGAAAATATTTTACACCTGCAACTGTAAATCAACTTCACGAGTAAAGTAATGAAAGTTATTTTCTCAAAGGCACGCTCTCCCTTTGATGCTACTGCCCTGCTACCATACAATGAAAACAAATAAAGATCTCAAAACGTTTGTCGCGGCTCATTAAAATTAATTATGCTAAAAAACGCTTTTACCATCAATTGATGTTTTTTTCTTTGTTGATTTGTCGTTGGACCGTTGATGATGCTAGTTCCAAGGGTAAAGCTTTTGGTGATGGTAGGCTAGGGGCGGAATGGAATTGGGTCCTGCCAAGTCAGGAAAGGTGGAGGTAACATGGATACTGAAGGTGGTGATGCAACAATGGCGTGGCTTTTCTGATCTTAGGAGAAGGAATCACGCTTGTTGGGAAAATCTTTTCATCGAATCACCCAAACGCAGGAAAAAGATGGGAAAAACTGTTATTTTCTTTGAAAATATTTTTCAAAGAAAATATTTTTATTAAAAAATATTTTACACCCAACCATATGGACCTAAGTATCGTACAAACTCCATAATTTTTCAATTTAAACCATTAGTATTGCACTATGCCTAAGATACCATAGGTCACTTGCACATTAATTCATACCTAATATGGGACTTTGAGGCACTTTTTAAGTTTTTCTTAACTTGAAATCAAAAAAAAAAAAAAGTTTTTCTTAACTTATCCAACCAATATATTGTTAAGCCTATTGTTTTGGGCTAGTGTTATTGCAAGAGCAATAATTTTTTTGCCAGAACAAATGATACTTAAATTACTACAGTACCCTCAAGAAGCCAGTAAAACTCGTCAATCTCCATCAGTTTTGTTATGAGACCCCTCTGTCTCCTTCCCAATTTTAATTGCTCTTCTTCCTGCATACCTTCTTACCCCACTAAATCCAGCAACAACAAAGAATAAAAATCAAACCCTTGATAGCTAAATTTAGGAATTGAGCAACCCCCGCCGTTTGAATGGTTGGTAAATTATCCAATAAAGTGAATTACTTATTGTGAATAAAATAGAAAAACGCTCCCGAAGGTTGTTGTGTTGCAAACAATAATCATATGTATCTTCTTATTCCTTCCGTACTATTACCGTCAATCTTGAAGCGAAAAATCTAGTATAATAAAAACCAATGAAATTAGATTTTATAAACATTTTCACAAATCGTATAGGGATGTTGAATCTGAGGTTGAATATATTAAGAAAATTGGCTTTATATGAAAGTAGTCCTAGATCCATCCAATCTTTGCTAAAATCACCGATTATATAAGGACATCAATTTTGATGATTGCCACCAAGCAACAATATCATCTAGTGGCTAGAGGAAAGAAGTAGGATAAGAGCAACATGAGGCAAGGAGATTGTGAAATTAGAATGGTGGGTAATAAGGAATAGAGAGAATCCATTGGTGGTGGCAGGCAGATTTGAAAAAACTGGGAGAATTAGAAGAGAAGTTGGCATGGACGTGGGTACAGTGACAGAAGTTAATAAACAAGAACGAGAGAATAGGGACAGAATGAGAGGTGACAGGCCGCAGACAAAGATGAAAGAGATGGATTGATGAGGGAACGACACTAACTTCTGAAGGGTATTATTGCCATTTTGAAAAAAGTTGCTATGGCAAGAAATTGATTGCCCTGGCAATAACACCGGTAATTGTTTTATGGTCCCTTTCGGGGCAAGGAAGTTTTATGGACTAGTTCAAGTGCTAAAAAAGCCCTCATTACTACAATCAAAGATATTTAACTAACTATATATAAACATTCGTTTGGATCACAAACAGGATGATATAAGATGACTCATCTCAGAATTAATAATCCTAGGATAAGTCATTCCAAAATTCACAATTCGACCTGTGTTTGGTTGGTAACGTATTGGGTAGGTTGAATCCTAGGATGAGTCATCCGATATTTAGTTGAAAACTAGATCACATTTTATTGTCTAAAGTGTTCCTAAATTTATGTCATTATATTTATTTGGTAATTCAAAATATATTTTAATAATATTTAAGAATTATAATATGCCAAAATATAAATATGAAAATTAGATAATTTACTATTTTTATTTGGTAATTCAACAAATAATATTCAAATAGTATTATAAGAACGATCATATCACTAGTATAAATGTAATAACTGTAATATAATAGGAATAAAAAAAATTAGTATTTAAATATATCAAAGTTTGTAATAAAGATTTATTAGGCAGATTAGTTTTAGAGAAAGTTTGAAAAGAAGATAGATTAGCTTTGGTTATAAGATAAGGATAAGATTAAATTTGTCGAAATTTTAATATCCCATGTACGCTTCATGTCAGGATAACTAATCCCAACCTCCTATAGGATGGGATTGTTTTATTCTATAAATGACGGATTATATTACTTAGGTAGAAGGATTAATAATGCATAAAAAATCCAATCAAATGTGGGATAATGTGAAATTAGTTATCCAATTCTTTATCATCCCATGAACATAATTTTAGTGTGATCATTTCTTGTCACTTTATCCACTTCCTTCTTTCGCTCCATGACCTCAATGCTATAGTTACAAAGTGCTTTTGAAATGGGCAACCAAAGAATATGTCAAAAGCACTATTATCCAGATTACCAAACATGGTAAACTTGGTTGTCTGCGAGAGATTATACATGGACATGCTTCCTTGAATTTGACAATAGATAAATCTAACGTTTAATACAACTGTGGGTTTTATATTTCTTTTCTTTTTATTTTTAACTTTCATCTTGTTTGGTTCAGCATATAAAGATTGGAATTTCACTCCATTTATAAGTTGTACTAAAATTTTCATAAGTATTATTCTTTGTAGCCAAAAGAAAAGCAAGATTGATATTACTTTTATGAAAAATTTATAATCTCGTTATGGTATGATAACTTAAGGAAAAAATTTTATTTGAACGTATATTTTGCTCTCTGTTTTAGTCACTCAGATGTTATTTATTAAAATTTTTCGAACAATAGCATATCGCTATAAAACTATAAAACTCTGTTATGTTATATGCTTGATTTGTTCAATCAAATAGAATACAGTAATTGAGATGCCCATCAAAATACAGAAAAAGTGACATTGATCGAATATCAAGTATGCATCAAGCTCTCCGTTGAAGATGAAAAGGCAGAACAATCCAAAGTTCTTTATTGGCATACTAAATTTTGTCATATCATTGTACTAGTATTTTGTTTAAATTTTCCGAACAATTGGAAATGTAAAGAATCGAATGAGTGGAAGACCACCTATATCAATTCAAATTTCCAGTGTCACTTCCCTAATGAAAAGTCTAGTGTTAACAAATCGTTAATTTCTTCAAAAAAAAAAAATCGTTATTTTATGATCACACTTATGTCATCTATAATAAATAAAATAATTATTAGAATGTGATGCGATAACTTGCACTATACTTGATATTGGTAAAATGTCATAACTGAACGCTGCCCCCTAGGTCGGTGGTCAGGGAGCAGCAAAATAGCTCCCATTGCTGCAGTATATATATTGTTTTAAAAATTTAGAGGTTACATCATAGTGTATTTCTAATTCAACGGTAGTTTAGTTTTTACTGGTCCCTTCAGGTCTAGTTGGACCATCTTTTAAAATAAGTTATGAGTAAATTAAAATGTTGAGTACTTGACCAAAAAAAAAAAAAAAAAAAAAAAAGAACGCTGCCCTCCATTTGCATTATTTTCTCCCCAATCTTTTTAGCACGTTCGCCAAAAAATCCAACCTTTTTTTGGGGTTTTCCTTTTTGCGAAATTATGGTGGTCTAGATAAAAACAAAAAAGAATATGTGAACCAATTTCCGCTGCAAATCTTTTCCTGGTGGACCTCCCACTTCCAGTCATCTGATTTTCCCAAAGTCCAAGGTGCAATGGCTGGCCACAAATATTCCATCCAATTTTACCAAAAGCACCTGGAACATTGCAAAATCAGAAAAAATCTTAAGGCCAAAATCGTCTTTGCACGTCCCAAGTTAAATGGTCCACCTTCCTCCGCCTATCCCTCAGCCTCCTTATAAATTGATAACCACCTCTCACACCTCCGCCCACCGCCGCCCTCTACCGCAGCCCCTCCAACCACCAAATACGCATAACATATAGATTTTGATTGGATAGCGTATTTCTTAAATTAACTAATAATGGCTTTGCAAGTTCAAGTTTATAGGGCAGCTCCAATGGCGGCGGCGGCGCATTCTAGCAGTAATTCACTATTATGGTCTACCAAGCAGTCCAAGGTCTCCTTTACAGGTGATATGTTCTCCTTGTTTAGCGAGAGGAGCTCTAAGAGGGTGTGCTTGAAGGTGAAGGCCAGCACGGATGCGAAGGCGGCGGCCTCCGTGACGTCGGTGGCCGGTCAGGTGACCGAGGTTAATAAGGATACCTTTTGGCCTATTGTTAAAGCTGCCGGCGAGAAGGCTGTCGTCGTCGATATGTACACCCAATGGTAACTTTATCATCTCCTCTTGCCCTAGTACTTGACAATTATTTAGAATTTTGTTCTTATAGTTTAGTTAGTGCCCCAATTGAAGGTAGGTGTTGTTAATTTTGGAAGAGTGACACCAAATTGGTGTAGTGAGTTGCATTTACGTAGTAAATTATGAGTGCTATTGAGAATACATCGAGCACTTTTTGATTGTTTGAATGTTCCCCGTGTGAAATCTATCAGTATCATTATGCAGTAACTTTTTTGGTAGTTGATGTTTGTATGCATTGCTACTGCAGGAATTTCAAGAATACTTACATTTCAACTGTCTGGTGAGGGCTAGTTAAAAAAAAAAAAAAAAATCAATTTTCAACATCTCATGAAAGAAATGTAAACTTCAGGAAATTAGAAGAAAAAATTTGTCAACTTATTAGGAAAAAAAATTAAAAGAAATAATGTGGCTCAGTAAAATTCAATTGGTACAGCTCTGATTTGTTAAATTAAAGTGTTGATGATTGTACATTTAGCTTTAGTAGGGTGAGTTGGCTTGTTGTGAATGTTGCGCTCCACTGAGTTCGAGATTTCTGGGACTGATTGCTTGAGCGTTTTAAATTTTGGCTGGAATAGAGGTCGATTTAAGGTACAACTGCACCGTTGTGAGACTAGATTTGGAAGGACCAACTTGTCTGCTGAGGTCATTCTGTTGTTTCTTGCATTTACAGAAGTATGTGATGTGGAGAAGTATGTGTTTGAGACTTTGGTGTTTCTCTATTAAATACCACTCCTCTTTTTCATTTTACATACATAAGCTTCAGACATAATTTCACCTCTCGTGTCTTTCAAGTCTCTTTTTTGCCTGCTCATTTTTCATAATCATCCCTGCATTTTAGATGGAGACAATACATGGGTGCACAGGCTAGAAATTTGTATAATCATCCTGGCAATGGTAGTATTTTGCAACTTCACTTTTGGTTTTAACATGTTGCATACAAGTGTTATGCCTTTTCAAGTAAGTTGACAATATTCAACAGTCCATCGTTGAATGGCCTAATAACATGACGTTAAACTAAAAAGGTAATGAATGTGTGCCTCCTGTATGGTATGACGAATTACTTCTGGCGGCACTAGGTAAGATCATGCAGATAAAAACATAGAGAAGCTTTTAAATCACATAACTGCAGACATTAGTGATCATGAAAATGTTCATGCATCCCACTTGAATAGGTATTTGCATGTTTGAAATTTCTAAAAAAGTTGTAACATGCATGCATAGGACCACATGCATCCTTGTTTGTGTTAAATGCCTCAAAGCATCAGAAAAGTGTGACCTGTTGAGTACAAAGAATGTATCTGTAACTGCAGTACAACTTAGCAAAAAGTTTGATAGGCAATCAGCAGATCAGTACCGCCATTGACAGTTGGGATATTGTCTAGAACTTTTTCCACCACATGATTTGCGTCTACCAAACAGAATTAATTGAAGAACGCCAAGACATTAATGTTTCCATGCACATCCAAACACATAAAGTTTGCCTGGCTGCACATACACTTTTCTGCCCCATCAGTTCACTTATATTTGGAGGCTAGATAAGAAAAGCAGGCTATCTTTTATTACTTGTTTGAATAACATTTTTCCCGTTTCCTTCACTTGTTTGTCACAAAGAAAGGGCTGTGGAATCATCTGGCTCAATTTTTCTGAATATTTTCCTTGATTTTTAGGTGTGGTCCCTGCAAAATAATGGCTCCAAAGTTTCAGCAATTATCTGAGAAATATCTTGATGTTATCTTTCTAAAGCTGGATTGCAACCAGGAGAACAGGGTATCTTTTGATTGATTAATTTATAGAATTTCTTCTCCTCATGCATAAATCCGCACAAAAAACACATGCATTTTCTCGTGCTATCATGAGCAGCCAAAACGTTTTGCACAAACTTTTCCATCTCTCACTCTTGGTTTGATAACTTTGGCAGCCCTTGGCAAAGGAGCTAGGCATAAAAGTGGTTCCTACCTTTAAGATACTCAAGGATAACAAGATTGTCAAAGAAGTCACTGGGGCTAAATTTGATGACTTGGTGGCAGCAATTGAAAGTGTCAGATCAAGTTAATATTTGTTCCCCTAAAATAACCTCTTCATATTGTAATGGATCATCTCCCCTACATCTGAGATCCAGTTAACACTTGTCCATCCTGTATCCTCATTGTAACTTGATTATGTTGTATTGTAACAAATTTTACTGTAAAACAAATATACAATTACCCAAATACCTTATAGTTAAAAGCTGAATGAGTAAATCATCCCTGTATGCTTTACTCCTACATTAGGAGTTTGGTTCTGGTTTTCCGTGTGCACTCTACGATACATTCCCGGGGATACAGGTTTATGAATTTTTTCCTCTTGTTTAGTTTGTTTATAATTTTACTTATCAGGATAAATCTTGTAGAACTTGTACCTTAGCATCTTAACCGTTGAAGTCTTTTTCTTTTCTTTTCGTCTTTCTCAGAGAAGGTTATCAATTTTCATTTTTGTCCTCTTTTTCCCGTTTTCCCTTTTCAGTTTTCAGGAGAGGGTGGGATGATGGACAGGGTTCAATTGAGCCCACATGATATATTACATACACGCAACTTGTGAGGAATTGCAGAGGAATACAAGGTGGAAAAAAAGTAGATCAAGATATAAGGTTGCAAATGCAGCTAGCACAGCCGCTCCAAAGTGTGGTCGGTGTGGTCGGTTTAATTAGGACTGCTTTTGAGAATAAATTCATTTTGCCTCCCTCCTTTCTTTTCATTGTTCTTTTGTTCTTTGACGATACTTTAAGTGATCGTTCCATTGATGATGATAAAAAGGTTGAGGAGGAGGGTTCATTTTGAGGATAGTAGATAAGAAGAGGAAGGTAAATGAGAACTGGTAAAATAGAATATGTCTGGTTAATGAAAAAATATGATTAAAAATATCTACATTGTAGGGAAAAAGAAAATCACACATTACCGAGCACAATCCACAAAAAAAAAAAAAAAAAAAAAAACTGTAGCTTTGAACACTGAACCTCAAAAAAAGTTTGTCTATCCATTGGCTCTCAGGAGCTGTTGTTAATTGAAATGGAGCTAAATTGGAAAGTTAAGTAAATGCATAAAAAAAAAAAAAGTAACAATTATAATCATGTGCAAGCAACAGGACATAAAAAATCCCGAAAAGAAAACCTTCCTGTTCGTAATGAAAAACACTTGCAAACTCTTTTAAAGTTAATCGACTCTCGTTTCTAGGTGAATAGCTCGAAAGCAAGCATGGTAAATGAAGTCTTGAATACAACCGAAAGTTTAGCAAACAAATGTTTTTTCATCACGTCAATAGGGCACCAATTCTCTTTTTGGCACAGACGGTCACATGACCAAGGAGAATAAAATACTGACATGGAACCGGTACACGGATGAGAGCCGCGTAAATCATATGATTCAGGATCAATCACTATGCTTCTGAACCACAGCTCCACGGACCATGTAAGTATTTTTATTTTTCAAAAGAGGAACATGTAATCTAGTAATCTAGCAAGCAGTTACATTTTTGCTGCAGATCCCAAAAATAGTATTGTAAGTTGTCCATTTTGGTTAAGAATAAATGTACTTCTTGTTTTACGCTCGACATTGTTTCAAGATTCCAAAGTGTCTGTCCGAGTACCAAGGCTCTTCAAGGAATTTGCCTATTTAAATCGCATCTGGTCAATTTCAAATTACTGATAACAAGGAAAATGATAATTAAAAAAGGGAAAGTGTGTTTATGTACATTAATCTTCCGATCAGATCGACCCCTTTTCTTACTTGTACGAAAAAGGATGAAAAGACAAATTTAATTAATCATCTGGGGGCACAATTGTTGTTCCGCATTCTTCACGTGGAAGACGTTTTTTTCAGCACTCAAAAGAATTTATCAAATCAAGTTTTACTTTACAAAGAATTACTAATGCAAATTGGTTGAGGTGGTCGATATAATTGATTTTGTCGAGATTTGAGGAGCTTTTATTTTTTATTTTTTCCCTGATTGTGATCCAATCAGGATCATGGTTACTTCTTGATAGAATTGAAATATTTTAACCATTTTTGTTCAGTTATTTTTTAAAACATTTCTATACATGATCATGGTAGAATAACCATGGTGTTGTAATACCATTGCAATTTGTATACGAAATTAGAATCAAGAGTCTTGAACTCTTACTACAATGTACGTATTTATTCAATATTCAAGGTGTAATTGAAAAGTTGGTTACTTCGCTTGAGGATTCAGAATTCACGTTAATAAGAGGATGACCTACCAAACAACTTTGCGGATCTTGTTGAAGTAGTAGTACAAAATATAAGCGAATTAAAGTAGAAATCATGTCCTATAAAATAACCAACCTAGCTTGCTTGGCAGATCAAGGAAACGCCCTTAAGGCAGGGCATTTTCTCGCTACCAAGGTCCAAGCTTCAAACTCCAACCTTGACAACTTAAAATGAATGTGTGTGTTAATCCATTAGCTTACGCATGCTAATAGTTGTTGCATGAGTAACTTAATAAGTTGATAGTCAACTTATATGTACGTTATTAAATGCATTTATGTGTATATACTTCTTGTTTTTTCTTTTTAAAAAATTTCTATTCATGTGAAATTTATAATGCTCGTTTGTTGTAATTAGTTGGGAAGGTCATCCCAAATTGATTGTAGCAAAAATTAAAAGCCTCACCACAGATCTTGTGTAGCAAACATCTTGATATAATTGTAATAGCATTGATTTAAAGGTCCTATAAAATTACTTTTTCAACAAAAAAAAAAAATCTTACATTGAACATGTAATTTTTCTAGGACTTAAAATCTCTTTACAAGCCTATACATGTTACTCACAGTTCGTTATGTATGAGAATGGCAACTAAGAAGTACTATCTCAAATGACAGTAAATTAGTAATTGAGGTTGCTTGCCATCCTTTAATTAAAAAAAGAAAGAAGAAAAGAAATCTCTAAGAGCTGATATATGATCATATATGTACAACCCCAAATGTTATCTGTCTGGGTGTTCAACAAAAGAGATGAAGTCACAAAGGATAAGCATGGGCTTCAATCTCATAAAGAGAAAGGTCCTACTAGCAATATCCATAAGTTCAATGTAATAGTATTAATAATCAGGGCCCTGCCAATGAAAATCGCAAACTGGGACGTCATTCATTATCGCTTTGATCGCTGGCAAACACGAGCCAATGTAGCTACAAAGAAAGACACTAGCGTGACGCATCATCCTATGCTTAAGCAGAGAAATTTTATTCATACAAACATTAATTTTTGGCTTAAATGCTCATAAAATTTTAAAAATATAAAACGTAAAACACGAAAGGTACACGTATTCTTTCCTTTTGTAGGGATCAAGATGAGAAATTGAACTTGCAAGAACAAGTTGAGAATTTCAACTTGCAAGAAAGGGAGGGAGAAAAGGATTGCCTAGAAAAGTAAGGAACTTTCCCACTCCTATGCTTGTAAATTTTCAAGAAAGCAAACAGAAAAAACTCGAAGAAAAAACTGCAAACAGATGAATAATGAAATTTTTACCAAATAAAAACAAATACTAATGTCATAGCCGTTGAATGCCTCTATTTCACACTTTCACTCGTTTTGGTATTCGGCCCCCCTCTTGGCTCCTGGCCCCATTTGGCCTTTTGCCTTGGCTTTTACCGACCCTTTCGAGGCTAGCCGGCCAGCCAGCCTTCCTTCTCTTCCCCTGTTCTCCCCAGAACTCCCCACTAACATTCTTTTTCTTGTTTCTTTCATCCACCCCTCTTATCAAAATTCATTCTTTTGGGCTTTTACCCTATAAAAATCCATTCTTGATATTGATTTTCTCCAATAATACTATATTTGTGCATGACCCTTTTGGTTTTTTTGCTTTTGTGACAAGTAATTGTTGATTTCTTGGTTTTTTATGATGGTTCCGGATCTAAGGAGAAAAGGGTCGGTGGTGGTTTTAGCCCTGTTGGTCTCTTTTGTTGTTAATGGTATCATTTTTGTTGTCGAAGGTAATAATAATGTGGTTTTCGAGGTGGAGCATAAATTTAAAGGGAGAAAGCATGGGAGTGGAGGAAGAACGTCTTTTTTGACTTCCCTTAAGGCTCATGATTCCCACCGCCATGGTAGAATGCTTGCAGCAATTGACATGCCTTTGGGCGGCAATGGTTCCCCTACAGATGCAGCGTTAGTTCATCATCTTTTTAATTCCTTACAATTTCGTTATGTTAGTGAATTTTTGAATGTGCCATTGTTTTAATACTTCAGTAGGATTTGTTTGGTTATGTTGTGAGTTTGGCGGTTATTTGGTTTTTATTTTGCATGATTGAAATGCGATAATTAAGTTAATGCTTCTTTGCAGGACGTAGGATTTTGTATTTGATTAAGTTGTCCAGATCCAATCTGACAAAGTGGTTGTTTGTAGTCTGTTTGTCACTTTTGTGGTCATTGCTGATACATGTGTCTTTTGGTGTGGTAAATGTGGTTGGTGGTTTTTGTTCTTGCTCTCTGCTTCTTTAGCTTTTTTGCAGTGAAGAAAAGAGGAAAATGGAAGTTTTGGCAATTTTATGACTTTGGTTCCTTTGCATTTCAAAATGGGGAAAGGATTTGAACTTATTATCAATAATTTATTGTACTGTATCTCACATTTCCTTTTTCTTTTTATTTGGAGGTTTTTGTTGGTTGTTGTTACTGTTGCTTTTTTCGGGGTGGGGAGTTAAAGTTTGTTGATTTTTGCAATTTACTTCACTTAGTCTTTTGCGGATCATTATCTCACTATACTTATGCATTTATCAGCATGACTGCGATACACACATGCACGGATTGTTTTCTCTCTTCCACTGTTGCTGGCTAATATCTGCTATGAATTTCATAGTCCCATCTCTAGTGGATTCATTCTTTCTTAGTTATTGAACTTGATGGGTTTTCCTCAATCTTAGATGTTTAACAGAAAGGAAGAGAAAAAGAAAATGAATGTAACCTTTACACACACCTGAGTCACCTTTGGCACTCCCTATGTGTGGATACTTAAAATTTCAGCTGCTTTCTTACTTTGTGAGAACCATCAAAATCACCTTTTGTGTTGATTTGGACCTGGACACAGTTACTCCAAATGGGATATATTTCACGGGTACAGAAAGTTGAATTTTGGTTATTCACAGTGTCTGTCTGATTTGTTGGTACAGGCTTTATTTCACTAAGCTTTCGATTGGGACTCCTCCTCAGGATTATTACGTGCAGGTGGATACAGGAAGTGACATTCTCTGGGTAAATTGTGTGGGTTGTGTCAAATGTCCCAAGAAAAGCAGTCTTGGTGTAAGCCATTTTTCTTCTTGTTGTAACTATTGGGATGACTAGTATTTTAGCATCCGGGAATGACATATATGTTGCTTTGGTTGTGATGTTTTCTTACTGAGAATTGTTATACTTTTTTCATTTTGTAACAGATTGACCTGACGCTATATGACATGAAGGCCTCCAGCACTGCAAGATCTGTTAGTTGTGATCAAGACTTTTGCCTGTCTGCATTCAATGCCCCAGCCTCTGATTGCAGGGTTGGTTACCCCTGTGAATATTCTGTCACCTATGGAGATGGGAGCACAACTGGCGGATATTTTGTCAGCGATTATGCTAAACTTAATCAAGTGTCAGGAAATCTTCAAACCATACCTATGAATGGTAGTATAGTGTTTGGGTAAGATCTATCTCCAACTTTAAAATGTATCCTTTTCGCATATAGTTGGAAGAGGAACTTAAAATTGCTTTGTATGTTATCCTATGATTTACCATCAGTTATATACGCAGTTCATGTTTCTACATAAAGGCGTCACATGCATGAGAAAATAGTAAGTTTCACTTGAATCATGAATGCATTTGCGTTGCATCTCGGACTATTTTTATGCATAACATGTGCAGATAGAAAGCAAAATGATAGAAATATAAGGAAAAGTTAGAAATGTGGATTATGAGAAGATGAGGACCTCTCAGCAAGAAATAATTTTCTATAGCTCTGTAGCAGCTTGGAGTATAAAGTGCATGTATGATGGAAATTAATGGTAGGGATACGAATGAAGATGAAAACGCATGGCACTACAGTAGGGTAATATTAAACAGAGCGTGACATTTTAGATGAACTTACCACACCTTTGGCATGAAGTTCCATACTTATGACATGTAAAATAGTAAACATTCTGTTTTTTACCATGGAGTTGCACACCTGGGATGCCTGAAAAGTCTATTTGTTCCTTATGTTATTGAACCTGTGAGTCCTATGTTAATACGCACCATACCATAGGTACATGACTCCCTCAAAGGGAGTATTTAATTGATTACCCTAAAATCAATATGGCGAAATACTGTGGTTAACTTCGACTGTCTGCTTAGATTTATTTGTCGTCTGCAGTGTCCCGCTAAGATCAGATTCAGAGAGAATCCAATGATTTTACCGAACTTATCATCGTGGGCCTTTATGGTGAAGATGGAATTTTGCAATTTAGGCTCCAAATTATATGGAGTTTTCCTCTTTATTCTGGTTGAGCAGGGTGATCTTCTTCAGCCCCCCCCCCCCCCCCCCCCCCATGTTATGTGAAAACTATGCATTTAGTTAAAATCATTACTTCTAAGCTTTTTGCTGTTTAGAGCAAAAACAGGGAAATATATATGTTTTCTGCAGGTATTTGGTATTTATCAACATTTTAGATTTGGTTAGTTAAAAATGTTGTACGTCTGGGCTGTCTCTTTTTTTATCAACAGCTATTTTTCTTTTTCTTTTTTTTTTTTAAATTTTTGGTTGCATATGCATGTGTTGAAGGAAAGGTTGGGTTTCTGGAATACCCAAGTTTTCTTGATCATCTCAGTTCTTGTTTTGTTCTTTTTTTTTTTTTTTCTTTTATTGGTTATTTGTAATGCAGAATGTTTACTTTTAAGATATGTTTTCCAGTATGGTATCGCTGGAAAGTACATGATGGTGTTTTACTATGCTGCCTCTGTAGCTTACATTCTTATGATCCAAGATAGGTGTTCATCTCAACAATCTGGAGAGCTAGGTTCATCTACTGAAGCAGTTGATGGCATAATTGGTCTTGGACAAGCAAATTCATCCATTATTTCACAGCTTGCTTTGGCGGGAAAGGTCAAAAAAATGTTTTCACACTGCTTGGATGGTATCAATGGAGGAGGCATATTTACAATTGGACAAGTAGTGCAGCCAAAAGTAAAGTCAACACCGTTGGTCCCAAATGAGTACGTTAGTATTGACTCATTTGGTTGTTCTTCTGGTTTTGATATCTGCTTAGGTTTGCTGGTTATTTTTGTTTTGGTTGAGGCGCACTGGCTTTTGTCGAACACACCTATGATATTTTCTACTTCATGGATTTGATCTTCTATTCACTCTTGGATTAAGCATGTGTATTGATTATTGTCCTATTACAATCTTAGGGCACATTATAATGTTATTTTGAAGGCAATTGAGGTGGGTGGTGATGTTCTAAACCTTCCCTCAGATGTATTTGGAGGGGGATCTGGAACTGGCACGATAATTGACAGTGGTACAACCTTGGCTTATCTTCCGGATGATGTCTATGCTCCACTCATGGAAAAGGTGCGTAAAGATTGACAAAAATTGTGTAACATGATTTTCATCTGCGCATTCACACTTTCACACTTGATGTTGTATGCGTATTGTTCCTTACCTTTCTTTCTCCATTTCTCTACCTGCAGATTACGGCATCCCAACCTAACTTGAAAATCCATATTGTTGAAAGCCAGTTCAAGTGCTTTGTCTATGTTGGAAAGTAAGACTTTTAACTTCACTCCTTGGATGTTATTTTATATGTATGAGGGTGTTAAGACTCTTAACTTCACTCCTTGTATGTTATTTTATATGTATGAGGGTGTTGTAGTTTCTTGGAATTGATTACAGTCACGGTACAGTATTCTCATGTCTGGTTTACATTATAAACTTTTATTTTCTGATTTTCTGGTTCAAGTAACCAATTGGAAGAGTGATTGGGAGAGAGGGCCATGGTGGAAATTTGATGCACATTGGTTACACATAAAATGGTGATTTGTGGAGATCAATGAAGTTGGTCCCTTCTATACTTGCTTCCTCAAAAACAAATTTGATGCATGTTGGTTACTTGTAAATTGGTGGTCTGTGGAGATCAATGCAGTTGGTCCTTTTTATGCCGCTTCCTCAAGAACAAATGCAAACATAGGCCAAATAGAAATTACATACCCATTTTGAAAAACTGGAATCTCAATAAAACAGCATTCCAGGGTAGTGAGAATCAAAATGACCTTTTGGTCATGTCTTTATAGGTAGACCATCTGGTCTGTCATTTTCTTTTAATTTAACTAACCTTCATCCGATGTCTGACGTACAGCTCTAGCAAGTATCATAAGATTGTTACTGGTCATTGCCTGTCAACCAAAATTAGTGATAAGCGTATCTTGCCATTTGATGTTATGCAAGTTTGCTTGTGCATTGAACATCTTGTAATGACCACAATAATTTTGGGCATGCAGCATTGATGATGGATTTCCAATTGTTACCTTCCACTTTGAGGATGCTCTTTCTTTGACAGTTTATCCTCATGAATATCTCTTTGATCTTCAGGTCAGTATTTGTTTTGTTGGCCCAAGGAAACCCCTGTTTATGTGTGGGAGTTTTTGATTTGTTCCATGTTAACCTGAGTGGCAAATTAATCTTTTTCTCAAAAGCATTGTGAGTTATTGATTGAATAAAGACTAACGTTTCATTTATTTCTTCAATCAGCTACTTTATGAGATCAGCCATGGATATCTTTGCTTCGTTGAAACCTCATGGCAAAGTCTATTCATATATTTGTTTGTGAAAATTCAATGTGGGGCTATTTAATTTTTTTTCTTGAATTGCAAGACAATTTGATCCCAATCGCTTTTGTCTTACTTTTTTCCATAACTCATACCGAATGATACTATCATGCTTGCATTTAAGAATAATTCTTTTGTGTACTTTTTGTATAACTTATTATGCTTTTAAATTATCTTTTTATTTACATAAGTTAGTTATGACTTTTTCTGATGGTAATTTTCTGTGCTAAAATTTGCTATCTGATAGATTTATTATCATGGTTTTAGTCTTGTTTCTTCAGATAGATTACGTAGGAATGATGCCTCCGCACTGAGGGGAATATGAAACATGATTCAATTGGGATTAAGAAAAATTGTTGGTGTGGCTCCAAACATGTTTTTTGATGCAGAAAATTATAAAGACTGAGAGTTATGGTCATGGTTCCAATACATTAGTTTAGACTGACAGTTATCAAATTACAATTACTTGTGTATATTAGGTAATTTCCAAATATCATTTGCATATTTGGTGCATACTCCAAATGATTGGTTAAATGTAAAGTGGGAGTGGTGGTGTTTGTAATGGTTAGTGTGTGCGAATATAAATTAATGGACCAAGATGGATATCAGAAAGAATTTCATGCCTGGAAGCAAGAATAAATTTTTGTTTGTTTCTGGAAGAATTGATTGACAGTTTCTCACACTACATACATTTTGACCTTATCTCTATTTAACTTTGATGTTTTAGGATAATCAGTGGTGTTTCGGTTGGCAGAATAAGGGTATGCAGACAAGGGATGGAAGGGAAGTAATTCTTCTGGGAGGTATTATTATGGTTCTCTTTTGGCTGCGTTAGGTTATCCGAAGTGGTATTTTGGAATCTGGTAAACATAGTAGTTTAACATATTTGGCTGCTTCTAATATATATATATATATATATATATATATATATATATATATATATATAGAGAGAGAGAGAGAGAGAGAGAGAGAGAGACACACACACACACACACACACAAATATGTGTGTGTGTGTGTGTCTCTCTCTCTCTCTGTACATATACATATATACATGTGTGTGTGTGTATCATATAAGTCGAAACTGTTTTTGAGACAAGTGAATGTGATCAATGTTGAGAACCTTGTTAAAAGGAGAAAAACGTAGCACAACCTATGGATTAAGGAGACTGTTTAGTTAATTATTAGTCAGTTTTGGAGTTAAGGTCACTATTTTGTGACATTGGATCAAGTTTCAGGGAAGAGGAAGGAAGCTCATGGTTGGTTCAATCATATTCCTCTTTTATGTGCACTTAGATAATGTGCAGAGTCTAAAGTTGATCAACTCTAGTGTAGTTTATCCCAGCCCCATAAGAGTAGAGAAAGTGAAATGATACGGGAAGAATATAAATATCTAGCCCAACAACATCTGTTTGATTTTGTATATTTAAAGGTCCAGTTTTAACATTTCTTTGGGTTTGTGGATCTTAATTCATTTGAACTTAAAATGTTTAGTTTATCTTGCCACACAGCCCCTGAGTCTTCTTTCTTTTCTCTTGTACTCTTCTTTTGTTGTCAGTCTTAATTCAGTCACACGTAGGGTGTTGTCTTCGAAATGTGTAATGTGACTATAATGTGATTTTGGCCCATCTGCCTAAACAGGACAATCAAATGTACAAGTAGCTTTTGTTACATGCATTTGTTAGAAGTTATGGACAGCCTCTAGAGAATTAGTAGCAGAATCGTATTTAGAAAGTTCTGACATAGAATTAAATTATTACCTTATTTGTTGTTCACTCTGTAAATAGATGTTTCCAATGAAAGTTTGTGAATTATGATATGTTTATGCATTTCTGGTACCTGCTCCTTTTCCTATAACACAATTGGAATTCTCAGCATGACTTTCACCAATTAGCAAGTGACTAGCTGGAAGACTGGTGTTGCTATTGTGATGGAATTACTTGCCACTTATTAATTCATTTGGTCTTTTCGTTCTTTTTTCTCCCAATGCAGATCTTGTACTCGCAAACAAGCTTGTTTTGTATGATCTTGAAAACCAAACCATTGGATGGGCTGAATATAACTGTGAGTGTCCTGCTCTTTTCAATTATTTTTAAAAATGCCATGCCCGTTTAGGTTCATGATTAGATATTCTGTTCTGAAATTTATAGCAGCCGAGAATCTTTACATGGGAAAAAAAAAAACAGAAAAGGTTTATATTTAGGCAGTGTTATTCTCGGCAAAATTGAAAATACTTGGTCCGTAACACAATTGAAATAATGAGTTGGCCATTTAATAAGCATGAAACTAATATGTGGATCCTTGGGTGCAGAAGGGACATGGAGTTGTCTTGGTAGTTGTGTGACGTTTCTCTTTGTTTTTTCTTTCACCCTTTGGGTCGCTATTTCTCTTATTCTTTCTTCTTCTTTTTTATTTTTTATTTTTTGCGTGTTGAGGGATTGTAGACCATGTAGTTCTGTATTTCATGGAAAGCTGGTGTAGTTCTTGTGATACAACAACGTGTACTGCAGTTTTTTTTTTTTTTTGAAAAGACGTGTACTGCAGTTTCAAGCGATGATAACCATTTCTAAAGTTTAGTTCTGTATCTGGAACCCGGCATGAAGTGCAGTTACCAGAAGTTTAGTTCTTTGTCTGGTATCATTTTTAAGTCACTCTTTCCAAGAGCAGTATGTGTGTTGCTTTCGAGATGTGCCGATAACACTTTTAAAATTATTAGCCGAGCTGAATGTTCACTAGTAAATCTATGATTGAGGAAACCTCTTGCAAAACAGTAGGAACTAAACTGCCTACTGAAGCATGCAGACTATTGTTGTTAAATTGATGTTCAAGTTTCTTACTAAGATGCGCCACCGGAATCAGGACCTTTTTGGTGCCGAAAATAGAGAATACAACAGAGGAGAAGTAAGACTTAAATATTTGGAAGTTCTTTACTGCTATCAGTAAGTTGGATAGAATTAATATAACTTCGATGGAAGCTCATGGATAGAACTATGGCAGTCTCTAATATTACCACAATTCTTAACTTACAAAAAAAGTGCATCCAACAAATTTTTCAAAAGAATTGAACTACAAAATTCAAGAATAAGTTTTAAAAATTCATAGAAACCCTATCCAATCTGCACTTCTGTTTCACCAACTTGTACAACCGCCCATTTTATCTTAGCAACGCACCTCTTGCCGGTATGCTTTATTCTGGTTTCAACAGTTTATTGGTTTTAGCCTAGTTGTAGAGCACAACGATATCATCACTCTTTTATGCATAATCTTACTGACATAGAAGATAAACCACATGCATGATACATCAGCAGGATATTTTCGTATAGTGCACTGCTTGAAAATGCAGTATACGCATGTGAATGCTATTGTCTTATTTTATTTGCTTTCTTCTACAGTTTGGAATTTCTCTTGGACTATGCTTTTGATAATACTGGGGCATTGCCATGAATCTTTTATTGCTATTTACAGGCTCTTCAAGCATCAAAGTAAGAGATGAGAAATCGGGAAATGTGTATACCGTGGGTTCTCATATCATTTCCTCAGCTTGCAGTCTGAACGCGAGAAAGCTTTTAAGATTCCTATTGTTAATCGTCATCCCATTATTGTATACACAATGATCCCGTGAATAGTTACATCATACACGCCAAGGAAGCAGTATGCTAGTGTACCATAATATTTGGTGATTCTTTGGACCATTAATATGTCCGTGTGTTTGCAACTGAAAATCAGTTTCCGCAGGTTTTGATTATTTGACATTACTATCTTCTTCATAAAGCTAACGCTACTCACAGATCACCGCTAATTCTTTTATTTGTTTAAGAGAAACATGCCCTGCAAAAGGATTTCAGAGACCGATGTTGAACATTATTCTTATTTCGATGTTCTTGATACCCTGGATGAAGGAAGCCTACATCAAACTGATGATGAAAAGGAGTATTAATTATGTTTACTCTTTAGAACTTCTCAGTGTATACACATTTTTTACATCACATATATGTTATGTTGTAATTCAAGTGTTCTTTCTGCTTACTGTCACCTTCTAGAGATCTGAGTAGGTGCAATTATCTTGTCAGATTGTGGTAGATGCTTAAGCTTCAGGCTTCCTCATTAGATATGTAACATAATTTCGCTTATGATCCGTCATTGCTAATTGCAGGGTCTTCTCCATGGCATCTTGTGTTTGTTCCACGTGCATACTGGATCTTGCATAAGCAATGCAGTTATAAGTAATTCTGTCTTCAACCCGTAAAGAATTGGTGGAGACTAAATTGACGAAAGAAGGTTTTATTACAGAAAAGACTCAAAGCTTGTTGGTTGCTTTAAGTGAATAGTACTGCTAAAATACGGTCTGCAAAGTACTTAACATTTTTCCCTATGAGCGTGCTGCAAAGTTTAGTGGAATAAATAAATGACTGTTCAAAACTTTCAGTGTTATAACAGGTAGATTTTTTCCCTGTGAGCGTGCTGCGAAGTTTTGTGGAATAAATAAATTACCGTTCAAAACTTTCAGTGTTATAAGAGGTAGAATTACACAGGCTCTAAAAAAGCACTTGAGTTTTACAAGGTTGTCCTCAAAAACTGTACAACAAAATAGGGAACTGTAAGAAACAATGCAATTTGATAGGTCTTCGGAAGCTTTCGTCCCTGGAAGAACTGGATCGTCAAGACAACAAAAGATGCAAATTAGATCAACTATGAGTAGCATGTGGCGAGATGATTTTTGAGAAGAAATAA
Source organism: Mitragyna speciosa (assembly GCA_024721245.1). Taxonomy (NCBI): domain Eukaryota; kingdom Viridiplantae; phylum Streptophyta; class Magnoliopsida; order Gentianales; family Rubiaceae; genus Mitragyna; species Mitragyna speciosa. Next base: position 9,054,775 of record CM045554.1, on the reverse strand, counting down.
ATTGCACTATCTATGAACTTACTTTTTTCTGGATCACCAGAAGGATCTAGATAGACAGAAGAATGCTTGCGATACACAGAAGTAGCTAAGAGTCCTTGCGATACGCAGAGGAATACTTGAGCAAGGAATGAAAATTCCGATAAATCCTATAATTCTTCATGTTCAATCACTTGGATTAATTTGGTTCAAGATTAACTTGAAGTGCACTTTAACAATCAATTCTCCTCCAAATAGATATTTGGGCTTCCCTCTTAGGGTCCATTTAATGCTTAATCGACTGGCTGCCAACATGACCATTTCCTACACACACTGAAGAAATAAACAAGGTAAAACAAAGCAGATCAATGTGAAAGATACATTAGCCAATAGCAAATTCAAAGCAAGCTTCTTGAACTGAATAGCTTGTTGCTGATAATATAATAAGAAATGAATATACAGCAGAATAGGAATGGCAGGCGATTAGCTCCATCCCTGGTAGAATGTACCACTGACATTGCTAAAAGGCCATCTAAAACCTTTGACAATTTGGTAAGAGGTCAATTGCGTCGCCATAATGACTAGGATTGCAAACTTAATTCATGGTTTATGATGTTTAACCATGTATTTAGACATGTAGATAAAGATCTTTTAACAAACTGCACGTTGAATTGCTAACCACATGGTTGATTTTTACAATTCCTCATTATCAATGTAAGTGAATTATAGCACAAGCGACATGCGCAACGTCAAATCCTGCAATCCACTACTATAATTGCAGTTCAAGAGGACAATTATGCACAAGACAAGATGTGAGGACGCCAAATAAGAACCAACAAAAAAAAAAAAAAAAAAAAAATCAACTTCCACAAAAGCAAGAATTTAATACATGGAAACCTCGCCACTGTGTGGTTCTCTAGAGCTTCAGTTGCCCGCAGTGGTCTGTTGTACTTCTAACTGGTTCTTGCAAGCAATTGTTCTATTAGTTAAGTATTTATTAATGTAAAAATTCAGCCAATAATCAAAATCAATTCAGAAACTAGCATCTGGTGCAAGAATTAATGATGCGAATGTCCCGAGGGCACGATTGCCTTGACGAAGCTAAAGGATATCACGTACGAGCAGAAAGCTGATGCATTCAAATTCATTGCAGAGCTCACCGAAATCCATCCCATCCACAAGTTTGTCAGACTCTCCTCTTTCATCAGCAGCTGAAGAAAAAAATTTTGAGATTGAATTTTGGTTATTCCACCTCAATATTTTCCAGACAATCCTTCTTAAGTTATTACATTACATGATACTTAAATCAACATTGATTTTGAAAACATAGGTTGATACAGTAACATCGGTCTGGCTGAACAATGACACTGTTAAGAAGGCAATTCATGCTAGTCCGTGGTATTTTACTTTTTGTCAAACATCCTATTTTGTAATCAATAACTCATGCTGATTTTTTTTTTGAAATGGATGAGAAAGAACGAGTAGGGAAATTAACGGACTCAAAATTATGATGGAAAACAACTAATAGATTTGCACATGTTTAAGATAAAAGAGAAATTGAAAGATAAGCGTTTTGTTTTTCAGTTTTCATAGCATCCACCAAGAATTAGTCATTATAATTCTAGAAGCCTATATTGTCCTAAAAATGAAGTGAAAATAGTTGCATTAGTTATAGCTTATACAAGAAAACCTTATGATGGGGTATTAATGTATTGTATCATGTTGTATCATGTAACGTTATCTTTTTGTGCTATTGTACTATGCTTTTCTTGTACTACTCTTTTTGTATATTTACCTTATTATTATCACCCAATGCCCTAATAATGCTCTTAATTGTACGTCTTATAACATGATCGCACAAGTACTCGTTATTCCAATAATATATCTCAGGGAAAAAATTCACTCTTCTAGCCAGAGACATGTATACACAAACAAATGCCAAAAAATATATCATAGACAAACTTGTCCTATTGACATGCCTGGCCAGGGTGAGGGTGGGGAGAAATTATGGAAACGTTCGGCACAATTTACCCAAAAAGAAATAAATAGCATTTAATAATATTAGGATAAGCTAGGCCCTCTTTTGTCATTGTGATATAATAACAAACTCCAGCAGTATGAGGACGGAGAAACTTATCTTTTGCGATTTAGTCTTTTCTTAATTTTTCTTCATCTTTTAGCAATTCACACCTTTACTTTTTTATTGTTGCAATTCATGCGATATTATCAAGATTAGCCAAAGACAAAAATGACATTGTATAAATCAAAAGCTTACTCATCATTACTAAAGTCTAAAGTGAAGCCGTTGCTATTTTATGGAGCCATTGAGTTGTTTTATCTAAAAAGGACTAAAAAACAAAATAATTTCCACTTTCTGTTACATAAAAGTCGTCAATAGTCAATTAACTACGCTCTTATATCTTCAAATTCAGAAAGAAAAAAAAAAAACTCTTTTCTAGAATGTTAATTAATGAGGTTAAACAAGAATACACATTGGATGTTTGATATATTTTGTAAATCTTAACAACCTAACAGAATCATTTTATCACCGTTTAAGGACATTGTTTACCTTAAATGTTCGTTTTAGGTCCCTCTTCTAGCATTAATTGTGGTGGAACATTATTATATATGGAATTGCTGACTTGGCGTGCTTTTCAGTCAAATGCTGATAACTACCCATATTTTGGCACCTTTTTTGCTCCATTTTCATATTCTTTAAATGCTGATAATTTCCCTATTTTGGCACCTTTTTTGGCTCCATTTTCATAATCTTTCTCAGTCGTTTTTCTCATTTTCTTGGTATGCTTTAATCCTCAGCACAATATATATACAAGTGTGTCAATTCCTTTCTCTTTGAGAGAAACTTATTAAGTTGTTATTATATAGGTGGCCATGGCCTTTCCCGGATATTCCTTATTCAGCATATCAGTAATTTTTATGCATCTGTTATCCAGTCTTCTTGAAGCAGCTCCGGAAGGTTGTCTTGTCAAAAGCCTCCCTGGATTTAATGGCACTTTTCCTTCAAAACATTACTCAGGGTATGTATATCTCTCTCTCATTTCTGTTTCAGTAGTATAGCATATATATATATATATATATATATATATATATATATATATATATATATATAAAACTTTGTATTCAATCCGAGGAAGAATACTTTTAGGGTACGTAGGAATTAATATATATGACTGTCACATTTCTATTTACATATATCTGTGGTTATGACATGCCAGTTAAATTGTGTAAAGGTATGTGACAGTCGATTCGAATCCTCCGAAGAACCTCTTTTACTACTTTGTCGAATCCGAAGGAAATCCATCTAAGGATCCACTCGTGTTATGGCTAAATGGTGGACCTGGTTGCTCTAGCTTTGATGGATTTGTCTACGAACATGGTACTATAATTCGAACCATTAATTTCCTATTTTTCAAGCTCAGTTGAATATCAACAACCCACCCACCCACCCACCCAAAAAAAAAAAAAACCCAAAAAGAAAAAAAAAAAAAACACTCGGTGTGTGTTTTTGCATGCACTCGTACTAAATTAATTCTTTATATTCAGTGGTGATTCAAATTAAATCCTTTCAGGACCCTTTAATTTTGAAGCATCAAAGAAAGAAGGGAAGCTACCTATTTTGCATCTCAATGAGTATAGTTGGTCTAAGGTGAAATTTGATTTATTTTTATCTGATTAATTTTCTTCAAAAAAAAAATATTGAATAGCTCAAAATTTTGTAGTCTATTTTGTGTCACATTTCTGAGCCCTGCAGGTCTCAAACATCATCTATTTGGATTCTCCATCTGGGGTTGGCTTTTCATACCCAAGTCTTCCAACTGGAGATTTGCAGACAGCCTCTGATACTCACGCCTTTCTTCTAAAGGTATTATTGGCCATTAAGATTTCATTCAAGACGTCCTAATGTAGCAAAACATGGTTGACTAATTTTCTTCTAACAAATAACTTTTCGTTCTCGAATTAAATCAGTGGCTTAAGCTATATCCAGAATTTCAAGCAAATCCATTTTATGTCAGTGGGGAGTCTTATGCTGGCGTTTACGTACCAACTCTTGTATCTGAACTAGCAAAAGGTATATTCAAATATATCTAACACAGAGACAAGACACACCACAGTCGTACATGCATATCAATTTTGTTCTGTTTAATAGCATATATTTCATTTCGATTAGAACAATCTATTATTGACCGCAGTCTATAAGACATTTTATTGTTGAAATGTGACATTTTTCCTTTCTACAGGTACAAAATCTGGTGTTAAACCAAAAATCAATTTGAAAGTACGTAACATTGGCACAACTTTTTCATGTTCTCAAATTTAAATTACCATACGTTTTGTAAATTAATTCCATTACCATCTGATACAGGGTTACATGATAGGAAATGGAGTTTGCGACTCTACATTTGATGGAGATAATGCTTATGTTCCATTTGCACATGGAATGGGCCTCATCCCGGATAGTCTTTTTAAGGCAAGTTATAAAATAAGGTAGAATTAATAAGATATTAGTGCCAGCAGTTCTCTTTTCTTGTCTAAAAATTCAAATTTCATGGTATTTATGATGTTAATACTAACCGTACAAAATTACATAACTGCACATGTATTTATACGACATATGTATACACACATTTTCCCATAGAACCTTTTTTTTTTTTTTTTTAAACTATATATAGTGATGTTACCTAAATTTATACCCGTCCACATAAATAAAACTCTATGCCAGTAGCCCGTAGAACACCAATTTTTGGGAAGAAATTAAAGAAATCTTGTCATTTGCTGTGGGTTACCTTGTCAAGAAAATTAAAAATTATCATGATCGCGTGTGATATTAAATTGTCATTGTAATTGCAGGAAGCTAGAGAAGCTTGCAAGGGGGACTACCACGCGCATAGCCATGATGAGAAGTGCCAAACTCTAATCTCACAAATTGACAATGTGAGACGTCTTTCCCCTACTTATTTTAACCTTTTAGAGCCAACAAAACTAAGCTATACAACCATTAATTAATGATGATTTATCACTATAAACATCTCCAGAATTTCCTAATGATCACACGATCTATTGAATTCAAAAAAACATACTACAATTAAGATGAAGGTATTAATCTCCAAAACCTTAATAATATACGTTAGTGTTTTGATTATCAGGTGGTGAGCGAGCTAAATATTTATGATATACTCGAACCATGCTTCCATGGTAAAAATCAAGAAACAAAGACAAAGAATACAAGCATTCCAATAAGCTTTCAAGAGTTGGGAAAGACTGATAAGCCTCTTCCGGTGAGAAAGAGGATGTTTGGTCGTGCATGGCCTTATCGTGCACCTGTGAGAGATGGAATTGTTCCTATGTGGCAACATTTAACTAAATCACTCAAACCCGAAGTTCTCGTTCCATGCACCGTGAGTTTTTTGGCCAATTAACCTCAGTATTGTTCGAATATTAATTCCCTTTTAATTATCATTAGATCATTACACGATAAGATTTGATTTCTTGAAAACACAGAACGATGAAGTAGCAACTGCATGGCTGAACGATGAAGCTGTTAGGAAGGCAATTCATGCTAGTCCGGTACATTCAACAAAAAAACATACTAGAGATTACGTGCAACTTGTCTTTCTTTTTTTTACATAAATCTTTTTGAGCTGTAAATTAATATGGTTTTTGTTAATCTTCTAATATTGAATTCCATGATTGAAATATCATCCTCAGGAGAGTGGAAAATGGAGCCTGTGCACAGGTGAGTTATCATATACTCATGATGCAGGAAGCATGATCCCCTACCACAAAAATCTTACATTAGCTGGATATCCTGCTCTCATTTACAGGTACTTTTACATTCCATAATTTGCAGTCGTTTGTGTCATGGAAAAATTGCAGAATTTTCATTTCTGTTTCTAGACAAAACGATCAAGAAAAATTTAATCCTGGGTTAATTAGAAACCATATAAAAAATTTTGGGCATAAATAACGTTGCTCAATTCCTTATTTAAATTTTTTTTCCATGTCAATTTCTGCTTTTAGAAGTCTATTATATTGACAAAACTTGTATTTTTGGCAGTGGAGATCATGACATGTGTGTCCCATTCACAGGGACCCAAGCATGGACAGCTTCCCTTGGGTATAAAGTCGTGGTTCCATGGAGGGCTTGGCGATCTAACTCCCAAGTTGCAGGGTATTCCTTAATTCCTGTCATTTGGTTATGATGATTGCATTGGTTTCAGATAATTTTTCTTTTAATTGAATCTTGGGAATCTATTGGTCAATATCTAAAGTGTGTTTTTAAACACAATGCAAATATAAATCATATATTATAAACTTGGATTATTTGCTATGGGAGGAATTTGTAGGGCTAAATATACTCGTAATGTGTGCCAGTATAATACAAGTAATTATTGTGATAATGATCATGGAACATTTCATGAATGTACTTAAAAATATGAAGTAGGTAGTAAGTTTACAAAATAAGTATTTGTTTTATATTTGAGAAAAAACTAAAATTATACGGTTGAAAGGGCAAATGTGAAAATTCATTAAAGTGATATTACATCACTTTTTCTTGTATTTTGTATATCAACTAATTTTTTTTTCTTTTGTTTTTGGCCCTTTTTAAGCTAAAATCAAAAGCAATTACAGAATTGTTCTTGGATTCTAATTTTTAACTTTTCTAAAATTATATTTTACAAAAAATAAAAACAATTGAGAACAAGTCCTATAACTATTTGAGGGCATTCTCAAAATAAACCGACGGCCCTTGTTAACTAATAAATTGAAATGATTGTGTTCCTTCACAAAATTATACAATTATAACAGATTCGTTTATGCTAAAAGAAAAAGCTTCTTTTAATTTTTTTCCCTAATCCTTTAAATTCTAAAATCTCATCTTTATACCATTCGAAAGATGTCTCCAAAAGCAAATGTATTACAGAAAAATTATTTTCTAAGAATGTTTAATTGAAGATTATGAAATGATTTCATCGAGAAATCACTACGTATTGAAACAAAAGAAAAAGACAAAACTATGAGTGTGATAATTTTCATGCGAGGTCAATATTATTCACTGAAAAGAGGTTGTTAGCAAAATTTGTAACAAATTATTCTCTTCTAATTTGCTTTTCCATAGTTTATTTACATGATATAGCAATTTTTCTTTTTTTTTTTTAAAGGGGAAAATATATTTACCCACTTATTTATTTGACGAAAAAAGCTAAAATTAACAAAGAAATGTGGTGCCCGTTGCAGGTTTGCAATAGATTATGACCATAATTTGACATTTCTCACCATAAAGGTATAAAATTGTGAATTTATTTTTTATTCTATCATCTATAAATTATAAACATAATTCTTATTAAAAATTCGCAATTTATGTGTTTTTTTTCCACTGATTATTACACGCAGGGTGCTGGACACACCGTACCAGAGTACAAGCCAAGGGAGGCATTGAACTTCTTTAGCCGTTGGTTGTTAGGACTAAGGATATAAATGTGTAATGAACAAAGGGGAAATTATAAATCTCAAACATATATAAATTGTTGTAATAGAAAAAAAAAAGAATATAGAAAGCTCAGATATTCAACAGAGTTCTTTTGATTTAAAGGAAGCTTGAAAATTCAATTGTGTTTGTACCCAAAAAAAAAAAAAGTAGAAAAGAGAGATCCATACACCAAATAGAGAATGAATATGATTTGATAACCAATAGAAATTCTTCTAGTTCCATCAATTGACTATATATTTTTTCTCCTGCATTGGATTTGGAACTCTTAAATGTTTTTGTAGCAATAGCATCAATATTTAAACCAAATATATTTGGATTAATTGGCTAAAAAAGAATGAGTGAGAAATTAATAAAAATCAGAATCATGACAAGAACACCTATAAAAATTGCTTAGATAAATATATTTAAAGATGAGAAAGGCTAATAAAAGAATTTGAATGTAACCTAAGAAAATTCCTTGAAGGCTCTTTTTTTTTTTTCACTTCTCTAAACACCTTGTGTATTAGTTGGTAACTCCATATATAATTCTAGAAGTCTAAATTTCTCATAAGTATTCGTTTGGTTCACGATAGGACGAAATGGGATGACTCATTTCCGGATTAATAATACCGGGATAAGTCATCTCAGGATTCATAATCCCACATATCTCGTGCTTGGTTGGTAACGGATTTGGTAGATTGAATCTTGGGATGAATCATCCGATATTTGGTTGAAAACTGGATTATCATTTTATTGACTAAAAGGCCCCTAAATTTGTGTAATTATATTTATTTGGTAATTTAAAATACATTTTAATAACATTCTAAGAATTATAATATGTTAAAGTATAAATATGGGAATAAGATAATTTACTATTTTTATTTGGTAATTCAACAAATAATATTCAAATAGTATTATAAGAATTGTCATATTAATAGCATAAATGCAATAACTGTAATAAACTAGGATATAAAAATAGTATTTTAAATAAATCAAAGTTTATATTAAATATTTGTTAGGCAAATTAATTTTGGAGAGAATTTGACAAGTAGGTAGATTAGTTTGGTTATACGATAAGGATAAGGTTAAATTTGTTTAAATTTTTTTATCCAACTTACTCTACATCCTAGGATAACTAATCCCAACCTCCCATGGGATTATTTTATCCTATGAACAAGGGATTACGTTAGTTAGGTAGGATAATTAATACTGCCTAAAAAATCCAACCAAACATAGTATGACTTGATTTTAGTTATCTAATCCCGTGTCATTTCATGAACCAAACGTACCCTGAGAAGTTAACATGTAAATATCTTTTCCCTCTCTTTTTTTTTTTTTTTTTGTTTTTTACAGAAGTTTGTCTAAATTTATGCGAACAGAAGATTTCTTAAATTAACCTTTATAAGCGAACAGTGTAAGAAACAACAATCCATCACGTACTATTTTATTAAGCAAATCTTTAGAAAATTTGTTTGAAAATTGCAAATGCAGGAAGCCGAAGCTGAAGCTGCTTGCGACCGGGACTACCATAAAAATGCCAATAATATTGAATGCGCAACGAAAATCAGCAAAATTGCACGGGTGAGAGATTTTTTTTTTCACTAATTCTCATGAGCCATAAATAATTCGTACATGATTGATGACAGAAAAATCTCTTGTGTTACCTAATAATCACTTTGATTTATTGATAAAATAAGGGGTGTTTGGTTAAGAGGAATCATGGAGGGGAATGGGTATCACAAGTAATAGTATCCATTGTTGGTGTTCGTTAAACAACTATCACTATCATTCAATGAGAATGATAGTGATTAATTAGAGTGTTAATGATTCCCCCCAAAATACTATTTTATCAAATCTATTAACCCTTATGATTAAGGGCAAAAACACACCTACTAAAAAAATACATATTTTTTGAGTTATCCACTCCCAATATACTATTCCCCCCCCCCTCTCTCTCTCTCTCTCTATATATATATATATATTTTGTCTTTTGATTTTAAATATTTTTTATTACTATTTTATAAAAATTTTTATAAAAATTCTTTTTAATAAATTTTTTTTACATTCAATTTTTTTTTTATAAAAATTGAACTGAAAATCAAAGATATATAGTATTCTCTGTTAATACAATAAAAATGACTTTTTTTAAGGTTATTATTTGCATAAAACTCAAATTAGAGCATAGCTATAATTTTTTTTATAAAAATTCTTTTATAAAACTCAAATTATACAAAAATTTTTACAAAAATTCTTTTTAATAATTTTTTTTTACATTCAAATTTTTTTATAAAAATTTAAACTAAAAATCAAAGATATATAGTACTCTCTATTAATACAATAAAAATGACCTTTTTTAAGGTTATTATTTGCATAAAACTCAAATTAGAGCATGGCTATATTTAAAATTGAAGAAATTTTTTAGAAATTTTCTTTAAAAAGATACAAAATAAGAATCCAAAAATATTTATATCATAAATAAAAGATTTAAAAAATTTAAAATTTACTTGAGTCATTCTAGAAAACCAAACAAGTATTTTTATAATGATACTCATTCCATTATTAAACCAAACACGTTAGGGGAAATCATCAAAACTCATATTCATAGTAGGGTTAATAATAACCATAGTGATAGTGATTGAGAAATTTAAACCAAACGCCCCCTAAGTAATTCCTTATATGTGATAAAAAAGACTAATGGTTAATTGATTATGATAAAAAAGTCTTGACCAGCCTAAACTTTAAATAATCAGTTTTCGAAATATGGTCAATAGATGAGTGGGTTGAACATCTATGACAACCTCGAACCTCGAACCATGCTTCCACTGGAGTTTTATTGACCAATTCACCCCAATATTCTTCTAATACTAATTCCCTTTTAATTATCGTTAATAATTTTTTAATTATCATCAGATTATTACATGAAAAAAAATTGATTTCTTGAAAACACAGAATGATGATGGCAATTGGGTTGAGTGAGGATTGGTGGGTCGGGTTGAGATCAAAGTATAATAGCTAACTTGTCAACTCGAACCAAACCCGCCAATCCGAAAATAGCCAACCCCGAACACGACTTAAAACGGGTTGGCAAGTCGACCCGCCAACCTGAAAAAAAACTTCACACATGTCATTATTAAGAAATTTTTTAGGTCAAACGGGTCGACCCAAACCTGAACTTGAACTCGACCTGATTTTTTTATTTTTTGAGGTCAGACGGATCAACCCGATTTCAACCCGAACCCGACTTGTTTGTTTGGCAGGTCAATCGGGGTCAACCCAATTTCGACCCAAACCCACCAAGCCTTGATCCAAACTCATTATTTTCGTGATAGATTCGTGTTATGTTTTCAAATCGTGTCAAAAATTGTCGCCCTATAATGAAGTAGCAAGTGCATGGCTACTTCATTAAATGGTTCAGAGAGGCGGGAACGAAGTCCAAACTGTAAGTCCAGAGATAGTTAGAAACTGTTTCTTAAATATTTGATGTGCAAACTGTAAGTCCAGAGACAATTAGAAACTGCTTCTTGAATACTTGATTGAATTTTTGAAAAAAAAAAAAAAAGAATACTTGATTGATTTATCTTTGTGTAAATGGTTTCTTTGTAGAAGTAATATATTAGAAACTTTTTACAATTCTTTTGACCATTCTATTCATCTTTATATTTTTGGACATCTTAGAATAATAATATTTAATAAAGAGGTACGGTGCCTATTGCAGCTACGTACAAAAGTATGCCCATTATTTGTAAATGTGTATATAAGACAAAAAAATAGTTTGAAAACATATTTGAAGTTTTTCAAAAATATGTTCTCCAAAAAACAACCTCGAACAAACAGTGCGCAAACAAATTGTACACTAGAAGTAGGCCAGCAACGGCTAAAAATTCAATCCACAGATAAAGATATTTTTGTGCATAAATTTCAGAAGGGTAGAAAAATGCCCTGTGCAAGAATTAGGTGAGGGATTGGGAATAGCTACAAGTCAAGAATCAGCTGGAGCTAAACAAATATCTGGCTTAGGATATGAAAATCATGCCACAAATCAAGGGATGCGACAAATAATCACATGTCGTCATTGGTTTCTGGCCAAAACTAAGCATCTTAGAATAGATGCCAAGGTCCCCTCAGATCTCCTACCCACGTTTCAATATAGCCTAGCCTAATAGATGTGCACTTTAATCCCTTTGTCAATTAAGGTAAGCATCACCACGAGAGAGAGAGAGATGACAAGTGGATAAAAATATGCAAGTTGAATTGAAATGAGCTTTCATTAACACAGATTGTTCCCAACATGACAGTGAAAACACATCACACAAACTTTAAAAGGCATTTAGCAGGAGGAGGAGAAAAAAAAAAAAAAGGAAAAGAACACGGAGAGTTGGATTCAACAAAATTCCAATCCTACCCACACAAGAGATAGAAAGGATGATTCCCGAACACTCTAATATAGCCGGGCCAACCTCTCCGGTAGAGAATCAATATGAATGTCGTTATTTTTTTCCCCCTTCTTTTCTCTACAAAGAGAAAAGAAACTATAAATGAAATAAACAGAGAAAACGACAGGAAAAGATACTGTAAATGGAGGAAATCAATTCAGGCCAGACCATTTACCCTCGTGTCATTTACGTTTCTTTGTCTCTTCTGCTGCTTTTTTATCTTCCTTGCTAGGAACAAACCTTGGCAGTGTTATCAATGTGTTTAAACGAGACACTCCTTCAAGGGCAGACCACTCTTTTCCCACCTCTGTGTATACTTCCTCATATTCTGAGTATTCCTCTTTGCTCTCTTCTGCAGCTTCTTCATTGCTTTCTTCTTCAACAACTGTGTTGTCTGCTCTGACTGTGCCAGAACGAATCAATCCAGTTGGGGTAGAAAGAACTTTCTCAGTTCTTACTTCATTCTGCTCTATGGATTTCACAGTGGAAGCAGAAGACAAATTGTTTATATTTGAATTAAGGAATAGGCAAACCACAGCACAGTCGTCAACCTTTGATGCTGGATATTTGGACCTCCAAGCTCGAACTGCAGACTCAACCAACCTACGAGCAGCAGATGAACGTGCAGGGGATGAAGCCACTATATTGAGAACTTCATCATTTGATAGAACATCCCAAATCTAAGATAGTTCAGAGAAAAATGGTAGAATGAGCAGATGATTACAAAATAAAAGCAATTAACTGATTTTATAAAAAATTCCATGTCTGCTTATATACCCCATCAGTTGCCAAGACAATAAACTCATCCTTTTCTGTGAGGCGCCTGTATGAAATTTCAGGCACAGAGATGAGACCAAAATCCTTGAGACAGAAATCACCAAAAGCACGAGCCATGGCAAGACCAGGAGAATCATAGTTAGGCAACCAAACTCTCGCAACTTCAGGCTCATCCTTAAGGGCAAAAACACGTCCTTTACATTTGCGAATCCTCTCAGCTTCAGCTGTTAGGTCAAAGGCAATGCTTTAAGATGTGGAAAGAAAGGAAAATGTTTGACTATTCGATTACTTAGATCTATCAAAGGAAATTCTCATCCAGAATATCAGGATAAAAACTAGTCATACACCATGAAACTTTTCTTTGGCATTTTAGATTTTTCAAAAGAATTTCATTCCACACAAGCATTCATTCATTTGCATCTGTAAAATTCTACCCAAGACGGTTTTTTTAGTCATAGGGGATTTCAGTTCCAATTTTCAAAATCAATTTTTTGTCTCCAGATAAAATTTAGATAATAGACATTTGTCTCCCCAAATTGCTAAGGTGAAAGATTTCTTCTACAAGGTCAAATAAACAAGCATTCCCAAGATAAAAATATACACAAAAATGGTTTTCCTAACTTAATTTTTCATGCAATTTCAATTTCAGTTATGAAGTTTTCAAATTTCAGATTTTAATATTAACGTCATGAGATCCAAATAAAGTCGAAAGTTTGTTGTTTGAAAGCGAAATAAGGATATCTTTGCAACACTCAACTAATGCCTTGCATTTGGATACATAAACCTTAATAATAATATCATCCAATTACTTACTCTTAAGGCCTTGTCATACACTCTCATGCATATGTATAAGCATGTCACATCTACAATTACTTGTAACTGGCAGTTTGACAACTAGTGTAACATTTTCCAACCCAACATATAACCATGAGAAACTATCAAGCATATATAAACTGTACATGAAAGCGTGCAAATATATGACCTCATCTGACTCTGAAAACGTGAAGTTTTTGAAGGATGACCCTGAAGGCCCAATACAATATCATACAAAAATAAATGGCTAAGCTAATGGTACCCTCATACCCCAACACTTCAGATGAACAATCTTACTGGGAATGTAAGGGGGGCAAAAATTCTCGTGCACATGGAAGTCCTCACACAGACAAGCAAGGATGTTCTCGCACTGAAAACCATTCTAATCTTTGAGACTTTAGGTTTTTCAATCCTCCTTACAATTACTCGGGGAGCAAATGTGTAACTTGAAGTCTAGCCTCTGATGGGTAATAAATGAAAAACAGTACAAGATAAGGAAAGCCAAAGTATGGTAAAGTTGTTCAAATAATATAAATCCAAGAAATCACCCAAATTACCCAATTCAGACAACTGTAAATCATAATCACTCAGGACAATCCTAAAACAAAGAGAACTAATACAACAGCGAAAAGAAGTCAGGGAAAAAGTGTCTGAGATGCAGACCTGGAAGACTTGGTTTGAGATCGACAGTCAACTGCACTGCAATGAGAGAATTATCTCCATCTCTAGTAGCCAGTATGGCCCGAGAATCCCCAATGTTTCCAATTACGAGATCGTGACCCTAAAAAAAAGAGCTGTCATGAGGAGGATGAAATTTTTACATCTTTTAGCAACAGTTCATGCATTAAACAGGGTACCTGTTTCACTAAGGTTACCGCAGTTGTTCCGCTGCAGAAGCAATCAATATTCGTATGCATCTTTAGTTCCCTGTCCATGACCTTAAAAGCCTTCATGAATGATTCCTTCAATGACTGAAAGACCACTGGGTGCTTTTCTGCTTCCTCGGCATCAAGAGATGCCCTTGATTGTTCATCAGCAGAGACAGAAGAGAAGGACATATCTTCAGAGTTAATGCTACCTGTTCTATTTTGGCTGATCTCTCGAAGAACATCATCACCCTTAATATTAACTTCCCAATGTGCACTCAGTTTCGAAGGAAGAGAATCTCTCACACGCTTGGCAACCATATGACCATAGGGTCCATGGCCATCAAAAACACCACAGAATACTGTGTCTGTTCTTGAACCAAAATTCTGATATCAATTTCATATAGAAAAGTTAGTAACTTGAACTCTTTAGAGACCAAGTGAAGATGTATGGTATCAAAATAACTGTTGGGAAAGAATGCGTGATTATCATATAGGAGAACACGAATAAAACCAGTTATTAACTTACCATCCAAAATCAATCTCACAACAGACATTCCAAACACAAGAGTAATATTGGAATAACAATTAGTCTGATGAACAGATAAAAAAGTGCTCTTTTTCTTAGTCTTTCAGAACATGAGAACAATAATAGAAGTGTCAGAAAACAGACTCAAGAGAGTACTTAGGAAAATAAAATAATTGCATGTATCAAATGATTCACAATCTATCACATATATTCTACCATCCCATCAACAATTCTACGCAGAGTAAATTACTACCTCTTCACCAACCCAAATTGTCAATAGACAACACATTTTATCCTTAAAATTGTGACAACCTACCATAACTAGCATATGATGAAATTTATTATTCACCAAGAGAAACGGAAAGTAGACCAAAAGCAAAAACATGCTAGTAGATTTATAATTTAAAAGAATGAAAGATGCAACCAAGATGAAGTTCATGAGCAGAACAAAAATACCTTGGCATGCATGACAAGTATCTATGAAATATTAAGTACAAAATACTATGCTAGAACAAGTACTACCGGGGAAGAACCATCAGTAAACGTGAAAAAAGGGGGACCAATCACTTTATTTGCCCACTCCCATGATTGAAAAGGCCAACAGTTCCCAATCCACTGAATTTTGCCACTCTAAAGCAAGACTTTGTGAGCAATTGAAGATTTAGTCAACCCCAGGGAAAAAAAGAAGAAACAAGCTCCATTGAAATTAAAATAGCATGCAATGCCATGAATATAGTCACACCATACAAAGCAAAAGCAAGATTACGAGGTATGAATTTAGAGAGAGCTCCAACGAAAATCTTGTTTGGTCTCACCAGAATCAATGGATCACATACCCACGTCATCAAAGAACTGATCAAGCGTGAATCAATTATAGAATAATCTTCTACCAAACGCATGCTTGGCTATGGACTAAATAAGCGATTGTCTAAACAACAAACAACACCAGTTTTGTACCCACAATTTCTAGACAGTAAGCAACCAAGGAATTAAGTTAAAATTCATCAAGAACCAATACATTGACCCGATTAAGATAAAATAAAAATATAGGTTTAAGTCTCCCAAATAAGAACTTAAATCAAAGAGTAGTAATGACTTGATAATTATGAAGGATCACCGAATCTGATGCTCAAGAATTTAGACATCACGTTCTTTTGTGATAAACAAAAAAGTAAGAGGAGGAAGCGAACATGAAAGATTACCTCCCAAACAATCATGGCATCTTGATTGGTTCCTTTCTTGCCTTGCTGAGTGAAGAGTGAAGCCACCTCACTTGACCCATTCAAGAACATTCGTCCCGGAATTCTATGCAACATTTCTTTTCTTCTGCAATCAAAGGAAGAATTCTGAGACCCCGGCCTCCGATTCAAGCCGCTCTTTCCCTTCCTGACCACCGATGAGGTCGGAGAACCGGGAAGAGGGCTCCTGCTTTCGGTGGATAAGCAGGAGCCCATCCTGAGAGCCCTGATTACATTAAGCAGGCAATCCAGACCAGCCAGACAGTCACAACCCCCTCTATTTTCCGTCTTGGTATCCGTCCCAACTCTCTCAAGAAATTCCCCTAAATCCACTCCAATCCAGCACAAAGCGCCCAGTTTCACCACCACTTAATAATCAGTCTACAACACACAACAATTCACCTTATTATCCACCACTATCAATAACATCCAATAAGATTTTGCAATCCCACTTTAAACTCAAAGACGAAAACTCGAATCTTAATCCACCAGCAAAAGCTGCTTCCAACTTTCAAAAGTTATATACCTTTAATAATAACCCTTTTAATTTCATAAAGTTAACAGAATTGTACAAACAATTTCACAAAGAAGAATATCCACTAACTTTTTAATTTCCCTCCTTTCAACAATAAATAAATAAAAGAAAGCAGGAATTTAGCACTGTCTTTCAACAACCAGCAGATCTATGTATACAAAATCTGCACTGTTTTCAATATCTTACTCTTTTCACTCCTCTCTCAATAACCCTCAAATGCAGCACAAATAATTACCAGTCAAGAAAAAAATATGAAAATACAGTACCCCTTTTGGACGAAAGAATCAGCCAACGTCAATAGAAACTGAGCCTTCCCTTTTCAGATCAAGACCAAGAAACCATCAACTCATAAAAATGAAGACAGCCCAGAAACTTTTCCGTGCAATATGGCATAAATTGTATATTACCCAAGCACAATAGACCCAAAAGATACATAAATATGTGATAAATGTAATACTACGTACAAACCAACCAAAAACAGATTAAAATATATAGGAAGAGAGAATATAAAAAAAGGGGTGTATTTATTTGGATGAAACTTTCGATATGAATATAGAGGAAGAATAGTAACAAACTGTTGAAGAAAGAGGGAGGGAAGAGGGGATGAGAGAGAATGAATTGAGATCGCAAGAAAGAAAGCCAATAAAGACTTTTCTTATTATTATTGTATATTTATAAAAAGAGAAAATTGTGAAGAAGGAAAGCAAAGAGGACATGTGGGTTTGTGTCACTTTCAAAAATCCAAAAATCCCTTGTATAAACTGATGAAAGACATCTGTCATCCATACACAGTTGTATATATAGACTGTGGAAAAGAAGGGTTAAAAATTAAAGGTGAAATCTATTGGATTTTATCAGTTATAAAAAAATGGGAGATTAGATGATGATAATTGATAATGACAAAAAATGGAAAGAAAAAGCCTAAATTAATAAACCTAATAAGCGCCAGGATGGAAAGCTAGGCTGAGGAGGCGTTGAGAATTTCGAGCATAAAATAAATTTCATTTCTATCCAATTTTTTAAATGTCCAACTCTGTTGATATTATATGGTATCAATAAAAAATGATAAGAAATTATGTCATATTATTTAGTGATATGATGTAATTTTATATTAAACACAATTGGGCAACAAAAAAATTAAACCAGAGAACCTAATCCAAATAAATGTGTATGTATTAATTTACACAATTTCACACATCATTGCCATGGAAAAACATCTTACAATTGCATGTACAATTGTGTTTCCATTGAACAGCTACCGTTTGAGTGACTAGGAATTATTCTAATCATCATTTTTAAAGCATGTAATATCTAATATTGCTATTGTGCATATAATAACAACCAGACGAAAAACTTGATTTCAAAAGGATTTTATGCAATTAATTACTTGATTTTATATTGCTATATATGGATATACATTCAAACATGGGGATGCTTTTCAGGTGTTGTAATAATAGAAGTATCTATCATTGGACTAAATCAACGTAAGTTTACCACATGATCAGATTTTCTGCAAATGAATAAAAGACACTCAGGTTGGCTTTTGGGAAATTTGAAGAGAACAATGAGATTAAATGACTACCAAAGAAAATATACCAACTGTCAAGATTGATAAGGATCCTTTTAGCAAATTAACAGAGGTAGGATGGACTTAAACGGCATTGGATGGTGTGATTAATCAAGATTTGACTTGAATTTATACTTGGTGGAAATTTTGTCGGGCAACTTACTAACTGTTTGATGGTCTGAATTTTCAACTAAGAACAACACCATACGTTCAGGCAAACACAATTTTACTTCTATATGTTGTCTGCCTTGGTACAGTGATTAACAAGACCCAATCTAAGCGCAAGCAGCCGCAGAACTTAGGGTCTGCCTTAGGTCATAATATGCGAAATCGATAAGGTCAGTACATGGTCAAAAATAGCCAAAGTTAGGCCGAGGATTTCCTCTTGAAAAAGAACATTCAATCCAATTGAAAGGAATATTGTTTTGGTTTCTCTTTTGCTATTTTCTCAGCACAATGATGACTTACCCGAGTTATAATCACAGCCATCAATTTACATGCTATCCACTTACAAGAAACGAGATTGGATAGCTATTAGCTGCTTATCTTCTCGTTTTCTAGCTGCTTCGTGCAAGTCCTGCAGAATATCAAGTGGCATCTACGAGCAATCTCGTCAAACTACAGATGCATGCCTTAATACACTATCCAGTGGCCAGGGGGACCATAATGGCCATTTTCTACCATTTGAATTTTGTGTAACTGTACAAAATTATGATATAACTAGACTGAATAACTGTTGAAACAAATTGTACTATTTTTCACTCAAAATGACATTCTTTTTTTATTTTATTTAGTGATTTTTTTTGTCTCATATTTCCTTCAAAGTGAGGCAACGAGTCTTTGGACTTTCATCAGCACTGTCAAGTTACACCTTGCGAATTGCAGCATAACCCTTGGAAATTTTTTCAAAATTCTTCCAATACTAAACTAGGAATAAATCACCAGCCAAACCAACTACATATCATTTTTTATGGGTATGGATGAACATTTATTAGTATGTTAAGATATTCTACAGACGACAAAAAATATGGTGTCTAATTGATGATTCATGTTCCATTATTTTGCTAAATATTTCATGCCTACTAGAACAATCAATTGGACCTTTAATTGGTAAGCTAGCACAACTCTCGACAACTTCAAAGATTGAAAATTTTCAATGAAGATTGGTAGGTTATGATCACTTAGAACAACACTAATTCAATTTTTTTTTTTTTAGGGTTTGACCACCCTTTTGGGGTTTGATCACCCTGTATTTAGAGCCATTGCACTGACTAATCCGGATTCAGCCCGGGTTGTAGCCACAAAATCTGACTCTTGACTCTTGCTCAGGACTAAGGCCTGTCCCTGGGCTGTTTAAACTTGGCGTTCACAACGAGAATTGTAGATCTCGTGTAACATTCACAAACTGCTTGCCACTTGTGCTCAGCCACTGGGATACTCTACTTCAAAGTTTAGTCTATTGGTAGAAAGCTCTTATAACTAAATTGGCGCGGAATGTTCATTAGCCTTATAGTCCATCTATACCTCGCACCTGCCACCATCATACAATTCACCAAGACGTATTTAGCCTCCATTTATTGCTTAATGTGTCTTTAAATCAAACATCAACATCTTATTTCAACAAAAAAAAAAAAAATCAACATCTCAACTAAGCAATAAATATTTATGAGGAGCTTAATAGCATTAAATATTCTCTTATTCATACAGGCATCCGACAGGAAAGAGAGTAAGAGACTTATCTCGGGCTAAAATATTAGTATATGGTGGGCTTGTAGTTTGTATTGTGACTGGGGAGACACCACTGTTTCCGATCAACGTATGACATGGATCCTGAGAACAGTTTTTGATGAAATCCATTTAAAAAAAAAAAAATCAATCGCATCAACTATCACATCAAGGGAATGAAATGAAAAGAATGCAAGGATTAGTGATTTACCATCATCAAGATGTTCACTACTACTGCTAACTGTGGGATATACAAGAATTCAATTACTATACGTATATATTAGCGGACGTGCATGTCTAGCTGGTCTATTGCCTTTGGTGATAAGAAGTTGGTAGTTGATAAGGCCAAACATTTAACACTGCATGGGTACTGTGTTTATCAATATCATCTCACCTGCACTGCAACTTCTACAGGCATTCATGCAGATTCTTCAACTTCCATGTGATTCCAGCTTTTCTTGTTCCCTCTAAAAGGTTATCCCAGGTTGCCCTACGTCAATCCGATGTGTATATATGAATACAAACAGCCATAAATGTGTGTACACGCAATCAAAAACATGCTTTTCCAGTAAAAGTAAATATTCGTATTTGACCCCTTATTCCCTCATTTTTGACAGTCTAAAATTTTACTTGACCAAATTTTTTTTTCTACCCTATATATGATTTATGCCAATAGTGCAAGGAGCAGCATAGACACACCCCACATATTGGTGGGAGGATACCAATGAATATTTAAAAAAAAAAAAAAAAAAGTGCTTGAATACTGTTGAGACAACTAATTAAAATGAGAGTAGTGAGAGAATTTTGATTTTAAAACTTTTTATCCAAAAAAATTATATAAGTTGACAATTAGTAATACCATTTTTATTTTCTATAAATTTTTTGTGTTGTGTTATTAATTAAGAGATTTTGTTCTCTAAATATTGAACTCATATTACATGCCTCACCGTGTTCATTTAAATCATTTCAAGATAATCCCTCTAGACCACGATCAAAACGTAGTAACTAGGGTAGCTTTTGGAATAATTTTAACACGTATAATTAAAATTAAAAATATTATATTTTATGTAACCCAATAATCTTATGCAGATAAATGTAATTTTGATTAAAAAAATAATGTGGCAACAAGCAGGGTGTACTCCACGCATACGTCAGGAACTTTATTCTTTCTCTTGTCTGATGTTAATTATAATAAATCCAAGAGCAGTAAAAATCCAAAGTCATCTGTTACCGACCAAAAATGTCTGCAGAGTTCCCATCTTTTTCTCAGTGCTCTATATTAGCACAAAGTGAGAAACTTTGAAAAATTGCAGCAAAGCAAATCTCGGTCTCTCTCTCTCTCTCTCTCTCTCTCTCTCTCTCTCTCTCTCTCTCTCTCTCTCTCTCTCTCTCTCTCTCTCTCTCTCTCTCTCTCTCTAATTATTAAGACAAAGACTTTGAAATCCAATAGCAATAAAGCTAATATTTCTTGAATCAGTCCAACTAGGTGTGACGCTGCTTTTGCAACAAACGCACGTTTGATTCCTGTAGAAAGTACGACTTGTATCTATGATTAAAAGAAATAAATTTTTCGGGTCATAAACTTTTTTGTTACAAATTATTATTATGGGTCGTAGAATTTTACTGTGTAATCATTCTGGCCTTCTGCACAGGACAAAAAGTGTTAGTACATATGGGTTATTATTTATATAATTGACGGGAAAAAAATGTCTTTAAAATATATAGTCATAAATGAAGTAAGAAAATACAGTATGTAACTACTAAACTTGGTGCATAGAAAAATTAGTCTGCTTTTCTTACCCACTTTTCTTTCTGGGGCAGAAAAAGTGAAAAAGGTTGAGATTGAATCTTTTCTAGTTCAAAAAGTTGCAAGTTTTAATGTCATATGACACTATCATTTATTTATATGACTGAAAAACAAAATTTTCTTAATTAAATTCTACCAATATATACCATGTTCGACAAGAACTCAAATAAAGTCATATGATTCAACTAAAATACCACCACATAATTAGAGAAACTTTAAAATGGGTTAGTTAAACTCATATATGATTTGCTGAGCCTAGCTTTTTTTTTTTTTTTTTTTTTGCCAAGATAATTGTAAAAGAAATGAACTTTGTAACGCACATGTGTGAATGTTACTTATGTGAATAAAATACAATATTTAGTTTCAAAATGATACATTATGTTGGCCTCAATTCCTCATTATTATTGAGGGGGTAAGAGAGAATATCAAGCACCATAATTTTGTCGGCCGAGGAGGGGGACCATTTTCTTTTTTTTTCATAATTTTTTCCTTCACTTTTAGTAGGGTGTCAAAACAGAGACAATTTACTTTCACGGGGTTCACGTTTATCACAAGATTTTTCAGTTGCTTTCGGGGGAAGGCTCCATTGGTAGAATTTAACTACTTTTATATTGGTCAAAATTATAATAAACATAAAGAGTTTTGTTTTATAATGTTTATTAATGATGTTTGTTGGTTAGTTAATAAGTGAATTGATTGGGTCCTCGAAAATCATGCCTTGCAAGACCCTTTCACAGCATTTTCGAGCCAAAAAAAAAAAAAGACCCTTTCACAGCCATTCAACTTTGACCTCTTCGCTTATATATTATATATAGTATATGGTAGGAGTTATTGATATTACTACTATTCATTTTATTTATGAAGTTGAAGATCATTTGAGTGCGTTTTGTAATTAATTTTTTAGCAATTATATTATGCAATGGCCATGGATATCTAGGTTCTAAATCCGAAGTTAACCTCTCTTATTCTTCTTCTACTCATCATCTTTCATTCGTTTCTCTAATTATGTAAATTGGAAATATTCTTTTCTTTCCTCTCTTTTTCCTTCGTTTTTGGTAAAAATTTGTCAGTTTATCTGAAATTCAACAAGCATGCAAGTCATAACTCTAAACATCGAAAGTTGTACAGAGCTGTTAGCCTGTTAGTAGTCTTCCAATTTTGCATTTGGAGAATCAATTCCTTCATTTTTTGATAATCAGACGGCTATACAAAGCACAAGAATCCACCAACCCAAACTTCCTTGGATGATATACAACTAGCATGTTTTTCTAGAGTGTGATAAAATTATTTCTCTTTCTTATTCCTACGTTGTTCAAGAAAATAAGAGGATTTCCACTTTAATCCTATAGAAAGTAACAGCCTTTATTTCTGTCCAAACAGTGCGACACAACAGTTGTCCCAAGGACTAGTGATAACGCTGCACTCTATTTGCAATATTTGAACTAGGATTTTCTAGACTCAGATTTTCTTTATCCAAAAGTTCTAAAGAAAAGTATAGAAAAATTATTTCAATTGTTTTTCTTATGGCTAGAAGCAACACAGATAAAAAGCCCCCAGAAAAGATTGCAAGTTGCTGAAAAAGCTGTCAGATTTCATGGTTATGTAAATATCAGTCGAGTCCTTTCTGTAAAATCTTGAGGCAAACCCCGATTGACTTCAGCCAGTTTTGTTGACATAGCATAACGATTTCCTAAGATGACCTTGGATGAAAGGCAAACTTGTAAACCAGTAGACTCGGTCATATCATCAAAATTTTGGAATCACACTACTCCCTGCACCATTATTTTCAAACCAAACAAATAAAAAGAAAAGAAGAATATGAAAGGTGGCATGGCTCCTTTGGGCAGCGTCTCTTCTCTAGCCAACTTTATAACACAAAATTTCACAGCACAAAAAAATCTTACACAGAATTACAGTAAAAGAATTAATTTCTGTTCAACAAAAGGCATAGAGAAGGACTCTATAGTACCCAAATCTCCACCCTGCAAAATAATCTCCGCCCGTCCTTCTGCCAACTCTCGATATAGTAGTACATACACAGAAAGAGAGGCACTTCAACACAATGCCACTAAAAGAGAAGGAATAACTTCCAGAAAGGATAAAATTAAAAAAAAAAAAAAAAAGGCATCAAATATGTGAAAGTTAAAACGTAATTCCTATATGACATCGATTTAGCTTATTGGCACTAGAGCTACAAAACGGACTATTGTGCAAAGCAATGAGATTACAAGTAAATTCTATAACATAATGCTATAATCTATTCAGTTCATCTCTTTCTTGGTGACTTGCAGACTGATTCTTTGGTGTTGAGAAGTCGCCCAGAAATTCTGATCTCAACTGCATCAGCAGCCTTCCAAGATAATTTAGGCCTTCTCCATCTCGACCACCTCCCCAAAACAGGTCATGGGGTGAAGCTTCTACAAGAACGGACCCCGCTGTTGAGAGCAACATGGAATTTAGATGCGGATATATGGAGAATTTGGATTTTAAACCTTTGTACATGATATCAATTTTGACAGATTCCCAATCATCTCTCACCTGAAACAGGGAAAAGGGCAAAGGATGTTGCCCAAGTATAAGCTGAGACTGAAAAAAAGACAATCAGAGAGTAATAACTAACAAAACTTTATCAAGATGTAGGCGAAGCCAAAAGATGAAAAGGAAGTAGGTGCAAAGGCATGACCAGCTTTCTAATGTGTTCAATACCTGCCGAAAGATCTTTATCTAATGGCATGTTCAGATCATAATTTAAGAAGTGTACCACTTTCAGCATTTTCAGGGGCTGTTTGAAGATATAAATACAACATATGATACTTTAAGAAATTAGGTCATCAGCTACATATGACATCAAGGTCTATCCTTGAAGGCCAAAATGTTGGTCCTGTAGACATTTGTCTAATAAATATTTTCCTGAGTCATGTCTGTAATTTTAAAATCTACATGATGCAGAAACAAATTATCATTTTATTATAAGAGCAAAATTATTAGTATAGGTTTTTGGCTTGAGCTTAGTATCGCCACAATTCCTTTTGAGTCATTTCACGTTAAATTTGGTACCATGTACCGGCAGTCCAAACCTCATTGTTGGTCCCATTGACCGGTTCCTGCACCAGGTTCAATGACTTTGAAAATATAAAGCACAGCAACAGGTGATATAACAGTATACAAGGGAGAAAATGAAAGTCATATAGCCAATGAAATAGAAGGGAATACAAGTAATTCAGTTGAATTGTGTTTTGTTGAAATAACCTGACTAAAGTGTTGACAACGGAAGTACAAGCAAATACCACAAGAACTATTTTTATCTCGTGCAGCATGCAATTATTTATTAAAAAAAGTCTGCAAAGAAGTGGACAATGAATTTAGTTGCTACTGCAAGTACTGTACCTACAGGCTACTAGCTTCCCGCTTTAGAAATTCTTACCAGATCAGGGCGTTGCCTCTGTATTTTCCTCCCTATCCGTGCTGCTTCTTCAGGACTTCTAGCTGATTTTATTTCATCCAAACACTTCCGAGCTACAGGATTGGTCACTCCAACAAACTTTTGTGCCTATACATTGAACATCATTCACAACAATTATAATACAGGTGAAGGGGAAAATGTTTTGCGTAATTTTAATATGATGCCTCAAGACCACTTTATGCAGCAACAAATAAATTGGACTATAATGTTAGCATGTAACCTGGTAATAGTGCTCTACGCTAGACCAGGTGAAGTAATCTCCATTTTCATCAAGCATTCGAATAGGATGGGGAGAGAAGTTTGAAAAAGCACCGTAAGGATCCCATGTTTTATAGAAGAATATGATGCTTGATTCATATGGAGAGACACTCGGATCGACTGCAGAGGTTTCTTCAATTGATGGAATAGTAGGGGAAAGGTCAGGGACTGGCTGAAGAAATCCACTTATAAGCATGTCAGGCCCAATCTGCAACATACACATCAAAAGTTGGCCAATATACAAAATAAAAATAAAAAAAGCAAGAAAAAACAGACAACATAAAGGGAATCCGCCAAATAAAACAATCCCACTCCAATTCTCCTTAATGAAGCTCTTCATATTAGTCTAATTGTTTAATCTTCTTTCAGGAAAAGCATTAATAAACTATGAAATCATACATACAGAACTAAGCCTCCTTAAAGTGACCTGGGAAAGCAAGCAGGAGCATAGGAAATTCTTCGCTAAATAACAGAAACCATATGAATAAAAACCAATTTACGGCCATTTCAATTCACACTTTTCACCAACAAAAGCACATTGTTGACAGACCATATCACCTGCAGAGACACCCCTTTTTTCCCAACTAATCTTCATTTTAGATTATCTAGGGGCAATTCAAATTTCCAGCCAATTGCATAAATAAAATTATGTGTATAATATTTAAGTGCATCATCAGTAAAGACCTGACTCGGCATTAAAACTCAGATCAAGAAGTTAGAAAAGTATTATTTCAATTATTTGTAAAATGTTATTAAAAAATTTGAGAAACTCGTTTTTATTCTCGAATATTATAAATGTAATGGGTTTAAAACAAATTAACCACCTAAGGATTGAGCCAGCAATTATAGTCATCTATTCTCTCAGCACCCTTATGGCAAATCACCCCACTGTATCTAAAAACACCTAAGCTTATCTTATTTTGAGAAAAGATAAAGTATCTAGGCAAGCAACAAGCAATCTCCCTCAACAAGCATTATCTATTTCTTTCTTAAAATGTTAGGCGTGAGAGAATGGAGTAAGAAATCTTATTGAAAGACAAACAGCAAAAGATTTCATGCCAGAGCTCAACTCTGCTATTATTCTTTTGTCCTCTTTACATTCACTAACCGTTCCACTTTCTCTAGGCTCATTTCTTCGTTTATGAAAACAAAGAAAATTGATCTGCTAAATGGTCAGTTCTTTTTCTTTTGGGGGGACTTTCTGAAAGTGGGCTTATCACACATTGAAAGTGCGATTTTAATTTGCAGTCGCACTTCCCAAGTGCAAATTCAATTTGTGGTGGAACTTCCAAAGGGCGACGTGCAATTGGCAATTTGACAAGAAAAGAAATTCAATAGGTAACTTTGCAACAAGCCCAAGACCCAATAACCCCCACTAACAGGCCAACCCTCTCCCCTCCCCTTCCTTTTCTTCTTCTTTCGCACATCGTAACTATTTCCTCACTCAGCTTCAGCATCAAAAGAGTCATATAACTTGTGCAGATATGACTACATTTTTGGAAAGTGAGGATGAAATTCATACACATTTTTGGGCATTTTGAAATTAATCAACACGAGGCACATAAGCATGATAGTTTCAATGACAATGACAATGACAATGAAGAGCCAAACAAGGGTGATGAGCATATAGGGATGACTTTGAGGCCAAGGGTATGCTAGCACAGAACTTGTTGCTCTATTCCTAGAGAACAAGTAAAGAAGAGTAGGAAAATATTGCTGGAAAACATGTGTAGAGAATATTCAAAAATAATTATCCAAATAATGCTCTGTCGAAACAGAGCCAATGCCTTTTGGATTTTATTTATGATATTGTTCATTGATTATTGGTGTATTAAGCTCAGATGACTTGAAAAGAAACGCATTTGAAAGCATAGTACTTGAAACATTTTCATCTGAGATTAAGATGCTTATTGTTGAAACTAATTTCAACATAATGGGTCCATGAGGCAGATGTTTATTTAGGATGCAATATGCATGCATCAATATAGATATGGCTAAATAAAGCTCAAAGACTGCCTTTTTACCATAAACCCTATTTACCCTAAAACCCCTAATTTGTTTAGGTTAAACTATTACACTTAAAACATAAAACCCTAAGCCCTAAATCCCAAACTATAAATAGTTATAAAAAATCAGTGTAGAAGCTTAGAGCTTGCCACACTTCCAAAGTGCAACAAGTGACATATCTAAATTTTCGCTTTTTCTTTTATCCATTCACCAATTGCATGCCACACTTTGATGGTGCGACTATGATGAAGCTACTTTTAGAAAGCAAAAAATAATAATAATAAAAATAAAATAACATTCAATTGGCAGATGAAAAATTTTTACTTCACAAAAGAAGGAATAAACCCTTTCTCCAAGGTATTTAAGCATAAAACATCTGCAAATCTATCCCAAATTTTTGTCTTTTTTTTCCTCATTAAAAGCTCCATCTCAATTTCCCACTAAGAGACATTCAAGTTTCATCCATATTACTCCATGAGCTAATAAGAGAGAATGACCACACACACTGCTCCATATGGTCTAGCATTTATTGTACCATATGACAGACAGCATCTCAAATAAATTCTTCTATCCATCAAGTTGCCTCCAAGGAAATTGTTCTTATGTAGCCCCTAAAGAGGAAATGCCACTCTTCTTGGGCTATAGTTTAAAGAAAAAATTCTTAAAGGATCTTAGAGAAAGATTTTAAAGATAAAATTCTTAAAGCATCTTAGAGAAAGATTTAACAATAAATTACAGCATTAACTTTTCTAGTCCACCATTGCATCTTTCCTCATCCTTCCCACCTTTATGCTTTGTGTAGGAGCAGAAATTTGAAGCGAAGCGAAATGATTCAAAAAGAAAGTTGCATGACTTCTCGCCTTTACAAGATGAACCTAGAGAGAAAAGGAAGTGGAGAGATGCTTGATCCCACTAAACAGTGAATAACTGAATCTTTCCATATATGTATATTGCCCTTAGAAAAGTAAGGAGTTAATCCTCTTTAAAAAAGCTGGGCTTATTCAATTCAAAGCGTACACATGTAAAATGACTTATTATAACATTTTTGCCTTCCGTTCCTCCCCATTTTCTAAGCAACCATTTTGATTTTTTTCCTTCACTATACCCACAAACAACTAGGAAAATTAATTTATATCTTTTTTCTTCTATTCTTGTCCCTTGGAACTTATCCTTTCTCTCCCAAACTCGCAAACTAGGCTTTAGAGCAAATTGCAAAAGAGAATTGCAGTTTTAGTCCCTTATTTTCAAAGATCTCACATAGACTATTCAACTGCCAATTTACAAATGAACCTGGGAATAGTTTTACTTATTTCACGAAATAGTTACATTCATTGAATCGAAAGTGCTATACCATATTTAAAATTTCAGTGAGCAGATAAAATTGAAAACGTTAACATTGAGATATGACTATTCTTTACAAACTTCGTGCAGTTGATAAGCATACATCCACCATATTTTAAGTTAAGCGACATAATATATTTTTCCAAAAGAGACACAAAATCAAAAGGTAATTTTAATCTAATCACATCAAATAATATTCTTCGCTCTACTCGTGTAAGGTTTCGTTCCCTTTTTAGCTCCAAAACTGATAAAAGTGCACAGGAATACTAGGTCATCAAGACTAATAAATACAAAGGATGCCACAAACAATGCCATCAAACTCTCAATTGTGCTGCAAAAATATAACATGGACAAGCAAAAGCGTAATTAGAAAAAGAAGCATATTAACCTGCTCATAGCTAACATCAAACAACTCCATAGCCTGTGACATCTCCACCATCCCTAATTCACCAACAGGAGACGGAGCATTCCTTCCACCAATAATTTTAGGAGCAACAAATGCATGGACCTGCATTTAGGTATCCAAGTATGTGACGGTGACCATTAAAGGACAATCTCTCAAACTGTAAGTGTTAGCCAAAATGTGTTTCAAATCATCCTAAACAACCTCGGAAAAATGGAGAAGAATAAAACCAGGAACAAAAAGATGGGATGCAATACTCTATTGATAAAACACAAATCTGATAAAGCACCACAGAAGACTGAAACGAGAACTTTAACATTTTCCTGTTAAGTAAATTCCAGATAATATGGTACTAGGTGTATCAAGCTACACTAATGGTATTAACAAAAGACAAATAATGCATACTTTGTGTATGACACCAGATGTAATAGCAGACGCTGCCAATGTCCCTCCACATTCCCAGAGGATTGACAGATAACCACGATCATAGAAATATTCCATAACATCTTTAGGGTTTAAAATATCAAACTCCACTACTTCAACATCTTTGGAGGCAAGATATTTTTGCAAACTCTTCCGCGCACCTCTTTGTGTTGCAACTATAGTGGGTACTTCAGAAACATCCCAAAGATTTGCTACCTCAGGAAGATCAAGAGTCCTTGACATTACAATTCGTCTAGGTAAATGGCCACCTCCGTGTCTTGCAGTTAGACGTGGATCTAAATTACCAAATTGAATTATGATAGCATTAGGGTTCTAATCATCTCCAACAGTCAGAAAGAAATGGCTAATAAAGATTCATACTATCTCTGCGTACAGTGTTTCCTCCAACAATTACAGCGTCACTCCTGCCCCGCAATTGAAAAACTAGATTTCTTGACTTTTTACTGCTAATCCATGATGCATCTCCACTACTTGCAGCAATTTTTCCTGATATAGTTTATTGGCCAATTAAAAAATGTAGGGCCCATTAATGGAAGGTCAATCACAATTATCAAAGTTGAGGATGTTATGATAAAGCAGAAAACATTCTCATCACAGTTGCATTTTAGCTCACCATCAAGGGTCATTGCATACTTGAGAACAGAGAATGGAACTTGATTAGCAGCTCTAAAAAGCAAAGGAGCATTGACCAGGAGACAGGATTTCAAAGCTTCCTGTAGTTGACAATGTACAATGTTAATAACAATAGATACAATATATTCTACTATATTAGGAATAAAAAAAACCTTAATAGTAAGATAGGGAAGGGCTGGGTGCGAAAATCAAAAGAAATATCACCAAAACCAGATTGATCCCTCTTTTTAGCTTAGAAGCCTATACCTGTCACTAATCAAAGCATTAGTTGTTAATATCTGTACTGAAATCCTCAAACTTGCCTTGCTGATTATTACCTTACAACCAATCCTAGAATAAACTATTTATGTCCAAATTTCCTACTTCTTGCATTTCTTTGTCCATCGAAGTATTCACTTCTTACTTATTTGAGCTTGTCTCAATATATCTGACAATGAACAAAGAGGAACTAAAAAAAGATCAAATCTTCCCTAGTATAAGAGGACTTTAAATCTACACCACGGAGTAATCTCTTGAATAATTTGGATTCTAAAGAAAACAAATATCAACATAAATACTTATCTACTACTCCATCAATCCATGAATTACGAACAAAATATAAAAGGAGTCGCAAAACAGCAAAATATGAGAGTATTAACTCGATAATATTATATATAAAAATACCTCAATAGTTTTACTCTGAATATCTTCCCCAAGAACATCAACCTTCAGTCCTTCGCTTCTCAAAGCCCGAATAGCATTGCCGCGGAGATGTTGTAGAGGATGTCTAATACCAACAACAACTCTACTAATTCCTGCCTAATCCACATACATTACTCACATCAGAAAAATATTCACTCCAAAAGCAAATTTGAGCATATCAAACCCTAATTACGAACCTAACTATCAGCAGAATTTAATTAAGCTAACTTGTTAAGCAGAATCTCATCTACAATAACATCATCTACTTCCAACTGGTAAAAAAATATAAATGAAAAAAAAATTGGAGAGTACATACATTGACGAGAGCAGAAACGGCAGTACGATCACTGCAGCAATCGCCAGGCTCCATATTGAGATAAGCGGTGGCGCCTCTAGCAAGTTCGCCGGCGGACTCGACGGCCTGGAGCTCGGCCGGAGAGGTACCCTCGGCGTAAAGATAACCTTCCCCAACCAAGACTTCTCCTCCTCCTGCACCTCCGTTCCTGCCGCCATTGGCAGTGGAGGCAATGACGCAGCCGAAGTTGGGATGCGGAGCAGTGAAGCCGGCGGACTTATCGGCGAGCTCCGCAGCGCGTTTGATAAACCCGGCATCGAAAGTGTGGGAGGAGGAGGACTTATTGGAAAAGCAAGCAGAGGTGGTTTTAGCAGCAAGAGGAAAAGGAACAGGAAGGCCTCCAAATGAAAATGATAACGCCATCACTGCTGGGTAATTTATGTAAATATGAGTAAAAACTGGGGTACAGTTTAAAGGTATTAGCGGAAGGGGAAGTGATAAGGTTGAAGAAAGAAGATGCAAAATTGCGTTATATTTTACTACTCGTATATGTATGAATGATCTGCTCTTAATTGTGCTGTAACTTGATCTTTTTGTCCTGGTCTAGGTGTGAAAGATAAAAGTTTGGGGAGTAAAGTGGAACAAAGCAATATATTTGGGGAAAAAACTTAATGTACTTTCAGTTTGAACTCTTTCAGTTTAGTCTTTTTTCAAAGGGATAATTTCAGGAACCTCCCCTTAGGTTTCTGACAATTGCAGCCAGTTCCCCGAAGGTTTGGAAAATTACACATACTTCCCTCACTTTTACTATTTAGGTAACAAAACCTTAAATAAGTGAATATCCTATATTGCCCCTATGTTTTTTTTTTCCATAAAAAATGGATATTACCACCAGTTCTATCTCTTCTACTATCACAAATATCACCAGAACATTACTGGAAAGACAGTGAAAAAAACACCACCAATTTTTTATACCTTACAGGCTTGCTACAAGTGCACAATTTACCTCCTACAACTTTTCCTCTTTTCCCTGTACAAGGGCCGGCCAATTACTTTAATACCAAACAAATCCAAATAATTTGCAAAACCAAATGATTCTCTGCACATCAATGTAACCAAACCATCCATTAAATCCGATCTTTCACTTCCATAAATTTACAATAAGAAAAATAAATCTTACAATAAACAATCTTCACTGCTTTTATATTTGATTACAGTTTCTAAGGTTTTACAAAATAATTATACGCCATAAAGACCAGAGGCTACCAAAAAAAAAAAAAAAAAGAAACTGCTACATAAAATACTTGAGATAGCAGCACCCATGTCTTTTTTCTTTTTTGCAGTATTTTCAACAAGTTGAATAACCTAAAGTAAATAAATAAATCAACAACAAAGAGTAATTAACCAACACTCTAAATTTCTTAATCAACAAAATTTCGAATAACCATAAAGATTCAAGTCAATTTGATAATTTATTTTAGAATTTTCTACCAACAGAGATCACTGAGAGGAAAAAAATCAAATAGATAAAATACCTTGGTGTTGTGGAATTCAAGAATGGTAGAACTAGCTTTGTGAGATCAGGGAACGGATAAGGAAATTTACGGCTCCCTGTGCCATCGAGCAAAAACAAGGAGAAAAAATGGAGGAAGAGAAAGAATGAGGAAACAGAAATTGATGAGGGAAAAATTCTGGCCGGGAGAGAAGGAGGATGGAATGATAAGGAAGATAAAATTGTAAGGAAAGAAGAGAAGAATAAGAAATAGTATAGAGGTAATATGGTGGATGTTGGTGTGTGGTGGTATGTAGAAGACAAAAAAGGGAGAGTTTGTGAAGGAAAATCGCAGTAGGACGAAGAGTGATTTCTCCGCGCGCGCGCGTGCGAGAGAGAGAGAGTGGTTTCAGGAAAGGGGGGAGAGAGAAAGGGGACGGGCGAACGGCGGTTGACTAGAAGAGGGAAAGGGAAAAGCAAGATAAATTATGCTTTTTATTTTTCTCTTTCTTTTTCTTTTTTTTTTTTTTGAACTTTTTTGGTAAAAAATTAGTTTCATGAGGGTATTATTGTAACTTCATTAACCGACGGAGGTAAGTGTAATTTTTAAAACCTTAACTGAACTAGTTGCAATTGTCAGAAACTTTAGAGGAGCTTTCTGAAATTATCCCTTTTTCAAATTGAGATGACCAAGGCATGATTGAGGTATTTTTGGATAATAAATTTAGTTGTTTTGTACTTTTATTTTATACAAATACTTTCATTAAATCTTATAAAACACCTGCAATTAGGAAACATAATAATCAAAATAGAGTGAGACCTTAATTTGGTTAGAAAATAAAAACCAACGAAAAAGACAATTTTCTCATACGAAACAGCTCAATAGTTATGCTGGTTATTTTAATTTGAAAAATTGGAGAATGAAGTAAAAAAAAAGAGTTCAAAATGATAGTGAAACGTTTCACTTCCCAAACTAAAAGTTCAATTTATTGTGTAACTTTTAAATTTTAATTTTAAAAGTAATTGGGACTACAAATGAGACAAATTTTTAACATATAATCCGTACTAAACTATATTCAAAATATGTATGAATTTGATTTAATTCAATAAGCATTTAAGATTTAATTATTTTAGAGAATCAAGCTGCAGATTATAGATATTTTCTTTAAATGTTCAGTTATATTTACTTATATTTTGATAGATATTTGTAGTATTTTAATTTAATAGAGAGAATATCTAATCTCTTTACACATGCGCACGCATACACTAACACTAGTATTACAATATACGCAGTTTATATATGAAATTGGATGTCAGAAAACAATTACAATGGTCAATTATGTGATCTTCTGAATTAAACACAGGGATTGAACCCAAATTTGCAAAATATGCATAAACAAAAATACGATAAAGAAAAGGACAAATCGAGCTATCAAGCTTGATAAACACAGTATTGAATCAAATTCGAGCCTGAGTTTAATTTGAATTGAAATTCAATTCCATTTATTTACAAGATGTAACTACGAACTGCCTCCTACCTAATTTTAGAAAAAAATAATTTTACTTCACCTGCACCTTAAATGTTCGAGACACAGAGCTTTTTGGTTGACGGGGTTCTCTATTGGATGTACGGGTGGCCAGGTGGTTACTGACTTTGGTGGTAATATCATTAGTTTTTATCTCAGCAAGGAGAACTTCGGACTGATTGGCCGTCCACCCATGCCAGAAGCCTCAGAATTTTCACTGAAGTCATCACATCCTGTTTGCACAATTTAATGGACGCTTAGCTTTTTTGCGTCTTACCTTTGACGATGATCGTCACTTTGTTGATACCTTTACCAATGAAAAGGGCACGTCTTGGACTGCCTACAGTATCTATCCATTGGCCTTGTCAATTCGGAAGTTGTAGTGGTATGGTTTCTGTGGGCAGCCTACCCACTGGAGATATTTTACTCGTAAACCCTGAATCTATGAACAAGGTGGAGAATTACGCCCATTATTCTTATGATTACCAAAACAAGTAGTTTCAGAGGTTTGATGTCGGAAAATTCCCTTTGCCACTGTTTCATTATTGGGATAAAATGGCACCTGCTGTTAATGTATCTTTTGCGGTGGAAAAGACTGAGCCATTAGAAGATTTGTTCGGTCAAAAGATGTAGATGACTAAGCATTACTGGCGGATGTTTCCTCAAAGCTTATCATCTGTCTTTCTTATTCCTTTTGCCCCCCTTTTTTCAAAAAGTTGGTAGTGTTTTAAACAGTACTACGTGGATTGAAATAAAAGGACCAGGGGATGTTATTGTTGCTTGTATACAAGGTTATGCTTTTGTTTCCCAGAAGTTTAACCCACAAGGTTTGTGTTTCCAACTTGAAACTTGGGGCTTGTTTTGGGGTCTGCTATTGGATTAATTACACAATTTGAGTTGCTCGATTAGAGGCATGGAATTCAAGGAATTGAAACCATTATAATGTACACATAAAATTGTCAAAATTTGCAATTTAGCATAAAATTGTCAAAATTTGCAATTTAGTAATTGGCTACTTTGTATGCACTTATTAATAAAGAGGAGATTGCATATGAATATGAATTCATTCGGCTTATTGATTGGAA
Source organism: Mitragyna speciosa (assembly GCA_024721245.1). Classification (NCBI taxonomy): domain Eukaryota; kingdom Viridiplantae; phylum Streptophyta; class Magnoliopsida; order Gentianales; family Rubiaceae; genus Mitragyna; species Mitragyna speciosa. The sequence continues at coordinate 9,019,392 of CM045554.1, read as the reverse complement.
TATATGCCAAAAAAAAAATAATGTAAAATAGTGTAGCTGTCAGAAACGGATTGGATGAATATATACTCGACGTGTTTGTTAAACACGTCGAGGTATTTTTTTTTTTTAAAAAACGAGGCTACGTGTTTCCGGAACACGTCGAGGCTGACGTGTTTCGGAAACACGTCGGGCTGCCCGACATGTTTTGAAGAAAACGTCGGGAGCCGACGTGGCTTTTATTAAAAAAAAAAACTGATTTATATTTATAGTTTTAAATGTAAGTTATAAATATTTATGGTTATAAATATAACTTATATTATATTTATGAATAAATACACAATATAAATATAAATTATCTGATATTTATATTTATATATGAATAAATATTAAATTATATTTATATTGATGAATAAATACACAATATTTACAAAATTATCAATTGTAAAATTTAACTATGTACTGTATATTAAAAAAATTATATTATGATATATATTAACTACTTAAAATTTTTAATCATAAATTTTACTTTTTTGTTCTTTCATTAAAGACAATTTGTTAATTAATAACAATTGATTGGTGATTTATTTGATTGGATAATACTTATTGGGGCTAATATATATTTTTTCAATGTTGGAGTATATTTTTTCAAAGATAAAAAAGTTATCTAAACGAAATGCCTTTCTAAAATGCAAGACTGAGTACCAAAAAAGCAACGGAGAAAACAAGAGGGATAGATTGATATCCAGTCAAACTTTCAAAGGAACAGTACCATGTGATATTTTGGAGGTAAGGACAACTTCAAGACAAAATCATAAATTGAAATTAAAGTTCTGGTGAGATTCTTAAATGGATCAGATTTACGACCCCTTCTATAGATCTTGTGGTCTAAAAAATACCATATAAATATAATAACGCATGCTGATGTAGGAATATGATGTAAAGATGCTTATGTAGTTTTAAGTGAAGCCATATACATATACTAGGTCCATTTAAGAATTTTTCAAAGCTTCATATTGCAACAGTGTGGTACAACGTGACCTGAAGAAAAGATGTACTAATAAGAAATTAAAACAATTATTAGCATTGCGGATCCGATTAAAAATGATTTTGAATGTGCTTATCAGATAAATTTTCGTTTAAGTTTTCACTTGAATATGTATGTGGTGATTAGCTAATATTCTTAGACAAAATCCCTAAAAATAATTTTCTATTTATGTTGTTTATTAGTAAAATCCCTAAAGTGAATAAATTTATTAATTAATATTTATCCAGATAAATCTATTTCTTGAGCATGAGTTAAAAAAGCCTTTAATTAATTATTTTTTTAAAGAGGCAGGAAAAAAGAAAAAGAATCAAGAAATAGAGCTTCGTGATTCTTTAAGAGTAATGAAGGAAAAAAAAGCATGTAAAAAAAATTAAAAAACGAAAAAAAAAGAAGAAGAGATGGAAGAAAGAAAATTGAGTCGGGAATACAAAATATTAAGATTTGAAGGTATTTTGGCCAAGAATCGTAAACCAAGTGATAAGTGGTCATCTGGGTAGTTCACAGTGGCAAAGTTCAACTTACCCAAAAGTTGACCGGAGTTTAGTGCAGTTAATCTTTTTTTTTTCAATTATTTATCTTTGGTAACCAATAGTCGTATCTGAGCCACTGCCGTCTCTTTAATTTTGATTGGCTCTCATCAGCAATTATACTCCAACATTGAAAAAAATGTATATTAGCCCCAATAAATATTATCCAATCAAATAAATCACCAATCAATTGTTATTAATTAACAAATTGTCTTTAATGAAAGAACAAAAAAGTAAAATTTATGATTAAAAATTTTAAGTAGTTAATATATATCATAATATAATTTTTTTAATATACAGTACATAGTTAAATTTTACAATTGATAATTTTGTAAATATTGTGTATTTATTCATCAATATAAATATAATTTAATATTTATTCATATATAAATATAAATATAAGATAATTTATATTTATATTGTGTATTTATTCATAAATATAATATAAGTTATATTTATAACCATAAATATTTATAACTTACATTTAAAACTATAAATATAAATCAATTTTTTTTTTTAATAAAAGCCACGTCGGCTCCCGACGTTTTCATCAAAACATGTCGGGCAGCCCGACGTGTTTCTGAAACACGTTGGCCTCGACGTGTTCCGGAAACACATCGGCCTCGTTTTAAAAAATATATATATCTCGACGTGTTTAATAAACACGTCGAGTATATTTTCATCCAATCCGTTTCTGACAGCTACACATTTTACATTATTTTTTTTTGGCATATATTCCAATCAATAAGCCGAATTCTGTGGAGACCAAGAATATCCCGACCTCGTTGGTCTCCTTGGCTGGAATCACTCCTTAGTTAATCGAGATGCCTTTATACCTTCTATGATCTCTTAAGGTTCCGTGTTGAAAAGAGAAATTGAGGCACGCATATTTAAGTTAATGTGACACACAATACCTATATCTGACAACCACCAAACTATATCATCTAAATTTTCAACCTATGACATACATCTTGTCAATACTTTTCTCCCTTTACTAAAATTAAAGCCTCTCATTCTTATACTTACAGGTTTGCACTCTTAAATTTCACTCTTACACTCATCACTACCGAACCAACTTAAGTATCATAGGCTTCTTTTAAAATAAAAAAAAAGTATCGGAGGCTAATGGGGGAGCTAGTCCCCCAGTGCCTCTAACTCTTTCTGTGATGCAGGTTTCTCGTCTGAGGTAGGTAGTAAATCCCCTTGGAACATTGAGGTAGTTGGACTTTGCCTTCTTCACTTTATTTTTTAATAACTTTATTACTAATTAAAGATTTTCTACTAAGTACCTGTACTTGACCCTAGCTCAGAATTTTCCAAGGCCATCCAATGGTATATCGGGTGCAACTGAACTATTTATTTCACGTTTTCCTCTCTGTATCATTTGGTTAGCACATAAAAGCTGTTAGTTTGATCTTTTTTTATCTTATTTAATTGAATTTATCGAGTGAATTTTGGGAATATTTCCATTAATATGTCCAAGCATTTGAATGAATTAACTAATAACGTTATTTTTCAGTTATAGGCTGTTGACATGATCTCTAAAGAAAATGGTTGTTAAATATCTGTACGCAATATAATTCTCTGCATACTAGTAAAATAGTATGATGAATCGACCAAGGAAACTCCCATAGAAAATCTGCTTATCATTGTTTGTATAGTAGTAACTGTTATTCGAATTGAGTTGTTTGTGAACACAATTCAACTCGTTTTGTGAAAGCTCGACGCTCATTCATATAACTTAACTAACCAAGCTCAAACATAAATTTTGATCTTGTTCGTTAAATAAGTAAAAGTTCGAACAGGAGATACTCAACTCGAATAACACCTTTACACTTATTTAAATCGAGCCATTCGCAAAAATAGCTCGACTTGATTCGTGAAAACTCAAGTTCAACTTGTTCATATAACTTAATGAACTAAACTCAAACACAGTTCGTTTAACAAACGAACACGAGTTCAAACATGAAATACTCAGCTCGACTCAGCTCAAATAACACCTCGATTAGCATTATTGGCGGATGTTTACATCTTATAGTCAGTATTTCTTTCTTTTCTTTCTTTTTAGTGGTACCTTAGATTCGGAGATGTTTATGTAGGTAAATACACATGGAAAGAAATAAGAGGATCAATTGACGTTGTACCGGAGCAGTTTGTTTGAGTTCTATAAACCACAAAATTTATTGTTCAAAAATCGATGCATTCACAGTTCATATTTGTAAAAATTTAAAGCCCTTGCATAAGGAAATTATGTATGTTTTCCTACTTTTAAATAAAAGATGGATCTCACTTCCAGGTCAAAGCCATTAGCCACGGACATAAAATATCCTCTAGATGTCCTCAACCTTGGATGAAGCTAGCACAAGCGACCAACTACCCTCAAATCTCAGGACTACCTTTTGACGAACAAAATAACACTGACGTACAGCGCAAGGGGTGCTAATTACTAAAAGCGCTCGTTCTCAATAATTTTTAATTTTTATGAAAATTAATTGTAAAAAAATTAAAAATCAGTTATTTCTGATCTTAACTTAAAAAATTCAAAAACATAGTAAAATAAACAGTTGAGAATATCACAAAATAAATTTTTTAAAAATCATAAGCTAATTTCAGGTAAAAAAAAAACTATTGAGAACATTCCGTAATTCCACGAGAGCCATGGCATCCGAAATTAAGAGAGAGGATGAATTTGAAATTAGACAAAAGCAAAACCCAAAATTATAATACTGCAAAAATGTTTCTATCCTACTATAAAACCCCATGAGTCACTCCACGCCGGAAAAAAAAAAAAAAAGCAGTAAATATGGAAACGGGAATGAAACACAGCTACCACTAATATCACAGAGAGATGATACCACGACCATCGGACATATCACACCAGCCTTCAATAACATCCCCATCCTCAATGCGACGAAAAGGAGCACCCTGTTTGATCCTAACAAAAATGTCATTTTTTATGCTCCTTCTGCACCTTAATTGTCGCATTTTGACGACCGCGGCCTTTCTCCTCTATTTCTGCTTCGTGTGATCTCTTCCTTGTTCTTCTATCGCACTACTTCACTGATATCCTGGACTTCATTCACTAATTAGTGCTTGACTGACTAACTGTTCGCGAAAAAAGTTAGTTCCTGGCATGATTCTAAACCTCGGAGTTGAAGGGGTCTTTCACGTTCCTCGTTGAAAATATTACATGACCGCTAAATTCAGAGCAGCACAGTAAATATTCTTTCTAATTTAGTAAAACTTGGTTCTTAACTTGGAAGCAGAATTACAATCATTGGGGGGTACTGGAAGTCTGGTACGTGGCACCAGAGTCTAACACACACACACACACACATTGGGGAAAAGACAACGGGACACGTTCACTAAAGTTTAACGTATTTGGTTCGGATTATGTCAGGGCTGAGCTAAGAAAACAGTCAGTTAAGTATCCAATTAAGAAATGTAAGATGAGTTTATCAAGAATGAGATTGAAAAGAGAAGAAAAGAGAAGAAATGAGGCAGAAAAAGATGATTCGAGAGAGAAAGACTCAGAAGAATTTTATTGATGAAAGAGAATTCAGAATTGTTGTTACAATCAGCTTGCTCTTTTTCCCTCTTTCTATCACTTTATAACTCCCCCTTCTGCAATTTGTGTAACTGCTTTTACAGCTTCTAACTCTAACTAGCTAACGAACTCTAAATAACTTTGCTTTGCTCCTAACTCTAGTTAGATGTTTATTGTTGCCTGTTTGATTACTAACAGCTGGCTTGACATATTATTTTACAAATTCTTTTGTTACCATAGTTAAAAGTTTACTTAATTGTTAAGATCCAAAGCCTTGGAAACAAACTAATCCTTTATACTCCATGAACTTCTTTCATTTTTCCTTTTTCTTTTTTAATTTTAATTTCCTATTTACTTTTTCTTTTTTTGTCCTTAATTTCCTGCGCTTCCTACCTTGGCTCGGAAGTATATACTTTCCTATCTCCAACAGCCTACTTCTCTATCTCCAGCAGCCCAAAATTTATTTAAAGAATGCATAGATTGAGAGTCAATAGCACGAAAAATTTGGGATATCTTGTATATCTCCATCTTGGTTTTTGCAAGAACTGCTAGAAATGACAACCCAATTTTTTTTTTTTTATTTTGATCAACAATTTGTATTACAATGTATTTTACGTCACACAAGTAGAGTAAAACTCCCAATAATAGACTATTTTTGTTACATACAATTAAGAATGTAGCTCCCCAATCTTACATCTACCCTATGATCCCCTCCCCCTCCTAAATGCCAAGGCCAGGGTTGAGAGCCCAATTTCAAAATCTGATTCCTCTCATTCTTTGCTTCTTGTAGTATCCAAATCTTCCAACCAACCTTTCAAATTACAAGCAAAAAGTTGCTTGCCTTTCATGCTTTCTCTAAACTCTGAAGCTGATCCCTCTCATTCTTTGCCTGTTATAGTATCCAACTTTATCAACCAATTTTCAAAGTACAAGCAAATAGCTGCACTCCATTCGTGCTTTCCCTCAAATCATTAATGCGAAACGCCCATTCTTACAATAAGTGCTCCAGCTCCTAATGAATATTTTATCGATAATTAGGTATGAGAATATTCATTTTCCACCGGAACCACAGCAAAGTTGTTCATCCTAGTTTAAAACTTTAGGATATATTCCAAAAAGGGAGCATTCATTGAAAAGTTTGCTAACGCCACTACTACCAAAATATCAAGCTACATGTTGCCTTCACTTGAAAAGTGGGTTTACTAACACCAATTTCCCTCCCTTATTGTAATAGTATAGATTTGATCGAAAAAAACTAACACAACTACACCTAAATATCAAATTTCCATCTGTACTTCATGATAGTTTGAGGCTTAGAAATATCTCCGTCAAGGTTACTCAACAAATTGTTCAAGACCTAGCGTTCTACGGCTAGACAATACTATACTATTGGAATTCTAAGGGAATTTAGGATAGCAAACTTGCCAGGAGAGGAAGATGCTTTGATCAAATCCAAAATCATCACAATCACGTCGCACCAGATACTATCTCAGAATAACTCCTAAACAAATCAAGAGCTGCAAAAAATGAACTTTATAAATATCTAGTTAAAAGCAGAATATGAACGACAGCCAGAGATCACTACCAGAATATGATTAAGCATATGAAAAACGAGCAAACAACATAAGATCATGTAAAGGTACAACGCAAGAGTATTATTCTTGTAACAATTGGGCCAAAACAGAATAGAATAACGTAAGATGTTCAATATTCCTTATAGAAATTGAAAGTTACATGAAACAGCATCCCGGACAGTGAGCTCATAGAACCAGATTCATTTCCATCAGCAAAATTTTATTCCTCGTCATTGCCTAACTGATAGAACAAATGCCACCAGAAACTTATTCCTCTTCCTCGGCTTCCTCCAGCCATTTCACAAATTGCTCCAATGCCTTGACAAAGGTTTGCCTGCATCAAAGCGAAAATTAGTGCCAACAATTTTGACCAGAAAAATCAAAGGATCAAAATTTTGATATAACATTTATGCTTCATTCAACCACTGCATATTCAATAAGCAGAATTGGACATGCAACAGTTTTAAACAAAGGCTCAGCCATATTTCTTCACAATTCATATGTCTTGATTTTCCTAAAATCACTTGAAAATCAAACTAATGAGAGGAAAGATGGTAACTAGAAAGCCAGTTAAAAGGCAGAGAAATGGTTCAATCCCAAAAAACCAATGGACTCTGGATACAGGCAGTAAGAGCTGATCAGGCAGTAAAGGCTGATCCTTCGGCCTTGAGACACCAAAACATCAGCATGTTACAGTACATTTGACATGTTTATCATGGCTCTACAAACATCTTCAGCATTCTTACAAGTAAATAAATTTGTACCAGTCATGAAAAGCATCAGCAGACTACATTCTACGAGCCCTTTTCCGGGGGAGTGGGGAAAAAAAAGGAGTGGAGGCAGAGAGATGCTTATATACAGCCAACTTATGAAAGGAAAATAACACTTCTGGAAAGGCTTCCATGTGTAATGGTGTATAATGAGAGGAGAACAGAAACGAAGAGAGTAGATGACTAGTCATCCACAATGGTGTTAAATTTTTAGCATTTTTACAGTCCTTTATGTGTTAAAAAATGCGAAACACTTATAAAAAGCATTGGCAGATTACACCAAAATAAGCACTAAGCTGGGCACAAGGAGAAGGGAAAAATGAAATGATAGGTGTTAAAACTAACACTTCTGGAAAGGCTTCCACGTGTAATGGTGTATAATGAGAGGAGACCAGACTAGTCATCAACAATGGTGTTAAAGTGTTTGCATTTTTACAGTCCTTAACGTATTAAAAAATGTGAACCACCTATGAAAAGCATTGGCAGATTACACCAAATAAGCACTAAGCTGGGCACACGGAGAAGGGAAAAATGAAAAGATAGGAGTAGGAGCAGAGGGGAACCTATTTGACACCCAGGTAATAAAGGGAAAACAACAAACTACAGAGACCGAAGAAACAAATAAAATAAATAAAGAGAGGAGAAATAATGGATTATGACAAGGAGAGAGAACCCCAAAGTGTAATACAGGACATAACAAAAAATTAAACCCCCCACTGGACTAAAGGTGACATTCTCTTGGAAGATTGGATTTCAGAAAATGGAAAAATTACAGGAAAATTTTCCATGTATTCTATCTTACAACTCAATAAAATGGCAGAGGCTTTATACAATACCTGCCCCTTGGGTTTGTTCCCTTTCGAAACCAGTGAAGAATAGTATCTTCAGCTAGAACATCCTCATCATAAAGAGACCTCACAATTTCAGGGAATAGTTTCATCAGCTTCGTATCCTCATAGCACTGGACCTGGATTTTGTACATCAGTTCCAGCTGCAGCTTTCCAGTAGTACAGAAGGTATTCAACAATGCTGCCCATGTTTTGACCTAAACACAGAAAAAGAATCAACAAATACGTTCAGTAACCACTATCTAAATACTACAGCCAGCAGGTAAACAGTAGTTCCCTTAAACCTCATTTAATGTTGTCCTTCGATCTTATGACCAATAATGAAAAAGAAACAAAACTTAAAACTCAGCATCACACATAGAAACTGGTGATTTTCTTTTCCCCCCCCTTCTCCTTAAAGCATAAAGAGTGGGATGCATCAAAAACACAATCATCAAGAAAAACTCAATCTACCTAAATGCTCAAAATTTATTTAGTATGTAGTAAAGTTTCAGCTAAGCATAAATGATGCACGATCAAAGTGCTACCGGACACAATCCGCAAACAATACCTGCCGCAGGGCTAAATTTGCATTCTGCTGTTGGTTCTTGCCTGACCATTGAACAGCATCCATCAGGACATCCCACAGAATCCGCACAACATCAGTATCAGGAAATTTAGCATCTTTCACATGTTGCTTCACTGTTTCTATGACTTCAGATATCTCTGCTTTCTCTGCTATCTGGCTTGTTAAAGCAGATTTCATTTCCTTTATCTTCACCTCAAAAATCTTCTTGTCATTGTACTCAACCAAGGGAAGAAGCCCCTCTTTACTGAAATGTGTGTGATTTAGAAACAATTAGATAAACTCTAGAGTGGAACTTTAATAAATAACCAGAATATGTAGGACTTATTATCAATGGTTTGACATATAGATGCAAACTTCCATAATATCACCACCAATAAATGAAAAAACAGAAACCAATAGTGATAGAACTTGCCTCAGCAACAAAAGAATACAAGCAAACAACTAAATGGATTAAGATTGCAAATTCCAAGACATAAGAACATCACAATAAATTCTTATATAGACACTGATTTTAATAAATAAAGTTGAAAATATAGACCCATTATTGAGTAACTTATTTTCCAAGTAGATGTTTAAGAAAACTGAAAAGTATAGGAATGAAAAAGAGAGATATCGTTAATAAAGTGTGCAAAAACAGAAAGGAAAGAAAACGAAACGCGACAACATTTAGGAAGGATCCTTTATTTCAGGTATTTATATTGATTTAGAACATGACGGTCAGCAGTATTGTTGTGCCTAACTGTTGCAAGCCAAAGTTAAAAATACAAAGAACCTTACTTAGTGCTTTTCTTTCGCCTCATTTAACTCATCTCACACTTATATTCAAAAAGCAAAGTCAAAATAAGGATCAATTTCAAAACATAAAAAAGTTAAAAGGAAAGTATCAACCTTATTCAGGCGAAAAAAGGATGCATGGCATAAAGTTCACAGGGCGTAAATGGAACTCACCCCAATCAAAAATTTTACTTGGACCAAATAATTAAAAACTCGTTGAGAGAAGGAAAAAGAAAAAGAATTGACTTCAAAGCAAACATATGTACGGACATGCATCACTGTTGTCATACATACTTCTCTTGTATATAAAACAATGATGATAGGAAGATTAGATGGCCTTTGAATCCATTTCCTATTCCCTAGACTTCCCTTAAAACACACTAAGAAAGAGCTTCTACTGTCTGTCATTTCCTTCAAAAGGTTCTTTCTTCCCAAAAGTTGTAGTAGTGTAATGGAAAAGAAGCATTATTGAACATTCTACCGTCTATTCATAACACAAAAACCAGAACAAGAAATCATAAGCCATCCACACATGGCTACACACAAACACCAAAAAAGAAACCAGACAGCTCTTCGTGTCAAAGTCTTTCTCAGCCAAGCTAATAAATTTTACTGCTCATTTGTTCACAGGATACAATAGTTATAGCATTTTCTGAATGATAAGTGTTACGATTAATATTATCGACGTACTCCGAGAGTATACAATATCCACAGAAAAAGAGTTTTTTCTATATTTCTAAGCATTGTTAGTACACACATTTCTAATAAAAGCTAAGTCACATAAAAAGAAAAAAGATACACGTAATACAATTCAAACCCCACAATACTGCAACCTAAAATGCCTATAAAACCAATGTCAATCAAAAGAAACAAAAAGACAAATACCAATCACCTTACAACATACTTATAGCAATCTAGTGCATCTAAACTTTTAAGTTTCATCTCAGCAATGCAGATACATAATTAGCCATTAGTAGTCTACTCCAAAAATAAAAAAGAATAGCTTACGTAAAATGTTCCGAGAAAGCTTCAGGTGTACGCTTTGCAGGCGGGAAGAACTCAAGAAGATTGTCCTCCATCTTACCCCGCTTTAAGATTGAAATTAAATCATCAAGGCTGTTATCAATTAGATATTCCTTAAAGAAATCAGTGATAAATGAGAGAACTAGCCCTTTGGCAACAAGATTATCCTTAAGCAGGGGCTGGAACACAGTCTCAGGCGGAAGACCTGACAACTTCTGTGAAAAAGCAAGCGCTGTGAATATAGCAAGCTTCTTCCTTTCATTTTCCTCGAAAAGTTCCAATGATTGCAAGAATCTCCGCATAACATTTTCAAGGTTCTTTATAAGGAAAGGCTTCCTCCGCAATATCTTTTGTATATATACTACAGAGGGTAAAATGACATCACGCCTAGCCTCGCACTCAATTATGGAGAAAGGATGGCGGTCCCCCTCATCAGGTTTAGTTGTTCCAGGTTGTGTACGGCCCCCTGTGAAGACAACCTGTAGTTTTACAATAAGTAAGACCACAAAGATGTGGGAAAGCAATATAACAAGAGACAATCCTTGTTAGTTGGCATTTTCAATACCAATTTTTACCAGTTTCTTCCCATTGCCAACTAGCAAAGAAAACTCAAAGAAACCCAACAGACCAAATCATGCCTATTTCACCCTTATAAAACTTTATTATCTGATCACTTTAAATTTGCCAAGGACTGATCTTTGGACAACCTTTTAACTGCTCAAGATGAAAACTTAACATGTCTTGGAGTATAAGTTAGGTGTAAACATTTCTAGCACTAGCCTAAAACATGCAATCCACCAAAAGTTGGACCAACCGCACATGTCTAGGACATGTCTCCAATGCAAAGAGTGCAAGTATCAAAAATAATAAAATATAATTACCGTCAAACCTTCATCATTCTTTCTGAAGCTAGTGAAGCAAGATTCATTTGCGATGCCAACAAAATTGTTACCCAGTTTAAAGCATAAAATATTTTCATCAGTTTTAGATCACAAGGAGGAAACAAGAACCCACATGATTAACAAATCAAGTCCAATCTAATACACGGAATTCCAAAATTTTTTTAACTTTATGGACACACACTGCCCTTACCCATTATTACCTTCAAAAGGATTGCTTGAACCACAATCTTTACGTCACAAAGAGATGAACATTCAACTATGAAAGCCAAAAGCAATTCAGAGAACATGTATATAATTAGGCTTTAAAATTTTCTGAGACACTTGCCTCGAAAAAGGTGTCACCGTATCTTGAGAAGTCATGGTCTGAGGACTCAATGCTCTTAGCAATAAGTTCCTGCATACAGTGTATTATTTATAACCAGGTAAGGAAGAATTCACAATAAAACAGAAGAGAAAGGGGTAACAAGGTCAGTAAAGATGAAAAACTAATTACCAGATCACCAGCATTATCCAGATAAATCTGGACCACTGCATCCGCAAAAGCTGCAGGGTCCAGAGGCGCTGCAATATTCCGTTTGCGGGTCTTAATCCGCGTACCACTATAGAGCAGAAAAAATGCCAGCTAAGTTCCCAAAGCATATCATAAAATGTTTAAATCAAACATAAAAAGCCATGTTATCTCAATCTACACATTGCATTCCTAATATTATATAGAAAACCAAATAACTAACAAAATTAAAGGACAGGTCAAATCAATTAAGCAACTAAGCTTGGATTGAATTGACAACAAACAACAGAGAATTAGGGCTAGGAGTTGATGTAGCAACTGGGTCGCTATTTCCAAACAGGAAATAGAGTCAAGAACTGTACCAATTCCTACTAGGAGTCCTGACCCTAGGAGTTAGGAGCTACTTCCCCCAGGGGAGAAGAATTACAAACTTCACAACCAAATTAGTATGACCTGGGGGGAACAAGATCACAGGCCTAAGTCCTGAAGAAACTGAAGGAAAACAGCAGAGCAATGTGTAGTTCTTGTAGTTTTGGATAGATTCTCTGTGGAAACTGTCTTTTTCCCCCAACGAGTTACTTATTCTGCAGAGAATTATTAACTTTCTTGCATTCTCTAAATGAACAAAAATCTAGTACAGTCATTTAAGCAGTTAATTGCCACGTCAATAATATAAAATGCACCATAACATCCAAACACGTGACCCTAAATGGTCAAGCTACGACAATAGCACTGGCAAAACTAAATTTCTATAGAACTCGAAATCATCACTTGATCGCCAGGATACTCGAAATTTGATGTCCAAATCATACCAAAACACAATCAATAGCTCATGATAACAAACGAACGAACGAACAAACAACGTAAGTGCGTACTTGTACATGAAAACCTCAAAAATAAAAAGAAACTCACCCGAGAGTGGGTCTCTCCTTCGAGCTGCAAAACAGACCAGATTAATAAGTCAAAATTTTCATCGTGAATTAATAAAAAAAATAACTATATCTTATTACAGATCTAAATATAGCATAAATAATTAATTAACAAAAAAGGTCTTCTCAGCTAAATCTATTGCAAGAAATCACAGAAGAAGAAACATAATAAGCTGTTCCTAAATCAAATCCAAACTTTTCATAATTTAGGAAGAGGATCAGTAACCCTAATTCATCAAAATTAAATTTCACAACGATCAATACCAGATCTGCATATATGCATACAGATATCCAATCGAACCGAAATCAAATTAATTATGAAAACAGAAATATTAATCAATGAAGAACAAAAATTCGTTTTACCTCATAAACCAAGACGGCGGAAAATCAAGGAATTAGAGAGTCTTACGAGAGACTCTTTGCTTTACGCGGTGAGAGATGTCGGGAGAAAGAGAGGAAGGTGAGAGAGAGAAGGCCTTACTGACACCACCAATATTTATTGAGGTCCAGGCCCAGGCAAATATTTATATGCGGATGCCTCTCTGCAATTACAAGGAAAATCAAGGGTATATTAATATATTACGATAATTTTCTCCATCTTTTTGGCATAATTTTAGAAAATATCTCAATAATGTTTGATATTACAATGGCATTTCTCTAGTTATACAAATTAAAGAAAGATTTTATTGTCCCATTAACATATTATATTGCTAGCTGAAAACGAGCCTTATTAAATTATGACAGTTATTTAAACTCTTTACTCATTTTTAAGTTATATTCAATCTTAACTTAATAATAAGATATAATTTAATTAATTGACATCTTCTATGCATTTTCTTCCCTTTTTTGACCTTGTACGTAATACATGAGGTAATCTAGAATTTATAAATGTTTAGTGGTAAATGACCTAGCATAACTCTTCCTCGTCACCATATATGGTTTGAGTATTGAAATTGACAAAAAGTAACTAAATAAAAATGAGGTTAGTTCGCGAAACACTTAAAAAATTTTAAAAAGCAACGAGTATAGTTCAAGAGATTGGAGGAGAAAAAAAATGATTTGATCATATATGCTTAATCAGGTAATTGTTTTAAATTTGATATGCATATCATTTCAAATATAATAGAATTAGAAAGTCAGCTATAAATACAATAACTATGGAATTTTGCATTGTTTACCTAATATTGACACGAGACACAAATAATTATCTAGTCCCAAAAAATAGCAAGTACTTATAAAAGAAAAGTTCATAACTATAAAACTTATGAAATGGTACAAATAACATTTGGACAAAACTTAAGAGGTGAAAGAGGCGAAACAAATGACATTAGGTGGAAAAATAGTAACTTTTGTGTGGCAAATCAAAGAGGGGATGTCCAAATTCAATGGGCGATTTGTACATATTATGCAAAGCTGTGAAAGAGAATTTAACAAACACTGAGATATTTTGTTCATTTTGTTAACTAGTACTAGTATATACTGGTATGTGTTATTTTATAATTCTCCAATTTTTCTAACTTTTCTGACATCAGGCAACGGAAAAGGGTAGAAACGGAAATAGATGGTGGGTGGGGGTGGGGGGGCCCACCGTAGAAAATTGAGGGTAAAAAGGTGGATCTTCTATGGAAGCGGCGGCGTCTTAGACGCGCCAGGAGTGGCTCACGCTCTCCGCTGCTGATTGGTTCGGCATTCGTTGGCAGAGTCTTGTCGTATTCTCCATTTGCGACGGAGAAAATTGAAAGCTGATGTCGGCCATTCCTTTACCCCGTCAGCGGAAAAGTAGCCCGTGCATTACACGAACATGATTGGTCACTGCCGATACTTTTGTCCATATCAGGCAACGACGGTGGGGAAAATCCCAAAGGGATAATTTCACATACCTCCCCTGAGGTTTGCTAAAATTACACTCACCTCTCTTTAGGTTTTAAAAATTACACTTACACCCCCTGTGTTTATATTTTTCATAACAAAACAAGTCCATTTTGATAATGTAACCCAAAAACACCAACTAAATACCTTAAAATATCTTGAATTGCGTTTAAATTATTCATTTCTTTCTTGTTAATATATTTGTTTGTAAAATTCTAATAGATAAAATAAATTTTATTTAGATTAGTCAGATAACTGAGTTTTGAAGAAGTAATATTTGATAAAGATTGAAAATTTGAGCTAAGATATAAATACTTTTGACATTTTTATAACTAATTAATTAATTTTTTATATTTATTTATTTTTTTTAAAACTAATTAAGCATATTTTAATGTGTTTGGTTGGTATTTTTGTGTTACATTATCAAGATGGACTTGTTTTGTTATGAAAAATATAAACATAGGGGGTGTAAGTGTAATTTTCAAAACCTAAAGGGAGGTGAGTGTAATTTTGGTAAACCTCAGGGGAGGTATGTGAAATTATCCCAATCTTAAAAGGTATAGAATGCAGCGGACTTTGCCACGTTATTAGAACCATTAGTGAGTGAGAACGAATAGAGGATCGAGCAGTTAAAACTCTATAATTATATTCAGAGGTTTAAGGTTCGAATTTTACCAACGACAAATTTTCATTTTTCATATAATAATATAAGTTTATAAAAAAAATAGTAAATATCATTTAGTGATATGTAATTAGTTTTAGTATACCATATGACATGTATCATAGCACATGATACATCTAATACTTATTCAGAAAAATCTTATACGTACTGCATATTGAATATTATTTTTTATTTTTATTTATTTAAACTAATTGTTGCATTTTGATTGGGTAATAAATTGAAAACGATATTTAAGATCTTAAATTTAGTCTATTCAATACCCAGCTAAAATTAGTAACGAGGGAATAGTCAATTATACAACAAACCAGGAAAGAACCGGAAGCCAGGATGGATCAGGTTCATTTTGTAACTCAATCAAATGAAAACGATATGTAGTTCATTTGGTTGACTACAAAATATAGTAAAAAGACCTGGAAACAAAAAGTAGTTTATTTGATTAACTTAAATTAAAACATCATTCATATCAAATTAAAGTGAATTGAATATCATTCATATCAAATAAAAGTGGATCCTCTTTAAACCTAAACTTTATGCTATCGATCAAAAATAAGAACCATAAATTTCATTTGTACATTAAGCAAAATAACAAAAAATTGAGAGAATTATTATTGGTTCAAACAATTTACAATTACTTATGAATTAAATCCTTTTTTGGTTATTTTTTACGAATTTAAGTATATATGAAGGAAAACTAAAAGTCCTGTCCTTGATAAAAGAAAAAGATGAAAATAAAATGTAAACCTGTGAACTTTACGCATAGAAAACTAATATACAATTAATTGTAAACAAATGTCTCTTTTGTAAACTATACACAAAACATGAGGAAAAAATTTTATCTTTTCCTCCTACAAATTACATAATATGAATTCAATGGGTTAAAAATGTTGCACTAACTAAAGCTAAATTTTGGCATTTATAATGATATCAGTAACTTATTAGTTTAAATTGGTTCTTGCATTTTGATTGGATAATAAATCAAAAACCGTATTCAAAGATCTTAAATGTTTGGGGCTCCAAATTTGTCATTTGACAGTGATAAAAAACCGAAATTAATTGGATAATTAATTTTTGGTTTTACCGTTCTTCTCTTATTGAAGATAGGAAGCCCGACCCTGTTATCTACTTCAAAAGATTGCTTTAAACTGGAATCAAATATGTCGTAGAAAAATGAGGAAGAACCTCCTCTATCACATTGGCTTGCCTGCAATGCGTTAGAACTTTTTGAAACATACACTAGGAAGAAGCTGAGAAACCACCAACTCATTTGAACTTCAAATGGTTGAAAGGAAAAACGAAAACAAAACACTCAACATATAATATATAATTTCTGAAAGAGCTAGTAGATATCTCAGTCAAGCAACACATCAAACACCTATCAGGCTATGTAGGAAACCAACGTCTGTGCGTGTAAAAACACAGTCGAAAGCTATGATTTCTCTTCTCGAATGGCTTCAAGAGTAGAATCAGATGGCTGATCAGTCACAACCGAATCGATGACATGAGGGTTCTGTTGTTGCTGCTGTTGTTCTTGGGATTGGGAGTTGATGAGCTGCTCCATGTCCCTCATCCTAGTCCTAACAACATTTGTCACCAAAACTGTAACAAAACACAAAAAAAAAAAAAAAAGAAACCCATATTAGCAGAAGTGCGGAATTTCATGAGAGATCAGGGGAGGCAGCAATTAGTACCGGCGGCAGTTCCAAAAGTCCAGATCCAGAGGATCTTCACTCCAGGGCTCTTGTCTCTCCACATTTCTGTTTCTTGGTTTCCTCTTAGCATTAGAGTTTTGCAAGCCTGACTTGCGGTATCGTTGGCGCCTTGGGGCATTCCTATACATTGGGCTTATAAGCAATAAGTCCATGGGCTTCGACTTTAGTTGATCGATTTTAATGGTGAAAGAAAGGATACAATAGCGAGAATAATCTTCTCGCCAAAATTAGCCAAGTAACTACAAGAATGTTTTGATTTGACGATTATGAAACCCATATATTATTCAGGGGTGGCAACGGGTCTGGTTGGCGGGTTGGCGGGTCGGGTTGAGACCCAAATATAACAGCCAACCTGCCAACCCGAACCTGACCCGCCAACCGGAAAATAGCCAACCTGAACACGACCCGAATCGGGTTAGCGGGTTGGCGGGTCGACCCGCCGACCCGAAAAAAAAAAAAAAAACTCTAACATTTTGTAGCTTTGTTTCATCCATTTACATTCAAACATAACAAATTTCACTCATTGGATAATTAATCAAGTAAATTGCACACATTAATATTAACGATACTTATTAACATACACTTAACTCCTCTTACAATTTACTTTTCATAAATCTAGGTAAAATTCTTACTTTTTCTTACAATTTACTTGATTAATTATCCAATGAGTAAAATTTGTTATGTTTGAATGTGAATGGATGAAACAAAGCTACAAAATGTTAGAGTTTTTTTTTTTTTTTTTTTCGGGTTCGCGGGTCGACCCGAACCCGATTCAGGTCTACCCGAACCCGACCTGTTTTTTATCAGGTCAGTCGGGTCCGACCCGCCAACCCGCGAACCCAAAAACCCCCAACCCAAACTTGCTATTTTCGTGTTAGGTTCGTGTCGGGTTTTCGGGTCGTGTCAGAAATTGCCACCCCTAATATTATTGCATAAAAACAATATAAATATGTCGGTATGAAATAAATTATTGTAAGAAACATGCAATTGTAACATGGTAGAATAGAATACAAGCTCGAACTACATTTTACACAGGTTTTTAATAAATGAAACAAGGATAACGAGAGGCAACATATCCAACTGAAAATGTCCAAGAGTGTTTTTTCGCCCTTTTTCCTTTGCCCACCTCTACATGCTTCTAACGTTTCAGCGCCTCTCTTCTATATCACTGGTTTTTGTGGTTTTTAACCAAGTATTTGAAGTTGCTCTTAGATAAACTTGTGACTTGTAGCTCTGAACCAAGGGGAATTCTCAATCTCAATGATAATTAATTGTCGAATAGTAAAGTTGACACATTAATGAGTGGGTTTGAGTTCTCTCGAATTAGATTCTCTGTCTAATTCTTTTGGTGTCTAATACAAAATTAAGTCATATAACTATGAAACTACGTCATATCACTAAATAGATCGACGTAGTTATATATAGTTTCATATTAATACGATATAGTTTTATATTAGACACTATTGAATACCAAAAAAAAAAAAAAAAAAGACTGAGGATCTGGATTGAAGTTCTCTTTACACTTTGTGGTGAGAGTGCTAATCCGAATCTCCAATCAGTATCTCCCTACAATGTAGCATTGTCACAATTTTAATGTTTACTTAATATTACCCCTTAATAATTAAGCTTCACGAAAAAGATAAGGCAACTGGAAAGAAGAGAAAATATCGAATGTAAATTACACAAAACTTCAATTAGGAGACAACATAGGATAACATGTAAATCAGAATAAATGATGCACAAAAAAAAAAGAAAAAGATCAGCATTTACATGGACAAACATCTACTAAAACATAAAAAGGGAGAGAGAGAGAGAGAGAGAGAGAGAGAGAGAGAGAGAGAGAGAGAGAGAGAGAGATAGGAAAATTCCAAAATGGAACAAGAAACAGACACTTTGTTTATATTTTTTTTTTGTTATTTTTTTCAAAAATAGGACTTCGTAGAGGATTTATATCCAAGATAAAAAGGTAGATGAAACAATTTGTTCGAAATTTCTTAAAAAACATGATTCTAAAAAATATATCCAGATAAATAGAATTAGAATTTTAACAAATTTGGTTCTTCTGTGATTGGCGATATTGCCAGAGCATTAATTTTAATGCCAGAGCAATATTAACTTAAATGCCAAAACTACCCTCAAAGTTGATATCCAATTTTTTTACTTAATTTTTGAAGCCCACTTTAATATAATCTCTCCCCTCTCATTCTCGCACGCTCTCAAATTGCAGAGTTCCCATCGTACTTAACAACTTCATACTAGATATTAGATTAAGACAAAGCATTTTCCATTTTGCATGCGATATTAGGCCATTATTGAATTTACACATAATTTGCTAAAAATGATTTAAAATTTATAAACCCATTTTGAGTTTTTTCCTCCAAACTCAATTTGTATTCCCAAACAAAACAATCCCTTCCTGGCAACTACGAATAATTAATAATTAACTTCAAAAAGTCTAAAAATGACCCAAAATCCAAGAAATCCACAGTCAGAAGAAAAATATAAAATTCCGAGTAGAATACCTAAACCAATTACAGATATGTTCAATCCTTGATTGTGGCTTGTGGAAAAAATTATTCAAGAATACAATTTGATTTTTTTCAAGCACTCTAAATCAGACGATCCGTAAGCCTTTGATCTTCACAGTAGGATGGATATTCATTATTCTTTAGTTCTTAATTATTGTTCAGAATAGCAAAAATAATACACAGGAAACAAAAAAACAGCAATAAAGTTTGAGAAAATTCTAAGTGTGTGTTTGTGTGAGAGAGAGAGAGAGAGAGAGGACTTGGAGGGAGAGAGAACGAACAGAGAGAAAGGGAATAGTGGGAGAGGGATTGGAAATTTGGAATTGACAAAAAGAGACAGAACAGTGGGTCTCATAAAAAATAACATATTGACTTGAAGGGTACTTTTGACAAATAAATTAATATTGCTTTGGCATTGAAATTTTTGCTCTGGCATTATGGTTTGCTTTCTTCTATGCAGTAGGTCATTTTGTTTTAGGAAACTCTGCAATAGGAAACTATATAGGGAAGGAAATAAAGCAGCACAATTTATTGCCACATTTTATAATAGCCCGGAGTTTGACATCTATGATCTTCAGCAGCTACCTTGTAGATTTAGAGCTATTTTAAATATGGATAGAGCTGAGATGCCATAAAACTTATTGATTTTCATAATTAGTGAAATCAGGGCTAGCATATTTTCCCTGGGGCGTTGCCACCAAAAAAAAAAAAAAAAAAGTTTCGTACTTGTACGTTTGTACCGTGTACGACTTGTACTTGTTCCGCCAACAGGACGATCAATACTACGTGATGACCAAATACTAGTTCCATTTTCAATCTTGGGGGTAGGTAATTGAACCACGTTGCATTTGCAATTTTATACATACGTCAGTGCTTGCAAGGAAGCATTCCAATCAATTAACTGCCAACTTTTATTTAACCATTCTACAGTACATAATATGGTTGTCTTATCTAATTGTTTAAATACAACTTGAGATGTATAGATCAGTCAAATTGATTATTTGTAGTTAATCTTGGTTGAGCACACGTTTGTTGAACTGGGGTTTAATACCAGAATTACCTAGTAAAACTAATGTGAATATGAAGTTGCATTGCACCCCTTAGGTTTTTATTAAGTTCTACTCTAATAGTTTGAACTGTTGTTTTGTACATTTCTGACTTCAGAATTACGACTTCATCTGCAATCAACACCAATTGCTCACTTTATCACGTAATTGCACTTTCTTTTTTGTTCTTCTTTTAACACAAGTAATAATTATCTGTTGATAAGCTTCGGCTGCCTGGCGTCTAAACTGAAATTTGGATGCGAGATCAAAGTGAGAACTGATCCTAGAATATTAAGCTTTGAAAGTTTGGCGACACATAAATTTTCTTCAGGCTCATGATCAGGCCTCAAGCCAAATTTGCTTTAAATAACTGGATGCAAACATCATAAGTGACGAACATCACAAATGATGAGCATCATATTATCACATCACAGCAGGAACAACTCTATGCCAGTAGGGCATTGACAATTGGAGAGAATAAAGATTAAAAAGAAATCAAAGGGAAACTAATGAAGCTGTAAAGATGTTGAAGGAATAATTGGATAGGAGCGAGAACTGTAAATGTTTAATTGAAATTAGGGCGGCAGAACTGTTCAAAGTCAGAAGCCTCAAACTTTTGCTGTTAATTCCTAACAACTACACACGTTTTCGCATTTTCAAATACATATTCTCCATGCATGCACGCAAGTTTCCAACATCTTTCCCTTGCCTATAAATCTACTCGAATTTTCACAAACTGTATCCATCATTTGGCTCAATCTTCACCAACAAAAGTTTGGGGGATCCTAATCTCTTCCTGTCTCGAAACCAGAAACACACACAAACACACGGTGCCTAGCTAGCACAATGAGTTCTACGATTTCAAAGTTTGCTGTACTTCTAATGCTCTCGTGCTTAATTTTCTCCCAGTTTGAGCATAGTTTGGCATCACCACGGCTTAAAAAGGGTTATTACAATAAATATTGTCCTCACGCTGAGGGAATTGTCAGAAAAGCTGTAGACAAGGCTGTGGCTAAAAATCCAGGAATAGCTGCTGGGCTCATTCGGATGCATTTTCATGACTGCTTTATTAGGGTATCCTAATACTCTCTACCTTAATTAATATGTGTGTTGCATTGTTATACCAGTGTGGTCCAAATGTCATGTCAACGTGTTACAACTAAGTAAAATTCGCCAAATCATTTAAATTTTAGCATTTGCCTTTAATTGCTAATTTCTTGTTTATGTCATGATAATTCAGGGCTGCGATGGATCTGTGCTACTAGACACGGTTCCTGGAGGGCCTGCTACTGAGAAAGAGCACCCTGCCAACAACCCAAGCCTTCGAGGGTTCGAGGTGATTGATGAAGCCAAAGCCAAAATCGAAGCTATATGCCCTAAAACTGTCTCATGTGCAGACATACTAGCATTTGCTGCTCGTGACAGCGCCCTGAAAGTAGGAGGAATAAGCTATGCAGTGCCTGCTGGACGTCGCGATGGACGTGTTTCTTTAAGTGATGAAGTTCCGCAGAATCTTCCTCCTCCTTTCTTCAATGCCAAGCAACTTCAAGAAAATTTCAAAAGAAAGGGATTATCCCTCGATGAGATGGTGACACTTTCGGGCGCTCACTCAATTGGAGTCTCACATTGTTCTTCCTTCTCAAACAGGCTTTACAACTTCAATGCCACTCATTTTCAAGACCCTGAGCTGGATCGTAAATATGCAGCATTCTTGAAAACCAAGTGCCCTCCTCCAAGTAATGGTGGAAGCATTGATCCGACTGTTAATCTTGATGTTTTAACCCCTAATCGCCTCGATAACAGATATTATGTGTCATTGAAAAATAATCGCGGATTATTGACATCTGATCAAACACTATTGAGTAGTCCCTCAACTGCTAGGCTGGTTTTGAATAATGCTCAATATGGTTCTGCATGGGCTTCCAAATTTGCTGCTGCGATGGTGCGTATGGGTTCCATTGATGTCCTAACTGGCAAGAAGGGAGAGATCAGGCATAATTGCCATTTCGTGAACTGATTGATCACTTTGCTTGCTCACATGGAATGGAAGTCGCCTGAAGATTAATTTGTTTTATTTTTCGTTAATTTGTTAACAGATTTTCAAAAATTAAAGTGTGATCCCTTTTTTTTTTTTTTTGCAATTGATCATGAAATAATGGATTGAATCTTCTTATAACAAATTGTTGTATTTGAAGTTCGATTATATTCACAATGAATGTATGTTTTTTATTTTTTATTTTTTGGGTTCGCTTTCTTTTTATTTACTTGATTGAGTTATTTACTTCAGAAATCCTTATACTTTACCATAGATCCTGTTTAGCCCAGCAACTAACTTTGATGTTGTAAATTTAGTTCTGAATATTTGAGTACCGATCGAATTCAGTTCATTTATTTCTTGCTGAATCAACTATGCCCTTTTAACCAAAAGAATCTTATTTAACTCATTATAATTTACCTCATAACTAAATAAAAATAGACAGCATCTATATTTTAAAACAAAAGATCTAACAACTATGCAACTAAGTGACAATAATAGTTTTAAAATTAATTGCCACAAAATAAATTAAGTAAATTGTTTTAATTGCATCTATCTATGCTCACCATATAAAAAAATTACTGGAATACATGAATTTTGCTCCAAAATAGTATCTCGATATAAAAGGAACATTTAAATGATCTGAATTTTAAAATTCACGATTTATTGGCTTGGATTCATATAATGAACTTGAAGCACTTAATAGGAGTTTTTAAATAAGGATTAGATAGGTGCATTTTATAAGTGTTCAGGAACCTTAGGAATAATTTATATTAATTATTTTTTTCTCAAGGTAGTTAATTGAAATAACATCCGGATAGGTTGTCCTTTGTTTTTGGCTTTTCTACTTTGATAAAGTGATAACTATGTTAGCAGATACTGTTAACATGTAACATAACGAGTTAATTAAATTAAGCTAGTTGTCACAATTTACTCATTATGTATGATAAATTTTTCTCAAATTAATCGGGTTGGTAACCTTTCCAGAGTCCATTATTTGATTTGTATAGATAGGCAAGAATATCAGCACAAAAAGAAACAATTCATGGGCATAAAGCCTCAAATTTGTATTGGCTGCATCAATCACCTCAAATCCTCTTGAACTTCCTTTATCAGCCGGGCTTACCTTTTTCAGATGGCGGTAATCCAGGCAGAGTATCCACCAACACCGAAGCATCTATAATAAATCTAGGAGCTGAAGTGCGACACCAGCGAAAATCGATTCAAATCTTCTGTCCAATTTTACTGAACAATGGATCTGAATTGATGAAAACTAAATATTCTTTGTTACTGGCTAAACATTCAATACAATAAGAGAGGATGCAGAAATATGTAATTCAGAGATGACTCTGTGTCACAAACAAGCATACTAGACGAGATCTCACCAATAAGACAGAAAATTATGCAACAAAAATAACTAAATAAAAAGGGCTTTAGAGCAAAGTTTCATTCAATGAACAGTAAACCAGAAAACTTGAAATATCAAGCGCAAGCAATATTATTTTTTCAAGATGATAAAGTTATGCAAAAGTCATTGATCGTGAAGGGGTTAAAATTAGGAGCCATTTGGTTAAATGTCTTTAATCACTATCATTATGAATATCATTAACCATACTGTGTACATGGGTTTTGACAATTTTTCCAACAAATTAATTTGGTTTAGTAATGAAATGGATATCATTATAAAACTACTTATTTCGTTTGCTTATGATGGGGAATAACTTTCAAGTAAAATTTGAAAATTTAAATCTTTTTTATACATTTCTTTTTTTTTTTATTTCTTATTTTGTACCTTTTTAAAGAATATTTCTAAAAGGGCTTCTTCAATTTTATATAAAGCCATGCTCTAATTTGACTTTTACGCAAATGGTAACCTTAAAACACAAAAAAGAAAAAGGTCACTTTTATTTTGGTTTTCTATCCCTTAATCAAAAGGATTAATATGTTTTATAGAATAGTAATTTGAAGGGAATCATAAAGACCTCAATTAATCATTTTTATTTTGATTAAAAGATAGTAATAGTTATTTTCTAAAAATTAAATCATTAGTAATGACACCCATTCCTCAATCCAAACACCCCCTAGTACTATTAAGGAAAACTATAACTTGATATCATTTAGTACTAATGGTCACGAAAGAACCAATGCAATATCTACATTGGAAATTCTTAGATGAATTAAATATACGGCCTTATATGTGAATATTATGTTGAGAAGAAATATAATAATATATGATAATGTAAAAAAGTGATTTCAGGATGCAGTTATATTTTATACCATAAGGCCTATCGATATGGCTGTAAACCAGGTGCATGTAAAAACTTTCCCCCAACCGGTAACCACTTTATACATGTTTGCCGCGCGTTCCGGTGAGATCTTAACCATGCGGGCCAATTGGATGATATTGGGTCAATCTTGTTACCCACAGAAGCCTGATAATTGGGCCCAGACAGTCTTATCATGTGCCGGGATAGATGCCCATTCCTGAGCCAGAAAGTGCACTACCGTGACATTGAAAAATATATTCAACCAGTACTGGACAAGTGTCCAATACATTGGGCCCAACGATTCTCATACTGTGACAACGAAGAATTATCCAACCTGTAGTACTACTGCAAACCAGCATCACCGGGCCGGCCCAACAGACAATTATCAATCTCGTTTTTAGCTAACAAATTAATAATAACACAATCATTTATTTAAAACAAAAAGAAAAAAAATTACATAGAATCATTTTTTTATTTATTCATTCCTTTTAACTTAACAGAGAGGCACAGACAAATTTTATATATTTTTAAAATAATCAAACAATCGTGAGTTTATTTAAGCATTTATTCGGGCAACAATTAGATCCAACGCAGACAATGACCTTTTTTTTTTCCCCTAAAGAATTAGAAATTCACTTTTATATTTATTCGTCTTCTTTTGGGTAAAGGAAGGACACAGCTATATTCCACGTTCATGGTGTGCATCATTATGAAAGGAATTATGTTGCTAGTGGTGGAGCCACATTTATTTGAAGTGGGCAATTGTCCACCATTGAGCCTATAAAAATTAAATAACAGGCTCAAAATTACAGGAGGGCTGGACAAAATGCAATAATGCATCATTTGGTGGATGCACAGGGGGAACATTATTTGCTGTCCAGCACTTTTGTCTTCACTTTCCACCATTGTCTAGAACTTATTTAGATAGAATTGGTCTACAACCCATTTGTAAATTATGTGTTTTTGAAAGAAAGACACATAATCATTCTTGTACCACTTTTTTATATCAACATACATCTTTATATTTATATGACACTTTTTAAAATCACAAAATCTACAAATAGGACGGTGAATCTAATCCGGTTATTTTTCATTTTGTCCTTCATTGTATTCGAATTCAAACCTTTTAAAATCTCGACTTTATGTATTTACATATTCATTTTCTCCTCCATCCAATTCCACACTTTGTTCTTGACCCTATTTCTTGCGTTTCATGCATGTAGTATTAACAAGAATTCTTGAACACCGGACAACCAGTTTAAAGGAGAAAGATTATTATTTTTAACAAACATATATGAATCCACTGACAGTGCCAAAATGGGCACTCAAATTCAACAAATAGTAGACGTTTGTTGGCATTTCGTGTTTTGGACCATATATGATTTTCTCCTCCATCGTTCTACATTGTAAATTCTGCAGGATCCACAATTATTCGCTTTGCTTGGAGTACATTAGATACACGAAGAAATAGTACCCAGAAAAAGAAACAAAAAAAAAAAAGCCCAAAGACTCGGGGACGCCAAAGTGGTTGGCTTTCCAGATTTTCTTTAATATTTTGTAATTTCTTTTTTTTTTTTTTTTGAGAAAGTAATTTCCTTTTTAGGTAAGCAAAGTTTCATTTTTCACTGATAGAAGTCTACCTCCAAAGTATACCGTAACATTTTGAAATAGGCTATAAAGATCTGACACCAGCTTGACGGATCGTGCTGGGGCCAGTGGAATATGTTTCGAGCCAAAAATCAAAATCATTTTCTACCACAAAGGAACCAACCCAACTTAGTTGGCATGGTCAACACTAAGCGTTAACTTTAGTTAAGTGGGATAGAAGGTTACGAGTTCGAATTTTGCTTTCTATCAAAAATTTAAATAGGTGTCTAATGCACCAATTTAGTTCAATAATGGTTCAATCTTGTTGGTTCTTCCTGAACTTAGTTAGACCTCACCATCGAGTAGGTTAAGAGTATGATATCATACTGTTAACTATTGACCCAAAAAAAAATCCTACTACAAACAGAGACAAATGAAAGTCAAAATATCTTTACTGGATTCACGGTAACTTTTTGTTGCTATAAATTTATGCTTGGTAAGTTTTCGTAAAAAATAAATAAGTTTAACTAAATCTTATCAATTTTTTTTTAAAATTTATTATTTTTTGATAACTCTTTTTCGGCACATCATTTTCCCTCCATGTAATATAATGCAATCGGATAGTACTCATCATTCTACTGTAATCAAAACTAGACAAAGAAATCAGAACTCTATGGATGATGAAGCTATACAAAGAAATCAGAACCATACATTTGGTTTTGGGGACGGCTCTAGATCCGGAGGATGAAGCGACGCCCTAGAGAACCAAGACTCAAGGCAATAGACCAAATCATAGTAGCGGATTACCTTACTTGAAAACTAGATTTCATAGGCTCTATAGTATTCGATTGTTATTATTCATTAGAGAAAGTATATATTATAGGTGCAAAAGTTTTTTTTTTTCCTGTGTTATCTCATTTAATTAGTCTAGAATTACTATGATTTCCCCCCAGTGCTCCCTCTCTATTTTACTACTAGTATTTTACCTTTTCACATCAAGTAGGTTGTAGAAAATTTATAGACTCGGTTCACAACTCTATATGAATCTTATAATCTAAATTAAGGTTACGTAATTGTTTTTACATTAATTTCTTATATTTACATGCATTACTTTAGTTATATAATATTATTTTAAATCACAAGTTTTACGGTAAAACCTTAGATTCGATTCATGTAACAATCTTCCGCTAACCTACTTCCAAAGGAAGAAATGATTGACATTCTACATGATTTCTAACAGATTTCCATTCTTTATTATTGTCAGGACAAGAAGAGTCTGATTGAATCATATCATTACTCCGACCTACTACGTGCTTTGATTGCAAGTCCAACTGGCCGCAATAAATCACAGCGAGCAAAATGTTACGGTTCAATTGCTCGTTCACCGGAAAAATTCAGCTGAGTCTTAAAGATTGGAAAAATTAAGATGAGCCAAATATTCTCTCTTTTAGTATAGCTGAGTGATTAGATTAAGTTGGCCTATTAGTTTTGTTTAATTGAGCTTTGTTGAAAACAAAAACATTTATTAAAAGTTTTATGGGTTGGGATAATTGTTTATTGCATCTCTTTTATCACGTCAATTTTCTGCAATAGGTATACAACAGTTCTACTATTACTCCCGTGAGCGTTTTATGTAAGATTTGGAACACCATCAAAGTCATTATTATTATTTGGTGGGCCTCAGGCAATTTTCCGAATTAAAAAAAAAAACTACTCGAATAAAGGGCGGAATTTGGGCAAAAAAATTAATGGAAGATGAGATTAGAGTATGTATAAGATTTCAAGTGTTTATGCAACTTGCTACAAATTACTGAACAATTTGCAGCCAACTTTGACAAGCAGCTTGAATTCTTTCAAAGCGCAGCATTTTTGACTCTACGAAACCTGATAAAAAAAAAAAAACAAGCATTTCTGACTTTAGATTTAGGTGACAAATTTGACTATAGTCCTTGATGTAATTGCTGGTGGTGGACCAAATAGGTAGGAACTAGCACTGAATGCATTAATATTTCTGCTTTTAGTCTTGTTCATTTATAACCAGTTACAGTGCATAATGATTTAAAGATTGCACTTTTAACACTATAAAAATTCCTATCATAATCTAAAATTCATAAGACTTTTTTTCCTCCTTTGAACCCAAATAGTTTTTGGGCTTTACTACCTAAGAAGTAAAATATGTTGTTTTCTTTTTGGAAGATGACAACAGAAGGAATTTTACAAGGAAGAGAATACAGAGATGAACTAAACGTACACGCCAAAAACAAGTTCATGCAATGTTTTGGCATAATCCCCTTGAAATTTTGATCAAATCTCCATATATAACTGGACCAGCTTGAAAGATCCATTTTAAGGAGGACAATGTACTACTATGATAGCTTCTAGTTTGTCGAGATTTATGTTAACTCCAACTTGCATGACACATGTTTCTTAATTAACCGATTGTTTGGGCAACTAAACAGCAGATAGCATAGATAATTCACAGATTACATTTGCAGAAGAAATTTTTAAAAAAAATCTCTTGTAAATTTTTCATTTTTATGATGATTTTGGATTTTTTTTTTTAATTCGAACACGCTCTTGATTCGCCTTTTTTGTTTCGCATAGGGTCTTATTTAAATGCTTGATTAGAGATTGTAATCTGAATAGAAATAACTATTATCTATAAAACAAATATAAATTTTTATAAAGTATATTGTAAAAGTAATAATATCCAATCATAAATTAGCGAGACAAAGTTCTTTTAATTGTGATCGAGTCCGTTTGGATTGAAAATATTTTTTTAGAAATTTGTTAACTTTCCTTATCTTACACACACTCCTAATACTTTTTTTTTTTTAAAAAAAACCTTTAATATTTTCTTTTATTAAAAGAATAAATAAAAAAAAAAACTAGCCGACCAAACGAATCGATTTTGGTTGAAAAGGCAAGGAACGCATTGATCATTGCAATTTGGAGATGCATGCTCTGCTCGTGCCCTATTCTATAATGGAGAGACAAAGCCAGAGCCCACTCTTCCACTTGCGTATCTCGATCGATCTGGTATTACCTACCAATGCTGCTGATTCTCGTTTTTGTTGGTTTTGTGACTTTTTAATGTTTTTCCAGATTCGATTAATTTCATGGTGTCTAAGCTTCCTCGTGATCCACGAGGCAGTGGCGCAAGAAAATCTTCGATGTAACAACCTACTACATACTTGTCAGCGTTAATCTGCATCTTTACTCGTACCTAAAGCTTTGGATCTTCTATTTTAAGTTTTATTGCTTAGAGATTTCGTTCAGGTTTTTTCCTCCATGCTTGTCACATATTTAACTATAAATCGCATAATTGAATTATGTGGTTATTTAAAAGACTGAGATGCCCATATCATAGATAAAAGAAACACACACTTGTTTTTTGATTACTTCTTTATTTTTTTCCTTGAAATAGTATCTTATTGGAGATTTGTTCAGTGCCCTTAAAACAAACAACGGTAGCCCCAATCTTTTCCAGTTTTTAGGCGGTAAAGAAAAAGCAAAGAGAAAAGGGGACAGATTGGCGAGCTTCAATACTCGATTTGGTTATGGTACAAAACTCAGTAGTCCTAATCTTTTTTCCTTTTTAGGCGGTAAAGAAAAAGAGATAGATTGTCGAACTTTAATACTTGATTTGGTTATAATACAAAGTTGAATCAGTTTTGCACTACACAAAGAACTAATAGTTAAATGATAACAAGGAGAGTCCACAACATCAGTCCATTTTTTTATTAATGCGCCAACGCTCTTCTTCTTAAGTTATCAATTTAGTTTACAAATAAACTAGTTCATATAAGTTGTTAAAATTCCATTTGTTCTTCGCACAATACATAGAATAGGCTTCCTGTGCACTATAGAAGTGTTCATCAATATATGCGTAAATGTATTTATCCGGTTAGTAAAATAGAAAAATATTGTGGTGAAAGCTACTTATAAAAACGAGTAGTAAGTTTTGTTAGGTGGGTAATTATTTGTGTTCAATAAGTAGCAAATTTTATTATAAAAGAATAAAAAATCGCGATAACTGACGTCACCATAATATGTCCTGTAAAATTACAAGTTTGTTAGCTCATTAGTACATCTTTCCATTTTGTCTATTTGGGGTATTTGAAATTCGGCACCGGTAACGTTAATCGATTAATATCGCTGTCGGAGTTTGGGCAGGGCGGCGTGTCGGGGGAACTTTGTTCTGTAAGTAGATGATTTTGATGTCTCCTTCAATCAAAATCACAAACTCGTGAATCATTTTCTCCTAGCACTCCGTAATTGACATGTACTGAACCAGAGTATCTTATGATAGTTCTATGATATTGCTTTTGGTAATTGTTACTTTTTTTTGTTTTAAATATTTATAGCATGAATCGCGTGCTCTAATTTTTTTTGTTTTGACGTTGAACCAAGATAATTGTGCCAAAACAGAAAAAAGAAAAAAGAAAGAAAAAGTGTAGGATCAAATGAAAAATAGAACATTCAACTCACAAGAAAATTGTCTTGATAAGAATAAAACACAATAAAAACGAAAACAGACTTAAAGATTGTCAAAACACTCTGCACTATATGTGTGGTGGCAATATACTACTACATTCAAATAAACTACAAATCTCAGATAAAAAGAATGTAATTACCTGCTCTGTTCGGAAATTTAATAGTTCAAAAATTATTTAAAAAATATACTTTACAAAAGATTCCCTACATTTGGATGAATGTTTTTGGGATATTTTTTAAAAATTATTACTGTAGTTATTTTAAAAATTTTTCTTGATATATGTGTATGTAGATAAAAAGTAGTTAAAAAATGTGTTTAAAATTTTTAAAAACATGTTTTTAAAAAACACTATCAAACAAACAAAAGTCTTTGTTTGTTTGTTATTGTTTTTTAGAAATATGTTTTTTATAAACTTCATACACGTTTTTCAACTACATTTTTATCTCACGTATACATTTATCAAGAATAATCTTTAAAACAAACAACTATAATAATATTTTCTTAAAAACATCCCAAAAAATACTCATCCAGAAAGCTAGAATTGATAGAACAATAAAACTACTTAACAAATAAATTAACTAACACATAACTAAGCTAGCGGACTATGAATGCGGCGGATTTTGCCCCTCTGGATTGAATTGTAGAAAATAGCATATTATGAAATGCCAAATAATATATACACGACAAACCTAAACCAAATTAATTCACGAAAAACTTATATCAAATTTTTATCTTTTGCAATTCAAGGCTGGTCTATATCACATTTCAGGGTAAACAATTGCAAATACTAATAATTCAATTTTGTGTAACCAATTGTAAACAAATTATAAATAACCACGTGCAACTCATAAGCAACTCAACAAATAATGATCTTAGTAAAGTAACTATAAGATTTTCAATTCGACTCTCAAGCTTTTTCCCCTCTTTTCTTTAGGAATACTTAGCAACAAATAGTAAAACAGCATATGTTGTTTTTTTTTTTTCCTAATTAATCTATACTATTGTATTTGGGAAGAAAAAATGGTGAAATTCAAACCTTGACATTTAAAATTAAATTATAAAATTCTAACCGTTCCACTCTTTATTACTTACCAAAAAAAACAGCACATGTAGCATGAAGTGAAATCACCAAAAGCCAAACCAAACCGGTTACCAACCAAAGCTTTGTCACTAATTTAGTGGCGACGTCAGCCCACAATCCCGGCGGTGAAAAACACCGACCATGTTAGGAATACTCAATTATCAGAAGAGGAATCAACAACCAAAAAGACGACAAAAATTCCTCAAGAAGCTCATGTGATAGGGAAAAAATATTAAACTACTGTTCAGTCAAAATTCGGGAGTATAATAACAACTCCTCCCCCCTCCCTTAAAAATGGAATCCAGATCTGGTGTGGATCTTTTCCTGGCGGAAACTCCAAAGCCGAAAAAAAGAAAAGGAAAAAAAAAGGCCCAATTCCAACTACACCCAAACCAAATCAAACCAACAACCGAAACATTAAAAAAAAAAAAATGTCATCAACTTTGACCCCTTCTTCTTTTCAAACCATTTTGAGTGACATCTCCCTCTCCTCCTCCTCCTCCTACTCTCCTTCATTTTTATTATTCAAATCTCAATCCTCCAAACAAACCCTATACTCCTCAGCCGTCGGGTGTCGCCCGCTTTCTCTATCATCCTCGCGCATTTCCGCAGCTGCCGTCTCCACAGCCATGGGTGGTGCCGTTGCTGATGCCGCCATGGACGCCGTCCAGAGACGCCTCATGTTCGAAGACGAGTTAGTTCCCTAATTTCTCTCTGTTACTTCTCTCTTTCGTTACTAACATTTTTGCCAACCGAGAAGATGATGCAGATGCATTCTATTTCGTTTTTTTTTTTAATGTATATTTTCTTTCTTGGCGTGGAGGAAATGATTTTGGATTGAATTTGTCAGGATTGATTAGGTGCTGAGATGATTTGAATCATTTTTCCTTTTTTTTTTTTTGAAGATTTTAATGATATCAGACGTTGGTTTTTATTTATTTATTTTTATTGTATTTGATTTTGAGCAGAAGTGTTTCCAGTTTTTAGTTTTAAATCAACAACAACTATTTCTTTTTTATTTCTTTTAAATTGCGTGAATTGCACGGATAGAGTTAATGAAGCTGTGTTTTCGTTGAAAAGTGGTGAATTAGATTCGAGAAGTTTTGAAGGTGGAGAAAGGGATGGACTGATCCATTTTCTGTCTTTCTTTTCTTTTCCTTTTTTTTTTTTTTAAAAATCTCCAAATCTGAATCGAATTTTACTGTAAAAAATGAAGTCCTTTTTTGTTTGATTTACTTTCACGATTTATGACTCATCGGAGTTAAAATTGTCCAATTTCACTGAAACGCTTCTTCTTTTTTTTTTTTTTTTTTTTTTTTGCTATCTTTTACTCTACTTTCTTATTATTTTCCCCATGATTTAAATACAATGGAAGAAACATCAAATTTGTTTGGACCAAATTGGTGTGCTGAGCATATCCGGACTCTTTATTATTTTCTTTAAAAGAACTCTATTTGGAAATATGAATGTAAAAACTTTCTGTCGATTCCTGTTGATCTTTTTCCTTCGCTGGCTATTCGGAAATCTGAATTTTGTTAAGTTGGTGAATGAAACTGGGCATATTGATCATGCCTGATGGTTTTCACTCTGGGTGATCCATAATTGGTATTTAGTGCCTGTTCTCCTTCCTTAAAATCGGCCGATTATTATATTTAAAAGTTGTTGGGTTTGGTTTGTTTAAGCTAAAAAATTCTTGATTTTTACATGGACCTCTCATTTTGCTGAAGAACTTTTGCGTTTAAAAAATTCTCAGATAAAAGCACCCTTTAAATTTTCATTGTGGCTTTTTCAAGAATCAAAACTTTTTCTTGTAGAGCCACTTTGGAATGTTAAAGCACATGAGAAAAAGGCCTATAATAACATATATAGGCTTCTTTTATTCTTTACAAATTTTGCTGCTAATTTAATGAAATCTTCATCCATAGGATGGCATGAAGCGTCCTTGTTGTGTTGCTTTTTTCAAATTCAAAAATGAAGATTTTCTCCTAATATATGTTAAATTTTATGAACTTTAAGTTTTCTAATGCATCTGTTTCTTGTGTCTGTCAACATTTTGAAATAATCTTTTAACTCTTTATCCTGCAGATGCATTTTGGTTGATGAAAATGATCGTGTTGTTGGTCATGATACCAAGTACAATTGTAAGTTGGCACTTTATTTTCTCTTTTGATACTATTTCATTTTATAAGTCTACCTGTCGGTAAATTTGGGTAGTTCCAATTTACTGAAAAATAATTATTTTCCCATCTTGCAATGTCGAATCTTTTGTCATGCTATAGATTATGGGGTTTTAAATTTTAATGTTTCTAAAAGATACTATTTTGTGATAACTTTGTTGGGCAGTGTGGCCTACTCTCAGAACAACAATGTTATTTCTGTTTATATCCAATCCAGCTTCCTTAATACTGGTCATAATTCCCTCCCCTTGCTGTTCAACTTTTTTCCATTATGTTGATAATTGAATAAATACTAGTTAGTTGTGATTTGGAATTTTCACAAAAATATCATCTCTTCACTCAAAATTTTTGTGTGGTTTAGTTGCATACGATGAGTTAATGAAGTTATACAGAAAAGCTTTCATGTAGCACCATCTCATTTTGGATGTTTTTTTAATCTCACAACTGACCTTATATAATACTGCAGAAAAACTTTTCCTTTTATATGCTTTTTCTTTTTTTTTTTTTAATGCAATTGCATTTATACTTTTAATTTGAAAAGGGTATTTTGCTTCTCTCTCTCTCTCTCTCTCTCTCTCTCTCTCTCTCTGTGTGTCTGTTTTGGGAATAATGTTCAACATACATTTAATTTTATATGGTAAGTTGTTCCTGTAGAAAGGTAACCGATGATACTAACTTAACAAAACCTTGTCTGGAGTAGTTTGAGTCTGTAACCCAGATAGATTAAACTTTAATCGCATTATGATTGATGAAGGCCAAATTTCTTTACGCAGCATTGAATAAAATGGTACCTAAAAGGAACATATATTGTAGGAAAATAGTTATCCTGGAAATGGCATATCACTTTTGTTTAATGTCCCAGAAGCATGAGAGTGCAGTGTGTTTTAGGGCATTACTACACTGAGCTCCAACTCTGGTTTGAAATTGTGATTAATTTTTTAATCCAAACAATATACATGTAAAAGTAGGAGTTACTGATTGAGATATAGAAAGCGGTGGACATGCTCTTGAATTCTTTTAAACTTAATCCATGATTGTTAATGCATTTATCTTCCCCTAATGCCGATGGAAGAGAGGCCCTTGATGATATTTTGAGAAAGAAACGGAAGTTTTTTTTTTTTTTTTTGGCTTTTCTAAGTTCATTTCAGTTTTAATTGGATGGGGAATTTGATTTTACTTTGCACCTTATTTTGTAGAATAAGGATACTTTCATCGTATCTGGACAGGATTATATGGTGGTTTTTTGATATGCAGGTCACTTGATGGAAAAAATTGAATCTGAAAATTTGCTGCACAGAGCTTTTAGTGTATTTTTATTCAACTCCAAGTATGAGTTACTTCTTCAGGTATGCATTGCAAATGACATTTGCTGGTTCGTTTGATCTAAAAAGTTCAGTGGACTTTTTTCCCCTGTGCGTTTTCAAAGCATCGTTAATGTTCAAAGGAAGCACCAGTCCCCTCCCCTGCCAAACAAAAAGAGAAAGTAAAAGAAGAAGAAACGTCTGTTGTTACATTGAGCTAAAATAATGAGAACCAGTTTCTGATGGTAGCAGATGATTTAGGCGTAATGTTGATAAGGGGAAATACCATTTCAAGAAATAGAATCTAAAATCTTGCAACTGGAAGCATTTACTAGAAGTTTCAAGAGATCCTGGAAATTCGATGAGTCTGATGTTAATAACCTTACAAGTGTAATTTTGAAATGCTAGGGGTCCTTACATGATTTATGCATCATTAATTTGTTCTAGTGTTTGAGTTCTGACCATTATTTGGAACAATCTTTGGAGATCGATTCTCTCTCAAATAAGATACAGTGTCATCTCAATTGGGTGGAAACTAAACGTGCATCATCTTTCAGGATGTTATAGTACTTTGAACCTTGAGCAATATATATGCGAAAGTCAGCCAAAGTCAATTGATGACTTAACCTATGCGTGCCATCTAGCATTCCACTCATTTCTTGCGTCATTTATCTACTTTCTTCTTCAATAGCCCTTGAACTAATAGCCTTGTACTTGCAGCAACGATCTGCAACCAAGGTAACTTTTCCTCTCGTCTGGACAAACACCTGCTGCAGCCATCCTCTATTCAGAGAATCAGAACTTATTGAAGAGAATGCTCTTGGTATATGTTTCTTATGTTTAATTGAAATAATGATTTGGCTTTAGTGCTTTTTGCTTTTTCTTATGCATGTTGTAATTTCTTAGGAGTGAGGAATGCTGCACAGAGGAAGCTTTTGGATGAGCTTGGTATTCCAGCCGAAGATGTGCCAGTTGATAAGTTCACCCCTTTAGGCCGTATGCTTTACAAAGCCCCATCTGATGGGAAGTGGGGAGAGCATGAACGTAAGAATAGTTTAGCATGACCCTTAGCATGTTTCATGAGTCAGTTACTCTCTGAATGCATGTGTAATTATGTTTTGTGCTGTCCACTGTGATTTTTTGTGTCCAACTTCACCAAATTAATGCATCTGAAGTTAGTTTGACCTCAGAAAGCTTCCCTAGTCTTTCTTGGAACGATATTTTTTTGAAGGGGCAAAATAGGAACCATCTCCTTCTATTAGGGGACTTTTGCTGATGGAATTTTTTTAGTTCTTATTTTACTTGTTTTATTCATGGGATTTTGCTCATAACAATCTGTTATTGACTCAGGAAGCTTCCCTAATCTTTTTTGGAACCATTTTTTCCTTTTTTTCTTTTGGAGGGGGCAAAATAGGAACCATATCCTTTTAGTGGGGAACTTTTGCTGGTTTAATTTTTGGAGTTCTTTTTACTTGACTTATTTATACTTGACTTATTTATGGGATTTTGCTCACAACAATATGTTATTCAGCCATCCACTACATCTTTGTGGGTCTTTCAACTATGCTATCTTCACCGTCATTGTCCAATGCTGACATCTCTCCTGTAACTTTCAGTTGATTACCTTCTCTTCATTGTCCGGGATGTTAAGGTGAATCCCAACCCTGATGAAGTTGCTGATGTGAAGTATGTGAACCGGGAGCAGTTGAAGGAGATTTTGAGAAAAGCAGATGCTGGCGAGGAGGGTCTCAAGCTCTCCCCTTGGTTCAGACTTGTGGTCGACAATTTCTTGCTCAAGTGGTGGGAACATGTTGAGAAAGGGACTCTTGGGGAAGCAGCTGATATGAAAACCATTCACAAGCTGACTTAAGCACTCAGCTCGGGGTATTGTTGTTGTTGTTTTTTGTTTTTTTTTTTTTTGCCCCATTGTGTGACTAATAAGTTTGACAATGTGATAACATAGAAAGATACGCCAGGCATTTCATAGTATTTTTTGTTAATTTCTTCTTTCAAGCTTTGAGTTATTATAATAATTGTACAAACCGTATTATATATGTCTTCTGATTTGAAAACTATAAAAAAAATAAAAAGATAAATAGAGTTCCCGTTTTCTTCTTCGGGATTTCAATTGATTTTGGAAAGTTATAGTTGTTTTGATTTGTCGTGGCTAATGTTGCTCTTTAGCCATTGTGCCTCGCGGTAGGATTTTGTGTTGAATTAGAATTGTGCCTTTTCAGGAGTTCTGGTGCGCCATAAGCAACTAGGGGAAAACATTAGGCGACCATCCAAAATAGCAAGTCCTTTGAACAGAAAAGTACCCACTTAAGCCGTTATCCTTTTTCCAGAAATGGAAACAATAGAAAGCTTTGAACGGAACATTTCTCCACCAAGTCACTTTTGACAACTGCTATGTTGGATAATTTACAGTATCGTGAAAGATCTCAAAAAGAAGGCTACGTATCCGCGGTTAACCAACAAAAACAAGAGAGAAAAAGAAAAGATTATGATCTCAAAAAGAAGGACATGTATCCGCGGTTAACCAACAAAAACAAGAGAGAAAAAGAAAAGATTATGTAAATCAATTTGTTTGGCTCTCTTTTCAAAAACATGTGTTTTGAAAAATTCAAATGCGTTTCCAAATTAACTTTTTATATCACACACGTCTTTTAAAAAATATTTTTTAAATTGTTACAGTAATTTTAAAAAAAATATATCTCAAAAAAATCATTAGAATTGTTTCAATATTTCCTAAATCTCTTATTAAAGAGCTGAGGAACGCTTTAACATCAGATACAGACATTTGAACATCCAGTGTCCACAATTTATGGAAAGAGAAGGCTAAAATATAGATTAGGAGGCCAACATTCAAACTGAGGCTTCTGATAACTCCAAAACAATAAAAAGCTGCTATCAATTTTTCCTGATGCTCTAAGGCTCTACATAGGGTGCCTTAGATCGCCAGAATTATTCAGAATTCTTTACCAGTACATCTTCAATAAAGCGTCCAAGTGAGATGAAGGAAGAGCCACCATCCTTCAAAGCCTTTCTACCCTTCTCTCCAATATCTTTGACTCTATTTCTCACAGGATTTTCAGAGTCCATTAAACATCTTATTGCCTTCTCAATTTCATCAGTCGTTACAAGCTCATCCGAATTCACATTGCGGTAATCTAGTGTCAAATCCACAGCTAGTTCCAATTCCTTCACCAGCTGGAATGCATTACATTGTTGCTCAGCATATATAGGCCATGTAGCAATTGGTACGCCATTCCACAAGCTTTCCAGTATGGAATTCCACCCGCAATGAGAAACAAAGCCTCCAACTGCTTCATGGGCTAACACCTCCACTTGCGGTGCCCAACCACACACCAATCCTCTGTTCTGTGTCCTCTCCAAGAACCCTTGTGGAAGAATCTCTGAAAAATTGGAATAATCAATTCGTTTTACGGTCAAGTCTTTTGGTGGAGGTGCACGGATAGACCACAAGAACCTATGCCCACTTCGCTCGAGCGCGGTTGCCATCTCTGCTAGCTGGGGTGGCTGAAAACCTCCCATGCTTCCGAAGCAGAGAAACACCACAGATGAAGAGGGCTGATCATCAAGCCATTTCATAATCTTTTGATCAGAGTCATTAGACTCAGAATGCTTTTCAGCCTCAAGGTTGAGCAAAGGTCCAACTGTGTAAATTGCAGCTAATTCCTTAGCTGATTCCAGAGACTTAATCGCATGAGGTTCTAACTCTGCAAAAGTGTTTATAATCAATCCTTTTGTCTGTGTGAACCGCGTACCATGATACAGCATTGCTGAACAACCACCTCCTTGCTGATCAAATAGAAAAGAAGGTAGAACGCTTGAGGGTAATGGGTTGGCATAAACTGGAATAATTGAATCAGGATCTGAAATGCTAAATTCAGTCCCAAGTTGGGCATGTCGCGTAGGGAGATAAAGCATGAGTCCAAGAAAAGCAGCACCAGAGGTTAAAAAAACGTAGGAAGGAACACCAAGCTCATTTGCTACATCTATCATTGAAGTGCAAAACATATCAATGACTAGGCCGGCAAGTTGAGTGCTTGGATTTGACAAAACATGGTTGATTATAGCATCTTTGACAAGGGATTTATGCATCTCTATGTAAATAGTAACGAATTTCTGAATTGACCACGAGAAATCCAGAGGGGCTGTATCAACACTGGGGAGATGAATGAATCGGATATTGGAATTGGAGGCAGCCAATTCTTCTATGACTGAATCAAGTTTTGGTGGTGGATGCGGTCGGCTCATGACTAGAACAGTTACTGATATTCGTTCATCTCTTTCAAGAAGCTGTTTTGCGAACTGTACGGTGGATACTATGTGACCTCTTCCTAGTGCAGGGACGAAGACCAACTCTGATTTCTTCATCTTTCAACTGTTCAAGATCTTGTTTTGATGCACTTCTGCACAATGGAAAGAAACACTTTTAATCTGGAGAAGGGAGTCAGCGGGTGTCCCCAGCCGAACCCTTACCCATGCTTGAGGATTGGGACCGTTGGTTCCCTTGTCCATTTGTCCATTTTAACCATGTCATGTTGATAATGACAGCCAAAAGATTTTGGTGTGACGCCACTGGTGGCGTCAGGTTTTGATACTATTTGATGTTATTGAATGGTTTTCCACCCCATCATTAATGCCCCATAACATAAAAAATGTGGATAATTTCATATACCTCATAATTACATTCATTTCCTTCAAATTTTAAAAATTACACTTACACCTTTGTATTTATATATTTCTTAATAAAACAAGTCTATTTTGATAATGTAACCTAAAAAACTAACCAAAAACCTTAAAATATGCTTAATTACTTTTAAATTAGTCATCTCTTTCTGATTAATATATTTGTTTGTAAAATTTTAATCATTTAGATAAGTCAGATAACTGAGTTTTGAAAAAGTAATATTTGGTGGAGATTGAAAATTTGATGTGAAAAATAAGTACTTTTGACATTTTTATGATTGATGAATTAATTTTTTGAGATTTATTTAAGGTGTTTGGTTGGTATTTTTGTATTACATTATCAAAATAAACTTGTTTTGTTATGAAAATATAAATATATGGTGTATAAGTGTAATTTTTAAAATTTGAAGGGATGTGAGTGTAATTATGACAAACCTCAAGTGAAGTATGTGAAATTATCCCAAAAAATGGTATCATATGACTTTTAAATTTTTTTATAACAACAAAGGGTTTCTAGAACTTCAGTGACTTTTTAATAGGTTGATTAGTGAGAATTTCCAGGCGGTCCAATATATTAATGGTGAAAATTGATTATCTACTAAGGGCATCCACAATGGATTACACTCTTTAGAGTATAATCCACATGCCACATCATAAATCCACTAAACCCACTCACATTACGTTTTCAGTCATTAATGGATTACACTCTATATAGTATAATAACATGGACCCATATTTAAAGTGTATATTTATTTTAATAATTCAAAATATATATCCAGTAAATAAATAAAATTATTTTGTGAAATATAATTGTATTATTTGTGGAAAATAATTTATTGGTTTTAATTGAAGTACTCACCTTTCGAATTTTTTAAAATTTTTTTAAAAAAATTTATTATTAATTTTCTACTTTCAATAATATATTTTTTCCCTAAGCCTAAAAAAAAAATACATTGTTATGTTCTAAAAAAATTAAGTAATTATTAAATAAATAACCAACACCTAAAATGTGAAAATATTTTAATCCATTACACAATTTAAATTAATTTAAATCCATTACATAATTTAAATCATATGAAATAATATAATAAATACTAATTTTTATTGTCATTGCCTCTAAACCGTTCCCAAATATGCTCAACTAAATCTGATCGAA
Organism: Mitragyna speciosa; assembly: GCA_024721245.1. NCBI lineage: Eukaryota > Viridiplantae > Streptophyta > Magnoliopsida > Gentianales > Rubiaceae > Mitragyna > Mitragyna speciosa. The sequence continues at coordinate 8,977,746 of CM045554.1, read as the reverse complement.
GTTGATGATGTACTTCACGATCACGTAGTTTTGCGTTTCTTTGAAAGTAATGTTGAAAATCTTGGACAGAACCTTGGGTCACAAAGATCGCAGGATTTTCACCGTCATCGTCCCAATTTCTCATTATATCTCCTTCATCCTCAACAATCATATTATGTAATATGATGCATGTGTACATTATATCTTTCAATTTTTCTCTATGCCAAAAGCGAGTCAGACCATGTATAATGGCCCAGCGAGATTGAAGCACTCCAAAAGCTCGCTCAACATCTTTTCGTGCAGCCTCCTGCATTTGCTTAAACAAGATCCTCTTTGGATCTCTTGGAGATGTGAAACTTTTAACAACAATATAATCTTAATAGAATTGGACTTATGAAATACGAATGAACTGCTGGCATTTTGTATGGGAACATTTTAAGAATCAAATTTAAATAATAAGAAAAACACATTTAGGATTCCAGTCAAACGAATAACTTCGAATCCAATCAAACTTCTAACTTAGACTTTAACAAATATGCAACTTCATCTAAATGAACACGTAAGACTACAAATGAAATTAAAAATTAAACTATTAAAAGTAATTACAATATTACATAATAAGATAAATTAAACGTAAATTAAACTACGGAATATTATATTTGACTTTTAGGATAGAACACATATGCTCGTGAATTTGAAGTTGCTGCTCAGTCATGCCTGTAGTATCCTTGAATAATATTTCATAATCACTTCGAAAAGTATAACTTTCCAACTTATTTGCTAAATTTTTCATAGCTTGCAATTTTTCTTCTTTTTGTCTTTTCAATAGGCTCCGGATTTGATTAAGTTCTCCATTCAAATTTTCATCACTCACCTCTGACTTTCCTTTTCTCTTTCCCTTCTTGGATGCTTTTTGACCAATCGGACGAACTTCAACAATATCACTGTCATTGATGTCGAAGCTTGAATCCACAGTAGATGAAGAAGTGTATGGCTTGCTTTCATCAATACTCCTCTTTTTAGTAGTCTGCATAGGAATATTTGCTTTCCACTTTGGATCATCCTTCAGTAAAACCCACACATGCTCATATAAAAAATGCTTATTATTATTTTGGTAAAAAAGCTCATGAGCATGTTGTTTAATCTGATCATCATTCCACCCACTATGATGTTCTCCGACCAATTTGTTGTACTGTTGATTGAATTCATTAACCATCCGACTCAACCAATGCCAATGTGATTTCATAGCTTTGTATTTTCTTATCGGTCCAGCTTTTCGATTCTTGTTGAAGTAGTCAGTGATTCGTTTCCAAAAAGTTTTTTCACTTTGAGAATTACCCACAATGCTACAGTTGGAAATTGTGAGCCAGGCACTTGCAAGCATTTTGTCATCATCAATATTCCATGGGATGCGTTTGCCATCAGCTTCTTCTGCCGTCTCATTGGTGATATTATCTGCCCCATGTTGTGTTGAATATGGCGATATTTGAGAGTCTGAAATAAACTCCGTAGGTGTTGCATTTTCTTGCTCACGGACGAAATCAAACTCTTTCCTTATCTCACTTGAATTCTTTGAACTTCCCCCAAGGTTACAAGATGTCGACGTATAATGCTTTGCCATAGATGGATTAAAACAATTAGGTGCCAGATACATGGGAAATGGATATGGAAAAATTGGTGGATTTTGAAAATTTGATTGATGATTGAGATTGGATAAATTTGGAGAATATGCATAATTTTTCATATTTGTATGAATACCATAAAATAGAAAATTTGAGTAATTTTGATTGGTTTGATTTTGTGAAGATGATGAATTTTCTATATTTTGAGCATTAAGATTTTTTTAGAATTATTAATATCCTCATCCATGGTGAGAAAATATTAAAAGTTTAAAAGATTGAATAACATATTGAAGAAAAAAAAAAGTGAAGTAGGAGGAACGATGGAACAGAAGAAGTGATGAAGTAGGAGATTGAATAAAATAAATATAATAGGATAAATAAATGGAGTAGGATAAATGATGGAGTAAGAGGACCCACTATTTATCTTTTGGACTTTCATTATGCGTGTAGTGAATATGATACGTGTAGTGGAGATGAAACTCCCACAATGGTAGTGGGTTTAATGTATAGGTGTAATGGAGTCTATTACACCCTCCGTTATATCCCATTGTGGATGCTCTAAGTTAAAGTCAACAAAGGACCTGGTTAGCTGAACCTTTAAATTTATACCACTAATTCAAAATATTTAAGACAAATTATTAGTAATCCGCTATCTTAAAATATTTTTTAGTCATAACTACCATATATTTTGACGTGGGAGTTGGACGCAAGCTGTTATACTTTGGGGGTGTTTGATCTAGGAGAATTAGAGAGGGAAATGTATGTAAGTAGCAATAACACTCATTACTGATCTTTGAAAAATAACTATCAGTATCCTTCAATCAGAATGAAAATAATTAACCAGAGTCTCTATGATTCCCTCCAAAATACTATTCAACAAAACTCCTTAACCCATTCCATTACTAAACCAAACATGTTGAGGAGAATCGTCGAAACGCATATTTATAGTAAGATTAATGATATTCATAATGTTAGTGATTAAGGAATTTGAACCAAATGGCTTGTTAATATTGTAGAGGTAACTTGTGTTATTATTGACGTGTGTTCTAATTTTAGTTTGTTTTAATTTTTTGACTAAGTACCTTTCTTAATTTATTAGTAACATTAATCACAACTTCTAATATCATATTTATTATGGAAGAAGTGATGCCTGATGCAGACTCTGTACAATGGTCTGATAGTTTCAGGGGGTGTTTGATCTACAAGAATCAGAGAGGGAAATGTGGTCAGTAGTAATAACACTCATTGCTGATCTTTAAAAAACAACTATCAGTATCTTTCAATCAGAATGAAAATGATTAACCGGAGTCTCTATGATTCCCTCCAAAATACTATTCAACCACTCCTTAACCCATTCTATTATTAAACAAAACATGTTGAGAAGAATCGTTGAAACGTATATTTATAGTAAGATTAATGATATTCATAGTGTTAGTAATTAAGGAATTTGAATCAAATGGCTTGTTAATATTGTAGAGGTAACTTGCGTTATTATTGACGTGTGTTCTAATTTTAGTTTGTTTTAATTTTTTGACTCAAGTACCTTTCTTAATTTATTAGTAACATTAATCGCAACTACTACTGTCATATTTATTATGGAAGAAGTGATGCCTGATGCAGACTCTGTACAATAGTCCGATAGTTTCAGCTAAGCTCTATACCCTACTAGATTTAAAGAATCAAATAACCTTTAAAAAAAACAAAAAAAAGGAATAAAATAATTAGAACAGACGTAGCAGTAGCTCAGAATATTTGTTCTAGAGCACCTTTAATTATATCACCTTAATTTTGAATAAGTATTCTCATCTTCATCCTCTAATAGTGCATTTGGAGGATTAAAGTAACACGAGATGGCATAAACCAACTCTGCATGATTTTTTTTATTTTATCAAAACCTATACTATTATATTGGAAGAAGAGTAATATTGGTGAAATTTGAATTCTCGATTTTTGGAATGGAATCATAGAGTTTTAATAATTTCACCCTCTATTCGTTCCCAACTCTGCATGATTGATGTTACTCGATATTGTAATGGTAACGTGAGCATTTGATTTAACTGTTGATTTTCGAAATGGAGTAATATAAGCTACAAATTATATTTTGCAGTTTCATTAAACATTATCTCGTCCCTAAATTTGATATATAGATTTTAACCCTTTAAGTTGGGTTCAACTCTTAGCATCACTCTATTTTTTTTTTTAAACAAGAATACATAGGCTAGGTAATTCATTTACATCTTCCAAAAAGGAATACTGTGCTTCTGTCATGATACTTTACATTACCTATAGTCGATCGAAGTCTAGGATCTCTATCAAGTGACTACAGTTATTTGTAATAACATACACATGTGATCTACTCTTGACTCGTGCTCTTCACTTCTTGACAGCTCAACTCTTAGCTTAGCTCTAAAGTAAAATACACTATGGGTATGCTCGGGATGTAGCTAGTTCTATAATTAACTATTAACGGAATTAATGACATTTTACTGTTACTAAACTTTAGACTCTGCCAATCACTACTACTCAGATTGACAATGGGGGGCTTGGCAAATTGGAGCAAGAAACCAATAAAAAAAATTGAGAACATATATATTCCTAATCTTCTAGATTTGCAATTGTGCAACCAAAATCCTAAATTTCTAGATTAATTTACATTTGTGCAACAAAACCCGAAATTTAGGAGGCTAATATTTTTCATGTGGGTGATTCTACACATGCCAACAAGTCCAGAACCTATACATTTGTGTATCTAAACCTCCTCTTTACAATATCCCGGGTGGCCATACAATCTCCATATCACTCGCTCATCGCTAACTAAATCCATGATAAAGAAGCACAAATGTATACGCAGAAGGGAGCAGCTCACAACCTCTCGCTTCCCTTTGTCCATATCACCAAAAAATGAAGGCAGAAACTATTGGTCCTCTCTTTGTATGCTTCTAGAATTTATGAAAAGGAAAAAAAGGATTGTCAATGCGTAAAAATGGGGTCGAGTTAGAGTTTATCTAAGGGTAACAATTTGTTAAAATGAATTTTGTTTTCTTGATTCGGAAAACAATGCTTATATCCTGTGGTTGCAGCTTATGTTGCAGCTTCATAGCCATGTTAACTTGTATTATGTTTCAGCAGTTTGATGTACTTTTGGAAGATTTCTTTTCCCTAATATTGGTTAGATAAAATCGAGTATATTGTCATAGTTGATGCAAAGTATATATTTTATCCAGCTGCCAACAATTTCAAATCTCTGCCAGAGTCTAGAAATGAAGCTTCTATAAAGAGCTGTCCCTTGAACAAAACAATTGAAACAATGTTTTTGGAAAATATGGCTCAGAAGACTAACGATGTTAACTTGCAACCACAGGATATAAGCATTGTGAAAAGCCACTGTGGCTCGCGGTAGGATTTTGTGTTGAATTAGAATTGTGCTTTTTCAGGAGTTCTGGTGCGCCATAAGCAACTAGGGGAAAACATTGGGCGATCATCGCAAATAGGAAGTACTTTGAACAGAAAAGTACCCATTTCAGCCTTTTTTTTTTTTTTTTTTTCAAGAAATGGAAACAATGCAGGCTTTGAACGGAATATTCTCCACCAAGTCACTTTTGACACCTGCTATATTGGATAATTTACAGTTATCATTGAAGATCTCAAAAAGAAAAAGCATCCGCAGTTAACCAACAAACACAAGGGAGAAAAAGAAAAGATTATATAAATCTATTTGTTGGCCCCGTTTTTCAAAAAGACGTGTTTGAATTCAAACACGTTTCCAAACTGACCTTTTATATCACACACGTCTTTTAAAAAGAATTTCTAAAATTATTACGGTAATATTATTTAAAAAATACTTCAAAAAAATCATCAGAATTGTTTCAATGTTTCCTAAATCTCTTATTAAAGAGGTGAGGAACGCTTTGACATCAGATGCAGATATTTGAACATCCAGTATCCAGTGGAAAGAGAAGGCTAAAATATAGATTAGGAGGCCAACATTCAAACTGAGGTTGCTGATAACTCCAAAACAATAAAAAGCTACTATCAATTTTTCCTGATGCTCTAAGGTTCTACATAGACTGCCTTAGATCACCAGAATTATTCAGAATTCTTTACCAGTACATCTTCAATAAAGCGTCCAAGTGAGATGAAGGAAGAGCCACCATCCTTCAAAGCCTTTCTACCCTTCTCTCCAATATCTTTGACTCTATTTCTCACAGGATTTTCAGAGTCCATTAAACATCTTATTGCCTTCTCAATTTCATCAGCCGTTACAAGCTCATCATAATTCACATAGCGGTAATCTAGTGTCAACTCCACAGCTAGTTCCAATTCCTTCACCAGCTGGAATGCATTACATTGTTGCTCAGCATATATAGGCCATGTAGCAATTGGTACGCCATTCCACAAGCTTTCCAGTATGGAATTCCACCCGCAATGAGAAACAAAGCCTCCAACTGCTTCATGGGCTAACACCTCCACTTGCGGTGCCCAACCACACACCAATCCTCTGTTCTGTGTCCTCTCCAAGAACCCTTGTGGAAGAATCTCTGAAAAATTGGAATAATCAATTCGTTTTACAGTCAAGTCTTTTGGTGGAGGTGCACGGATAGACCACAAGAACCTATGCCCACTTCGCTCGAGCGCGGTTGCCATCTCTGCTAGCTGGGGTGGCTGAAAACCTCCCATGCTTCCGAAGCAGAGAAACACCACAGATGAAGACGGCTGATCATCAAGCCATTTCATAATCTTTTGATCAGAGTCATCAGACTCAGAATGCTTTTCAGCCTCAAGGTTGAGCAAAGGTCCAACTGTGTAAATTGCAGCTAACTCCTTAGCTGATTCCAGAGACTTAATCGCATGAGGTTCTAACTCTGCAAAAGTGTTTATAATCAATCCTTTTGCCTCTTTGAACCGCGTACCATGATACAGCATTGCTGAATAACCACCTCCTTGCTGATCAAACAGAAAAGAGGGTAGAACTCTTGAGGGTAATGGGTTGGCATAAACTGGAATAATTGAATCAGGATCTGAAATGCTAAATTCAGTCCCAAGTTGGGCATGCCGCGTAGGGAGATAAAGCATGAGTCCAAGAAAAGCAGCACCAGAGGTTAAAAAAACGTAGGAAGGAACACCAAGCTCATTTGCTACATCTATCATTGAAGTGCAAAACATATCAATGACTAGGCCGGCAAGTTGAGTGCTTGGATTTGACAAAACATGGTTGATTATAGCATCTTTGACAAGGGATTTATGCATCTCTATGTAAATAGTAACGAATTTCTCAATTGACCACGAGAAATCCAGAGACGCTATATCAACACTGGGGAGATGAATGAATCGGATATTGGAATTGGAGGCAACCAATTCTTCAATGACTGAATCAAGTTTTGGTGGATGCGGTCGGCTCATGACTAGTACAGTTACTGATATTCGTTCATCTCTTTCAAGAAGCTGCTTAGCGAACTGTATGGTGGATACTATGTGACCTCTTCCTGGTGCAGGGACGAAGACCAACTCTGATTTCTTCATCTTTCAACCGTTCAAGATATTGTTTTGGTGCACTTTTGCCCGGAAAGAAACACTTTTAATCTGGAGAAGGGCCTCAGCGGCGGATGTCACCAACCGACCCCTTACCAATGCTTGAGGATTAGGCCCGCTAGCTCCCCTGTCCATTTTAACCCTGTCGTGTTGATAATGAATGACAGCCAAACGATTTTGGTATGACGCCACTAGTGACGTCATGTTTTGATACCATTTGATGTTATTTTTATTTATTTATTTTTTTTTTGAGAATACCATTTGATGTTATTGAATGGTTGTCCACCCATCATCAATCAGTTGAGATCTCCGTGTCAGTTTTTCTTTCAATAAATTATCTTTTTATTCATATTTTGATAGTTATTTGAATTATTTTAAGTGTTATAAGTGTGAACATAAAGTAATAGTTACTGATGACACTGAAATAGTATTAGTAAAATTGAAACTGAAGATCTCAACTAATCATCAATGCCTGATGACATAAAAAATGGTACCATGTGACGTTTAAATTTTTTTATAAGAACAACAGTCAAAGGATTTCTAGAACTTCCGACTTTTTAATAGGCTGATTAGTGAGAACTTGGTGTCCAATATATTAATGGTGAAAATTGATTATTGATTGCATTAAAGTTTAAAAACCTGATTAGCCAGAACTTCCAAGCGGCCTTGTAAATTAATTGTGAACATTGATTATCTTGTGCATGAAGTGGATTCAAAGCCTCACAATTTGGCCCTTATCCATTTCTCATAATTTGAACCCTGTAACTATGTAGAATCATAGTGTGACTACGCTGAATAATCGTAGGACTCTATTAAAGCGTGATATAACTATTTTTCACTCAAAATGGGGTCATTTTTTCTTTTAAAATTTAGTCATGCTGGTTCAATTTCGTTCCTTCATTTTTGGCTTTTAAATTTGGACCGTGAAAATTTGAGAAATGACAATTGTAAGGCCCTTGGCCCATTAAAGTTTTTCTCGAAGGTAAATAATATAATTCATTAATTTAAACATCATTACATACATAAGATCCTAGCTTAATCTGCCATACTATGTGCTAATTGAACATGAGATCTAGTTGACTTAGGGCTTGTTTACAATAACTTCTGATTTTAGAAAGCTGAAAATCAGTTGCTCCTAATTTTAATTTAAAAAATCCAAAAGACATAGTACAAAAAAAAAAAAAAAAAAACAGTTGAGAGCATCAGATAATAGATTTTTTTAAAAATCACAAGCTAAAATTAGGTAAAAAAAAAAAAAAAAAGCTATGAGAATAGGCCCTAAATAACAAACACGTCCATAAAAGACCCTAACTGCTCATACATATTGGATAAAACGGAAAAAGTATCCACAGGAGACTCTTTTAGAATGTTGCAAGAGTAAACACGAAAAAAGAAGTACTTACGGGAAAGAATTGGTTGGGTAACTTTTACTTAAAACAAGCTATTAATAATTTAATATCTTAAAAATACCTTTCAATCATACCTACCATATATTTTGACGTGGAACACAGGCTGTTACACTTAAGTCTTGTTGAGGAAACTCTTGTTATGGTCGATGTGTGTTCTAATTTTATTTTGTTTTAATTTTTTTTGACTCAAGTGCCTTTCTTAGTTCATTAGTAACATTAATTACAACTACTAATATTACATTATTACTGAAGAAGTGTCAGATGTTGCAAATTAATTATGAGTCAGTAAAGTGGTAAGAAAGAAAGAAGATGGTTCTTGGAGCAGAATGTGCACATTATATAGAAGATTTCTCCATTCCTGAGGCATGTTGTGCACAAAATCCTGATATATCTTTTTTTTTTTTCGTTGGGAGAAAAATCCTGATATTTCGTCACCTTCTTGATCAAGTACTTATCTTTTTTATTTTTTTCCCTTTTTAGCTAATTGATCAAGTACCAATCTCAAATCGTTTGAATACAAAATTTAAAGAATCTAATAGTTGAATTACACATAGCAATAGCACAAAGATTTTCTTCTATAGCACCCTTACATCACCTTAATTCTGAATTTCCAGTGTTCCCATCATCATCTTCTAAGACTGCTCTGCATCCTCCGATGAAGTAACAATAAGTGACATCAGTCAATTCCACACGGTTGATGTTACTCAACATTATAATAGTGATGTGGAAATTTGATTTCGATTCTTGATTTTGAAAATGGAGGGATTGTGTCTTTCAAAAAAAAAAAAGAAAAAAGGAGGGATTGTGTTGCAAATCATATTCTGCAATTTCATTAGTGATTGTCGCTTCCCTATATGTGGTATGTAGATGTTTACCAGTTAAGTTGGGTTCAAGATCATTATATTTGTACAAGAATACATAGGTACATAATTAATTCGCACATCCCAATAAAAAAAATTGTGCTTGTGTCGCAATAGCTTAAATTTTGAAAAGGGTTAATTACACTTTGCCCCTGAATGCGAAAAACATACACTTCCCACTGAAAATTTGGCTTTGAATTTTTTTATTACCTTTATTTTGTATAAATTGTTAAAAAAACTAAATTGCCCTTTTAAATATATGTTTATTGACAAACATACACATAGGCCCTAAAACTTCTTATTATTTTTTATTTTTATCCTATGCATGTCTATCATATTCGTTTAATATGCAAATATATATAATATTTTTATAAATATCTTTGCATACACTTTAAGTAACAATGTAAAATACATAAAATTTTTGTCGTATTATACATCAAGAATAGTATTTCAATTTGTACAAAATACTAAAATTTGCATAATAGTAATGACATGTTTTTCGCGTTATACGTAAAACATTGAAGATTTATATCCAAATTTTTATACATGTGTATATGTAAAACTAACAACATGATAAAGTTTTAATTAATGTGATATCTCATACACAAAGAAAAGAGTTAAAATTGATATTAAACATATTATATTAATTAAAGTTCTTTCATCATATTGCTTTTATATATATACACGTATAGAAAATTGGATATAAATCTTTATTTTTGTATATAACATGAAAGATATGTTATTACTATTATGCAAAAATTTTCAAAAATTAAAATATTCTTCGTGAAGTATCTTATGACAAAAACTTTTATATAATTTGTATGATTAGTTAAATGGCATGTACATGTATTTTTCAACATATTTATTTTTTAAAAATTATATGTATAAACGCTATACAAGGATAATAGACATGCATGAGACAAAATAGGAAAAGAAGTTATTTTTAGTGCCTATAGGCATATATGTCAATGGACATGTACTTATAAGGGCAATTTAATCTTTCAGCAATTTATACACAATGAGGTAATAAAAAAAATTTAAAGCTAAAATTTTCGGTGGAAAGTTTATTTTTTTTGTAATCAAGGGGGCAAAGTGTTGGTTCCCCCCACTTTCAAGGGGCAAAGTGTAATTAAAACCCTTTTAAAAAACCTTCACATTACCCCATGGTGGGTTGAAGTTTAAGATCTCTATCAAATGGCTACACTTGTTTGTGATAATATGTGATCAACTCACTCATATTCTCCACTTCTTGAGAGCACAATTCTCTGCACCACTCTAACGTAAAATAGACAGAGGCATGCAAGTGTATGTAGCTAGTTCTATGACTAACTACAAATGCCATTTAACTGTTACTAAAATTTTGTCTCTGCCAATCACTATTACTCAGATTGACAATTGGGGGCTTGGCAACTTGAAGCAAGAAATCAAAAAAAAAAAGAAAAAAAGTAGAGATTATATATTCCTATTCTTCTAGATTTACAATTGTGCAACCAAAATCCTATATTTCTAGATTAATTTACATTTGTGCAACAAAACCCGAAATTTAGGAGGCTAATATTTTACATGTGGGTTAGATTCTACACATGCCAACAAGTCCGGAACCTACATTTGTGTATCTAAACCTCTTCTTTACAATATCCCGGGTGGCCATACAATCTCCATATCACTCGCTCATCGCTAACTAAATCCATGATAAAGAAGCACAAATGTATTCGCAGAAGGGAGCAGCTCACAACCTCTCTCTCCACTTTGTCCATATCACCAAAAATGAAGGCAGAAACTACTGGTCCTCTCTTTATATGCTTCTAGAATTTATGAAAAGAAAAAAAAGGATTGTCAATGCGTAAAAAGGGGGTCGAGCTAGAGTTTATCTAAGGCTAACAATTTGTTACAATGAGTTTTGTTTTCTTGATTCGGAAATTAGTTCTCGATATTTGATTAATTAGTACTGTGCCCGTTTCGAATTTTTTAGGAAACAAGCACGGCAGAAATTCTCAGCCATCATAGAAACCTTAGGTAGATAGCTAGCAAGGAATAAGATTACACAGTATCAATCAGTTTCTTGATTGATACTGTGTGTTTTTGCTCCCTATTTTCAGACTTCTATATAGAGGAATGTGGTAGAAGTATATACTACGATTTTCTGTTGAAGATGGAAGATAGCAAGGGGAATTTTAATGACTGGGGACTTCTTGTTGAAGAATTCGATTCTAAGCCCATAGAGGTTCATGCTGAGATACAAAGGGATATTGATGGGGTTAGCATTAGTGGTTTAAATGGTCCTTCAGATACTGATAATGATAATAATGACATAGGTTTGGATGATCAGTCCAAGAAATCATCTTCTTCATCTTCACCAGAGGTGGAATTTAGAGGAAGCATCGCGGAAAGAAGGGCCGCGAAATTTGGCTTTGATGCTTCAAGAATCAATGTGGCTAAATTTAAAGTTTCCAGTCCTCCATCTTCGCCGCCTGTTCGATCACCTTATCTCATGATACCACCTGGAATCAGCCCTGCAGCATTGCTAGAGTCCCCCGTCATGCTCCCCAACTCTCAGGTGCATACATGCTATCCTCTCCCTACTCTCTGGGCTTGAATATAACATTACTAAATTTAGGCATTTCTTTAGCTACTTCTGATTTTTTGAACAAATTTTTTACTTTATCTTCACTATAATATATGCTTCGTGTTATTATATATTCTCAAACATGCCTGCCGATTTATAGCATTATATTGGCCTTCAATAATATAATACTACATAGAATTGGTGCAAGTTAATTGCTAAGGTCTAGACATTAAATTCTTTATGAACTCCGGTGTTGTTTAGCATGTTATCGCGTTTGTACAGAATATGTAAGATTAGAATGGGTACTTAAATTTGATCTTCACACTATTTCTGGATATGTACTAACTAATGAAAAGTATAAACAGTTTCTGGCAAATTTATCAGTTTTTTAAATTGATTTTTAAAACTTTAGGCTAACTAAACAATATGAAATTCCATAAAGCAATTGATCAACTTAACAGAATTCAGGGTACATTCTGACATGCTACTATCCTGATTTCTAGGTAACAAAAATTCAGTTTTTGTGGCAATTCCTGATTGCAAACTCCTTATTGATGATCAAGAATCTAAATTCAGTGGGACAATAAGATAACTAACCTTTGACATTTTTTTTCCAATTTTAAAGTTGTTATTTAGTTTTATTTATTTTTGGCCACCTTGTCTAAGGTACAGCCATCTCCCACCACTGGAACCCTTCAATTACTTCATTGCAACCATGACAGCTCAGTGCTTAACTCAGACAGTCCTGCTGCAGATGGGGATAAGGACAGCGCCATGCACACCTCAAACCTTTTCAAGCCTCCTGGTGATCCTATTCAAATTTTATCATGTCCATTGAGTTCAGAAAATCAGGTACCCGTAGATTTTGTAATATATTGCAGCAGTTTGATGTACTTTTGGAAGATTTGTTTCCCCAAAATTAATTAGATAAAATCGGGTATATTGTCATAGCTGATACAAAGTATATACTTTATCTAGCTACCAACAATTTCAAATCTCCGTCAGAGTCTAGAAATGAAGCTTCTATAAAGAGCTGTCCCTTAAACAGAACAATTGAAACAATGTTTTTGGAAAATATGGCTCAGAAGACTAACCATGTTAACTTGCAGTCACAGGATATAAGCATTGTGAAAAATCAGTTGCCTCAGCTCAGAGAAGGTATCAAAGGAGAAACAGGAATACATGTATCACATCAAGAGGACCAGAAAGGGACGCATCCAGCTGCTGCTGAAATGATTAGAAATGCAGAAGACGGTTACAGTTGGAGAAAGTATGGGCAGAAACATGTTAAAGGAAGTGAATATCCGAGGAGCTACTTCAAATGTAACAACTCAACTTGCCCTGTCAAGAAAAAGGTTGAGCGTTCCCATGATGGTGAAATAACAGAAATCATTTATAAGGGTGCTCATAATCATCCAAAACCTCAACCTCGCATTAGCCTGGGGCCACCAGCTCCATCCAGTGAATTGTTGGAGATAAGTGAAGGAACAGAACCTGGTCCAAAAGTTGAAAGTGGGAAAGGTTGGAGATTCAAGAATCAACTGATGAGGAGTAAGGATTTTAGAGCTAGTTCAGATTGGAGGCCTGATGGTATGGAAAGAACCTCTTCAACTTCAGTTTTGACTGAGATTTTGGGTCCACTAACAACTACTCAAGGAAAATCTGCCAAGATATTTGGATTGGCTGAAACTCCAGAGCTTGCATCAACAGTTGCTTACCAAGACAGTGAAGATGAAGATGGGGCAACCCAAGGGAGTACATCTCAGGGTGATGACGCAGATGGAGATGAATGTGAGCCGAAAAGGAGGTAAGCCATTTGCACCTTTTTCCTCTCAGCACTCAATTTTGTACTTTAATCAGCCTCGGTCTGTTGTAGGACCTTAAGATAGACGTTACTCCTGTTTTTTACAAATTTTTATATGTAGTTGGAAAAAGAGAGTTTTTGAGTTAGCTTTAGTGGCATTAAATAATTGAAGCAATGAAGTTAAGCTCTTTTTGTTTTGTCCAAAATTTCTGTTTATATCAGGAAGAAAGAAGTCTTCTCAACAGAAGCATATTTGCCATCGAGGTCTACCCGTGAACCAAGAGTAATAGTCCAGATAGAAAGTGAAATTGATGTCCTGGATGATGGGTATCGCTGGAGAAAATATGGACAAAAGGTTGTAAAAGGAAATCCAAACCCGAGGTAAGTTAAGTTTGATTTGATTAAAAAGGGTAGAGATTTATAAAAGAAACACTGAACTAAGAAGTAATGAAAATTATGTGATGGCATTTCAGTTGCTGTACATGTGTGCTCTTATTACCCCCAAAACTAGTTTCGTGTTGAAAATTTACTAGATTGATTGCCATCAATGTACTTAAGCTCTATTTGCAACTTCTTTTTACAACATTCCTAAATTTGACATTTGAAGTTTATTTAAATTTGAGCCTAATAATACAAATGGATATCTTGCTTTTCAACTGGATATTTAGACGTAGCATTAATTGCTTTTCCACGAGCAGAAGTTTGTTTCCATTTCAACCTGATAATTAAGTGGCATTCTTGCTTTTCAACTAGACATTTATATGGAGCATGAATTGCTTTACTGAAAACAGGAGCTATTACAAGTGCACAAGTGCAGGATGCCCTGTGAGGAAGCATGTTGAAAGAGCTTCTGACGATATAAAATCAGTGCTAACCACATATGAGGGGAAACACAACCACGAAGTCCCTACAACCAAAACCATTGGACTCCCCAGTGCTTCTAATTCGCCCCCTGAGATCCCGGTTCACACTCCTTCCCTGGCTGTGCCTAGAAATCCTAACGTCTCCAATCGGGAAATGAATGTTCAAGATCTTCCACTTCATTATGAAATGAAACCAGCAGTAGGGAATCATGACTTCTTGAGGTCCAACTTGCTAAGTGAATTTGTCAGTGATCATATGCGAATTGGAGGTTCCTCAATTTACCAAATGAAGTTCCCTCCTACTCCCCTGCAAAATTCTATACCGTATGGTAGCTTTCTAATGAACTCCAGTGGCAATGATAGTCGCACATCATGCCAGAAGTTTCCTCCAGTTGTGCCAGATTTCCCTATGTCAATACTGATGAATGTGCAAAGATCATCACCAAATGCAGCCCAGAGTAACAGTTTTCATTCTTATAACCTTAACCAGGTAATGCCTAGTGGCGCTGCAGTCCAATCATCCCTCGGAGAACAGCACATTAAAGAGGGGGATTCGAGGTTCCTCAGGCCTAAAGTGGAGAAGGAGGATAGTTTATATGATACCTGCCTGGCAACCCCAGAAAATTCAAATGTGACATCTGCAACAGTTTTTTGCCGGGCCATTGGAAATTTTCCATCTTGATAAACTTTTTAGTTGAGTCTTGATATCTAACATTGGTGGTGAGCCATCATTTGTCCTTATTTAGTGTGAAATTCCCTTTCTTGATTGCACCTTTGTTGCACCAACTGTGGTTATTTTATATCATACAAGGAGGACTTCACCCTGATGCCAATATTTCACTTTTTCCAAATTGGTTCTTTAGCTAGCACATAGGAGTCCAAGATATATTCTAATATTAGGCTGAAATCAAGGTGTTACTATCAGTTAATTACCAATTAGACCAATCTTTCCTGCTTTGGTTTCAAACCTTGTAGGATTTTTTTTTTTTTTCAACACTGTGGTATCTGGTCTTGGACCAACTATTCCACAGCACCCTAGGCGGAGCGGGCCCTACCGATGTCCAAAAAAATTCAACTATTGGGATTTGAACACTGGTTCGACCGAGGTAACTACCCTTCACGGACCAGAGGCGCTTCCCAACGGGGGCTTCAAACCTTGTAGTTGAATTGATTTGTTTCGACACAAAGTAAGAACAAAAGAATGTGTGTGTATGTCTCTCTCTCTCTCTTAAATACCCTCCAATAAAAAACTAGATTAAACTCAACGTGCGGAACAACACGCACCATCAAATAAATGATCATGAATCATTTGTTCCCAAAGTTGCCATAAATCTTACCTAGGGTACAACTTGATCCATTGATGAAAAATTGTTCTGGCAGTATAGTGAATTGTTCTACACTATTCTCTTATCTAGTATAGCAAACCAATTAAAAGAATAGACTTTTTACTTGACCATATTCTGCACCTTCTAATTTTTAAAAAAAATTTTGCAGAAATTTAGAAACTTGCGTTGTGGTGCAATCAGTCGCTAAAATTGAAATCTTATCTTACTATTACTATTACTATTATAAAAGCACGAATGCCACACGCTTGAGTGTGTTTTGTCCCTGGTTAAAATTGGGCTCTATGAAAATTTTGAATCAATCATCAGTACACATTTTGGTCACTTTGGGAAGGGCTTGGGAACACTTGTGTCATTTGGTATTCTCTTTAGTTCCCTCCTCCGCCCCGCCCATTTTGCTTCCCTTGTGTTCACTGAAGTCACTCTCTCTGTCTCTCGCTCTCTCTCAAGCCCCCTTCCAATTCCTACCCCTTGTATTGATTTTCTCTTAGATAAAAGCAACGTACCTGATCTCCTTCGATTCCAGCACCCAATCCAAAAGGTTCAGGTCTCTATAGAAGGTACTATCATCAAATTGGTACCTCTTCTGTTTTCTTTTTTTTTTTTTTGGGGAAAAATTGAAGCAGCGAAAAATCCGTTAAAACTTTTTTAGTAATTGTGTCTGCCTGCATGTTCAGTAATGGCGGAAGTAGAATGGAATAAATTTTTGTTTATTGTTATATATGGCTTTTTTACCATTTAAATTTTCATATTTTTGGGAAATTTGATGCTTACAATAATTACCACAAGAAGAAAGTGAGTTAATAAATATGTTTTTTTTTTAGTTTTAATTTTATGAATGGGGATTCAATTTTGAAATTTCTTGAATAAATGATGTCAGCAATCTTAGGGTCTGAAAATTAAAATAATGCTTAACAATAATTGAGCTAAATAGAGTGCTTGCTTAAAAATCGTTCGTCGTCCGAAAATTTTTGTTTTATTATTGTTGAAATATTCCTTAAATAATCACAAATGGTAAATGAACAGAGATGATGATTACCCTAAGACATAAACTTGTCAAACAGCCCCTTAAACTTCACATCGATTTTTCTTTTTTTTTTTTTTTTTTTTGGAGAAAACTTCACATCGAAATTTGAATTCAAAGTTAAAACGTAACGGTGCTAAGATCCAGATTCATTCGGTCTGCTAGTGCCGGCCTTCCCCTAGCAGCCCACGACGTCGTTTCCCTTCACTCACGAACTCGACCTGCTTCTTCTCTGGGATTTGTCTTCTCATCGATCCTCATATCTATATATTTTTATAGATATAAATCACTGCAGTTATTTAAATTCATTTATCTTTATCCTTATTTTCATTTTTGTCCTCCATTGGTAAGTATAATTTCTCTTTACCTTGAATTTCCTTGCTTTTCTTGTTCAATCTTTGATTGGTTTCCCTTGTTCGACAATTTGATGGCTTAATTGATTGAATTTCTTATTGAATAGCTGATAAATCGGGGAGCTGAATTAGGCTTTTGATTGAAGTTCAATTATGATGAAATTTGAGCAAAAATTTTGGTTATACTAATTGAATAGGGTTTTCAGGACCGTTAAACTTCTTTGTTTTGTGTTTCTTGAGCATGGATTTAGTTTCTTGTACTGTTTGGCAGGCTATGGAAAAAGCAGAACCATTAAATGTGGATATGGAACCAGTTCATGGTAATAATTCTCCGAGAAAACCTCGGATTCTACTGGCTGCCAGTGGGAGCGTAGCTGCTATAAAGTTTGCAAACCTCTGTCATTGCTTTTGCGAATGGGCAGAAGTAAAAGCGGTTGCTACAAAGGCTTCCATGCATTTTATAGATAAAGCTTCACTTCCTAAGGATGTGACTCTTTATACTGATGAGGATGAATGGTCAACCTGGAAAAAGATTGGGGATAGTGTGTTGCATATTGAACTCCGCAGGTGGGCTGATATTATGGTCATTGCGCCTTTATCGGCCAACACACTTGGCAAGGTAAATGTTTCATTCTTTGTTTCTTTGAAATTGTTGTCTGATATGTATTTTAATATTTGAGTATCTGATATGTATTTTCTGCATAGTTGTTAGAGCTGTTTGCAGTAATTGGAGTATGGGAAGAGATATTGATTATTAGCACCTTGATTTTCTTCTTGGAAATTGATTTAGTAAGAAGATGCAAAATTCTCAAATTGTCCTGTTCTTGTATATTTATCTAAATAAATAATAAGAAATATGAATGATGATCAATATTGAAGAAGGAATTCTGACACGATCTGGCCCCTCTTTTGCTTTCAAGTTTCATTTTTTTGATGAGAAATATGAGGAAGTCATTCTCTTCATATCATCATTTTCCTTTTTAAAGTCTCTGATCCAAACAGATACATTCTTTTGGAAATATTTTCATGTGTATGTACGGGCTTTTGACATAAGTAGGGAACTTCAATGGAGGCTTTTTACACAATTATGATATTGTGACTTCTTTTGTAGATTGCTGGAGGATTGTGTGATAATTTGCTTACCTGCATTGTGCGAGCATGGGATTACAGTAAGCCACTTTTTGTGGCACCAGCCATGAATACTTTCATGTGGAACAACCCTTTCACTGAACGGCATCTAACATTGATTGATGACCTTGGGATCAATCTTATCCCACCTGTAACCAAGAGGCTAGCTTGCGGAGACTATGGAAATGGTGCAATGGCTGAACCTTCTCTCATCTTCTCAACTGTAAGGCTCTTCTTGGAATCACGTGGTCAATCAAGCAATGGAAATTTTTAATGATTGCTAGATTACAAGGCTGTCACTATAGTTTGACATGTAGTGTATAAATATTTGTTATTCATCCAACATGCTTTAGATGTAATTTTCGCTGATTACAGATCTTGTAGCTTAGATGTTCAAAATTTTATTGTGCTAAAACATGTCTTCGTATACTATAGAGATAACTAACCTTAAATTTGGTTTCCAGTTGTACTTTTTTTTCTTTTTCATATTGTCATATGTCAAAACATGATATTCTTGATTCATTTTGTATGAACTTCTCAAGTATGCCTAATACAAGGGGAAAATTTGTCATTGTTGAGTGTCCTAGAAATTTCTTTGAGATGTCTCTAATAGTCCAATAATGCCTGTTCATTTCATATTGAGGTTCATAAATTTGACACAGCGAGAAAAAAAAAAAAGAAAAAAAATTGAAGCTCCTAATAGAATGTTACGCATTTGCTGATTTTGTAACTTTGTTATGTAAGGCTGCTTGAATAAGGCATGCCATGAGATTGTTCATGTATTTGGCGATATCTTCATCAGGACCTAGGGCTTTTGTAACCTATACCCTGCCTGTTTCACAACATCACTTAATTTCACCGTGAAGGGGATCTGCTTTGTTTTCCTTTTATATCTGCTTTGGATAGACTGCAGTCTGCATATAATTTGCTTGCAAATGAATTATGCAAGACTTTTTTGAATTATATAGCATTCTTTTTTACTTCACAGTTACAGTGACTTTGTGATTAATGTTGTTATCAGATTTTTTTCAATTCCAAGATTGGCAAACTTGTTGATGTTTGTTTGGTCTGGATTTGTCATAACCATAATTCATTTTTGTGTAAGATATTGGCTCTCTATAATTTTGTTTGAGTTTTGCTAAACTATATAACATTATAACACGTGTTATGTGTTTTACTGTGGCTTGCAACTATGAGACTTCAATTGATAAAATTTCTTGGTAGCTACATCAAACATAGCGATTCAAATTCTTAGAATATGAGTTCACGGAATTCAAATTCTTGAGAAATGATAACGGTAAGTGTACAATTTTTTTGCAATTTAACGTTGTTGAGAACTGAATCTCATCAAATGAAGAAGCTCCAAGAAAAGAGTTTCGACTGAAATCTGAGGATAGTGTTGAAGTGAATTTCACTGCTAGAGGTCATTACAGGGAATTTTGCTCTTGTATTTGACGTTTCTGTCAATGGGTGTGCTGTATTTGAGTTGCTTATCTGATGGATCCAGTCTCTTCATTTAGCTTCTGCAATTATGCATCTTGTAATGCTTAAAGGTTCTCTTCATATACATTCTTCTTAATGCCTAAGAATTATTGCTACGGTCAAACAAGTGGAGCACATTTTTCGTTTGGCTACATTTTACCCCCTGGCCCATCACATTTGTTCAAGAACACACTGTTAACAGGTTCCTCGAATGGTTAAATTTTGAAGCCTATTGCTGGTTGTATACGATTATTTGATTATTAGTTGAGTATAAAATTTTCTCCTTGTATTTTTTTCTAATCTGAAATTCAAAGTTTTGAATTTTGAATATCTTTGGCTAAATCTTCTGATTTGAGCTTTTAAGATCAGCCTGGTTACGAACAATATTTTATCAGTGAAAACATAAATCTAAAAATTGGTGGTACTTATAGCTGCTATTACAATAGGATGCTCTTGAGCATTGGCTTGCATCAAAACTACAGGTTTTCCAGAAGATTAAAGAAGTTAGTGGTGATGAAATAATGTTCAGAAATAAAAATGCGTAAGAGGAAATCACTTTTAGGGCGGCGGTTCTTATTTCCGTACGTTGAAAATTGCTCATAGGCATAGAACTTTGGGACATTAAACAATTGTCTTGTTCTAGGCATTTGCCTTCTGTTTTATTCTGTGATTCATCAATTTGTCAAGTTGAGACAGGACTACGGGAGAGACCTCGTCTACCAATTGAGTTGCAAAATTTGTAGGAATTTTCTCTTTTGCGTTGGTATAGAATTTTAATTCTAAATGTCAGTATTCTTTTTTTTATCTACTCCCATGCAAGGGAATATGCGTCTTGGAATAGTTTTTATTGGGCTTCCACTTTCTATAAAGTCATAATTTTGTCCGAGAAATAGGAGAGTAAAGTCAGAGAACAACACTAAGCCTACAAGTTATGCACCGAATGGAAGTATTCCTAAAAACTGAGAGTGCACAAGTCTTACCAAAAATTGAGAGCTGAAAGTGCATAAGTATTACTAAAAATTGAATGTTCATACATTATCTTATTTGTAAAGCCAAAAGCAATCCACCTTTTAAATAGCATTCTTAACATCAGTAGAAATTGGGAATTGTCTTGTCTTGATTCTTTACGTATGTGCTTCAATGCCCTTGTGTGTGAATTGTGTCGCTGGGGTATAGTCAGCTGTTACTTGAAATGGTTAGCTGACCAAATCCAACCTGCATGTGATTTGCAAGATAAGCTGCAGAATATAGTTGTTTAGCAACTTCACTCAATTTGATTGGTTTTGTTACCCATACTAAATTACATGATATTGGAGCTGCCAGTGTCAACAGTATATTGTTTTTCTAGTTACATCAATTAATATCTTGTATATAGTTATTGTTCCAAAAACCTTGTCAATTGACTTGTTCTTGGACCTGTTTGTATATGGTAGTTGAAGATACACTGTTGCAACACTATTATTCTAATCCTGAATCCAGTACTAGTTCTTACAGTAAAGGCTCAAAAGTATTTGTACTTCTAGCTGGGAAGATGGAAGCAGCAAGTATCAACACTCGAGCACATTAAATTGTGCCCTCAAATTTTAAACTAATTTTTAAAAAAATGGTACATATAGTTTATAACTTTTTTTTTTTTGAAAATATGGACTGCGTTTGTTTGTTTGTGTTTCTTAAAAATATATTTTATAAAAATTTTAATAAATTTTAAGCACGTTATTTAATCAATTTTTTATTTTACAAACATATTTATTGATAAGAATCTTTAAATTATTACGAAACCATGGACACCTAAAACTCATATAATACTATTCTCAAAAAAAAAAAAAACTACAAAAAGGAAAAGGCAAGTGTGGGCCCAACTCACATTTATGAGAATTCCTTACTTTTACTTTTCAGCAATTCCAATTTATCGACACATTTCTAAAAGCTTAACACTTGTAGGCCCCATCTATTAAATGCCTACTGCCTATTAGCTCTTTTGATATATACTCTACATGGAAGTAATTGCTGAAGAAGCAAAGTTAGAGATTTTCCTTTGATTATGTAATTGATTCGATTCTGTTCCCATTGAATGCAAATTCTTACCATAATTATTGGTCCCATGGGAAGCTACCAAAATCTTTCCCTCTGCACAAGCATACACACCTATATAAGTATATAAATGTCAATCACAATTCACAAGGGACCAAAGTCAGCAGTGTTACAAGAAACAAAGAAAAAAGTTTAAGGTAATCTAGATTTCTTCCTTTATTAATCCTTGTCTATTCATGAGAAACTAGTTATGATTAGATTCTGTTTTTCTTTTCTTTTCCTTCAATTCTTGCATTCTATGATGCACTATTTCATTGGTGCCCGTGACAATATGGAAAAGTTTCTGTAGGCTAATGTAATCAGTAATATAACTGTCTTAATTCATACTAATTATGCAATTCGGATTTTTTTTTGCTGAAATTTATTAATTACTGCTCTTTTGGGTGCATATTTACTCATGTAACTGCTAAAGAGTTGATCGACAGAAAGTAAAGCCCAAAAAGCAACTAAACTTTTTTCAAGAATTTGTACTATTTGTTTTCAGAATCTTAATGTATTCTTATGCCCTTAATTTTATGCTATAATGGGAGAAAGTGTTGATTGAACAACTCTATTCACGCTTGATTCTTAAGCTTCATAAATCTAAGCAGTTTGTGCTCTCCTTTTAAATCATCATACTCCTCTTCTGAGCCTTGTTTTAGTTGCCTTATGTCCTTGCATTGCTGGTTCCCATGAGGCTGAGAATTTAGTCAAGAAAGGGGTATTGAAATAGTAGTTGAAGGACTTGAATTGAACTCGTGAATCTTGAATTCTGATATCCGGTTCTACACGACCTCTATATTGATGCAATGGTTGAATGCCTTGCCTAGTTGCCCTATTCTTTAAAGTATCCCTCGCAATAAGTGCTTTTCTTATGCAGAGTTCTCTTTCGCTGTTATTTTGTTCTGTCCCTTGTCTTCTTCTCAATCCTCAATTCGATAGTACTCACAAAATTTCAGTTCAAGAATATCAGCAAAAACATTCCCCACCTCAAAATTCTTACCTAAGAAATCCAAGTTCAAATTAGTGATAGTTTCTTAAAGAGTAAATGCTGGCCTTGGTGCTTTTCTTTTACAATCATGTACCTATTGATTATCAATCTTGGGCTTTTCTACTGAATGATTCCAGAGATGGGACGAGCAAAGGCATGCATGGAGCTGATAACTAACAAGAAAGTGCGTCGACTAACATTTGAGAAGAGAAGAAAAGGAATGGAGAAGAAAGCTCAGGAATTATCAACTCTCTGCGGTGTTAGAACTTGCTTCATCATTTTGGGGTCTATGGACAATGACATGCTAACTGAACCAAAAATTTGGCCCGAAAACCCTGAAGAGATTGATATCCTAATTAACTTGTACAAAAATGCAAGTACTGATGACTGTAGACCTAGAACAACTGATTTTTCTTTCTTTTACAAGGATCAAAGGATGAAAGCCGAAGAAGATCTTGCTAAATTAAGAAGAAAGAACCTTGAAGCCATACTCCCCACATGGGATGAGAGTTATGACAGCTTGTCATTGGAAGAAATGACACAATTTATTAGTTTATTGAACGATAAACTTGAGGCTGTGAAGGCTAGAATTCATTCGACGAAGAGTACTCAAACTTGTTTAGCTGAAACGAGGGCTAATATGATGATTAGTTCATCATACCATCCACAAGAGAATAGCAATCCTCATATGATTGAGAACCAGTACTTGTATACAAGCAGAAAAAGCAGCGCACAGTTCGAATTTCTTCCACCGCTGCCCCTGTCCTCCTTTGATCCAAATGGAAATGTGTTAGAGGTACCCTTTCAGAGTTCATACAATTTTAACTCAATGGTGAATCCACAGATGATGATGTGGATGAACAATGGTGCCTCCACCAGCATTAATAATCCTGTCGTAGGCTACGACAATGTTGATCATTTGTCCCCAGTTGATCAGTTTAACATGGAGCCTGCAGCAGCAGAACATATTAATAGTTCTAGTTTAGGCAATAATGCTGTTGGAAATCAGTTCTGCTATTACATTCCAACCATGCAGCCAATGCCCCTTTACGTGCAATACCCCTTACAACAGTCAACAGCTCTCCAACAAATGTATGGTTCTCAGACGGATGAGCATTATGGCTCGAGTGATTTTACGCCTATGAATAAAAAATAGAAGAAAATGAGAGTCATGGTATTTGCAGTTTTAGTTATATGATAGTTTATTTTGTACGTACGAATAGTTTTTTATACCATTTGCCAAGGATTAGTAGGTTTTGATTGCGGTTGATTTTTTTTGAATCATTCAAATAGAGTTTTTATACTACTTGATTTACTGAGATCCTCCAAAATATTTTGGTGTTCGCATCAGCATTGAGAAAAGTTTGAGGAAAAAATATATATTGGTTTCACACCACAAAATTACCACCATTACTTTAAAACAAGACGGCTTTTGATTTTTGAAATTTTCGATGATTCTCTGCCTTCGTAGCTTAAGAATCTAGAGTTATAGTAATCATATTACTCGGAAGCTAGGGTTTAAGTAATCATATTAGTAGATACCAAAACAGCTAGTTACTTCCACGTGGTCAAAAATAGGTTATTTTCATCCTTTTTTTGGTTTATGAATTCTTCCATAGTGTCAATATCAATTTACTTTTTGCCTTGTTACTTTAAAAAAAAAAAAATTCCTCATGCATCCTACCAATTAAAAAAAAAAAACCTTATATATTCAATCAAGGCAAATAGGCGAGGCAATCGATAATTGTAAGTGGAGAAAGGAAATCTCAAAATAAAATTCACTTTCCAAAACATAATTTGTTTCCAAACCAAATTAGTACTAATAGTTTCCATATTGATAAATAGGACATTACCATAAATAAAACTTACCTAATACTACACACGCCATCTAGGTGGGCATCCTTATATATACATATCCACACCCTCAACTTGCTTGATATGCAACCAAAAGAAGAAGAAGAGAAAAAAGAGCAACGCAATGGCGTCAACACCGCAGAAAAAACCAGCAGATAATCACGACAGTCGACTGAAAGATTCAAGTATCAGATGGACACCGAGATTGATCCAGCACGTAAAGAATATACCGGATTTAGTTTGGGGCACCGAAGGGGAGGATTTGCTTTGGGATACATGGAAGCATGATGAGGTGGGGTTGCAGAACTGGCAATATGAGAACAGCAAAAAGTTGGAAGACATTCACAACCGTATTCTTTATCATGGATATGGAGAAGAGGTGATGTGGCAACATGACTTGTGGGGTTTGCAACAATACACTGAAATCCCAAAACCAAGCGGAGACATGCATGGTGCTGATGGGATCCCAAATTGCATTAGATTATAAGAACATGCATGCATGAACGTGAGGAGTTTGATAGATTAGTTGTTCTCTCTTTAGATTAAGTATGGTAGTTTAGTTTTTGGTTAACGTAGATTTTGTGAGTGAGTTGATTATTTTTATAACATGATTATTTAGTGTTCGAAAGTTTAAAATTTGTGTGTGTAGATGAAGCATAAACCTTATAACCTTGTATGTTACATAAAAGATTCGCAAAATTTTAGATTTCGTTATTGTATGATGGTGTAACAGGCAGGTAAAAACCTTTACTGCCACTTTGAAATGGACAGCAAGTTTTTGGCATTGCGTAACAATGGGAAATATTTAGATGGACCCGGTCCAAGGGATAGTTCCATGGACCCCTTAGTCCAGAAGCAGCCACATCATTCATGACCCACCGTATAAATGATGTGGCTACTTTTGAACCAAAGGATCCACCGAACTATTCCATGAAACGAGTCCATCTGATCATTTTTTGCGTAACAATATATATGTTGCAAGTACAACTCTTTTATGTTATTATTGTCTTTGTGTACATCAACGGCAGGTGGACTGGGTTTTGTTAGGTTTTACTTTTACAAATAATAATAAGTACGAGAATGTAGAAACCTAGTCTATGAATGGAAGTTCTTGTATAAATTTGATTAGGGCACCTTCAAGGTCCACACAGTTACTTTTTTTTTTTTTTTATTTGTCAATAGCAAACATCATTCTATCCAATTTCTAACTTACTTTATGAATCTCCTACAAAAATTTTCTATCTAGCACTTAAGCAAGCGGACATTAATATATAATTGGGCATGAGCCTAACGTTGAACGGATCAAACTCAAGTCACCCAAAGTTAGGCCAAATGGGGCCCAGACTCTGGACTGGTTAACGAAGCTATTAGTATGGTCAGGCCCAGACCAGTCCCTTCTTTCTCTTGCTTGGAAGATGCGTGCTGGCCACTCGCCAGTACCTTCGATTTCTAGTTCTGCAAAGGCGGCAGATACCATTTGGGAGTTGTCCCTGGGGAAAATTAGCAAAGAAAATGTTTTCTATTTGCCGTTTTGGTTAGGTATAAAATATTTTCTTTGAAAAATAATTTTCTTAAGAGAACATATCACATAGAAAAATTCATTTTTTTTACAATTTTCCAACAATGCAAAAATCTCTGAAAATAATTTTTTTAATATTATTAATATGAGTTAAAATTACTAACAACAATTGCAAAAAAATGTTTAACAAATAATTCTATTTAAGTAGAGATTGTTTTGTTTTCAATTAGTTTATAGAATAATACAATAATAAAGTATGCATAACTATAATTATATTATTGAGAGACTTAAGATGATAAAAAAATGAGTTGGTAAGAATTAAAAACAAAATTTGGTTTAGTATTTGAAGTTAGAAAAGTAAGTATTTACACCACGTTTGGTACGCGGGAATGGGGTGGAATGGAAAGACCTTTCCAACTTGTCCATTCCATTCTCATGTTTGGTATGGATATTTTAAGTTGGAAAGGTCTTTCTCACCTGGAATGCCATTCCAGCTTTTTCTTAGAATCTCATTCCTCAACAAAATCCAGGGAAAGGCCTTTCCAACTTCATCCTGGAAAGGCCTTAAAAATAGAAGTCCATTTTATCCTCACACTTTTTTTTCTGCTATTTTTTTTTTTTACCCAGGATACATTCACTAATTTTTATTTTTAAAATTTAAAAAAATATTAAGTTTTTAATAACTTCAATTATTAATTTTTTATGATTTTTAAATCATAATCAGTTTGATATATGCTTAGAATTTTTTTTTCTTTTTGCTATAAAAATGTTTAAAATACTATTTTAAAATTTTATGCAAATGTGTAAAAAATAAACTTTTTATTACTTAAATTAAATTGTGAATGTAGTTTCATTATTAATTTTTTTCACATTTTTAATTATAATGCTAATAATTATAAAAAATTTTAAAATTAATTAAAGAGTATAATTGATTTAATTTTAGCAAGAATATAAGCATTTTAAAATTAAAAATATTAAAGTCTTTTGTAGGCATAGAATTATAAACAAACAAAATAAAAAATAATATATTTTAGTGCAAAAAATTAAATGCAATTAAGTCAAATTAATATATATTTTATTCCATTCTGACACCTAAATATGATTTTACCAAACGTTGGAAAATGAATAGGCTTCCATTCTGACTTGGGTTACCAAACAATGGATGGAAAAAAATTTTCTAGTCCATTCTGGGAGGAAACGCATTCTGGGTGGAATGGCCTTTCTATTCTAGACCATTCCAAAGTACCAAACATGGGGTTAAGGTTAATGTAACTTTTAAACTCTTTAGTGGTAAGAATTAAAAACAAAATTTAGTTTAGTATTTGAAGTTAGAAAAGTAAGTATTTAAGGTTAATGTAACTTTTAAACTCTTTAGAAAATAACTTTCATACTTCATACTATTAACTACGTAAGTTATTTTTTGCCAGAAAGAGGAAAATTAAAAAATATTTTGCACAAGACAATATTTTTAAGTATTTGTCATTATGAAAAATTCTGAAAAAGTTTTACAAGAAAATATTTTCAATCCAACTGAGCAACACAATATGGTAAACATTTTTAAATTCCAAGTTATTTATGGATCAAAACTTAAAAAAGGATACAAAGAATAGCGAGTATGTATTGCGTGCATCACGCGTGTCACATGGCATGTCACGTGATGCACCAAAACTAATTACATATCACCAAATAATATAAGGTATAACCCATCATTATCAAATGGTGATAAATTATTAGTTTCTTGCCATGTGGTGCATTCAGTACATTTTCTTGCGTAGACAAAAGCAAGAAAAAGTCACCCAACAGATCATATACTACGTAAGGCTGTTCAAAAAAACCCGAAAATTTGAAAAATTAGAAAAACCGATCGGTCCCGAACCCAAAAAAAGGGTAACCGAACTGATTTTAGGCGACGGGGCGGCTTCAGGGCGGGTTATATTTTAATCGGGTCAGTTCGCGATTCACATTTTTGTGAACTGTCGGGTACCCGAACCGACCCGAAGTAGAGGTAGTTATGTAATTTCACATGTTAGTTTGGGTGTTTATTTGGCCATTTGTTGAATATTTATGTTTTTACGTTGATTGAAATGAGAAGATGAAATTTAAAAGACTAAGTGATTATTTTATTGTTTATATAGTTTTTGGTTATTTGTTGAATATTTATGTTTTTATGCTGATTAAAATGAAAAGATGAAGTTTGAAAGACTAAGCGATTGTTTTCTTGTTTATTTAATTTTTGTTTTTTTGAAGATTAAGGTTTTGGATGTAATTTAACTTTAAGATATTAATGTTTGTATTAGTAGTGATTTAATAGTATTTTGTAATTTTTCTTATTTATTTTTTAAAAATATAGGTAAATTATGAACCGGGTCGGATTCCCGGCCTATCCGAACGGGCTTTGCCGGTAACTGGAAAGTCGGATACCTGCTATATGTGGACCAGTTTGTGGTTCAAAATATTACCGAATCGCAAGGACCGGTTTGGTTCACATTTTTTGTCCATGGATCGGGTACCCGATCCATGAACACCCCTAACACTATAGAGCAGTGTTGGTCGTGCGGTCCAGAACATATATGTGTATTTTATATGTCTATTACAAAATACAAGTATCTACCTCTATACTACCCGGTCCATGAACACTCTTAATACTACGGAGCAGTAGGGGTGTTAATGGGTCGAGTTCGGACCGAAATTGAATGTTCCGGACCCGAACCTGGACCCGTTTTAGTGTTATGGTTCCGGACCCGGACCCGGGACCCGACGAGTCTTGCATTTGGTTTTCCAAATCCGGGTCCGTTCAGGTCCGGGTCTTGAACATATAAAATATTTTTATATATTTTACAATTATTATTTATTAAATATTGAGTATTAGAAGTATAAAATACGTATGTATATATATTATAATTGTTATTTATTGGGTATTATGTATTAAAAATTTAAAATACGTATATATAATTTATAATTATTATATATAAACGGGTCCGGATCAGAATTCAACATTTCGGATTCTACTCATTTTTTATTAGGAAAAAACGGATTCGAATTCGGGTCCTTTGCAAATGAAATTTTATTCCTACTCGGACCCGAAAAAAATCAACGAGTCCGGATTTAGACCCAGACCGTTGATAGTCGTGCATAGCATGTTGGTCGTGCGGTCCTGAACATATACGTGTATTTTATATGTCCATTACAAAATAGAAGTATCTACCTCTATACTATATGTTTTAGAAGCATCTAACTCTATAATATAAATTAAATTAGTCAAATTTAATTTAACTGTATTTAGTAATTTCAATCGATTTAAGTTTTGAATTTGTGAAGAAAAAATGGTATGCTTGGGGATAAAAAATTAAAAGAGGCTTAACTTTGGCTTTTCTAAAGTTCAAAGTAAAACTAACATGCGAAATCTTTTTAGTCAACTAGTACTGACATAAGCTGAATTACAGAGCCCAAAGTGCAACTGACACGCCTAGTATCTTAACTTCTGTAGTCACTTTCCGTCCCAAAAAAAAAACAAAACTCGTGCTCACTTGGTAGTGGCATTAGCTAAACTGGTAACAACTTTAGCTAAGATACTCCGAGTCTCTGGTTCGAGAGACTTTATTCCTTACGCTGTTAAAGTTTATAAGGCAAAAACAAAATTTTGTAGAAACTCTCTCTCCAAATCTCAACCAAATGAACCAAATCACAGTCCAAGTCCCGATCTTAACCAAATGATCCAAATCCTTACTCGGCTGCAAACATTGTAACTCCCGGCTCTGATATCCTATTAAAACTGCTCGAGTGATTCAGAGTTCTCGGACAATTTTTGTTATTTAACGTGAAAGTGTGGAGTATGAGCTCCTAGTTTCGATAACTACGACTACCGACAATAGATCTTCTACCACACTCAAAGACAAGATGTGTAATACCATGTTACACATACTTATAAGGTACCGAACCTTTTTTTTTTTTTTTTTTTTTGTGATTATCAATAAAACTCCCTAAATTCAAATTTCACATTTCTACCTATGAACATGTGTAACATCATGCTACACACTATGAGTGTAATAGAAAACTTGTAACAGAAACTACCTCTATCATTAAGCACTAACCATACAGCTGTTTTCCGAGGAAAATGCACTTCATGTTTTCTAATGCCCATTTTTGATGTCGTAGTAATTTTGATATCACAATTTTTTTTCCCTAAAAGTGTAAAATTAAAAAGTTATTGGATTGCGCAACTGATTTCGAAACCTCTTTTGATCTTCTATCCCTCCCTCTACATGCATATGGATAATCACTCTTGGCATTACAGAAACCTTTTCGGTCCAGAATAGCACGCCCACAAAACCCCTCATAACAACCCACTCCAGAAAAACGGAAGAGCAGAGGAGATGATACTGATGAATAATAGTAATGACGATAGTCATATATGGTAGTCTGCAATCTCTAATCCTAGTATCATTTTTGCAATACAATTTCAGATCCAGCAATGGATGACTTGTCAACTAAAAAAAGAACTATGCACAACTTAAACAAACACACAAAATGCTTTTCATAAATCAGGCCGACTAATGCTAGACCTCCTAAACAGTAAGCATTTCTGTACATTTCACTTCATTTATATCTTTATTCTTCTTTTCCTTTGGGGAAAACACATTGATGTCTTTCATCCGTGGTTGAAGTATTTTGAGAAAGACAACTCTTAAATGCCACCGGCCTGAAGGGAACTCTGAAAACTAAGAACAGCAAAACTTAAGATGTTCCCTCACAATATTACACACACTTTCACCATAATGATTCATTCATTCATCAAGACTAATAAATTCAAGATAAACCTGTGAACTACAAAGAGGATGCATAATTTTATAACCAATATCCAATGTGGCACTTGTTGATGGATGCCAATATGGAACCTTGTAACAGTAATCAACTGGAACTGGAAAACATACCTGTTCTCGTGTCAATAATTCTCGACCCCAGAAAGATGAGGTGCGAAAAGGTTGGCCCTCAAATACCATAAAAAAGCTTTCCAAATAGCCCAGCAGTGTTATGGCAATTTAAGTATAATTACAGAACACGACAGAGATATTAACCATGAAAATGCATTTCCCGTTTACATGTGAATCAAATTAATCAACACTCCTGAGGATTCGCGACTTCCTATCATACTTGGAGAACAACAATTTATCAAGTCGAAATATTTATTCACGTGAATGATCAATAATCAGTAGAACATGGAATGACATGATAAAAGCAGTTTACATACTCCATCATCTGACAGCGGATGGTGCAATTCAATGTCCACAAGAAAGTGAACAAAAAATCCAAATCCGGTACCTTTTAATTCACCACACAATGGGTTGTGAATCAAGAGCACTCACGATTGACTTTTGAATAACACAAGCAAAAAAGAGTAAAAACTAAGATCAGTAGCACATGAAATAAATGGAATTTGGGAAAAGAGTGAAGCCATGTTCCAATTCAAAGACCTCGACAAATCAGTTAAGAAACACAAGGAAAGGCAAAAGGAACACAGGTATCATGCAACATGTAGAGGTCAATGTCCAGAGGGAATGCAAAAATCACTAACTCCAAACTATTTATAGCAGACAGATATGCGAAGGCATAACTTTATCCATACCATTTGGCTATTATTATTAGTTGACAAAGTAAATATAAGCAATCCAAACAATTATTACACATACTTGGCCTAGTTCATTACTCATGGAATGTACAACAAAGAAGATATGGTTATTCTGCATGCACAAATACGCATACATGTTTTCACTATGTGATTTAAGTGGAACCACCAGCATCAACAAAATTTTACAGGCAAAAAAATTAAAAATAAAATTATATGCAGAAACAATATTTTAAATTGGAATAATGAACTCAACCACAAAAACACATGCTAGAAGTCACAGTAAAGACAGATCAATACTTCTCATTGAAATCCTAGTACAAAACAGAGAACAACTAACCTATCAAATTAGACACTCACATACATACCATAAGAAGCTGTAGAAGAATACAAAACTCATAGTAGGATAAGCATAATAGAAAAGCAATCTGATGACTAATTCTTTAACAACAAATGCATATAGAACAAGGTTTCCGCACAGCCAACGTATTAGATGCACAAGTAACAATCACACTGATACCTGCATCCCATCCAACAGACAATCACACCAAGTAAAACAAAAGGTGCCATTACTAGCTTGATAAGTGATAACCATCATAGACTAACAAGGCTGCTTGATAAGTGATAACCATCATGGACTAACAAGGCTCCTCCTGCTGCTCCTCTCTCCTCCTCTCTCCTAGGCTCAAGAACGTAATCAGAAAACTAAACTGTCTCCCCAAACAGCAAGAATTGCCAATTAAATCAACAACACCAGTCATATTTATATTCCTGGCAATAGAATCTTGTGCAGGGACAGAACAAGAGACCATCAGAACCACCAAAATTCATCGTTGTACTACTAAAAACCTGTCAAAACTTCCATAGACAAAACAAGAGTGAACCAACAAAGTCTTCTGCTTTACACTAAAATACAACACCACCAACCACTTCCCCCAAATTAAGATCCTTAAACTTCTATTCGACCACTAAAATACATAAGAATTGCAAAACCAACCAAATTAAAAAAAATCAGAGCTAGAAGCAGTAGCAAAAATTAACATCAGTAACATACTTGCCACATATTGATTGATATCGATATCCATCTTCATAATCTTCATAACATTACACCAACAACAAACACCATTAAAACAACAAGGGATTGCGAAAACATCATCATCAGAATAACAATAACAACTCCAACAATTATTCATAATCATGTCTTGATAAACATCATAAGTAACATTACTACCACCATAAATATAATCTCCCATGATCAAGCTCAAGCTGCTGACGCGATCGATTCACTTCTTGAAGCTGCCGCGGACGCCGGGCTTAGTCTTGTTGGCGTCACTAGAATTGGTCGCGTGGAGATTATTGAGCTTAAATTCATCAAAAGGGATCTTGGGATGCCGGGCATCGTGGTGAATCTGCATGGACTTGACATCGGGGGCCGTGATCTTACAGTGGGGACACTCGAGCTTGGCGTGTCCGCCCTTTTCCACGCCGGACCTGTCGGCCAGACCCGCCTTCCCTCCGCCTCTGTTGGTGGTTGCTGCGTCGACCTTCGCCGCTATTTCCTTGGCCGTGTGCTTCTTTGGCTTCGCTTTTCCCGTCATGATTGGCCGATTTCTCTCGCGTGTGCGAAAAAAGTGCGTAATTTTGGAGTTTTTAGGGGGTGGCTGGAGGGCCGTGTAATGCAGTCCGAGGGGAGGGAAGAACCCTAGATATATAATTATGGGCTCCTATGGATATTACACGAACGTACAGAATAAAGGTAGTCACACTCTTTTTAGCAACAAAAGCATAAAATTTAACGTTAAAATAAATATAGTAGAGAAAATTAATAATGATAATAATAATAATAATAATATAGTAGAGCAAAATTGATAATAATAATAATAATAATAATATGTGTTATAATACTAGTAGTTAATGGTGCTTAATTTGAGCCTTAAGTTGACACTAGTATTTAATTTTGTTCGTGTAATTATTAAAAGTTGTAGAATGTTTATTAATCAATTTTGTTTGTGTGATTAATTTTGTGTATTTTTGTTATAAGCATTTTCGTTTTTTTTTTTTTTTTTTTTTGGGAGGGGTGGCTTGGTGGGTTTGCTAGTTTAGGATTAATTTTCTTAATTCAATTTTTTTTTTTTAAAAAAAAAATATTGTTGTATCCGTTAGTATTCACGAAGGTAAAAGTCTGATGGTGAATCTTGTGCAGAAGTCGAGATTACAGAGCTCAATTTTTTGACTTTTATGAAGTGACTAAATAATATCTTAGAAGAAGATAGGAACACCTAAAATATAGTTGGTTGTGGTCCTATCTGATTAGAAGAAACGTAAACTTTATAATTAATCAAACAAAATTGGTTGATTAAATTAATCCAGCATTCTTCAATCACTTTTTGATATGTACAGATCTGAAAGATCCTTAATATTCGACGTAAATGTTTGGACATAATACAATCTTGAGGAGTTTATCAGTTTAGCATTAATTTTCTCAATTCATTTTAAATTTTTTTTTAAAATAGTATTAGGGAAAAAAGAAGTTGAAGGTGAATTTTGTGTAGAATTCGAGAATAGGGAGCTCGACTTTTAATTCATGAAACACTCAGTAATGTTTTAGAAGCAGATATGAATATCTAAAATTAATACGTATCTTATTAAAAGCCTGATAAGGACACATAAACTTTAAGTTTGATCATATAAAATTGGTTGATTAAATTAATCTAACGTTATTCAATCACTTTTCAATGTGTACCGATTTGCAAGATCTTTAATATTCCACGTAAATATTTGGACACTAGCTAATGGTAATGCCGCAAAATTTGAATTTGCTCAAAACACCAACCTCAAATTAGTTCAATTTATTTGACGCAACATGGCACTCCAACTGATAGCTAGATATTATATTAGCCATTAAATGGTTATTAGATTTCCAAAGGTTAAAACCAATCATTCAAGGCCATCTAAAATCATGTTGAAACAAGAAAAAGAATAACAAGTATCCAATTTTTTTTAAAAAAATTACTATGATAATTCAAACAAATATTCTTTAGCTTCGTTTGTATTAGGTTTTACAAATTTAGTACCATATACTTATTATTATTAGCTTTACCGGGTATTGTTTTTTGGTGTATAATTTTAGAAAGGGTTAATAACACTTTGCCCCCCTAAAGATACAGGGAAGTCACACTTTTCCCCGCTAATGTTTAAATATATACATTTTGCTCCCCCCACCCCCCAAATCAATTAGGTGAGAGAATACTTGGTCAATAGAAATAGTCAAATGACAAAATTTGATTAAAAGAAATAGTCAAATGACACAAATACCTTTGACTTGGCAAAGAAGAAAATTTCCGGAAAAAAACTTAGGCGTTACAATATTTTATAAAAATATTTATGAAAAACTTTCAAATAAAGTAAACTACTGAATTTTAGATAAATTAAATATGAAAAATAGTTAACAAGAAATGTGACAATGATATCAGAAAATATTATACTTCTTGAACTATTGGAGAGGACTTTTACTAATTTCTTACCAAATAAAAATTACCCTGTTATGCATGCAATGTTAAAATTGAGATTTTTTTGTAAATTAAAAATTTTTCTTAAGTCAAGAAAAAAAATCAAAAGTTTCAATTTTAACTTTGCATTCATAACAGTGCAATTTTTATTTAGTAAAAAATTAGTAAAGATCCTCTCCAATAATACAAAAAGTATCATTTTGATTATATCATAGTCACATTTTTTGTTAGCTTTTTTTATATTTAATTCATCTAAAATTCAGTAATTTATTTTATTTGAAAGTTTGTAGGAATATTTTTAAAAAATATTGTAACGGTTGAGTTTTTTTTCTGAAAATTTTCTCTCTCCCAAGTCAAGGGTATTTGTGTCATTTGACTATTTCTTCTAACCAAATTTTTTCTCACCTAATTGATTTGGGGGGGGGGGGGGGAATGTATATATTTAAAGGTTAGGAGAGCAAAGTGTGACTCCCTTATACCTTTAGAGGGGCAAAATGTTATTAACCCTTTTAAAAAATAAAATTGCTACACTTTTATGATGCATATGAAATGAAGCAAATGTTGGAGAACGTGTCGAAAATATTTCCAAAAAATCATCCTACCTCAACGAGTCAGACAGTCACGAATGTCAGTATTACTTATTTCACTGGTTGATGATATCCGCTCATCCTATAATATTTTTCCACTTTGCAAGTCTACATTGAAGGAAAAAAATCCTGGCACTGATTTCTGAATGAAGCATTTTCAGTGAGAAAAACAGAGCTGACAGACATAGAGCACCTAATTCCCGACTTCAGAAAGTTTATGTAGCTAAATTGAACAGCAATTTCTTTTATCTACACCGCGGAAAAAACAGAAGTAATCGGAGTTGTCTGATGCTTTTCACAAAAAGCAACCAAATTGCATGTGCAAAAGAATCAGCAAAGAGGAAAAACGACTAAAGAATCTCAAGGTGCTAATTCTTGGAATAAGATCATCCTATCCAACTAAAACCAGGACGGGAATATCACCACTAAGCAGAAGTAATCCGGGGCTTCTGTACTAAATCCTCTTCGTAAAGCAGGCGCCTTTTCCTTGAACCATACCCTTGGTACTGGTATATAAGGTTCTGAAGACAATGCCTAAGACACGAGGCATCATACTTCTCCAGAAATACCAAGTCAGTTAACCTTGACTTTGTGCCAGCATAATGCTTGTACTCTTCTAAAACAGACGACAAACACCAGTTCTGCAATATCCTAAGGCAACCAACAAGACACCCGGTTCGATGCTGCAGAATAAACCAGAAATATAAGACGCTAGTACTACCATACAAAATCGTTATACAAGATAAACAAGCATCGATGTTTCAATCAACATGAAGCTGAGTGGAGCCAAAAAAGTGGAACTAAATAATCTGTCTGGTTCAGATTAAAAAGGCAGTAGAAGGCACCAAGCAATAACCAAACGTAAGAGAAATAAACAAACAGTTCTATGACTAGCTGAAAACGCTGAAACTCCAACTAACTTTGAGTTATTCATTTCCATCTATGATTTATAGAAAATGATAAAGCACGATAGTAGTTCATCAATTTTGTTCCAGAAAAATTCTTCATTGCACATGAAAAAGATGGATATTCTCTTGTGAATGAAAGCAATAGTCAGAGGATGACGTGGTCAAATTTGATTTTTAAGGCTAGCTTAAGCAAGCCATTTGAAAACCATTTTAGAATCTGTATATTTTGCTCAATTACCAAAATGTGAAGCTATAAAATATCTAGAATGTCTGGCACAACCTCACTCCAAATTATCAAAAGATTATGAAATGGATACTGGTGACAATAAAAAATAACATCAAGGCTTAAATGTTTAACTGCAAACCATGCAATAGCCAATAAAAAGACAACACCTTCATCCGTGAACTCCAAAACACATACAGGCAGCTCATGTACTACAACAGGATTGGAATTTCAAGAAAGACACAATTCAGAAAGTACATGCTCATTGAGTGCTAGCACTTAAGAATTAACAGTTGTGAAAGAAGTGATCAAGCAGATAATGAACATGAAAGCTGCAAGAGGTAAAATTATCTGAAGGAATAAGGCACAAAAAACAGAGACATCTAAGCATAAACAACCAAAAGCACAAGGCCGCATATGGCTAATCTTCTTCTCTGAAGGTATTAACAAAAAATGTACCTTTCCCCGTCTGCAATGAATCAGGATTGGATGATTCCTTACATCTGAAATCCAAAACCAATAAAGTTGGCAAATTAAATATAGAGCAACAGGTTAAAAGAGTAATTATCAACTAAAAGCTGCAGCCAAATTGACATGGTCTAATCTGGTCAAGATTCATACCAATTAAGACTTTCAAAGCTTCAGTTATAGTACTCCTGGGAATGGCCGTTGGTTCCTGCAAGTAGAAGAAATTTGTAAGCAAACATACGGATCCAAAGAACCAAAAAGTATTAAGCTAAAACCATAGGCATTACACAACAGGCTGTTGCTAACAATTCAGGACATATCAAATCGTTTAACATGACAAAAGAAACTTGGAAATCTAAATACCACGATCCTTAACAAATAATAATAATAATAATAAGATTCCCATGATCGAATTGCAGATGCCCTACAAATCTAGGCCTCGTGATGTCAATTTTATTATCATCTCCATCAAAGTCACTCCACTTTCAACACAATTCAACTAGTCATAATAAACAGCAATCAAGGTAGAACTAATAATATATCTAAAATCCATCCTTTCCAAAGGTTGTTTCTTTATGCAAAAAGTTGAATATTCTTTGAGGTCCTCAGTTAAGAAAATTATCTTAATATCCAGTCAAATATTCTTCAATCAAAGGAATAAGGTTCCTCCACTCAAAATTGGCAAACTATGGATAAGATGTAATACAATCACACCAAAACTATATCTAGAAATAGAAAAGGAGGTAACAATTGATTACCTTGGTGCCATCAATCCCGAATTTAAAAAGCTTGACATTGTTGGCTTTCAGAAACTCCAAATTCTCTTCTGGATACGGCTCAGTACACAAACATCTGCCCATAAATTTCAACAAAAAACAAAACCCATCAATAAATTCCGAAAATAATTAAAACCCGTCAATTAAAATTGAAGAAACAATGCCAGCTGATGAAAAAAATTACATGATGGACTTAAGCTTGAGGGATTGAAGAAAGGGAAAATTGGAAGGCTGAGGAAACCCAGATCGATAAATACTGTTGTCTTCCACCGTTGAGAAATTTGGGGGCGGAACCATAACGACGTCGTTGTCAAAATCACATTCTTCTTCCAGAATCACACCCATGTCAATTTGCTTTTTAGGGTGTGTTTACCTCTATGTCTCTCTCCCCTTTCTCTCCCTTTTATATCTCTGTAATCAGATAAAATTTGATTCAAAATTCAGAATCTAGTGTTCTTGTGACATCGAAATCTAAGAGGGTATAAATAGATTTAATGATTTTTCTTTTTGGATTTTTTGGAAAGTATAATTTTCTAATACAACAACTAGAAGAACTGGATTCCAATGGAAGTTTGAATTCTGCGACTTGCCCACGTTTTTCCTTTTTATAAACTTCTTTCCTTTTCTTTTTTCTTTTTAAATTCCTAAAATCTTTTATACAAGTAATCACACAATTTGTAATTTCTGATGTCTTATATACAACTGCAGTCACAACTATTTTTTATTTTATTTTTAAAGTTAGTCACTGCCACTAGCGTATTTAATTAAAAACTAGCTTTCACATTGGTATCATTGTATTTAGAAAAATTAAATTATATTTTAATTTACATGATAAATGAAAAAGAATTTAAACTTTGTTTAGAATCTTATGAATTAATATTAATGTTATATAATCCTATGTCACCACCTGTAAGGGAGGGAAATTTATAATTTTTATGGATATTACAATCTGAATTTCATGACTACATTAACTTCGATATTGAAGAGTGAGTGTGATAATTTTGATGAAAAAAAAATACTAAATGATTTACCATGGATAGATATTAAGTCAAAATTAAATACGTAATTTTTAGAGAGAAATATAAATTTGTTAGGATAATTATTCTTAAAGAGTAAAGTTTTTAAATAAGAAAAGACTGTCAGTTAAAAAATGACAAGAAAGCAGAATAAGAAGTAGATAAAATTATAGTTATAGCTATCTACTACTAGTAGTAAATAAGCAGATTTCTTGGTTTTATGTTTTGGAATTATTAGTTTATCCTTTTTTCATGAGACGAGCAAGAAAAAATGGTTCATACATTAGGGCTTGTTTTGCTTAGAAAAATATCGATTTTTAGGTAAAAACACAAAATAAGTAATTCTAAATATTCCAAAACTCATTTTTGCATCAACTTATATCTTGAGAAATTTTGGATTTTCATATTTAAGATTTGCTCCTTACTTTTTAAAATTCATATGCATTTTATTTGTTTTATGCGAAGAAAGAAGGAGTCTTTGTGGACAAGGGAGAAATATTGAAAAGTAAATTTATATGTTGTTCACTTTCATTTGAATTCAAAGCACTCGCATTTGAATTCAGAAGGTTGAATGAAGAAACAAAGTCCCGTGTGGATAAATTATGAATATGACAGCACAAATTAGCACACTTTTTTACTAGTATTTTCTCTATTTATAATCTCTAATTTCTAGGAAATTATTGCAACTCTTCTAATCTAATATGATTACCTCTGACGTTCACTTAACAACTATTTAGAAGACATGAAAATTACAAAATAATAAACTAATAACCAACTAAAAAATGGAGAGAGTGATTTTGGTTTTTTTTTTTTTTAGAGTGAGTGAGTGAGTTTATTACCACAACAATTATAAATTTAATGATCTTTCTTTTGTATAGTCTTTCATCAAGAAAATATATTTTACGATAGAAATTCCAATATAAGGAAAATACACAACTTTTTGTCCAAGCCAGAACGTAATTGCTACGTCAATGCCAAACTAGAAATAATACAAAATTTCCAAGCTACTGCAAACCTGTCTGCATTTTTTTCCCCCAAAAAAGTGGGTTTAATTGAATTTTGTGCTCGTAAACTATTCTCATTTTGCACTTTGCTCTCTACATTATCAATTGCAGTACTATAATACCTCAAACTTCTTTTTTTTTTTTTTTGCAAAGTTGTTCAATGGATTGAATACCGTTTAAATTTAGCTGTCCCTTCAAAAGTAAAAAAGACACTAAGAAGTCTTTCTCTTTTGAACTACAAAAATTAGCCCTTTTAGATTAGCAATCTAACTACAAATATAATTCTTTCTGGACCCCTTAATTATTTCTATTTTCTATGGAGATATAAATATCAAAACCATAATAAAAAAAAAATTAACAATACATCAGCAACTGAGTAGCTATTCTTAAAGGATCAATATTTTGCAATTAAGGAGCTTATTGTCTTTTTATTTGTGAAAAGGTCAGCTGAATTCCAGACTGATTAGGCTATTTTAGAAGAAATTAAAAGCCAGAGGTAATATATACTGCTAAATTGAGTAATAATCACAAATAGTCTGGAGATGTAGAAATTCAGTTAGTCCAAAAATAACAAAACAACCATTCAATGAAAATGAGGCAAGTGTAAGCAAAACACACTATAGCATTTTTGAAGATCCTTTTCATAAATGTGTATGTGAGATATGAGAGTAGTCGAAAAAATGTATTTGAAAATTTTAAAAATATGTTTTTTTTTTAATACTTAAAAAATATATTCTTCAAAAATAATTCCAAATAACCAAAGGAACAAAATGGAAATATGCGGTTTATGGGTTTGTTATTCGAGTGTATTATTATTCATTGAATTGTTTTGTTTTTATGTATAGAGAAGTAAAGTAATCAAGCTGCCGTGCAATCATTCCACAAGTGGTCAATGGTTGCCGAAAGCTGTCCATTTTTTTTTTCCTAAGGAAAAAAAGGCCATAACGTGCTGTGCTTAAACTTGTGGACCACGGAATCAGGATGATGCAAGGGATGACTAGTGTCAGACAGCCTTACGTGGACTTTGAGGCGATTATTGACTACTGTGTTCTTGACTGGACTTGGTCTTCCTGGACGAACCTTCCATGAAAGACATTTTTCACCCCACTTGGCACTCGTCTTGTCGTTCAATCCAAGCAATTTTGGTTTTACTTTTTTGCCCATCTGCTTCTTTTCTTCTTCTTACAACTAGTTAACTTAGTGAGGTTTCTAACCCCTGGTTTCCTGTGGCTCGATGTGTTGTTTGTTTCAGTCTAGATCAACTAGTAGATATTCATAATTAACCCAACTTATTTGGGTTAGCACCACCAAAGTTTTTAAAAAAGTTAAGTAGAGTGAGAGGTCAGATATTCATACATTGCTTCCTATCAAAAATTCGAAAGGGTGCATAATGCACTCCTTTGATACGATGGTAGTTCAATCTCCATTGATTTTCTCTTAGCCCAGTTGAGCCTTCTCATAGAGTCCGATAATGGTTTAATCCTTATTGGTTTTCTTCCGAGTCAAGTTGGGCCTTTGAATAAAGTAGGTTAGGAATAACATAGAATACTGTTAACAATCGACAAAAAAAAAAAAAAAACAGCAGATGTTCGTTGTTGTATCATAAAGTCTTTAATAATTTTAATTTATGCAAATCTTTTGGGATAAGAATCTTATTATATTTTTAGCACTTAAGTTTTAGACTTCAAACTTTGGTTTTACCAAATGCCATCTTAGTCCAACTCTCAAACAAATAAAAAAAGAAAAATCTTTAATAGCTATCAAAATGTACGTCTTAATTGTAACTCTCAATTTATCGTTGGGTATCCTTGGTCCAAAACGCTTATCTATGGTGACCCGTTAGAAAATAAAAAATCTTATAGAAGATCACCTTAAGCAAAGAGCACAGGGGTTTATTCCATATAAAACATACACGTCATTTTAATTGGGGGAAACTCTCCTTTCACCAAAGGAGTTCGTATTTGAGTGCAATTTGTAAGTTTGTATTTTGACAACCTGATTGCGAACTATTTGTTGTGTGCATATGCCACCTGTTTTTAAGAAGTTGAATCAAAACTGAACTCTTTAGCTAAAAAAAGAATATCAAAAACCAAAAGAGCGTAGTTTTTTCAAAATTCGAAACCAGAGGTTGGAAGAACTATCATATTTTTAAGTTTAAGGGAGATTCTAAATTATACGAAGGGAACGGGATAAGAGGAGACTAGAGAGTTCACGACCTTACAATTATACAGTAAATGTTTTTATCAGTTGAGTTGGATTCTTTTCTTTTTTTTTTTTTTCCCGAGAAGTCAACTTCATATATATTGGTCATGAACTGATTTACAGTGTTCCCTGTACAAAAGGAGGGTAACTACTCCAAATGTTCATGTGGATTTTCTTGCACCCACACAGGGAAGCAATTTTCCCAGATTACCTTGTTCTTCAAATTTTTGGCAATTGCTATTGCATTGGGTTTTTGACTTACAACATGATATGAGCATGTATTAAATAGGGAGGTTCAATCCATGATATTCTCAATGATTGTTGCAATCATTGAGTCGTTTGAGTCGTTTTGTTGCAATTTTTTCATCAGACTCCTGTTCGTGCCTTGAATCTTTAGATCACTCCATCCCTTTTGCCTTGCCAAAACCATAGCCAATTTAATGATATTTGCTTCCTCCATTGGTAGGCATGCTACTCTTCTTTCATTTGCTGCCCATATCAGTTTAACTTCATTCCTTTGGTTTTTGGCCACAATGCTGCTGTAGCTGACTATGTTCTTTTTCTTGCTGATGTTGACATCAGACCATAACCTGATCTGATTGCCGTCATTTACTTCTCTTCCATTATTCTGTTCATTTACTTCAATTGAGTTTTTTTTTTTTTTTTTTTTTTGCCAATCGTCAAACAGTATCCTATCATATTCTTAACTTACTCTAAAAAGTCCAACTAGGCTCAAGGAGATCGATGGAGATTGAAGGCACCCATTTAGATTTATCCTACTTCTAATCTATTCTATGAGAATGTCCAATTGGGCTCAGGGAACAGATAGAGACTGAACTACCATTGAGCCGTACGAGTACATTAGATTTTTTATGAGAGTTAAGATTCTAAACTCTGACCTCCTATTCCACTTAACATATAAAGATTTGGTGGTGTCAAACCTAATTAAGTTGGGTTGGGTTCTGGGACCCACTCTTTATATTTTCTCCAAAGCAGTAAAATTGGGCCGCCCAAAGTTTGTGTTTCAAACCTTGGGACAGTGCAACGTAGTTGGTAAAATATGGTCTTTTGAAGTTCGCAAAAAGAACCAATAATTCCTCGGGTGGGCATTCGGCCCAAATTAAGATGTCCACGGCACCAGTCTTAAAAAAAAAAAAAAGTTTCACCCCGTGTTTGGGATTCAAACCTTTAAGAGGAAATCTCAGTTGAACACCTTAATTTGTTTTGTTTAATTTTCATTTTCCGCTGTTTAAATAATTTCTCAAGTGGCATCTCATAATATAATTATCATTCTGTTGCATAGGCATGATTTTTCAAAAATATATTTTTAAAAAAATTTCAAACTCACCCAATCACCTCTTTACAATAATAATATTTTTTTAAAAAAAACACCACCCAAAGACAACAGTCCAAACGAAGGGCATATTTATTGAATGATCTCACCAATTTACCCATTTTATTCCTGGCAATTCAATACTAGAATTATCAAGTTCATAATTAGGAGTATAAAATTTGAAAACTAAAATTAATAAATAAAAAATTAAACCATTCAATCTTAATTTAGAAATCAATCAGAACTTAAAAAGCTCATTCAAAATTCGACTCAAACAATACTAGAATTATCAGGTTCATGCTATAGAGTATACAATTCGAAATTAACGTTGATAAATAAAAAGTTAAACCCCTCAATCTTGATTAAGGAATCAATCAATAATCAAAGCTAATTAAAAAATCGACTCAAGTAATGCAAAGTAATTGTGATTGGGCCCTACTGGATCCCTTTACTGCTTGGTTTGTGGTCACAAGATCCTCGGTAGGCTGTGTTAGGCGTC
Organism: Mitragyna speciosa; assembly: GCA_024721245.1. Classification (NCBI taxonomy): domain Eukaryota; kingdom Viridiplantae; phylum Streptophyta; class Magnoliopsida; order Gentianales; family Rubiaceae; genus Mitragyna; species Mitragyna speciosa. The sequence continues at coordinate 8,933,202 of CM045554.1, read as the reverse complement.
GGATGGTGGGCTTGTTCAATCGGATGACTTGATATTGGAAGGCTTTGAAATGGTTAATTGCATCACGCCCCTCTGACTTTGAGGCGTTCACAAGCATTCATCTAGTTCTTTAACTCGGTGAGATGATGATATTATTGTTTAACTCCAGTTTTTGGCAATTCATAACTTCCATTTGATAGCTAATGTTATTTTGGACAATGCTCTTGAGAAATTACGTTATCATGATTTATTTTATAACAAAATTTACTGATTATTAACATGATTTTACTGTTCACCCAACAAAAATTCTCACTTGTTAATTCTCACTGGTTTTCGTAATTACGATCACCAGTACAGCATTTTTCCATTGTTTAGATTATCAATACAGGTGGTAAATTCCCGCGCAATCGTATGGACATCAATATTGCTGCCTAATGTTGCAACCTATGTTGTTGACTGCCAAATCTTAACTCTCCATCCTCCAACCAAGATTCTGGAACTATACTTGTCTGAGAAAAAGGCACAGTATAGACAACAAAGACACCGCCGATGTTAATGTCAGATAAATTATTATCTCTCCTGAGCAATATTGCTAGGACTGTCAACGAGGTCGAGTCAGTTTAAACTCGGCCTGTTGGGCTCCAAAAAAGCTTATGAACTCAATTTTATATTGAGTCGAGCCAAACTTAAGTCGAAATATTAGATTCGAAATATTTTTGAGTCGAGTTTGGGCCTCACTAGTCGAGTTTGGGCCTCACAAGGCTCAGGTCCGTTATAAGTCTGACTCATAATACACACACATATACGTATATACATACACATATATACACATATACATATATACACATATATGTACACACACACATATATGTACATATGTATATGTACACGTATAATATTATACACACACACACTATATTATATATTATATTATATTATAGATATTGTATATTATAGTATTCTTTTGGTGTTTATAAGCCTAATGAATTAGTGTGAGTGAAGCTTTTATGCCATAGATGTAATGCACTTAACCTACCTAATGAAGTAACGTAGAAGATAATATTTTTTCGTGCCATAAAATTTTTGTTTGCTTTTTAGTTGAATACCTACATCAATATGTAAATGAACTATTTATGCTTAGTATTAATATATGGCAGATGTATTTTGTGAATTTTTTAGTTGAATACCTGTTAGTACATATTTTGAGATAGTATTTTTCACTTACACTTCAAAAAATTTTGCTCTACTTTTCAAAAATAATTTTACACTAAAAGATTGTGCTTATACACAGTAATATTAATTTGCTAATTAGTTTGTCTCCATTCATCATCATTTTTGTGAGATTATTGAATTTTAGAAATATTTCAATAGTTTTAGTCGCATAGACTCGTGAATATAGGCTCACAATTCAAATATTTTGTGAGTCGAGTATGAACTCCATATTTAAAACCCCGAAACTCATAACTCGAAATTCATAACCCGAAACTCATAGCCCGATTAAATATATAAGTTAAATCTAAACTTGTTAAAGCCTGATTCATAATGACCGATTTACACCCTAAATATTGCTTTGCTTGACAAAATTACTATCCCAGGTCAAATCTTTTTTCCTTAACAATTTTCCCCAATTCCTCTCTCTCCATTCTGCAGCCTTCACTCTTTCCTTCACCTGTTTTAACACATATGTCGATGTTTCCTGCTTACCTCCCTCCCTCCACACCCTCAACACTCTGCTGCTTCTCACTGCACCCATTTTCAGTCCTTCGGGACTATCCATTAATTAGCCTGCTAACCTTACAACCTACAATTGCATCTCCCTTCCACTTCGTCCAATGAAATCTCATTCTCCCTTCAAGTTTGATTTATAATTGCCATAAAATTGTTTGATCTATAATTGACATAAAATTGTCTACTTCACGTTAGAAGCCCTAATACTTCTTTAATTCAATTAACTCTCAAATTGCAGATTCTGTAAATTGACCCAAGGATGCGATTAATATGACTATGTTCTGCGGTTAAATTTGATATAAAATTTGTTGTAGTTCTGGTCAAAGAAAGTTGGTAGCCAACAAAAAGAAAGCATCTTTCCATTTTGTTTGCTGGAGGATGATGAGAATCTGCCATTATCAACACATCAGGATTGAGTTGGAGGAAAAACTATTTAAGTAGAAGAGAGAGAGAGAGAGAGAGAGAGAGAGACACAGACCGAGAGAGCGGAGAGATGAAAAGAAAAATCGGTACTGTCTTTGAGGGTAATCTTGTCATATAGTACAAATTTGCTCTGAGTGTATAATAATTGCTCTGGCATTAACAGTAGCCCACTACTTCTGACCCTAGTGGCCTGAGGATGCTACTGATCAGCCCTCCTAAGATCAGCTCTTCCTGTCTAATTGATTAACCGTTTGAATTTTAATGAGAGCTTGCTAGTAACCTTCTTCTGCCCAGTTAGGGACATGCTAATCAATGTTGACCGAGTACTAAAACGCCAATATAATTTTATTGAAGAGTCTAGTTTACATCAAATAAGAAAGCATTATTGGTACATAAACAATCTTTATATGGCAAATGTACATTGATCCTAAAATCACACTATGATGAAAGCACACAAGGAACAGATGGAATTTCAAGTTCATAGTTTTTTTTGATAGTCTATACATATATCTTGGCCTGTTTTTTTCTTTCTTAGTGGTCTTTGATATCCAGTGCCAGCATCATATTAATCATGATTTGCTGTTTCAAGGACCACTGACTTTCACTTGATCAGCCTGTGCTGGCATGGAACATGCGAAGGCTGATGATGGAAATTTAACAGAAGGCAGAGCGGACAAGTCAGGTGATTTGAGATTATTATCCCAGCCCTTTGACAGAATGGAAGTTGCAGAACCATCTATTCCAACGTGGGTGACGTGCTTGACATCTGTTGGTAATCCAATTTCCATGCCAAGGTCTTCTTCTTTCGTTTCACCGTCCTTGTATACTGAAGCACCAGGAGGAAGAGATGCATAGTAACAACAAACATATTTTTCCCGAAATTACTACCACGTAAAGTGCTAGTTTATTAAGCAAATAACGTTTGAGTTTGGACATAATTTTAGTACTGACGTCCAGATATTGCTGAAACTTACCAAATAATTGAGACAAATTCTTAAAATTTTTTTTCAGCCTTTGGAATTTCGGAGCTGCAAGGAGGCCTAATGGGCTCTTCAAGTTATCATCTGGCAAGCTTTCTTCATCATCTTCATATTCCGCTTCTTCCACCTTGTAATCCTCTGTAGTTCCTTTGTTTTACAAATGAAAGAAGAAAGTAAGCCTTTGACGAATGTGATTATTGAAAAAGCATGATTTGTGCGCATCAGTGCTTTAAGATAGAGGGAGAGAGAGACTTATTGGAGGCGAGTTTGCAATGTTCCTTGTTCTATCAGGAAATCGTGTTCCAACAGCAATGCTGGACTCAGAGACACAACCCATAGAGAAGGGAAGAAGAACAAATCTTTCTATTCGATCTCTCATGTCTTCCAGCGATAGCAAACTCAAAAATGGATGCACAATCACAATGGTAATTGATGGAGATGCTCAGCAGGGAAGAGAAGGATGAATGGTGGTTGAGGAAATGAAATAGAAGAGATGAATTTGGTGCAGTGTTATAATGCTTCAGCCTTTGTCACTAAGGTAAAATGATACTACGTATGGAAAGTCAATAGCTAGTTGGAATTGTATGAGAAAGACAAGGGACGTCCAACAGTGTCAGACGAATATATGCTGTGGACATTGGATTAACAAAGAAAGGTTTCTTAGTGCTATAATATAATTATTCAGCGATTTTTCAAAAAATTTCATACGTTAGAGAGTAACAACATAAATTTATACATGCGTCTGTAACTTTTAAATTCACGATGTTTATAATATCGCAAAGTCCAAACAAACTATATCACTCACTTTTGTTACAGTTTGTTCTGTGTTTTGCTGTCAATAGTGGGCGCACCCACCAGCCTCTCTTAGAGGAGAAGCGACCAATTTTTCTTTGAAACCAAATAGTGCTAGTTTGACAATGTTTTCGCCTCTCTTTCGTATCTTTCATTTTCTTTCAACTTGGTCTTCTCATAATCCATGAAAACTTAATTTAAACTCCAAACTCAATCGAGTGTATCACAAGCAAAATTTAGACAACTCAACATTTATAAACACATGAAGTCCAAGTGGGCTTTTCTTGATTTTGAAGTCGTGCAACTGATGGACGGTATAATTCTACAAAGGAGGATAACGAGCTGATGAGTGCAATCATTCCGGAATATGCCGAACTTTGCAATGAATATATTTTGATTTTTCTATTCTAGGTGGTGTATTTAAACAATTGAACTGTATTTACTTAGTGTCCTTGAAAGTTGCAATATATATATTTTATATTCTTGATTTTCTATTTTAAGTGGTGTATTTAAACAACTGAATTGTATTAGTGTGATTGAAAATCTTGGACACATATCGATTATTTTTTTTATTGTATTTTAGCTGTGGTTCTTGGCAGATATCCGATGTGAGCCTTATTGTGTTTGCTTTGCTACTGAGTCAGATGTGGTCTCACCAATTGGCAAGTGGCAGCTACATTGACCCTGGAATATGAAATTAAGCCAATAGCCATTGCTTTAAACTCCGGGCACCAAGTTTTTATTTTTCTATGTTTTATTTTTTGATGGTTTTTTGGGTCGATAGGTTTGAAATTGATCAAGACAAAGAATAGAAGAAAATTATAATATCATTTCTTCTGACACGACATAAGAATACAAGGCAGAAACTCATATATATTTATACAAATATCAATTTAGTGTTAGAATAAAACCCACATATTTGTCGGATTAAAAGTACGATAATTTATACAGGTGAATTCGAAACACGTTTTCTTTTTCCAGCACATAAAATCTTGTTCTGTTTTTCATTGGTTGAATAGAGGATCTTCATCAACTAGTTTGGGTTGATTTTGTTATTATTATGAAACATCAAAATGATCGAAAATTTGTTTTAGGTTAGCATATGGTGATGTGCAAAGGTTTATTTTTGAACTAATTATAACTACTTAATTCAGCAACTTTAGTTTTAACTTTTTCGGCATCAAAAGTTAAAAGAATGGTAGTGATCTGATTTTTATTTAAAAGTCATAATTACTTTTGATTGTCAAAAATGATTTAAGCCAAAAAGAAAAATTCAAACAATATTAAGCTTCAAAAACCAAATAGATGACCGCAAAGAGTAAATCGTGACAAGGATAATAAGATAGGGAAGTATTACCGAGAAAGCATGGTCAAGTTTATTACATTTTTAAGAGAAATTTTCTTTATTTAAAATAACATGAAGATCACTAGTTTTTGTTCTTTCAAATTTCAAAACAAATATAACTGTCTAGGAGCATAGCAATGAAAGCCCTTAATTTGCTTAAGTTGGGTCTTGATGGTTAAAGTTTTAACTTTTGTTTCTATTGATAGTTAAAATAAGAATACCTTGCATATGTTTTCCATTCTGGATAAAAGAAGTGACGGCTTTGTTTGAAATCAATTTTTTTAGACTATTACAAGAAAAATAATACTGTAACATTTTTTGAAATGTAATATATGTGAGATATAAATGTGATTAAGGATACATAAAAATGATTAAAAAATATATATGTAAAATATTTCACGATAATCTTAAAAACGTGTTATTTAAATAGACCGAATGTTATTAAGTTTGACTATTCAAGAATGAACAAAGAACAATTAGTATTTTCATTGGTGATTATTTTCATTGGCGATTGTCCACATCCGTGTTTTTAAACTCGGATCGGATCGGTCGGTCGAACCGGTCGGACTGGAAACCGGCCAAATGTCCGGTCCAAGTTACAGTAAAAAATCGATTTTTAAAAATTCGGTCAAAAATCGGGTTTGACCGGAAAAAATCAGAAACCGCCTAGCCACTTTTTTTTTGTTGTCAAAAGTCAAAAGTAAACCCAGCCACATTAATGCTCCATACTTAATCAAATATGAGCTCCTATACATGTTTGTGGGCTTCCATATTCATTGTCTGAAGAAAATAGATTCTAATAATTATTTGTCTTTGAGTTTTGACAATGACATGGGTCCATTGACATAAATCCTACAAATGAACATCAATGCTAAATCAACACATGATTTTTATTTGCTTGGCCCAGTTATCAAATTAAGAGGCAACCAACTTCTTTGACCAATTACAAAATATTAGTAGTGCCGCACTTCTATTTTTTTATACTACTTATATTAAAAAGTGAATAATTTGAGTCCATTATATTCATTCCTAATTTTTTCAATTCAATGCTTTTTTAACTGTTAATAGCAAGATATCAGAATGGTTATTGAGGGTATTTTGGCTATAATTTTTTTGGAGTAACAACTAAAATTAAGAAAAAAATTAGTAAGTGTATATATGTGTTTATATATATATATATATATATATATATATAATATTTATGACGTCATCCGGTTCGACCCCTAGTCGAACCCATTGACCCCTAATCCCTGAACTTAGTCGGTTCAATACCCATAAAGCCACATAAGGATGGATTGAATAGGCACAGGAATTAATTTAATGAAGTTAGACATTTTAGACTTGATAGATGTGACAATCTCAGTCTTAGATCTCTATTAGTTGTGTTTATGAGTATCAAATCAATTTATGATATTGTAAGCAGCAACGGCGAAAAAAAAAAAAAAAGTATTCAACAAAGCATGAACACTTCTGAGGCAAAGATAAACGTTAAAAACAAGTATTTACAGCGGTTTCAGGCTTTGATATCCAAACCAATTGAAGCTGATAGAATAGTATTATGATAGAACAGTGATATTATGATAGAACAGTAATATGGCTACTAGGGAGGGAAAAAAATGAATCACATACTTAATTAGTCCTCCGTCGTTTTCCATGTCTCCTAGAATGGTAATTCTGTTGAGACCTGAGCAACTTCAATTCTAATCTTGAAGAAGCAGCATCTGGTTCGACAGTGACAAAGCTCTGAGTTTCCTCATCAGAGTTAGACACCTGATTTTGCTTTTGCATATTTTTCAAGTACACTCTCAATTTATCTGTTAGGCCACCAAGCCCAACGGAAGTGAAGAAGTTGATAGAGAACCGCAAGTTTCTCGAGTTATCCTTTGGGAATACTGAATTAAGTGATCCCTGTAAATTTGGATCATTCAGCCTCTTGTTGAGCAAATGCACACCAAGCTCCTCAGATAACTCCTGGAATAAGATTTTGATGAAAATCCTCAACGAGGAAGTAGTATCCTCCTCAGTGAGGCGAATGTTGGCCAATATATGCCATGTCAGAGAATTACTGGATAACAGATGGGCAAAAAACTTGGCAACATTGTGCAACTTGTGTGTCTCAAGGCGATGAATGCTGGAGTACTGCAGGACAAAGCAGCTCTCGAAATTCTTGCAATATGCCTTTTTCAGCAGGCAAAGTCTCTGTGCCACCAGTGTGAAGTATCTGTTGTACGTCTTCTGGTGGGAGCAGCATTCTACCAACATGTTGCAGAGTTCCATCTCCTGATTTTGGTGCAACGGGATACCAAGGAGCTTGTGTCCAGCGTCTTCAAAATTAATACCTGACATCATGGTTAGGAGGATAGTTCTGCGAAGGTTAACAAGATCAGTTTCAGTCTCGTCTTCAGTGTTGCTCTCCTGCTCAAATTGACCCTGGTTTGATGCAGCATCTTGATCATCAACATCTTCTCTAAGTACAATAGCTTTCAGCAGTTTATACCGCTCATCGTCGCTGATAAGAACCTGAGGATCAGACTGAAACACGTCAAGATTCATCTCTGGATCCATCTCATTGCAAAGAGAGATTTCATGGGTGACTTGATCATCCAAATCTACAATATCCAGCTCAAGACACACGGCAGGATAACCAGAAAACCCGGACCTTCTGATTGCAAATAAGCCCTCAATTAAGCATTCAGTACGCTTATCCAACTTCTCCTCATGAAGTATTTCTTGTAACCTCTCGAATACAGCATCAAGCCCTCTAGGAGTACACTCACGGACTGCAGATTCACACTGTTGAACCAAAAGAACAGCAACTTCTATACTATCTTTTGTAGGATCCTGTAAAATAACAAACAGCAACTCAAGTGCCAGAAGTTCATGCGCAACTCCCTGATTGACTAAATGGGCTAAGAGCTCCACAAGGGGTAGTAACTGGTGCTTATCGTTTTGTTTGCAAGCAATCTTGATCTGACTGACAATCCTTTTGATCAAGAGGTATCCAACATCAGGATATCTCGAGTTAATTACTGCAACCAAGGCAGCAAAAACAGGTGCATAAGTATGGGATGCTACAGAGGACTTGAGAATTGCTGAGCAAAATAAGCCTCTGCCCCATATTAAGTTCTCAGACAACAGCTCTTCTGCAACATTCCTAACGTTGGATACTGTAACTTTATTCACTAATCCGTTGATGCTTCTCTTTAAGGCATCCCACATGGGACGCTGGCTTGCCAAACTACTTATATGAATGGTCTTCTCTTCTTTGCTATTGCGACTTTCTCCGCTAAGATCAGAACCGGATATGACGGAATCATCCATCTTTATGGCTGTTTCTTGAATCTTGTTTTCTTCAAGTGAAGAATGACCAGAATAGCAAGTAGAGCACTGACGATAATAAAATTACCTTAGTATTCATGGGGACAAAGTCAAAAACATGGAAGATGTAAATCATGTTCTTGGATATATGTAGTTGCAGCATTCCTAATGCCCCTAGGATTCTGCGGTTTCCAAAAAAGAAAACTAAATAAATAAGGATTACGAGTGGAGTCAAGGTACGCTTCCTTGCCCCCCAAGGACCCGAATACACATTAATAGTTTACTAAGTAATTTAAACAAAATTAATCATAAAAAACGACATAAGTTGCTTCAGTCAACAACCTAACTTGCGACACAATAAAAAGTTGGACAATTCATACGCGATTTTCTTTTTTCTATTCAGTAGCTTCATAATCAGTGACTTTTGCGTTCTTTGAGTCTCTTTTTGGTTTTGGTTTTTTTTTTAAGGGAAAGTAGTTGCCTTTTTTTTTTTCAATTAACAAAATTTATTGCATTATTTTGTGTAACGCTATTTGATCATTCTATACATTTAACGTTTGTGTCAATAGACGTGAAATATATAGTCTTACCAAAAAAGAAAAAAATGTATAAGCACTAAATGGAAAATCCTTAAATTTTCTTAGAAAAGAAAAACAGAAAGAATAAGATCTATGATGAAAGAAGATAAATATGATCAAAAGGTGGGTGGAAAAATAAAAATCCATGTAGCAAATTAGGCAGTCTCTGCTTTTCTGGATATTCACCAGAAACGCAGGGAAGCATGTGAATGTTTACGAGGTTTACATGGGAAGATATTAGGCATTCAATAAGTTAAAAGTACTAATTGAAGTCTGAAATTTGCCAACTTTGAATAGCTTACTCAGTGAGAACACGGTCTACCGAAGTGATTATCAGAAAAATAATCTGCCTGGTGTAATAATAATATGTTAATTCTTTTTCCAACCATAGGTTAAAAAAAAATTCACAATAAACGAGACACTGGAATCACTATTTGAACTTTTTTTCCAACCATAGTTTAAAAAAAAAAATTTCACAATAAGCGAGACACAAGAATCATTATTTGGACACTGTCGTGTATTTATACATCCGACGGTATACACTCCCACCACCTCTATTCTCATATATACTTGGAACACATCTAGACATAAGCAAAATTGGGCTTCCAGGCTTTTATGACCGGCAAATCACTGCATATAGTGTGCAGAAGCTGAATACACAGGGAAAGGTTGGATAATAATGTAAGCCAGTTTTTAGATATTTTGGTAATGGATAAAAGATTTAACTAATAATTTCAAGGCGGCCAATCAATTAAGACAGCTAGTAAATCAGCCAATTAGGTTTAAATCGACTTACCAACCCAACAAACTTTAATGCCATTTGGTGGAGGCCAGACCGAGTTTCTTACAGCTGAAGTTGACCTATTATCCCAGCCTCAATTGGGACAAGTAGTTCAATTAACTCCCATCCCTTAATCTAAACGGGAAAAAATTCAAGTGCAAGAGACAAATGCTATCAGGATTATATGATTACATACGTTTTAAGTCAGAAGAACCATTGTGACGAAAAGTACTTGAGGTTATTGAAGAAGCTGGGCTGAATACAGCTCTTCATATGTCAAAAACCAGCAAATGATGTTTGATGCCAAAACTAGCCTCGAAGCCTGGCTGAAAAACAAGTGGCAACAACTGACCGGCCCTAGCATATTATCTATCAAATTCCAAAACCGGTGAATTGAGAAGCCAAAGATAATCAGTGTGCATGACTTGATCCCATTGTTAGCCAGAGCAGTTTTACACAGAAAACAATTTGGGCACCAGTCAGTAAAGCAGCCAAAGTTTAAGTGGCTTTTGCTATCACTCAGGGAATCCCAACTGCCAGATTTAATTGTTCCAGTTCCCAAATTTCTTGATCTGACAGATGAGACAAGCAACATTTCAGACTGAAAGCCCACAAACAGGGCAAAGTTATCTGTGACAATCCCAATCAACGCTGTATGCATACTCTCAAGTCTCTAGCACAGAAGCCCGAAGACGAAAGCTTTTAAAAAACCAAAAATCATAGTACGAATACATACTTGCCATCTATGAAAGGAGAGTCCCTTTAGAATGTGTTGGTGGTGTCTGCATTTATTTCTCCTCTTTGACACTGAAATTAATAAGCAACAGCAAAATGCCAAAAAGTTACTTTATAATATTTTAATCATGCATAATTTTGTAAGTAAAATCACATGAAGTAGATAGTTTTATTTTACTTAAAAGCAGGTTCATATTTTTCTCAACATATTCTAAACACATAGAGCATGCCCAGAAAACCAGTACAGGAAAAATGGCCACGAAACATATGAATTAACCAACTACCTGCTCTTTGACTTTGGCATCTGAATAATCATCTGAAGGAAACACTTAGAAGTCTCCTATCTCTCCAGGAGATGGCTAAGCAAGACATCAATGACTGGTTCCAGATCATAAATGGAACAGCATTCTCAGTTGCATGAATCAGAGCCAAGTAACATGATTTAAATGCTATGTCACAGTGATGACTGGCTTTATCACTTTATAATATCCTTGAGGATGTGATATTTCAAATGAACTAGGAGGATCTGGAGTGCTACAAGGTCTTTAACCATCAGCCATTGCGGGACTGGTTTGGGCAACAAGAAATATCTTCCTTTCTGTTTCATCTACAAATGGCGGCAGCTAGTCATTTTTATATTCAACATCTTACAATCATCAATGTCCTTGTCAAAATAAAACTTCATCTCCATAGATCCATTCTTGCTAAGGTACAAGTATGCGGTCATTCTTCAACTAAATCCAAGATTGAGCAGGGAGTTTCTCAACTTCCCTCTTCTGCATCAAACCCCTTAATGTAGCAGCCTCGTCCCAAATGTGATTGTCTGAACAACTGTTTGAAAAAAGAATATACGGACCAGATTCCGAGGGATGAAGTTCAATCAGTTTATCAGAAACCCACTTTGCCATCTCAATATTCTTGTGAAGGTAGCAAGCAGATAAAAAAGCAGTCCAAACTGTGCTCAAGTGAGAGATGTCATTCTCAAAAATAAAGTTCTTGATCTCATTTAATTTACCAGCTCGACCATAAAGATCCACCATGCAAGTGAAGTGTTCAACTCCAGGCTCGATATCATAAACTTCTGTCATCATCCTAAAATACTTGCAGCCTTCTTTTATCAAACCTGCACGACTGCAACCGGTTAGGACTCCAACAAAAGTCACTTCATTTGGTGTTACACCCTCAATTCTCATCAAGTCAAAAAGCTGAATGGCTTTTTCTCCGTACCCATGGATTGCATAAGCAGATATCATGGTAGTCCAGACCACAACATTGTTTGTTTTAGCTTGAATGAAAAATGACCAAGCATCATCTAACTTTCCACACTTTGCATACATGTCAACCATCGATGAGCTGAAGAAAACATCTGGATTGTGTCCAGATTTCAGAGTACGGGAATGAATTTGCTGACCAACCTCCAGAAGTCCAGCATTGGCTGATGCAGACACAATGCTTGTTAGAGTTACCATGTTGACCCGAATTTCTTCATGAACCATAAATCTTAAACTTCGCAAAGCATCTATTAGCATGCCATTTTGAACATAACCAGCAATTATTGTACTCCACATAATAGATTGTGCTTTATGATCATCATAGGAGATAATCCAAGACGGACTTTTCATAATAAATTGATGCATGATATTAACAATCAGAATAGCTTTCTCCATCTGCCCACATTTACAATACATATCAACAAGTGAAGTCCTAGCAAATGTATCTTCACTCATTCCAACCCTCAATAGATGGCAATGAACTTGCCTCCCCAGTTCCAAGTTTTTTAGAGAAGCCAACAATGTTAGAGATATAGAGAAAGTAAATTTATCAAAATTCTGTCCACAGTTAACCATATCATAGAGCAGCTCCAATGCAACTCCCTCGTACCCATGTTGTGAAAATCCATCAATTACAGTATTCCAACTAGAGACTGACTTATCAGGTAACTTCCTAAAATAACGAAGGCACTTCTCCACGTCTCCCTTGCTTAAATACAAGGCCATCATTATATTCCAAGAAACATCATTCTTATCATCCATCCTTGTAAAAAACATCTCTGCATTAACAAAGGCTCCACATTTCACATAAAGGTCAAGAATAGCATTCTCCAGAGCAACATCCATGTCAATCCCATTAGTAATTATCCACCCGTGAATTGCCTGTCCCATCCGGAGCCCATTAGAGAAACTACCACAGCACTTAAAAACAGAAGACAAAGTAAAACCATTTGGAGCAACAATGCCTTCATCAATCATCTTCTCAAAATAATCCACCCCCGTTCTGTAATCACCAAACCGAGAAAAACCCGATATTAAAATGGTCCAAGATCGAACATCCCTTTGAGATATTTCATCAAACAGTTTCTGAGCATTGCTTAATTTTTGATTTTTCACATAATGATCCATGATATTGTTACCCACATTCAAGTACCGGGAAGAACCATTCTTGATTGCCTTAGCATGAACGACTTCAGCGTGGACTAATGGAAAAAATGGTTGAGTAGAATAATTACTGCACCCACGGAAATGGTGAAGACTTGGCAGTGTGGTATTTATCATAATAGTAGTTGTGTTTAGATTCTTCAGACTCACAAGGCAGCCAATGGCCGTATGATTTTTCCATCTCATTATCTACTAGTACCAGATTTTGCAGAGCGGTCTGCAAGTGGTATAAATCCCTACTGCTAGAGTAAAACGTTCTGGGAATATATGCGGACGGAGGCAGGGGTTTGATATATGAAGGCGTGGTTCACTAAAGAGGGAAAAAATCACTCGGGGCTCAAAAGGCGCCAATTCTGTCAAGAGTATAGAATTCCGCCTTTAAGTAAACATAATGGAGACCGGAACGTGTTAAGCGGGCAACATAACGCCTTCGGAAAAGAAAATGACCAGGCAGTCAAAATTTTACTAGCTACGTGCAGACATTGTTTGGTCTAATGTATAATTCACAGGCAGCATTATTAAATGTTGTTTGGTCTAATAACTCACACGCAGCATTATTAAATTAACTATGGGAACGAATAGAAAGTATAATGATTAAAGCTCTTCGATTTCACCTTAGAAGTCGGAGGATTTAAATCCCACCAACATCATCTCCCATTCTCTATTGTAATAGTGTAGGCATGATTAACAAAAAAAAGTTACGAATATTGTTAAGCAAAATATGCAACTCAGTAGATTAGCAAAATTGAAAAAACAAAACAAAAGCTACGAACATTGTTCCGTAGAATTATAACCATTGTGATAGTGTAGGCATAAAAAAAAAAAAAAAAAAACTGCGAACGTTGTTATGTATAATATGCAACTCAAGTAGATTCGCAAAATTTGAAAAAAAAAAAAATAATGCAAACATTGTCCCGTAGAATTAGAATATGCAACTCAGGTAGATTCGTTGAATTGTACAAGTAGTACACTATAATTCCAGAAAGTTCTACAGATTTTAACTAATGTGTCACATATACTCCAAATAATTCGAAATGGTTAAAAAAGTTACACTGACTTGTTACGTACACTATAAATTATCCAAAATAATAAAAACCCCACTTATAAATCCCAAGATGTGTACAAGCTTACATCGTAAACATTGCACGAGCTTATACTGTAATCGTTGTTTGTAAAGTAGCAACTCTTGCGTCCTTGCCTTCTTACCGTAAACTTCCATAAAAATCTAAAGATAAACTTGGCTGCTTAATTTTATATCCAGAAGGAAATGGTGACCGACGAACCTTTCGCTTTCGTGTGAATCTAAGCCAACTAAAATTTGAAGTTGAAACAAACACTACAAACTTCCAATCGAAAAAATCCTGTCACTTTTGGGTAAATATTGCCAGGTAGAAAATAGAAGAAAACATGCAAACATATTTGCGTAGCTGATATGTATACAAAAAATGATTAGATATGAAGTTTGAAACTAGAAGCACTAATCTTTCCTTTGTAATGTAATGAAAAGGTATCATCAGAGGTATCTATGAGTTTCAATGCAATCGAGTTAATCTATTAAATCGTGGTCATAGTGGAGGATAAAAATATGAAGACAAGGAAAAACCAAGAAAAAGCAAGCCGCCAACTGTTGCAACTGATCGTTGAGAGATCTTGGAAGCTAGCATGCTTCCTCCAACTACTGCCAGCGAGGTGCAGATTGTGTGTCCAACCGTAGCCCCAGTAGCAACTCCAAATGCATTCTTATGTGTAGCCAGCTACAGAAATCAACAAAGATATTTTAATCACCAAGCATCATAATTTAACATTTCAGCTAGCATGGTTAGCATAGTTTAGGCATGAATAACTGCTAAAAGTACCATCAACTCTAGCAACCGAAATGGATGCAAACAGGCACTTGGGAAACCGTATATCATTAAAAAAAAGTAATAGGCCAGTAGCAGGAAAACACGGTCACAGATTACAGAAAACCAATTACACGTACATCTCAAGCAAGGATTTGAAGCATTTGAGCATACGGCAACCCCCCCCCCCGGGGGGGGCAACAGGGGGCCCCCCAAAAAAAATTATCTCAATGGCATATGATATAGGGTGCTGGCCATGCCAACGGAATCTCAATTTTCAATACTTGTTGCATAAAGAATTAATTATGTGATCTGCTTTCCCCCAAAAATGATTTAAGCTCAAAATACAGCATGCCAACAAGTAAGTTCAATGCCTTAGATGGACCAAAACAGTTTTATGTAGAAGAATTAAAGTCTTACAGCAATTGTTGCTATCTGACTGCGGTCTCCCCATTCAGCCAAAAAGGTCAAAATAAATGACTGCACAAAAAGCAGGGAAACAGGAAACAATAAATCATTGCTCACTACAAAATAATATGTTGCAAGAATGATGAAAACTAGTAACCTAAGAAACAGAAGATCAAAACTAAGGAGTACACTAGGGCGAAAAATCTAAAAAAACCGCGTATCTCTTTTCTGTTTTTCATTCTCACGAATAGCCGAACTATCCTCAATCTCTTGACATATTAGAAAATTTAAGCGAAAAGAGTCTTTGGCATGGTAATATTCATCTAAGAAAATATCCACTTTGAACTGCTAATCTAGAATCCACTTCAGTAATAAGATTTGGGAAACATTTGAGATTAGGCCAAATATCAACCTCCAAAAAAATTGGTGTACAGAATCTAGAAAAGAATCGCCTGACTGCTGTCTTCCCTTGTCCAGATCCAGATTCAAGTTTCTCTTCCACCTGACATATTTTAGCTTGTCAGAATACATGTTGCTATTAACAAAAGAACATTAGAAAAATTATGAAGTGACTGGGACATCAGAGTCAAGGCAAATAAGTATTTAAACAAAACTATTTTGTGCTTCTTCCTCTTTCACTAATTTAACCCCCTCAGCTTTGGGATGGGCTTCACATAGAAATCAGAGCTCTTCCATATCAAATACGTTAAGGCTATCTAATCATTTAGTAATAGACTAAAGGTTGGGACAGGATATATTTCTCACCCTAGAACAAACAATTAAAATCAGTAATAAAGTAATCTTATACTTGGGTGATCTCTCTGCTACTGAGGCACGCAAACTCCCATTGTGTCCCAGATCACAATTTGTGAATGAAGAGGGGAAGCCAACTCGCAATTTTAATCTAGACACAATTGTGGTAGAAAAACAAAAGAAAATGTCAAATCTCATAACCGCTCGGCTTTCGAATTGAATCAATTATTGTTAAAATATAGGTGTTGCTTATTGCCCCCTTAAATGATTAGGTTTTGGAGTTAAATGGCGAGCTAACAAGTGCAGATAATATATAAGCAAGTGAAACAAAAGGAGGGTTGTTTCCAGCAAATGTCCCCTGAACAACAGTTGATAAAAGCTACTGAAACAATGCTTAATTCCAGGGGTGGCAATCAGGTCGGGTTCGGGTTGGCGCGTCAGGTTGAGACCCAAGTATAACAGCCAACCTACCAACCCAAACCCGACCTGAAACAGGTTGGCGGGTTGACCCAAAAAAAAAACTTCACACAAGTCATTATTAAGGAAGTTTTCGGGTCAAACCCCGTTTGACCCGAAAACTTCCTTAATGTGAAGTTTTTTTTTTCCGGGTCAAACGGGTCGACCCGAACCCGAACCCGAATTCGACCTGATTTTTTCAGGTCAGACAAGTCGACCCGATTTCAACTCGAACTCGACCTGTTTATTTGGTGGGTCAGTCAGGTCAATCCGATTCTGACCCGAACCCGCCAAGCCTTGACCCAAACCCATTATTTTCATGTTAGGTTCATGTCGTGATTTCGGGTCGTGTCAAAAATTGCCACCCCTACTTAATTCATTAAAAATCAAAAAGCTAAATTAAGAGTTGCACGGATATAAGAAACAAATAAAACTGAAGAGACTTGTTAGGCCAAAATGGAAAAGAACGTAACCACATGTATTTAATGATAGAAGAAGCATACTTCCTCCATTTCCTTCTTCTGGGAAGATTTTGAATCTGACCTCCAAGCAATATAGAGTAACCGCAGCCCAAAAAATGCATAAAGAACTGCAATACAAATATTGAAAATTAAAACCCGAAACTAGCCACTATGTTTA
The DNA here is from genome assembly GCA_024721245.1 of Mitragyna speciosa. Classification (NCBI taxonomy): domain Eukaryota; kingdom Viridiplantae; phylum Streptophyta; class Magnoliopsida; order Gentianales; family Rubiaceae; genus Mitragyna; species Mitragyna speciosa. Next base: position 8,916,011 of record CM045554.1, on the reverse strand, counting down.
CATAAAATAGCAAAAAGGAACAATATATGGACAATGAAATGACAAAGTCACGAAGTACTCTAATATTCTATTCTGGTTTATGAAAAAGAACCATAGAACAGTTCGAAGCTTCAACCTTTCCATGCAGTACAATTTCCAAAAAGTGTATTATGCATATGTCAGAAAAATCCACAGAAAACTTGCCAGGCACAGTTTGTAATGCACCCACAAAACGAACCACATAGTAATGCAATCAAAAGCAGAAAACTCCAAACCTGTAGCTGCACTGTTTGTATGTTTCCTCGATATCAAGTTTGGCACAATCCTACCAAGTCCAGTGGAAAGCACCTTTCCACGGGCATAGGAAATCCAATCTCAGTATTCACTTAAATGTAAATAAACAACTGAATAGTACACTTAACAGAAACACTATCAAAGTGACGTGTTGCTGTGCCAAAGGCAGCATAAATGAGCCTTAGAATGTAGGATGAAACAAATACGTACACAGGCATAAGTTGAAAATTGTAAATCAGTAATCTTACTGTCATCACAAACAAGGCACTCAGCGCACCAGATAAAACAATGGACTTGGGATGACGCATCGCCATAAGAGCCGCTATTATGAAAGTCTCATCTCCAATCTAGTGAGAACTTATATTAAAACGTCATAAGCGATCCTCAATATTAAACCAAAAAAAATGAAACCAAAAAAAATGAAAAAATGACTATGGTAACTTTCCATAGGTGAAATCACCTACCTCACTGACAAGGATCATTGAAAAACTTGCAAAAAATGCATCAAATATCCCAAGACCTGAGTCCAATTCAACACCAAGGCCAACAGAACCAGAATCATTCCCATCCCTTGTAATACCAGTCTTGAGTTTGTCCACAAAAATCTATAAGCAAAAGTTTTAAATAATCAACAAAACCTGTCTTTCAAATGATCCTAGTACACAAAGAGTAGACTAACAATAAACACAATTTGCCAGATTGAACTCCATAAAAAAATGTAATTGCAATTCCACAATTCAATTTCCATTCTTTCCTATAACACATGACCACAATCAACCTTGAACATGATACTTTTAGCCTCATGATTATCCTCAATTTTGTTAGAGTTAGTCTTACCCTTCAGAATTCATCAAAGGCTGCAAAGACCAAAAGCACCCCCTTCCTGAGGGCATCACATACCCCAAAAAGAAAATGAAAGAAAAATAACTATTTTGTTACCCCCTTCCAATGTTCATCATCCACCCCTTTTTAGTCTACTAAGACACAGTAATTAGTCACATGGAAACCTGTACAAAACCTCAAGCAAATCCCAATTCTCCAACACTTAGAGCCTAGAAGGACCCAGAGCTGCACCTGGTGGAGTTAATTGGATAAAAATACTAGATGGCGCAAAAGAAAGCAAGAATGCTCCTAATCTTAATGCTTTCCACCATGGGCAGTGGGCGCATAAAGTATTGCACAGATATGTACCATAAATTTGTTGTGATCATCAGTCGGCACAACTAAAGCTCATCTAATACACCATGTAAACTCCGTTAAGTAGCAGAGAACTGCATTATTGAACCAAGCTGGAAAAAAAGAACTTTTAAAATGTCTGCATGTCTGATCCAGTTTTTGATCTCATGATTTCAACAATGACATATTTTCACAGCTGACCGATAAAGATATGGGGACAATATCGTTAAAATTTCATGATTATGATAAAAACCCATAAAAAAAAAAACTACTTTTCTACTCAACTAAATTCATTTTCTTGTTACTTTCAGTTTCCCCTTTCTATCTTGTACAGGTATATAACTATTTCAACTAATAAAATATCCAAGAAAAAGAAAAAACAGAGAAGACACATATACTGACTTTACTTCTCCGGCCCAGATCTAGAATAGCCCCGGACGCCTCCTCTCCTCCTGATTCCTGAATCCACATAAATAATAACACCATTACATAAAAAATACATTAAATATGAAAACCATCTACTCTCCCAAAGATAGACGCACAAATTTACACTCACCCAAGCAGAAATCGGAGTTAATAATACAAAGAGCAAAAGAAACAGCAATTGAAGACAAACAAATTTAGTTCTTTTTCGGGTTTTTGATAACAAACCCATGATTTTTTTCATCTTTTCTAAAGAGGGCTGGATTCAGAAGTTACGACTCTGGGATTCCCAAAACCCCACTGTGACTAACGAGGAAGAAAAAAGTTGCTTTATGCTTGTTCTTTTGGGGTCCTTTTTTCTTGAGACAATAAAAATAACAAATGAATAAATAATCAAGAAGGGAATTGGGATCAACGAGGAATCTTCATAAAGATCTCAACTACTAAATTAATTAACTAGGAAGGGGGAAGAAGAGGAGAATCTGCATTCTGGCTTCCAGCAAGATCTCCCCTTAGTAAGCCTGGCTTCAAAGGTAAGAGTTTCTTTTTGTAATACTGTCTATTTTTTTATTGTTTATTTTTATTTTTATAATAGTTATTTTTCTGCCTTGTGAGAGTAATTATACTTGTATACTATCAAAAATAAATAAAAAGCGGAAAAAAAAAGAAAGAAAAAAAAATTATACCCCTAGCATTTGCTTCCAAGAAGGAATTCAATACTCATAAATATTTTCTTAGTAAGGTTCTTAAAATAATTAAAATGGGGACAGGCCGGTCACCACTCCAATGGTCCATGAGAAAAGGAATTGGAGGGGCACTTGACTATATGTGAGTGGTAATCAAAATTTTTGTTCTTGAAAGTTACCAGAATTTTAACAAATAGCTATCCTTCCTTATTGCTCCAATTGGAGTAAAACATTTATTTAAATAACATAATTACTAACAATAAAAAAAGGGAATATTATATTTTCTTCTAATATTTAATGTCTTAGATATTTTTTAAAGGGGGAGTGATGTAGTTGTTGGTCTTGGTTAGAAATTTATTTTTTTATTTGTTCAAGTTTAAAATAAATTTAATTTAAGCTCTCAAAATTAGTACGACTGGTTTTGATCTTTGATAGTTTATGCGACATAATTTTACTCCAAATATTGGACAAAATTGTTAACAACCGGCCAAATTCATTTGATAGCTTTGAGAGGTGGGGTGATTTGGACAAACACCAAAGAGTTTTAATGTAGTTTTACAAAAATAATAACTTAAGATATGGTCCAATGTTTCCAAATCTTTTAACACTATCATGAAGGTAATCATTCATGAGATGCTTGCCTTATTATCATTTTTTCCATATGTAGCAAAATTTCAAATTAAAAATTATAATTATATGAACATTAAGTGCCAACAAGTTATAATTCTATCACTTACTCGTTGTCAATATATGTTCCTTACTTTTGATACCTAGATATCTTTAATTGAGCACTAATCTAAAGTTCCACATATTGAAAAGCAGAGCATTCATCTGTTAATGAAGAGTTATAATAATAATAATAATAATAATAATAATGAATGATGAGAATAACATACATATGACAAATAATAACGAATGATGAGAATAACATGCATATGACACACTTATTATTTTCTTTTACTGTATAACTTTGGTTAATATATATAATGGTGAAAAATTTTAGAAATAAACTCAATGATAACTATAAAAACGAAGTAGAAAAAAAAAAGAATTAATTGGATTGATTATGATTTGGAGGGGAAAAAAATTGGACCCAACCTAATGTGCAAAAGATTTTTGTCACACTTTATATGTTATAATTATAATTATAATATAATTTATGTTCACTCTTAGATAGGGTGATACACAATTGATTAGAATTTAATTTTTTTACATAATTTATTTTCCCAATGCAAGAACATGTGTTAATTTATGAAAGTGCATGATATAAAATGTAACACGTAAACTGTAACAAAACATTTTAAGTTAATTCTGTGTCACATTTTCAAAAAAAAAAAAAAGTCAATCCCATGACATATGCAACAAAGAAAGAAAAAAGAAAGAAAAAAGAAAAAGAGAGAAAGCAGTTGGGATTGGGAAACGAGAGAGACGTTGTTAGTTTTGGAGCGAGTAGCCAAAAAAGCCTGTTAAAATACGCGCGAGAGTGGGTCAGGACAAGTGTCGGTTGAAGTTTGAAACAGAGTTGTGATCTGTTGTTAAAAAAAAAAAAAGGAAAAGAAAAGACAAGTTAATTTCACAGTGCGTCCCTCATTTTATGTGGATTTGGAACTTTACACCTCAATTAATTTTAATTTGAGGTGCTTTGCACCCTTATCTCTTATCATGTCTTACTTTATACCTTGAACTTTTGAATGTATTCAACTTTACTTAATAAACTCTTTAACATGTTCACTTTTCTTCCTCAACTTTATAACCTATTTTAATTTGATTTACACTGTCACATCCTTATTAAATTTCGTTGAATCCGGTGGTTGTCTAATTAATTAAAAGCCAAACTATAGCAATGACATGCAGTGCAAGGAGCAATAGTGAAGAAGAATTATTAATCTCGTAACTACTTTTCAAAAATAGTTAAAAGTAGGACAAATAAAAAAGCTAAAACAGCAAAATTTTACGAATTAGTGTGTAGAATAAGAGTAAATGACCAAATCAAAGGTGCAAGGTGAAATTAACCAAAACAAACTTGAAAAAAGAAAAGAAAATTGAAACATGTAACACTGTGATGCTGTACTATGCAATGCTATGTTATGCTATGTTTGTTGGTTGGTTGATTGGTTGATTGGTTGGTTCTTATTCCTCTCCTTTCTTTCTTTACTCTTTCACACACTAGACACACACACGCACACATCTTCTTCCTTCCTCTCTCTCTCTCTCTCTCCCTCTCTCTCCCTCTTCCCACTTTTTTCTCTGATTTTTTGTGGAGTGGAAACAATCCTCTTTCTTTCTTTCTTTCTTTCTTCATCCATCCATTGAAAACTTCTTCTCTCCTTCCTCAATTCCCACCTCCATCACTTCCCTCTTTATTCCCCCCCCCCCTCTCCTCTCCTCTCCCTCTGCATTTCCATTTTCTTTTCCTTCTTATTTTTATTTAGTCCCATTTTATCATATATTTATTAATAATTAAATTATATAAATAAAAGGAAAGGGGAGGAGAGAGGCGGAGGGGGTGGCGGTGGTGTCCGAGTTTGAACACAATCAAATGGAGATTCCGGCACCTGGTGCTACCGTTAACCGTTGGTGATGGAAATCATCGTCACAACAACGAGAACTATTATTCTGCAATTATTAATATTAATAAATTTGAAATCGAATTCAGCAGCAGCACAACCACCATGGATTTTGATGCCGGAATTCCCATGTCCAGAGCGTCTGTCGTCACCGAAGGTTCTTCCTCTCTCGACCAAGGTCACCTCCTCACCCCCCCCCCTTTTCTTTCCTCCTTTTGTTTTTCGAATTATGGAATAAAAATGGTTATAAAATTCGGGAAAAATTATGTTCATGCATGAATTTGTCATCATTTTTTCGGTATCTGCATATTTTGTTATTAGTAAAATCTAGTGGTACAATTTTTTGTTGTGGACCACGTGTAACCAAAGGGAATTGCGAACTATTATATTTGTGGATTTTTTTAATATGTTCGTCGTGCATAATGAGTCATGGTTTTGCATGCACGTGATTTTGTTATATAATCAACAACAATTGTTAAATAAGTGATGTATATTTTCTGTGTCCATGTTTTTTAACATTACTTCAACGAATTAGCGCAGGAAATTGAGGTGGGTCAGTTGATCTTTTAGCTTGTCATCTAGTTACTAGTACATGGAAATGTATAATTTATATGGCGTCTTATTTTGTAGATTAAATGTTTGAGTTTTTCACTTTGGTGTGTTTTTGACGAATTAACGTGTTATTTGTAGTAATTTTCTTGGAGGAATTAAGGGAATTTGCAAAATGATAGTAGTTGGCTTTGGTTAGCACATGATTTAGAAATTTGCACCATTGGGGTATTGTAGTTTTACAAGTGGGTTTTTCTGACCACATGACTGAGGTTTTACACGGGCAGATAGAAGAGCAGGGACAATATATATTGGGAAATTGGATCTTGCTGTACTCCAGTGTCTCATGCTCATTTCTGTTGGGAAGCTTTCTTCTCAACGTCAAAGACAGTTTTCTTGTAAAAATGAGCTATAATGAATGTGTTTTGTGATTTATAATTAATTTGCAGTTGGTTGCTGAATTCTGCTTAAACTTTAGACTGACTGCTCTTTTTGGTATTTTAGATGCTCTATGGCACATTAATTTGAGATCAAGGGAATCAATGGAAGCTGGTGGTTATCCTGTACGTGACGGTGAACCAGATTGTTCTTACTACATCAGAACTGGTCTGTGCAGATATGGTGCAACATGCCGATTTAATCATCCTCCTAACAGGAAATTGGTAAAGGAATCAAGTTAGTTATTTTTTGGTTGTTTCAGTTCTTCAGATTGGAATACACTATCTGCATGTAGATGGTTTAGTTATAACCATAATAATGCACACTATAGGATGCTTGAATTTTGGATTACATTTGTTTTGTGATTGAAGTAAGTAAAGATACCAGAAAATGGATTCAATCCTTTAGGAAATTGTCATAACTTTAGCCATGTGTACATGCACAACCCTTGTTTTCTTAACTTCGAAATAGGTAGAGCTGATGTTAATACAGCAGCTTCTTCATTGTCACCAATCTATGTGTCCACATGAACCAATACCAATTAATCGCTTGCTTTCACTGGAAATCATTTACTCATATTGACAATACTAACCACAGGCTATTGCCACAGCAAGGATGAGAGGAGAATATCCAGAAAGAATAGGACAACCAGAATGTCAGGTATGGGTATTATGTTCTTGATTAATTGATATTTTCCGTGTTTTGAACTCTTTTCATTGGACTGCAAATTTCAATTGTCCTATCTAGACGATATGTCTTATCTCATAATGTCCGGAATTTCCTGGCAATTACTCTTTCTAGTGTACTTATATTTTCAAGGTGAGCTGTCATCTTTCTTTTTATTTTGTTTGCTTCTTTTTCTATACATATTTTTTCACATATCTGTTTGCATGAAACTGCAACATCCTGGTTAGACCAATTCTATAACTTCTTGGTTGGGTGCTAGATTCTTTTTGGCGGTTCAAATTTAGTATCTTGTTGACAGTATGCTTGTTCATATTATGTATTCATCATGTGCTTTATTTTTTTGGATTTGATGGAATCAAAATGATTTAGAACAACTCAAAATCATATCACCCTCAAAACATGAAGTTTGGATAGAGTTAAATTTTATAGTGATGTACGTTGTGTCATTAGATGCTGCCGACATCAATTGGTTAAAAAATTAGGTTATGCACAGTGCAGGTTGGACATTGTTCTACATGACATACTGTCTGCATATAGATTTAGCTCTACAGAAACAAAAACCCACAAGGAATTTGAAGACTTGGTCATGCTTCTCTTAAAAGTATCCTTCATGTTGGTTATCTTTAAGTATACAACCAGATTGACTAAGCATTCCATCTTCAGTTTGTTATATCTTGCCTTTTAAGTAAGTATTTCTGCCTTTTTTTTTGTTTTTGTTGGGGGGGGGGGGGGGGTTGTGAATATTCACTTCCCATGTTTTGTTTGTGGATAGTTTTACTGTTTAACTATTTTATTGGATGTTACGTTTCTTAGCTGATGCTAAGTCAAATTTTGTCCTATTCTCCAGTATTATTTGAAGACGGGGACTTGCAAGTTTGGTGCCACGTGCAAATTTCATCATCCTAGAGAAAAAGCTGGGGTTGCTGGAAGAGTTACCTTAAATATCTTAGGCTACCCTCTTCGCCCGGTATGGACTTCAAAAATTCTTAGTTTACGACACGACATTAATTATTTGAGTTGATAAAACACATACACACACATATATAATTTACACGCACACATATATAATTTCTTTCACTTCACATATATTATGTTATAATCTTGCTCTGATGTTAAATGGCAAGCAAATATGATGGATATAATTTGGGTTCATCAGTAGCCTTCTGAGGAATACTTGCTGTCAGATTTATCCCATGGCTCCATAAATTTACTATTTCTGGAATGATAAATCCAGAGGCGATTTGACGATGAAAAATAGAATTATTGTTGGCATGTTAACTTAGAGAAGCAAAGTTATTTGGCATGAGTAGCATGATGTGGAGGTCAATATGAGGAGAACCAATATCTACAATCAATTCTTTTTGTTCTGTTTCTTTCTTTTTTTCCCCTTCCCTGGAAGGAGGAGTTTATGCAGCCTAGTTAAGAGATGAAAAGTTCTTGATTGTCTTGATGTACGTTATTTGGACTATACTCTCTGCCCTCCTGTACACCTGGTGTCGGGTTGACATGGGTCGTACCCATCTCCAAGGACTTCCGTACCCATCTCCAAGGACTTCCATATCCAAGTTCGATTAACATAAGTCTTTACACCATAGGGGGTTTTTTCGGACTATTTTATCCCTGTTAGGCTAAGTTTTTGATATGCCCTTGAAATCATAGTATTAATCATTTAGGACATGTGTGGCTTCTATGTGTTTGTGCTTTAATCCTCTGGTGTATGATTTGTCAAAAACAAAGCTGTTTATGCAATCAAACTAATATTCATAGCATCAATTTAGTTCTGTACTCTGATGTAATTATGTTTGGCCTTGCATTTTAATCTCCAGAATGAGATTGAATGCGCGTATTATTTGAGAACTGGACATTGCAAATTTGGAAGCACTTGTAAATTTCACCATCCTCAGCCAGCTAACATGATGGTCTCTGTTCGTGGTTCTCCTGTTTATCCTCCTGTTCATTCGCCGACAAATCCTGGTCAACTTTCATATCCCTTGTCAAGAGCTTCTTTTATTCCCAGTCCTCGCTGGCAGGGTCCTTCAAGTTATGCTCCAGTTCTTCTGCCTCAAAGCGTGGTTTCAGTCCCTGGATGGAGTGCATATAGTGTAAGCTTTTGTATGATTTTTCAATGAAATAATGTCGAATTTATCTTTTTCTTTGATTAACCATGCTGTTCAGAGAAATTATTTTCCCCCCATTGATCTGACGCATCAATTTTGCATGATCAAATTGTGTCACTATTGTAAGTTTTCCATGTTCTATGCTGATCAAACCTTTTATTGAATGTTACAGAGTACCAAATTAGCTCATTTTTATGTCTCTGTTTTCAGAAAATGAATGACTAACATGCAAATTGTGTTAAAAAGAGAATTACCAAAAATGGAATTTACCCCCATACGGTCAAAATGGAAAACATGAAAAAGAAGGTACTTTGCATAGAATGCAACATGTTGCTGTAAAACTGCAGGTGGAGAATGAATTGTTGAAGGAACTCACAGAGAGCTGGGATCCATTCAATCCGCTGCTCTTTCAGTTTCCATTTTCCCATGCCTTAATTCAGAAATACTTGATTTAAAGATATAGTTCCTTTGAAGGTTTCTGTACTAAACTAATCTTTGTAATTAGCAATGAATATTTTGAGAAGCTAAAAACTAAATACCAAACATGGGATGTATATTACACAAATATGGTTCCTGGAGGCAATTGATACAATATATCGGCTAGCAAGTAGCATGAGGGCTACAAACCAATTGTTTACTCATTCATAGGCACCTGCATTAGTTTCATGCATGTTTTAAGAGAAGACTGATAAGGTGCATGTGCTTTTATTTTTGATGGGGGATATAAGCTGTCAGGGAACAAATGCTGGTTTTCTTGAAATCCATTATGACTGTAATGAGGAAAGGTATCTGTATAACTATGCATATGTCAGCTGCAGCTAAACTTGTGGTCAAGTGTTTTAGTCTTTTTCTTTAGTGCTTTCTTTAGTGCTTGTGCTTGTATTAAGTATTTTGGCAGGATTTTTTTTTTTTTTTGGGGTAGATTTGGATTTAGAAAAAATTACTTGTTGCAACATTGAGATTGTGAAATTGGCTATGATGCTTCATTGCCCAAATCCTTGAAGATGGTTTCTTTTTCAGGGTCAGCTGGGTTCAGCTTCATCTTCTGAGAGCCAGCAGCAAACAGCAGGAAATAACCAAACTCATGGAACGGTATGCCATTATGAATTACCAAATGTGGGATCACAAGGACATATTCTTCTTATCGCTCTTCTTCTTTACCTATTGCATGTTATGCATTACAGAGGGAGATGGTGTTTCCTGAGAGGCCTGGACAGCCAGAGTGCCAATTTTACATGAAGACTGGAGACTGTAAGTTTGGTGCCGTGTGCAAATTCCATCACCCAAGAGAGAGGGTTCTTCCTGCTCCAGACTGTGTCTTGAGTCCAATGGGACTTCCCTTGCGCCCTGTGAGTTAGGCTTTTATATTTTTCAGATCTTGATTACCATATATCCCTGTATAAGTACAATTGTGTCAGTTTCTAAAGTGTTTCTATCCTGTAGATTGCCTTAGCTTTTCTAGTTAGAGCCCTCCTTTGTTTTGGTTCTTCTGTGATATACAATTATTTATGGATTATTGGCCATTGGCCAACATACCATTTTTATGTAAACATTTTCAATGACATTAGTTTATATTGATTGTGCATTGAAAATGCTGTAAAAATCTTATCTTGATGGAGTTTTATCCTAGACCGTGTTTGGTGGTAAGTATGTGGTAAGAAGTGATGGACCATGAAATTGTGTACAAGGAAAACTACTTATCATGTTCCAACAACTACTTGTAGAACCGGGTTGCCAAAATGGTACTTTCAAAAAAAAAATGAAGAAGAAGAAAAAGAAGAAGAAGAAGAATGATGATAATAGATTGCATTCTTCTCTGACAGTTGGCTGAACTAAGTTTGAGCAAATCTTGGTCCTGTTTTGCTTGAGGGACGACTCAGTTCACTGACTCTCCATACTCAAATTGATAATTGTAATAAAACTTCATGTCTTCCTTTTCCCTGTCCCTCAGGTATGTAGGTAATTACAAATAATCAAGGAGAGCTAATGGGAACCAAATTTAAAGCATACTTAGATGAGTCACAAATTTTGTTATGAATTTTGCTCTAAATTGGATAATTGTTGGCTTCTTTTACCACACATCAAATGTACTCTTTTTCTTTTCCATTCTGGGACAAGCACAGGTGCACATGCATGTTCAACATTATACACATTGTACTCCTTTTCTTTTCCCTTTTCCATATATTCTTCAGGAAATTGGGCATAGCCTAACGAAATGTTTAGACAATGTTACAATTGTATTCCCATCTTTTATGAGGTGGTTACTTGTCAAGATAAATATGTCTATTGAGATGGAATTCATCCAAGTAAGAAGGATGAAAGAAAGCTTTATTTGATTATATTGTTTTACATAAAGTTATTTTTCTTCTTTCTTGGCTGAATTTTGATATAGTATAAGTTTGATGTCTATGAATTTCTCAATAGGCTGGTCTGTACTTTAATAGAGATAAAGGTGTTTTTGGCATGTATAAATCTCTAGAAATCTGGTCCTGGAAGAGAATAAACACTAAAAAGAAAAGACTTAAGCTCAAGAAAACGAAAAATAGTAAAAGAATGCATAGAATGTGGTAATAACTCCTCCCGGTTTTGTCCATCTCTTAATATTCTTCTCCTATAGCCCTTGCTTTGAATCAACCTAATTTGCTGTATTAAGTTTTATCTGTTTATTCTTCTTTGTTTGCAGGGAGAACCTTTGTGTATTTTTTACTCTCGATATGGAATCTGCAAGTTTGGTCCTAGTTGCAAATTTGACCATCCAATGGGTGTCTTTACATATAATCTTTCATCATCTTCAACTGAGGCTCCTGCTATGCGAAGGTTATTGGGTTCACCATCTGGAAGTGGTCCCCTAACTTTGGCATCAGAAGGTCTTGTTGAAGCAAGCTCCACAAAGGGCAGGCGATTGTCATTGTCAGAGGCAAGAAAGCCCTCTGGTGATACTAGCATTGACCCAGAGGAATAAATTAGTTCCTCCAAATGTGATCCAGTTAAATCATTTCCATCTTTTAGAGGATAAGAGTGCTTCTCTGTAAATTTGTCTCCCTTGCTGGAGATGTACAGAATTCAGTTGAAGTCAATCTGTTCTTCTGAAATGAACTTCAGTTGACAAGGTTGACTTCTTTGAACTTTGCTTTGCGGCATTGTATAAATCTGCAGATATTTATCACTTTTGGTGAAACCAACTGTGAACAGTTCATATTAAAATCCAGCAATCCTCTTTCTGGTTTATGTGAATCTTGTTAACCCCAGCCTTGCATGTAAACTTTTCTTTTTTCCCTTTATCTGTTTTGTGATGGCTTTGGCGTGGCTTCACCGGTGGTTTCAGTCTACATTACATCGGATTAATTCTCTTTGGCACAACCTATTTCTGATGGTTATGGTTGCTTTTCCACCGTCCTTACATGTGTATGTTCCTTGTTGTCATCATTATAATCATCTCCATGGCTCTGGACTTACGGCATTGTCCTTATTCTTATTGTCTATAGGTAAGCTTTGACCTTGATTCACCTCTCACTACGGGATATTGTTGCACTTCCTCTAATTTTATGATGTGATCTTTGGCAGGCATCTCCATTTTTGTTGTCGAAACATAGTTAATCAGGTTCCTGCCTGAGTGGTGCTATGATTAGCTGTTTCTATTTTTTATTGATATATGGTGCTGCGTTGTGTTTGGCAGATAAGTGTGTCACCGCAGGAATCTGTTTGGCCAACTTTTCCTGATCAAAAAGTAAGTTTATGAACTAGTAAAGGCTGAAGGACCTTAAACTTTTTTTTGTTTGAAAATTTTAATGTTACCTGTGAAATGGACTTTTTTTATATGTATACTTCAATTTAGTTGTTATTGGTTGCCATCTCTAATTCAGGTATGTTGTGCAACAGAGTAAATTAGGTCCTACAGAATAGTGATTTTAATGTAATTATATTTACAAGTTTTTTTTTCCCTTAGAATTGATTTCTTTGCATTTAAGTACACTTGATTAAATTGTCCATTTGAAAATATGCTTGCTAAAAATTGTTACGTAAAAAAAGGTACTTTTTTAACCCTTTGGCTAGGAACGCTAAAATTTGTCTAGTGCTCCCTGTTTACTTGAAAATTTTGCCATTAGTGGTTTCAGAAATAACAAATGTTTCTATTTTTATCAAAACATAATTACCAAAACGTATGAAAACCGATTTTGGTATCCACTTCCCCTGTTTAGAATTCAGTGATCAATTCTGATGCAATTGTGACTAAAGCTTATTATTTTTGGCCAACCTCTTCATCCATTTTCTTGAATGCCCTTAAAGTTTAGGATACTTCATGCTGACACTTATTTCATTCCAATAGATGGCTCTGTCTGCGGCTTGATTCTTGTTCAACCCAAAATGTGGTCTGTTAAAGAAAGCAAATGATGTTCTTCAAATGGATAAAGGATCTCTTTGCTGGCCATCCCATTCAATGTGCAAGACAACAGCTCAAGATCCTGGAGCCTCCATGTTTCCCGGTACAATTGTTCTCTCTTGAAGAATCGTGGCAGGTTTTGACACAAAACTGATACTTATGTTCTTCTCTTTTATTTACTAGTTCAGAACAAGGGTATAGTTTTCAACTCTTCATTCAGTAAGGTTAGAAAACGTTTTTCTTTTGAAACTTTAGATGGCCATAGCAAAATAGCCTTTCGAAATATAATTCTATTTTAAGGTAGTTCTTTGAATCCCACAATTTGGTCATTGACTCATATTGTTCCAATCATGACCTCAGACTTAAAAGCTTACCCTTTAACACACTGAAGTCAACATTTTCTAGATTTCCTTCCACTCCTTAACTAGACTTCCTTATCTTGGGAGAACTAAGGAAAGATTGAATGGTAAATTTTTCTAATGAGTTCAACTGTTTCTGAGACTTTTTCTTCTCCTTCAGCATATATGCGGTTATAGCTATCATACACGCATCTTAGACCACTGAATGTGTTTAACCTAATTTGTTCTGCAGCATTCTTAGAAGGCCTCCCCATTTGAATGCGGTTATAGATATCATACACGTATCTTAAACCACTGAATGTGTTTAACCTATTGTTCTGCAGCATTCTTTTAAAGCCCCACCTATTTCTCAAATGCTTGGTTTTTTCATATTGATCTAGATGGATGTAATGATTGTTTGATCCAAACATGTTCTGTATGTGATGTACAAGTGAGGTAAGATGTTGAAAACAGAATGTTTCTTTTTAATTGATTTTTAGATTGTATCTTATCTTTTTAGCTGCTTTATCTTGCAATTTTGGTATTTCTTTGCTCATTCTAAGAAAGACTGCTCACTCCATATAGCATCACCTGAATTTTCCCTTCTATTTAATCTAGCATCTGGTTCATGACTATTTCTTTAGAATAAAATAAACTTTCACTTCTTTTTTGACTGTTATTCATGAATATATCGGGAAAATCAAGTGCTTAGAATCCCCATAGAGCATGCAACCCTCAACTGGGATCCAGATGTTTGTATCTGCATATTGAATGTGATATATCCCAACCACATTGCCAATGAACGTTCGTTTTCAAGTTTGAAGCACATACTCTGCCAGAAAGTCTGTCACATTCACCAACTCATGGTACATCCAACCGTATTCTTAATTAGATAATTTGATGATGATACTAAACTTAGTAATTGAGACCGCAAACAGCTTTGCTTGTACAATAACATTTTAGAGAATCCACTACCATCTAACAATCACTGCAATTAAACTACTATGGAGTTTTTTTTAATTGGTATAGTCCACTTAATATCAAATGGATTTGTGTACAATATTTGATAATTAATTTTTGTACTTTACTTGTGATTCTCTCTCTCACACACACAGACCATGAATTTTTTCTTTTGTGAAGAGGATCTGATTAATCAATTTTTTTGCAGAACTTAGTGATATGTTATCTGATGCTACTTGTGTTCTTCCGCCTCAGGTCTTCAGGTCTCATTCTTATTCTTGATGTATTGGTCAGCACCAACATTTTGGCTTCTTAATTGCTATACTTTAGCAGCCTGGAACTGCTGGAGCCAGTAGTCCAACTCTATTCCTTAAGTTTAACTGTTCTATTGGCTATGATTTCCTCCATTTATGCTGGATGTTTCTGTTTCACATTTTAAACTTTAGTGGCACTGATATTTTGGTTATACCTGTATTTGAACTGGACAAAACCTCAAGGATGGATGCACACTTCCCTGCATATTGGTTGGTAGCTATAACGAAGATACACTGCAGCTCACACTTTAATTTCTTGTTTCTTTTTAGCTATGAAGTTGAATTGTGGTAAGCTGGATTTTTTTGCAATGTAATAGTTAGTCTCTTGTTAGAGCATCCTATATCTTAAGACAGTAATTTATTCCAGTGCTCCTGAGGTTGATTATTATTATTATTCTTGAAGCTACAGATGTCAATCAATTATGTGGTTCATTTTTTCTGTGCCTTATGAGATTGGCAATGCATTCTTGCTCATGTGAGTTACATACTGAATTCCACATAAACTTTTGCCTGAGATGCTTCATGTTTCTAGTTAATAAAATCAGGGTTTGCATAGCCCTTAAGGCTGAAAGCACGAAATTTTTTGCTCCAGCTCTCTGGGTGGTTGATCACAGTCTAGTCAATCCTATATCTGGATTGAAGTCTACTTGGGCTGATTTATTTGAATTGCTAAGTTGGATTCTCCCAGCATGCAAGTCACTATTTTTTTCGTCAATAATTGTTTTGGGCAAAGTTAAGTTATTTGAGCAACTTCCACCAATTCCATCGTTGGATTGAGGTCCATTCTAGGAGCAGACATTTCACTTAACTATTTATTCTCTCTGCCTTTGTGTACTCTGCAATGATAAGCACAAATTACATTGGCTTTGGCATAAAGTCTTGACAGGAAAAATTTATTAGACCGAGATTGATGGAGAAAATGGTACATCTTATTTGGCTGTTTCCAGTTAGTCTGCTTGCTGTTTAGGACATATAAATTTAGGCAAACTCATTATACTGTTTGATTAGTTCGGCATCTTACGGACTAAGAGGGTGGTGCTGTTTTACTTTTGTGTGTGCAGTACTTTGATGTCGACGTTCTCGAAAGCGATCTTTGCAATATATTGACGGGGCAATAAAAATATTTCCACTATTATTTGGCATGCATGTGTATACATTTTTTTTGAGGGGTATTAAAGTTTGTCTTTATATTAATCTGGTTGAAACTAGAAGTACTGTTTCCTTGCTAACCTTTTGTGTTAAGTTTTGGTAATTTAATCCCTTATCTTCTTTATTTGATCAAAATTCTTATACACGAGTATAAATCTCTTTATCCCATTTGTCTTCAAGATTTGTTGAATACTTTGTACTAAAACTCATTTATAACGAATTTTGAGAAAACTATATCTGACTGAATAATATTAAAAAGCTAATAAATAATCTGCCCCGGTTAGCGATTCTACTTCTTTGGAGAAAAAAGTGTATTTGACTCTTTTTTTATCTTGACTCTTGGGTTTTTCTTTCTTTCTTTTTTGGTTAAAAGGCAATAAAATTGTGTTTCAGTTGCATCCTAGAGATTTTCTCTAAAATAAGTGTTTAGTTTACAAAAAGTAAAGATTTTTTTTTTTTTTGTAAATTTTCCTATTAACTTTTTTTCCTCCCCTGTAATTTTTTTTTTTAATTTTTTGGTTCTTCAAGTACAGACCCATGAAAGGGGAAAATGGATCTAGAATACGAGACTCGCTTCTTCAATAGAAATTTGCCTCACAAACAGTGGCAGATAAATAAGCTACCAATCCAAGGTATAACAAAGACATTAAGATAACAGTATAACAACACTCCAAAAGTAAGTACGCAATCAAAAATAGGCAATTCTATGATGAGCTAACATCACAATCGTTGCATTTGTTTATCTTCATCTTCCTATGGACGAGCGAACTGTTAACTGTTGAAAATCTCATAATAACTGCATAGAACATTAACAGAGCGTGAAAGGGACAAAACATATTATCTTCATGTTGATCAACAAGAAAATCATCTAAAATGAAGAATTATGCTAACATACGTTTTACAAGTTTTCTCATCAGCAGAAGATGCTCTCGAATGCTTTGGTTAGTCTTTCCTGATACAAATAATTTGAAGTGACCAAGTTATAGATCACAATCTTGAAAGCTATTCCAATTTCATTTCATGCTTTCTCAAATTGAGCTATTAGTGGAACCGACTAAGTGTTAATTTTAAATGTATAACAGCCTCAAATAACCATTGAGCCATTCAGAAACACAAATAGAACATAGTGTGTGAGACAAGTGAAGTTAAAACCATCAATACAGATTCTACAATCAAAAGTTTTATCAGCCAACAGTCTCTCACAAAACTCAGGTTTTGTTAACTAAAACAGAGTCTTTCCCCTATTCTTCACATGTATATTAGTTTTAAAATTCAAAAAGAGTCCCTATCATCAGACTTGGAAATACAGAGAGTTTGACAACAACAAATTATACAGGAGGTGGGCACCCAATGCACACATTCTGCCTAACAAGGACAGAAAAAACTCTACCGCTAGTTGCGTGCTAGTAAGGCCACCAATCAGGTCCACCAGGATTCTTCACGAGGATTTGGTTGTACTCCGGTCTTGAGGTCTGCAAAAGAAAATCAAATCTGTTCACAACTGTACAGTTAAGTATTAACCTAAAACAAAGCAATCATTCAAGGACCAATTTCTGTTTCACGTTTAAGATGTCTTCATTAAGATTAGTATGCATAAGAATATAAAGCAAACTGCTGTAATTAACTATGCTTTCACGTATACCACAACAGGTGAGAGTTCAGAGGCTACCTCTTTCATTGAACAAACAATATACAGCATATAGTAAGAGAGAATGTAAAATCAGATAAACCAGCCACCCCACAAGTACAAATCACATGAAGAAAAGAAAAAATAACATTCAACAACTAATCAAACTGAAAGACGCAGTAACCCATGTGCATTTGGTAGTGATAATTACTAATAGAGGGCAACAAAATAGGTCGAACCACCCTACTCTTTTCAGAACATCTAATCAAACTAGTTTGCTTTATTATATCCACTTCTTATGCACCCTATCATTATGCTAAAGAGCAATTTCTACAAACGCATTGTAAATAAAGGCCAAGCTGGATCCACATCACAGTTGGCCATAGTGAGAAGAGGGGCATCAAAAGCTTTTAGTAGTTTACAGCCACACTGAGGGATGGATCAAATCAGTGTTGGGCAGGAGGAATCACAAACATCAATTTAGATACAGGCTACCTCCTAACATCATGTTTTCCAAGTTAAAAGGCAGTTCAGCCATACAAATAAAGTATGTAAACCATCTTTGTTAACTCATTTTCCACTAGCTTATTTGAAAACCTATCCCTGGATCACTTGTTTGGACAACACCACCAACCTCATGCCTCTGCCAATTTCTACATAAGGAACCCTTAAAAGTCCAAGTAATGGGAACAGCGTTTAGAAATTCTTTTGACTGCAGCACCTATATCAAAGAGGTAACAATCCAAAAAGAAATGAAACCACCCCTCTAAATATCCAATATCACACAATAATCATCTGAAACGTAATGCAAGACTCTTTCCTAAAAAATTCGTTCTCCCCTTCAAACCACTTCTTATAACCCTTCCAGCAGTAAACTACGCAAACTTTCCTTCTCATGAAACATATATTTGGATCAAATGGTTAAATGTTGGTGGTGCAGCAATGCTGAGCTATAGCAGGTCCAGTAGAAAGAAGCAAACTCCTAGCACATGAACATAAGACCATATAAACATACATTAAGCTTCCAAGTCTGGGACTAGATGTAACGGCGTGCATTATGTTTGCCCTCTCCAGTAACAGAACATACATTCATCCCTAAAATTCCAAAACAACTTAATCATCACACAGGACAAGAAAAAGTACTTGATCAAAAGACCCAAACAAGTCCATAACTTCGCTATCATTTAAAGAGCAAATTTTAGTTACATTCAATATGAATATGGACTTCGTCAGATTCTGTCATTTAGCTGATTCGTACTAAATAATCAACTAATGAATTCCCTTCTTTTCGCCATTGAAAAAAAAAATTCTTTTCGGTTTTCTTTTATTTGTGTTTTTCCCTTTTATGGGGAGCATACTTTCGTTGAGGGAGGTGTGGTATGTGGGATTCATCGTCTTCTTCCAAAATTGGCAGAGGCCAACCATTAGCGAAGATGAAATGGTGCCTAATATCTATTGACATGACAACCTTTCTAAACAAGAGTTCATATGCTTTCAACACTGGGGAACTAATATTTCCAAATTATTTATTAATTCAACCCATTAAAAAATAAAAAATGGGTAACCATCAAGAAACAATTCATAATCCAAGATTGTAAAATATATAGACAATCAAATATATACCATAATTAACAATTCTCAGCCTCTCCCTCACTCCCTCCCTTTCTAAGCTTTTGATTTTTTTTTTTTTTTTTTTTACATTTATTAGTTGTAATCTTTGAATTTCTGAGTCTCTAATCAAAAACCCATTTCAGCTATTGCATTGAATAAAAAGACAATCCTACATAAAACTTCAACTTTGGCTACCGTTAAAGAAAGGGAAAGAAATGTGAGAAATATGAACAGGACGAGAGGGAGAAAAGGGGGCTTACGAGATCTTTAAAGATGACGTAAGCAATAAGGAAGAAGAGGACAAGGAGGATTTCGAACTCGGCTAACCGGACGAATGCAAAAACGGAGTTAACAGCCCGTGTCAGCAGCGACGGCGAGTCATTGTAATCGCGTCTTCCACCACCAATACCACCTCTCTGTTTTGCCATCACCATCCGGTCAAATCAAATGCCACCCGTTCGTTAATACAACTCCTTAAAATTTTTAGGTACAAATATTTTGAGATAATTGCTGTAGTGGTTCTTAACTTTTACAAAAAGTTCGTTTTGGTCCTTAATGATGAGGTGTCTTTTTCTTTACTTTATTTTTTAAATTTTATTTTAACTTTCAAGAAATTACAACTTCAGTCTTGTACTAATTGAAGTGTAATGAATCTCCATTAAACTACATGAAAAAAATTAATGCCTTTTCAAATATTTTTATTTAGTTACTATTTTTAATTATTTTTTTATTTAGATGAGGTTGAGAAAAGGAAAAAGTGCATGCTTGAGGATGAGCACAAGTAGCTTCCTTTGTAACCCTTGTAAATAAGATATGATGAGAATTTTAATTGGAAGGTTTTCTTTTGCTGTACTATATAAGTTTAGACTCAAAAAGCAACCAGAAAAAGAGGTCAAAGAGAGAATAATTATAGATTTAATTATTTTTAACCTATAAGCTAGATTGTCTTGTCTCTCAAAAAAGGTAAAACATTGAAGTCTACTAAGGCACTAACTAATGTACTTTGCTGCTCTTTATTTGAGTCTTGCTCAGTCCAATTTTGAAGGCCTAATTGCTTTCACATTGACACACAAAACCTATGCATGTATGTATTCCTTTTGGAATTAAAGAAAAGTTATTTTTTTCAAGCAAAATAAATATATGGCCATTAAACTACTTCACTTATGGCTGTCAATGTTTGGTAAACCATTTCAAATCGCGTTTATAGTCGTCAAGCTATTTTTGGTTTCAAATGGCCATCTAACTATTAATAATGGTCACTTAAACTATTTTATTAGTTTCTGAGCATATCATTTTTGAGAGGGTCAATGGTTATCAAGTATCATTTTAAGAGTTTAATGGCGAATTTGAAAGTGAAAATAATTTGTTAGGCATTAGTATATATGAAAGTAGTTAATTAGCCAATTTGAAACAAAAAATAGTTTGGTGATTATAAATGGATCATATAATTAGTTTAGTGGGAATTTTTTGTTCTAATTTTGTAAATATTGAATACTTTTTGACAACTGCTTTTTAGTTTTTAAAAACACTATAAACAAGAAGCATAGTTTCAAATTTTTCATTAGATTTTTAAAATTAACATTTTTTTCAACATCAAAAGCGAAAAGAAGAAAAGTAAACCCACAAAGAAGGAATAAGAGAGGAATATGTTTGCACTGGATGTGTTTGGACATAAATTATTCTCGAATAATATTTGAAAATATCATTTAAACGCATCCTCTAATTACCTTTTTACAATTCTAATGTCTTACACGTATCACACCTTTAAAATTTGTCACGTATTAATTTCTTCGAATAGTACATTAAAAACTTAGTGAAAGTTTTTTTAAAAAAGCAAACCCATTTGTCATTTATTTTTTTTATCCCACATACACATAGATCTTAAAGTGTTAGACTATTTTTTTTTTCTTAAAACACTTTTTATTTTTTTAGAAAGACATTCAATCCAAAGATAACCTTTGTTTTTGAGGCAAAATGAGAAAAGAAGAAAATAATTGTACCACCATGGCAACCAAAATTTTCACCTTCATCAATACTCAATGCATGTTACCGCGTGGCATGTAGGGCTTAAAAAAAATGTCTAAAATTGCAATTTTGCGTCCTATAATTGTTTTGTAATAATGAGATTCACACACACCCCCACACCCCCACAGGCAATCAAGAACCTTTGCCCCGGTTCCTCCATTGCAATACCAGCAAAGTGCATCCTCCACTGCCCACAAACAAACAATTCCTTGTTATTCACCCTTCTAGTTTCCTTAGAGGCTGAGACCTTCTGCTTTCCTTTCCCTCAAATTTCCTCCAAAGATGTGTATGAAATCACATTATTCACATTCACCCTTGCTTCAATATCCTTCCATTTAACACCACCTTGACAGTTCAGAGCCATTAAACCCCACATCCCTAGATCCTATCCACTCAAATTACTTCTATTTATGAGATAACTCATAATAATACCATATCAAGACCTCAACAACAAACAACTCCAGCAGCTTCTTAAACATACACCCCACCCCACCCCATGTCCCTCCGCTCCATCCAATCTCAGATGATTAGTTGTGGGCTATACTAGAATATACTTATACCTATACTTATCATTCACCCCCCCTAGCTCACACCCTTTTTGATACTCCAAAACTGTTTGTGACAGAGCATACATCTGTGAAAGAACAGAAGATAGTGTGTTGTAGTACACATTTCTTGAAAGATGCCCTCTACTGTTAAAAGGGTTCTCTTTTCTCTGTTAACTATCATTGTATTACTCTTCAATCTCCCCAGATATGCACATGTGAGTTAGTTCAGCTTCACTTGCTCTTTTTCTTCATTAATCCTATCCTTATTTTCATAGATCCCATCAATTTTCTTGTGCAAATGGGGTAGTTAAGAATCTTGATTTACCTTAAATGCAACCCCATTTCTTCCATGATTGAAAATTGGATTTTTGGAGCTAAATTAGAAGACATGTATGTAGATTTCAGTTTCTTGATAGTGGGCTCATATGGGGCTGATTATCTTTTTTTCTTGCTGTCTTTTTGTTTCGTAATTTGTGCAGGCAAGTGGGCTGCCGGAGGCAGTGAAAAATGGGACTGCGGTGGGGGAGGAGTTGGAGGAGATGGTGCCTATGATTGAGCCAGGAAAGGAAATGATGTTGATGCTAAACGAGAGCAGGAGGAAGCTTGGGAGCTTCCAGATTTGTGCATTGTGCACTTGCTGTGGGGCTAGAGGAGGCTATTGCTTACCAAGTCCTTGTTGCTATGCCATCAGCTGCAACATCCCAAACAGGCCCTTTGGTTTCTGTTCTTTCCTTCCCAAGACCTGTAATTGCTTTGGATGCCATATCTAGGACTAGTATTAGTCTTATTAAGGTGCAAAATCAAATCTTTCCCAAAAATTCTTTTGTTTTTTGGGTTTTGATACTAGGAGTTGATACTATTGGGAGTGTGAAAGGGGAAGAATATCTGTTCTAGATGTTAATTGTTTATAAATTATAATTATTTTGGGGACAGCTATATCCAGCTAAGTTTTTGCTACTTGATGGCATGTTTGTCTTTTTGCTGGATAGTTATTCATAACTCATGAGTAGAGTGAGAATTTCAATTTATTTTAGTAGCAAAACCTTGGTTGGAAGAAGCACTGCTAGTTAGTTCTACAGTGGTATGGTAACATTGAGTATGGGACAGGAAAGTATTCTCTCCAAGTGACTCTAGTGGGCCAAAATATTAGTACTACATATTAATAATGATAGCCTTGCCAATTTTAGAGCTTTTTATTGGTCTCGTGGTACTAATGATATGTTTTGAGATTTAGATATGATTGTAATGTGAATCTTCGGGGCAATTAATTTTATTTTATTTGCATAATGGTGGTTCTAATAAAGATTTCGACTGCTTAGCATGTGTGCTCTATTTGTTTTTCTGATCTTTCTCCTTATCATGCTATGGTCGTTGGTCGCTCGGAAAAAGGCTAGTGTGATATATTTGTAGAGAAAGTATCAGTGAAAGTTATCAGAAAAATGTGGAAATCTTGTTTAACTGTTACAGATTGATTATCAATATTGTGTAGCTATATTTGTCACTATTTGACCAGTTATTAATAAGGTAGCTGTTACAGCTGTGTTAAGTGGGTGAGAGGGACTTACAGACCTGTACTAATAAATAAGTTTGAGAATTTTTATTCTGCAGTGGAGAAGAAAAATAGTCAATTCATGTGCTAATAATGTGTGCAAGGTGTAACTCAAGCTGATTCTTTAACTCTTATGTGGGTGGCAGTTGAGCTAGGCAATTAAAAGCAGCTACCATTTGCGGCAGTAATAATCTCATCCTTCATAGATTTTTCCTTTTTATGTTGGCGTTTCTGTGCTTTGCTTGGCGTATTTTCTTTTTTTACTAGTACTTTTTTTTTTCTTTTATTCCTAAATGGTTTCATTCCATTATTCCATGGCTGTGTAAAAGTAATTCAGGTTTTGTTGGAAAAATCACAACATCAAGTTTACCTTCTCATTCAAACTAGAATCTGGACGGATGGTTAAACACACCCGAACAAAGAATTTTCATCAATCAAAGTCATGGTTGTGTTAATCAATGATATGTTTGCTTGCAGACTATGCTGCTAATTACTTATCTTGGTGCATTTTCTTGACTGTTAATGCTAGAACTAGTTAGTATTTAGTGGCGACGATATCTAGATTATTAACTTCTGGTTTATCTTTCATTTCGTTGTTTCTATTATTGAGGGATGTGAGATCTTGACTAGGACAGACTGTATTTTTCCTCCTGTCTTTGTCAGTTTGGCCCATTGAAATTGAATTTCAGTCTCGGATAGTCCTCAAGTCAATGCTATGGACTATGCATTTTGTTTGTGTAGTGAAAATGCGCATGTATTACTGGTGAGATTGGATAACTGTACTAGACAGAGTTGGCTAAACTATCCGAAGTTGACGTGTTGAGAAGAGTGCAAGGAGAATCTTGGTGTGACCTTATGTTGGGATGGTGTTTATAATATCCAACAACCAACGTGCTTCTTGGGTACTTAGTCCCCAAGATGATGCTTGTCAACTTTATTTAGTTTTTTATCAGAAAAGGAAAAAAGAAAGAAGTAAATGCAACATCTCGTACTTCCAATTCTTTCATGTCATTTATTTTCGTATATAAACCTTAAAAATAAATGGTTGAGCGTATAGAGTCAGCTCGTCCTGGATTTATTTAGGATATTGGACAGAGGTGGTTGGATATGTTACTAAGCAAATATGTTAAACCTGTGGTGGTTTTAGCAAGTTAGTCAAACTGATCTTGAACTGATATCATGATCCTTTAACGCCCGGTTACAGGGAGGGCAAAAGGCCACAAGATTTAAATGGTAGAGACTGAAGATATCAATTATTCTTTCCTTTCACCCTCTAATGGAAAGTGCTGGAATTTAAGAGGTTACTGTGATCCAAGTTGGCACAAAGGGGAAATAAACAACAAAATTCAAGGACCACGGTAAATGGTAACTAAAACAAGACACTATACTAGTGAAATTGGAAATCAGTAAAGAAATCATGTTGCATACTCGTTCTAGTTCCGAACAAATGATCTTCTACGCTGTCTCGGCATAAGCAGTTTCTATTTTCTCAAAGAATTCTTGAGCATTTTACCATGACAACATTATTATCCTAGTTTAATTTGGCTTAAGAGACTCAGGCTAAGTTCACACTTGATCGAAATTAAACTCACTTATGTCCCTACGTGTGAGACATTTTGATATCAAAGAATAGTGAGAGAGCTAGAAAGCTAGGGTACAAATTTTCTTCACATCGTGTTAGAAATGTAAATTGAATTGGTCGTTGATCTAAACTTCTTTAAATAAAGGTTGATCATTGCTGTAAGAAGAAAATAAAAGATTCACAACTCTGAGATGAAGCTCAAGTTCAGCTTGTAAAGAATTACGAGCCAAACACTTGGTTTCTTTGTCTTCCTTTGGTAAGCCGAGCTTAAACATGATTGGAACCTCGAAATTAAGTTAGAGCTTGGCTAGAACAATACTGAATTAAACATCAAAGTTTGGTCCCCTCTAAAAGTTACCATGGCTTTTGGAGTGGGTTTGTGGGGTAAAGTTTAGGTTCTCTCCCATTCTGGCTTTCAGTTTGGGTTGAGTAGGTTGGGTTTCCCTTCCCCCTTTCCCCGAATTGTCAAAAAAAAAAAACGTCCCACATCGGTACTAGTTGCTTGTTAGGGTTAGTACTTAAGCTCCTGTGGCCCCTCTAAAAGTTACCATGGCTTTTGGAGTGGGTTTGTGGGGTAAAGTTTAGGTTCTCTCCCATTCTGGCTTTCAGTTTGGGTTGAGTAGGTTGGGTTTCCCTTCCCCCTTTCCCCGAATTGTCAAAAAAAACATCAAAGTTGGCTAGATTACTACATGTAAAGTGCAAAAAAATACATGATTCTGCCCTCTCTCTTTTCTTGGTAATCTTTGTATCAACTTTTCTTAGTCCATTCCTTCACTCTTTTCAGTCAACAAGGGGACTTATAGAACCTAGGGAAACTCTTCCCTATCGATGGCAAACTAGTGTTGCCATCGGTACTGAAAGCAAAGCTAGAAATACTATCTTTGCTATTCCGGGCTAGACCAGCTGATTATATGGTGCTAGTATTACATAGAAAGTAGTATTTACTGACTTGGGACTCCAATTACTTCAGAAGCTCCTTTTCATTTTCACTTTTTTCCCGTTATTGTTAAGGTATGGGATCTACTTAAATCTGAACATTGACAGCTAGATTTAAATGAAACAGGAAAATTTTGACATCCAAAGAAAGCAGAATTACACTGATTTTTTCAGAACTTAGTAGTTTAACTGCATATGACCATATGGATCTCTTCTAGTCTTTAACTCCGCACTGCAATGACAAGAAAAGTGGTGATCTTCCAATCAGAAACAGAGATGAGTGGTAAAGAAGCCTTCCCAATCAGATAACTTCTGTGTATAAAAAGCCATAAATTGCAATTAATTGAACAAGACTTCAATCTATACATTAAGTTTCTTTTCCTTTACTTTTTGACCGAAAACAAAGTCAGAAAGGAATTTAAAAAACAGTGCCAAGCTATTTTTCCCAATCCCAAGTCGTTCTGGTTTGAATACTTGCTGCAAGACAAGGGATAATCATTTTTTTGCCAACTTATGGGCTAAAAAAGTTTCTAGAAGTTGATACCAACTGTATGTTCAAGGATCCCAAGAAAAATGTGTAGGTTTCATTGCTTGTTGCAATAATTTGATGCCAATGTGAACTATGGATTCAAAAAGGTCAATTTTCTCTGCCAGGAAATTTTTTTGACAAAATTTAGAATAAAAGACATAAGCAGCAGTATGATATGAACAGAAAACAGAATTTCTGTAACAACACTTGCACGATATCAGGCTTTTTTTTTTTCCAAGTTAGAAATGTATAGTTATATAATATATTACATTTTGCGCGCGAAAAAGAAAGGCTGGGAAAGCAAATCAAGAACTTCAAAAGTTCAATCAAGAATTATTTGCTCTTCGGTGTAAAACATACAAACTATACTCTTTCCTTTTCTGGTCTTCTTTTTTCTTGTATAGTGTTATCCAGTCTGCATGTATCCTGACCCTAGCCTCTATAACTGTATCTAATTTCTTCAAATGTTAAGGCTACCAGCATCAAATGGCCTTTCGGCCTAATGGCAGACTTAATAGGAGAGTCCTATGGCCTCTTATGTACAAGCTTGGCTTCAACTGGCCTAATGAAATCAATGAATAAATATGTTATTCTAACTGCAAAACAAACGATGGACCAAAAAAAAGAATGAAGTGAAGACTCCATTTAGATGGCGATCTCCTTTATTGGTTCTGTGTATGGATCAGTCCAACACTTATCCTCCTCAACGGCTTTCTTCCATCGTCTTCTGAATATTTTGTATTCATTATAGGACTGTCTTCTTACCTGAAATGTGATAAACGCCAAAATTTGTTAGCGCAAAAAATGACTCATAATGCGAATTAAGTTGTATGAACTCTTATGATTGTAGAACATGCTTTTGATGAGTCCATCAACTCCCATATGCGAAAGCATCTACTAGAAATTTGTAAGTATTGGAGACTATATATTAATAAGTTTCAGCTCACAGTTTATGACATGCCAAAGCAACAAATTCTTCTATAATCTTTTGATAGAGCTGTATCAGTTAAGCTCCTGTATGGATGCTATTTTTGCTCATGTTAATTAAATCCCTTAATGTTGATACTTCTTTTGATCAAATTTACTGTTGATGGTCAATGTGATTTGTATGTTGTTTTTGTTAAATTTGTTCCCTCCACTTATTAGCAGTTGATGAAACTGCATTTGCATACCAATCCAAGAAACCAATAATCTAGAAATGGCTAGATGTACTACCATTTTTCTAATTGATCAGCATGCATTGAACAGAAAACTAGAATTAGGGCTTGTTCTTAATAGCTTTTTTTTACCTGATTTCAGCTTCTAATTTTGAAAAATCTATTTTTTAATGCTCTCAATTGCTTTTTTTTTACTATGTTTTTTGGATTTTTTAAGGAGCAATTGATTTTCAGCTTTTCTAAAATCAGAAGTTATTGAGAACAAGCCCTCAATCAATAAGAAACCTTCATGGCAGAGGAATTAAAGAAAAAGTGTAGACAATTTGGTTGATGTTTTATATATTTTCTCTTATTCAGAAGAAATTAAAAGTTGGAATAGCTCAAGATTTATAAACCTAGTTGAATTCTTTTGTGTAGTAAAGCTACGAAAAAGCTTATTTTGAACTTACTTCAACTCTGAAATTGATTGTTGCATTAGACAGGCTCCCTGCCTGCAATTCAGAAAATAATAGACGTTCAAACTTGTCTTAAAAATCAGTATATTATGACTAAAATCTATATGGATTCAAGATGGTTACATGTGTTTCTGATCCGGTCGAGTTTTTCAATTCAGAAGTATTTGTCTGCACAATGAGCATAAATCAATATGTGAAACATAAAAGCATGGCATATTTTTGAGTCATAAGGAAATTATTGATATGCATATCTCTACAAGCAGAAGAGTAGGAAAAACCAACAGCATATTCTTTAGAACAGTCCTGTCAACAACATTATGTTGAAAAGATACTGTTGGACTAAATAATATATGTAACGCAAAGTATCCTTTTTTTTTTTCCTGGTATTCATTCTTAAGACGTGGATACATACAAGTAGCTTCATAACTTTCAAAACTTGACTGTCTTGCACTCTTTCTGCGATACATAAGGTGGATTTCTTTTATGCCTTCTCTTCTTCCCCCAAATTCATATAATTATCTCCCAGCCAAAACAACATGTTGTACTGTTGCTAGGAATTGCATGCTATCATAAAAATTCATTTTCAGACCAAAAATTAAGGGGACTATTTTTCAGCTAGGTTCCAAATATCATGGTAAAAGGACTCATAAGGATGTTACGTGCATATCCTAGATCTTTCTGGATCTTTTGAGTGCATTTAAGGTTTTGATGCTAATGATATTACACAGAGAGACAGACGAGGACAGAGGATTTTCTATATAAAAATTTGCAATTGCCTCTATTTGCCAATGTACTCAATCCAAATGATTACAACCTGCCCTTTGAATCCTGAAGACACCAAGGCATGTGTTTCAGAAAGTTTTAACTTTAATTATTGCCAAAGAATAAATTATACACCCTTCTTTGCATAGATTTAGGGAAGAATTAGGGGAAAAAAGAATTATTAGTTCATGGAAAATGACTAAAAAACTGAGACTAAATGACAGTTGATTTCTTAAATCCATCTCAGTCCATATCTTTCTTTTTACTCCCATTCGATGTTCTCATTCATCTATCTTGTTTTCCTTCCCATAAATGCTTGCATATGTTTTTTTGTTTCCCATTTTTGGGTGAGAAGAAAGAGTAGCAGATCTAAGAAGATTGAAACTGTGAGTCAATTCAAGCAATAATATACTTTCGTAACAACATGGCATAAATCTTACCTTTTTCTCAGGCTCTCCAAGTGTTGGAAGGCCATAATGGACTATGTATTCAGCATCAACCACCCCAATATTTTGCGTCCGGTCTCCCTTTTAAAAGGAATAAGTCATCAGAGAGATGGAAAGACAAAAAGACAGTGAGAGAAGCAAAAGAAACATCAATAGCCAAGTCTAAGTAATTGCCTGTGCACAGTAACCAAGCTGCATATCTAAGCCCCACGCATGGATCAAATCATTCTATGAGGAAGATCAGAAAGAAACCGTCAACAATGAGAGTCCATGCATATCAGCACCAATGATCTAAGCTATTAAGATCTTAGAGCTTTGATGTGAAAGAAGAGAATGGAAATATTTGTATGGTTTTAACTCCTCTCTGGATCAGTGACATCTTGTTGCCCACATTTACAATTGCCTATGTGATTTTGTAGGAAATGAACGTAACAAAATAATACTACTACTTTAATTACTGCCAAAATCTCTCTGAGATTGAATCACACCAATATACTCAACAATTTTTCAAGCCATATTTCATAGGTAATCAGGTAAAGAAATAGCAGATCAACTCATAGTTGCACAGTTTAAATGATCACACATTGTTTCGGATATTGGTATATAAGCATTATGCTCATAAATTTCTGTTAGAACTTTTTCCATTGGCAAAAGGAATCTTATGCTTTAACAACAATCCCATTGAGCTCATTAAAACAGTTACCATGACCAATTCAAATGGGTATGACGAACCTGGATCAAATGCCAGACACAGCGCCAGGCAGCTCTTGAAAAAACAGGAGCCATTACTTCTATCCACCTATAAAACAGATAGAGACATACTATTTCCTCGAAGTAATTCCATGATGAAGCACAAGATACTAAATAAGAAAATCCAGAGAACTTTAGCACAGCATGTAGTAGGTAGATCGTTTCAACAAAGTGAAACACTTTTTCCTGTGCAATGATGTAAGTTCAAGTAAACGTCTACCCTGTGCAAGGAGGAGCGGTACTTTGGTCATCACATCCGATTCCCTTTCCACCAGGCTTGTATGTCCTCCTGTCACATAGCAGGATAATTTAAAGAAATCTGTAGCCGTCATGTTGCAAATTAAAGAATCCGGGGCACAGCTGAGATATCTGTGGTTCATTTTGGAGTGTGAATGGAAGTAATAGTCTGGTTTACAGAGGAATATCTCCCAAGCCAACTAAATATGGTATCATTCAAGATGTACCGCAAAAATAAGTTGAGGTTGAGAAAACAAGGAGAGAAACCAATCAACTGTAAACCATTTATGGATTGCTTGAACACCATTCTATGGAGCAAATTAAGAGAAGAGAAAAGAAATTTGAAGCTACAATCAGTGAGTATTTATATTTTGTCGCTAGAGCTGCAAAGATCGGATCTAATTAAACTTGTATCGGGATGAACAGGTGCCTGCAAAGTTTCTGAAGTGCTAACATCTTTCATCAAAATGTTAAACCATCCCCTGCCATTGATAGGAGTTCACCTAGAATTATCTTGTGTATAACGGATACAACAATCCAATAATGCCTCTTTAAGTGTAAGGAATGTTAAAAATGAAAAAGGAACACAGTTAAATATAGGAATAAAAGAAACCTGTGCACATTTGATCTTCTTCCTCGTGCAGTAATTTGATGATGCACTTCTGATTGGCTGAAATCAAGTGCTGGTTGTGATATCTCAAGCCCTTCTTCCTTCACAATTGATAGATATCTATATGAATTGAGGAACTTGTTATATAACATAAACTATATTGGACAAAGTACACTGTATATCGCAGACTGTACATAATGTAAAACCATTATATACATGGCTTCAATATTAGAGTTTACTGCAGAGTTCGTTGAATATTTTTGAGCAACGATCATATTGATTATCATATCCATTTAAAACTCTCCAATTGTCAAATTGCAACAATGATGCCTAGGAAAATAAACTATGCATCATAGGATAAAAGATAATTAAAACATTAACTGAAGCAGTGCTGCAGAAACAGGCCAATCCACTTTACAAAAGAAATTTCATAAGTTGCTTAAAATGAATAATATCCTGTGAAAACACAGATGGAAGTCAAGGAACTAGGGTTAATTATGGAATAAAAGATAATGACATCACAAGTTCTATTCCCAAAAATTGTTGCATAGAATGAGAAGAAGAATATTATAAACTTCAAAAATACTATGTTTGGTATTTCAGCTCTCCTAGGGAAATGAACTCCCCTAGAATCTCTCTCCTGTCTATTGTGAACTTTGACTTGTGAATATAGTTTAAAGTAAGGATTACAGGTAATATACTGGCACCATCTTTTATCACCATCTATTTTGCAGGAAGAGAGAGAACACTTCAAGAAATAAAAGTAGCATTTAATTGAAATGAAAAAAATATAAAATTTGAACCTTTTATCAACTATAGTCCATCCAATAGCCGTACGATACTTCTGTTAAATGTTTACTATTTTTAAACCATTTCATGAAGATTTTGATGTGCTTTTCTAGTTCTGAACTTCCAATCCAATTTTGTTGTTCTTTCTAGGTTTAAGAACTTTAACATACCGTTCAGGGTCGAAATTTTCTACTCCAAGGTCTTCATCCCATAGAAAAATATAATCGTAACTTGCAACAATATCTGGATGTAGGAATCGTTTAGCGAACCACCTAGTTAGCACCATTCACTAGAGTGTTAAGGATGTTCACAGAAGATTTGATGTAACACCTACTTGAAGCACGCATTCAGTTGAAAATAAAAATTCAAGTCAGTTTTCTAGCTTCTAAGATTAGATGCAGCTGAAGTACCAACAGCTAATGATATTGGCAGTAATAATGCAGAAATGGAACTATACTTCAAAAGCATTTGAAAATACCACAAATTTGTCAGCAGATGCATTTCAGGTCAAACATACCATTTTGTTTGGTCCAAAGCAGATATGTGTATCACACTCTCACTCCACTCTAAATCCTTCCATGTATCCACAATACCATCATAATGGAAAAGCATCACGACAAAATTGCTAGACAGAAACTGCAAGTGTGATTAAATCACTTAGTATTGTTAGAAGTTAGATGTAAGGACCATGCCATAAAGTGCAGAACTTTAGGCTCTTACCTTTCTGACCATTCTATCAACTGTTTCCTTTTGTTTTAAACCAACAGCAATAGCGAACAAACTTCTTGAAGAGTTCAATTCCTGTTGGAAAATGAAACATTTAAAATTTCAGGCACTCTAGTCAAATAAATAAAAAAAACTTATGCTGCAATGAAGGTTTATCTCTGGTTTTGCTGGTGGGCTCCACATGACGATGTGCAGAAAATTCGTCTTTACTTTTCCAACTTAATGAGTTACAGTTACTGGAATGATTCTAATTACATAGCAAAAAAGATATATGAAAAACATATGCATCTATCGAAATGAAATGAATAAACAAATGTCCTACTGTTAAGACCAAAAAACATGCGCACTAGCAAAATTTGATTAAACAAATGGATTAAAATTTAAAGCAACTAAAAGGAATTTATCATATAATAGATCATTTCAGGCTTCAGGATCCTTGAAAAGAAATAATTGCATTATATAGTACTTTGCATTAGATTGAATTTAAATACAACACCAGAAACCGTGAAGTTAACAAGGATCTATGATGAGTATGGCTTATTTAGTTGGCCACTTCCAAAGATTTTGTAGAACTAAGCATTGCAATCAAGGACATACTTCTCCTTACTTTGAGGGCAATTTACGACTTTTCAAAAAGACTGTCTCATATGAAATTTTTAACCAACTGATGACCATTTCTGACATCATCAACACTCCTAGTTGAATTCCATCTAGCAGTTATGACAGATTTAATTTTTGTATTGACACTACTTCGGTTCAGTCCACCTTGTTGTTTTAGCATCAACTAACTGAAACATCACAAACAAAAAAAAGAAATAAAGAGAGAGATTCAATGCCTATATGATAGCTCAATCTATTCATTCCCGGGAGCTTAAATTCATTGATCAACTTGGATAACCAGTAGTAATAAAAAAAGGCAGTACAGATGGCAATAATAAGATTCCAAGCAAAAATTTGAACTCTATTTTCAAAAGTGAAGGGTTGTGGGATAGAAAGATCAGTTTCCACTGTTTCTTATGTGATCTCACAGGACCTTTGGCAAACCCCATAACGGCCTTCTTTCCAGGTTGGAAGTCTTGGCAACGATACCTTTAGGCAATGGCATGCTTCCAGGAGGCCTGCATTGATTCTAAAAAATATGACAAAAATTACAACATGAAATTAAATGGATTACCAAACAAAGAAATCAATTCCGTCACAATTCCTTGTACTATCTGCCAATGGAAATTGAAAGAGGACCAAAGTCAGCAACAAGGACAATATCACAGACCTAGCTTGCCCCTGATTATAATAGTTTCTCCTCCAAATTCTACTTTCTTCTTTTAATTTATTTCTATATTTTGTAAAAATGACTTTGCAATGTTAATGTTTGAACACCTGATGCCTACATTTTTTATTTCAAATTCACAATGTTACTTCATAGCTGCAACAGTAGGCCAAAATAGATAACATTATTTCCGACTCCTTAATTCACTTCTCTCTTCCAGGAAGTCCAATTTTCACAGGCCAGACCAACAATTAAATTAGTTGATCATCAGAAGGCGATCAAAGAAAGAAAACAAACCTCACATGTACACAGAAGATTTTCCTCCAACGTCCAATTCAAAAGTTTCTGCATAAAAGATCTCAAAGTTATTGTTCATACAGGATTTCAAGTTCCTGTTAAAGGACATTTTTATATCCAGGAAACTGCAAGTTCAGTCAACCTCATTCTTCCACAGAAAAATAATAAATGAATGTACTGGATGCCAACTATACTTTTAATCTCAAAACAGATAAACAATTAAAACCTAGCAGCTTATCGAGCAGTAACATGATCATTGAAACAAAAAGTACCTCTGAAAACTAGTAATAAACACCAATAACGCAGTAAATACAGATTAAATAAAAAAAACCTCTTTGTATTGGAATGCAATGTACATGCTTCCAACTAAAAGCACGAGAAAGAATAGAGAAGCAGTAGGAAGAAGGTTGCATAGATACGATCTCCTGTATTTAGGATCTCTCAGGATCAACCCCTGCAAAAAGCAAGACGTCAGAAACTAAATGATGTTTTCAAAACTCTATGGTCTATTACAGTGAAATTTTCCATTAAAAGTATGTTTACAGAAGTTCCCCAGAGTTCTTTTCTTCTCTCTCTCTCTTCTCTCTCTCTCTCTATTTTTTTGTGTGTTGTTGTGTGTGTGTGTGTGTGTTATTGTGGGGGGGGGGGGGGGGGCGTGTCCAAGAGACCCATGAAGGATTCTCCAGTCTTGGAGGACTTATCCCTTGTCATCCCAACTAAGCCACTAGAAAATCATAGAGGCACACAAAGAAAAGAATGAAACACTACAGATGCATAAGCAAATACATCAAAAAACTAATAAGAAATTATAACATTCTCAGCATGACGAATAGGCATGAACTTGATAAATATTTCAGGAGAATCATCAGGGCAAGAAGAATTTACCATCTAAAATCTAGATATTCTAAGCAGATAATATATGAGATTAAAGGAATCAAAGAAGATATGAATTTTGATGATAATGACTGGAAGAGTATTTCGTGTCAACTTGCATGAGATTTAGAGGACACAATCAAGATATGAATACCTCAATGAGTGCTATATCCTCTCCAAAAGAAAATGTTGTGTGTGCGAGACTTAAGTAGATATTCAACACCAATTTTCTCAGAAATCTACACCAATTTTCTCAGAAAATGCTGATAGATCAGCATTTCAACTTGAGAGGCAAAAATATCTCTTTACAGTTCCCACACAAAGCTTGAAGGGATGCCTCCAATTTACTGCCAGGGAAAAACTAAGAATGCTGGGTAGGATAAAGCAACAGGTTTGACTGCACTTGCCTGATCCCTGGACTAATGGCATAGGCATTTGTACCTGTTTTCACAAATGAGTCCTAAAACTCAAAGTGACAACTGAGAATTCAAATTAGGCTCTTTTGAATTTGGGCAATAAGAAGCCATATTGTGGACGGGAAAATTGTAATTTTAGTCCTGAAGCCTGTGCAGCAATGCTGCACAAATTTTAGAGTAATGTAGATAGTGGAGTGTATGGAACAAAGAGAAGATGTGTCTTCCACATACTTCACACCCAAATGCATAGGAACAAAACTTGACTTAATAGGTAACCCACAACTAGAGGTATGCTACAAAATAAAATGCTGTAAATTCATCTGGCAAGAACATGGCTAACAAAGGATAACTGGTGATTTCTACCTTATACTGCTATCTCATATAGCTTTGTTTTATGGTCCCACAATTGTGATATCACAACCTTTTTAGAGTAACACATCCAATCAGAAAGCTCGATCTCTATGCTCTTGTAATGACACTATTCTTGTGCAATATCAGAATATATCAGTTTGATTAGTGGTACTGTTAACAAAAGGCTCATACACTAGAATGCTTGATTGCAGGTTAAATACTGTCTACTAAGACAGTTCTTATCATTGTAAATTTGTGCTCTCCAAGGGGATGCAGAGGTATGATCTATCTTAGGTCCAAATTATTTATTTAGGAAAAACTAAGCTAGAGCAAAGTAATAGACATACAATTACTGCAAGAAAGTAGAAGAAATTTGCTATGTTATAGTATCAGTTATTGCAGAAAATGATATATTCCATGTGCACAGGCGAAAACAAAACTTGAAACATGAGGACATTCTGCACTTCTGCTACAGCATTGAATAAGAATAGAGCAGCTAGTGAAAATTCATATATCTCATACTCATGAAAAAAATATTCTTCTGATATTCAATTGAACAGAAATAAGTAACCAACATCTTTTTGTGACCAATTTAAAAGGTTGGTATGGTGTTCCCTGTTAATTAATGATCCTTCAAAATCAGGTCCTAAACACTCACCAAGCACCAAGAAGAAGCATATGGAGACACTAACACCAAATATGAGACTTGTGAGAGAAAATTTTGAGTTCAGAATGAATGAAAAGTCTGCAAATGAGAAAATCCCTCTAAACTTCTGATATGTAAATGCACAGAAACAGAGGGAGCTCCATTATATACTAGTAATAATCAAATCTGCAGAAGTTAAACCTTTCCCAAACTTCTGAAAGCTAAATGCACAGAACACAGAGAGAGGTCCATTGTATTCAAGTGAGCAGAGAGAGCTCCATTGTATTCAAGTGATAATAAAACCAATAGAAACCTCTGAATCCAAATGCGTTATGTATTCATTCCCAGTAGTTACATATAATATTACTCCACACAATAAAAACACAGAGTAAAATTTAACAGAAGAACCCTCCCCCAAATTCTAATTCATTAGATTAAATTAAACATCAGCAGGAATTCAAATTTTTAAAAATGCATAATTTAATGAGGCCTTCCTTTGTCAAGCAAACTGAATGGCAAGAAAAAAAAAATTCAACATCTTTTACACCCCTTCTTCAAATATTAAATTCTTGATCAAATTATCACCAAATTATAATTGCTCTTATGTACTCTAAACTACAAAGGAATCAACATCCCCATGAAAATAAATACCGAGTATGTTCAGAAACTAGATATCAATTAACTAGTAATAATGGCTAGCTTTTCAAATTTAAACAAGTTTGGCATGTTTACAGTAATATATATCCACATATAAACAAAATTAATCCACTGAGGAAAGGGAACTTACAAAGTTTGATGGTCTCATCTTTCCATGAACAATCGGCATGTAGGCAGAAACAGAATAACAGGTGCTGCACCTGCACTTCTCTTCCTCCTACAAATTTCAAGGCAAATAAATTATTTAATCACATGCATGAATAAGTAACGTGATGACATGACAAAAACAAATCAAGGAAAGTATAACTCAAATAGAAACACGAATTCATTCTCATTACCTAATACCAAAGAAAAAAATCTTCAAGAACGTTGTTTAATTTGTTCCAGGTGATTTGATTTGATGATCAAATGTTAGTTTGAGGGGAGTGTGTGTGTGTTGTATGAATAATGATGGAGAGCGTGTGTGTGTGTGTGGGAGAAAAGAAACCGCAGACTACGGGGAATTATGGGAAGGAAAATGGTTAGCAAGTGCGTTTCCACAGCTGCTGCCTTCAATTTATTGGTACAGTATACCAACTTTACACCTATAACGCTCTAATTGATTTACTCTTTTAACATGCAAAAAATATCAGCTGGCTTGAATAAATATTTGATCTCGAACACAAGGACACGGTTGTTACTCTTGTCTATTTCTCTTCCGCTTCAACATTAAATTATAAACTTAACCCCAAGAGATCATCACATTTACACATGTCTCTTCTACCATTACCCTTTTTGTTGATAATTTTGAGTTTTTCTTTTTGGCTAAGTGTGTGTTTGGTTAATATTTTTCCAAAAATCATTTTTCAGGACACATACATACTTATCTAAAAATGCTAAGGTGGCATTTTTCTGAAAAAATCTTCGACGCCCCTCATTTCTTTCCCCTTCCATGTAATCATGATTAGACCAGCTAAAGCTAAAAAATTGCATTCATGATAAATATGTCTTAGGAGCGTTTGGTTGAAATTGCTCAATTATTATTACTATAAATATCACTAACCTTACTATAATAATGGATTTTGTTTGATTTACTAATAGAATAGGTATCCTTTCGGATTAATAAGTTTGACAGAACAGTATTTTTGAATAATCATAGACACCTTATTAGGTGATCACTTACATTTTGATCGAAGAATAAATATATTTATTTTTTAAATATTAACAATAGGTATCATTAGTACTTACATCCATTTCTCTAATTCCCCTAAATCAAACGTACTTTTTTTTTTTTTTTTCAAAGTTTCTTGTAACTGGAAAGAAGGGATTTTTCCCTTTTTTGGTTAATATTAGGCAAAGGATGGTGAGGACCAACTTTTTAATTTTTGATGCGACTCCATGTAAATTGGCCGCTAGCCATCATTGTTGCCTATAGAGACGTAAAAAGGAGGCTCCATAGCCGAGAGGAAAGTGGATTGATCTGGCTGGCTTCAAGTACTCTTGTCTTTATGTTATGTGATTTTCAATGCTTGAGCATCTAATACCCGCATTTTACCTTTTTTTTTTTTTTTGGTATCTTTATATAGTGAGGAAGAGGCAAAAAGTAATCGGAGCCCAAAGTAGACTAGTCGTTGGGTGTTGATCATCGGGAAAACTACATCCACCCAAATAGCACTTTTCCTGCAGGCAAATGGTGCGAAAGAAATCAAATGCTTTGCATACTAATTGCAGCTGTCAAATTCTCCAGGCCGCAAAAAACGCGAAAATCAGCCAAAAAACCCATCATTATCCACATCGTGGGTGGGTATGTTTTTGGCATAGAAAGTTTTAGGTCAAAATTCATTTTTGCCATTAACTCTTCTTGATTTTCCAGTGATATGCATCATGTAACTCTGAAGTAAAAACTGTTCCAATTTATTTATACATGCATGCAAGCCAAATGTTTTCAATTTTGTACGTACCTACGT
Organism: Mitragyna speciosa; assembly: GCA_024721245.1. Lineage (NCBI taxonomy): Eukaryota > Viridiplantae > Streptophyta > Magnoliopsida > Gentianales > Rubiaceae > Mitragyna > Mitragyna speciosa. The sequence continues at coordinate 8,877,161 of CM045554.1, read as the reverse complement.
ACATACATAAACGTGCTTGCACGAGCAGGCAACAATGAATGAGTATTGATCTGAATTGGCCTTGGAAAATTTAAACACAACTTTCTTTATTTTTCTCCTTGAGAAACAGGAAGTACTTGTGTTCAAGAAATTGTTGGAGTGGGCTTGAGGTATGAGAATTATTTAGGAAAAATATATTATAAAACCCATGTCCTACTCCTAGGCTGTTGCAATAATGAAGGAAAAAGGAATCACAAGACCAAATATTCCAATCAAATGTACGAAAATTTCCTGGTCTTTTTTTGACTTGTAAAAGGATTTGTGTGGGTTGGAACAGAACTCAAAAAAATTCTACGATTGCACGCCTTATGCTGGAAAATCCATCAGTCCAAGGACTCCAAACACAGATTCCACTCCGGTGACTGACCGCAGTCTGGGTTGGCTTCGGCTGTCTAACGTCAAAGATGGGGTGCTCGCATGCGTTGACGCGTATTTTCCATATATTTTAACATATGCAAAGAGAAATGAAATTTTTATTAATGTCCTAGAAAATACAAATACTTTTTTAGTTTTCCATAATTTTTGACGTTCTAAATTGTTAACAATTTAATAAATTCTTGATTTGACCAGTATGATATAATTTGTAAAATGTATTGGATAGTAACGTTGCAGTGTTCTCCTCTTTTTTTTTTTTTTTTTTTTGGTTTGGTTGGTAATTTTACCATTCATATAGAAAATGCAAACACAATGAAACTGTTGCAATTTAGCTTCCAAGTCAGAAACATTATTTCATATATTGGAATATTTACATGTTTTCATGAATCACTTGAAGCGATCGTATGTGTATCCTACAAAAAGTTACTGAAAATCTTCTGAAACAAATATCCTTAGTTAAAAATCATTGTGAACTACATTTTTCAATTATTTTTTTGTTGTAGTAAATTATATCGAGCATTGCACGTAGGTAGGAATGAAACAAAATTGTGGTTTAAAAAATATTTAAATTTAGACGCTTCATGTTTCTATTAGATTTTTAAATTTGCCACAGTAATTTCTTATTTTTCGCTTTCATTTCTCTAGCATTAATTATTCTTTTATTGAAATATATGTTAATTATTCTTTTTATTGAAATATATGTTTAAAAAAAAAAAGGTCCAAATCAACATTTATGCCAAACAAAGTGGTAATACATTAAAAAAAAGGAAAAATCATTAGGGACAAAAGTAACAGTAATATGGGAGCTTAGGAGGTGAGGTTTGGTGCAAATTTGTAATTAACCTATAATTAAGTCTTCTTATGCGTTCTTATTGTCGTTTCTAGGCGTTGGCTCCAACGGTGCACTTGCCCTTCTTTGCCGCCCTAATCTATTGCCATTTCCCGCGCCAATCCTAACTAACTTTCAAAAGAGACCAAGAATGTTCTTCTCTCCCCTCAAACATTGCACACCCTATCTCACAAATATCATTCTCATTTCTTTCTTTTTGGATACGGCAATTGTTCTACTCCTAACCTACTCTTAAATGGACCAAACGAAGTTTTAAAAAAAGGAAAAAAATTTTGTACTATCTATGTAAAACATTTTTCTCTCCCCTCGACATTGCACGCCCTATCCCACAGATATCATTCTCATTTCATTTTTTTTTTAACACGGCAATTGTCCTACTTCTAACTTACTCTTAAATGAACCAAACGAAGTTTTAAAAAAAGAAATTTTTTTTTTGTACTATCTAGATTTAATTGGTAGATTGAGAATTCAAACTCTTAACCTTTCGAATGCTTTCTTGTCAAGCTATTAAACTTACCAACAGGAATCTTAAATGCTCACTTTGGCCCTAGACTAAGCCACATATTTTTATTTTTGTTCTATCTTGGCCATTAATTTTTTTGGCAATTCCCCTAAAGTCTCATGTCTCCTACACATTTCACAATCTACCTTACATTCCATTTTGGGGAGAGAGCGGACCACCTGTTTGATTAAATGCACAAATGCACGAATACAGCCATAAAATGATGACTTCGACCATTACATTGTAGCTGCATTTCAATAAATTTGATTTCTCATACAGGTTTCAATCTTGCCAACATTTCTCCGTTTGTAAGTGGTTGCAGACCAGTTGTTTGACTAAATGCGCAACTGCACAAATACAACAGCAAAAGTGACAGAACCCCTTATTTCACTCCACTCTCAATAATTCAAATTTCAAATCATAGTTTTCACCATTACAATACTCCTAAAATCCAAAATTCCAAACCACTTCTATTTAAACTGTTAATGCTTACTAGAAATGTTTAATACACCAAATTAACCGTTATGTGCCTTTGTCCAGAAAAACTGGTCTAAAACTCCAAATACATTGTAGTGCCTTTCTCGGAAGAAGAATTGGAAATTTTTCCAGAATTGCTTGGAGCCCTTTTTTCTAAATTCAAACGGCAGATGTATACTATTAATTGGTAATTAGATGGCCACTCAAAATATGCCGTTCTTCTTCTTTTACCTATACCCAACACAACAATGCATGTACTAAATTTTATCAGATGGGCCAATTCTCTCTCCCAATAGCTTTCAGATTAAGCCTTTTGAAGATGTGTTAATGTGCAAGGTCTATAATCGCATAATAAGCTATCTGCATAGGAAGGGATGCCAAAGTGTCCAACATAACCCTGAAATAACAAAGGTATAGCAGCAACATTAACTATTCTCGTAAAGGGAATAAAAACATCAGCCTTATCGAGTTACATTTCAATAGATTCCTTTAGTAAAAAATTCCTTACATTCAATAATATGCCCTTCTTCTAATAGAAACTCTATAGTAGTAATATTATGTGTAACAAATTTATTGGAGGAGCTTAATACACTTCTCCATCCTAAATTTACACCCTTCTTTTCAAAAAAAAATCTACACCATTCTATTCATTATGAAAATGTATCACCTTTAACTTTTGTACCACAAGATGTGGTGTTGGATTGGAGGGATGTACATGTAGCCTCCATTCCTTCATAACGAAAAATTATTTATTCCACTTTTCTCCAAACCTGATTTACTACATTTCTCACTCTTCATACCCATACTAGTGAATCTAAGACATTTAATGTGTGCTAGAAGAATTTTTCCGAAAAAGGGGAGGTGGAAGTTCTTCCCCCCCCCCCCCCCCAACGTCAAGGCACTAATGTGAAAATTATTTTTTTGCAGTGATAATCTGTCACATGGATTCAGGGACATGAATGAAGAGTCCGATACAAGTATGATACATATGGCAACCTATATCTATATTCGTGTCACATCGATAAGACGCAACGCGGGTATAATAAGGCGAGAGAAGAGTCCAAATAATAGAGCTAATGACACATAAAATAAATTCATAGCATTTGCAAAACTTACGCTGTGCTAAGTACTCCAGCGTGCAATCCATATTCTTTGGCGTAAACAAATGAGGTGATGGATTGTGGTAATGCTGCCTATGAAAACATGGACAAAAAAAGTTACATTAGCTGATGCCAAATACACTAGAAGCAAACTTAATACTCCATGAATCTCAAATTAAAAGTCTTATTTTGAGGCCTAAAGCATTAAAAAGAGTTAACAGTGTGTCGTAATTATAAATATGATGCAACGAGTTTGTTGGCTGTGCTGGCTACTCTTACTTTGACTTGTAAGGTATTGGCCTCAGTTAGGATTTTCAACAAAAAGTTCCAGTTAGAATTTCAATTATGATGGTTGTTCGGAAGAACACAAAGAACCAGACATAAAAACGTTATAATTCAATCTCTGGATTATTGTTCAAATTTCAACTGAAGTTGCCCAAGTCAAAACAGTGAAATTTAGTGATGATCTGTTTTGGTTTGTTAATGTGTTAGTTACATAAGACCAACCAGCTTAAAAAGTAGTGTTTTTATTTCTTGTGCCATGAAGAAATACATGGGTGAAAAAAAAAATCGCAGTTAAAACAGTTCAGTCATTAAACTGTCAAAACAGCTGCTAAATTTACCTAGATGACTGCTGCCCGAAAGACATTACTAAGCAGCCCTGCAGCAACAGAGCCAATAGCCATCATTGCCGGACCAACAACAAACCTTAAAATACTATGCAGCCCTGCAGCAATAGAGCCAATAGCCATCATTGCCGGACCAACAACAAACCTTAAAATACAAAGTTAAACTGGCTCTACAAGCTATGAGTTTCTCTTGCAATGCCATGAAAAGCCCAACATGGTTTTCATGAATAATAATTGTCAGGAGTTACAGAGGTTTTTCTTGTGAATGATAGTACATCAAATTATATATTATTTCTACATATTGACATAGAAATTGAACTAAAAATTGGCATCGGGCTCACCCATGCTGCACATGGCAACTCCAACCCCTGCTTTTGACATAATCAAGATTGATCCTTCAATGATTTCAGGTATCTGAAAATGCCACCTGAAGACACACAAATATTCAAATTCATCAAGAGCTATAATGTTAGGAAATCAATATGTAAATAAACAATTGACGCAATAGAATTTAAAATTGATTTCTAAGTAGGATCATTGATTATCTATACAAAATCGAAAACGTACCTTTTTGGCGACGTAAATAAAAATTAATTTGACCTAAGATAGCGACGTAAATAAAAATTAATTTGACCTAAGATAGCGATGACAATCACAAGCCGCACAAGTGTCCAGCCTCTAAGGTATCCACACGAACATCTTCTTAGGATCTTCATTAGGATTGATAACACCAAGTGAATATGCTAGATCCACTTGACACGTCCCCAACGTGAAGAAAATTGTATAAAGAAAAATTATTTTTCTCTCTTTAATTTTCTAACGTTATATTGAATAACATGTCAAATTTTGGTGTTTAAGACTTATTTATAGAGTAATAATTAAAACATCTTGTCCAACAAGGATTCGGTAATAAGTAACCCTTACCTATTAGGATATCATACCAAATAATATATTTAGTAGGTTTTAATTTCCTTCAAAAGGAAATTCTTCCACTACTATAATTTCTCTGTTTATTACTAAGTCCATAGGATTAATTATCTTACAAATTAATCCCATAATTATCACATAATTATTTAAATCAATTTAACCCAAGAATTAGTTCTATTGTGTGTGACCCTTTAAGTTCCTAATCACTTGGCAATAAATATAAATTATAATCTTAGAATTAATTGGCTTTAGTACAAAACCAACATATAATCATTAACATACAGAAAAATTAAGATTAGTGTTTGTCGAATTGCAGTACTTGAAAAAATTGACACATTCTTTATATAACTACTGGCAAAAAGAGCCCAAAACAGGCCAACAACACAGGCATAAACATTAGGATTCTTAACAAGCTTAACCTAGACAATCTTCATTATCAACCAAATTGATTGAGGGTTGTTAATAACAGCTAGGTCTTGGTTGGTGGTGCTTTCTTCCATCATTTGTCCTCCAATTTCAACTTCATCATTTCCTCCAGGCGGTCCCCTTTTTGGCCAAGGCCAAGGCAACAGATCTTGTGCTTCTCAATTCGAACATAAACAATATCGGAATAAACCACAAAAGAGATAGAATTAACGATGACTGAACAAGAATATCAACACCCAAATCTCCATACATTGCTTTCAAATATGGGACTCCTATAGTAAGAGTGTTGTTCAAACTAGACAGAGAAGGTCGTGATAGACCAAGACAGGCTTCCTTTTCTGCTACAATTTGCCCAAAAAACAAGAATAATTCCAATTATAGATTTGGCTACGACATCTGCACTAAGGAAGCAGTAATTCATCTTTTAACATGAGAAATGAACTGGAAGTTGAAGAAAGGAAGGATAAAATAGCAATTGAAGCGATTTATAGCATTACATTGATCAGGCCTGAACATGTTCCACCATTTCACTGAGCTATAACCTAAGGCTAATGCTACATATGGTGGAACCATGGCTGTAACCACTTTGTAAATTTCTTCCCATCCTATTATCTTTGACTTGAAGCACTCCAGCCTCTGCTAACTACATTCCTCTACTATAGCTAGAGTTGTCAAGCTACAAATCATCCTTTGACCGATTAATGAGTCCCCGTTTTGTTCATTAATTTAATACAGAAAAATATTGTAAGAACGAAGAGTTATAAACAATAATAAATTTTCGTAGAAGAGCAGTAATATAATCTAGGCTTAATCTCAAAATGCCCCCTTGCAATGTTGGGTAAGTAGCAAATTACCCCATGTGTTTAGGAAATACACAAATTGTCTCCTATTTTAGTAACAAATTACCCCCTCATATACACATCACTTTCATAAAGACAAATTTGCCCTCATAATTTTTTAATATTGCTATTTTTGTTAATTTGTTATATAAAAACAAAATAAAGTTACTATTTCAGGCTAATATTGTTGTTACACTCTTATATAAAAAACCAGAATCATGACTCCAAAATTGTAAAAAATTTTGTCACAAACTATTCTTATTATTTGTATTCAAGATGAAAAAAAAATATGAAAAAACATAAATAATTTATTTTTTCTATAATGCATAACGAGTAGATTATATAGTGAATATAAATTTGTAATTTTTGTGAAATATATTTAAAATAGAGCATGAAGAAATGCTAGTAATATCATTTCTGTTAGTGACAATAATAAAAAATATAATAATTACAAACATGTGTTTCTAACCAAAAAAACATAAGACCAACCTCATCTAATAACAAAAGTAGCAAAATAATAAAGGAGAGAGAAATCTCAAACACACACATATATTAATGTGTGTGTGTTTGAGATTTCTCTCTCCTTTATTATTTTAGGTTTTAGTACAAAAAAGAAAAAATTATCAAAGCATTGTGTATAGAAGGATACAAATGTCTTTTATCAATTCAAGGGAGTAATTTGTGTATTTACTAAATACAAGGGGTAATTTGCTACTTATGCAATAATACCGGCGGGGGCGGGGGGGGGGGGGGGGGGGGGATTTTGTGATTTAGCCTATAATCTATTAGCAATTCCTATTACGGCGAAGTCCTCGATACTATATGATAAAATGGTTTTGATGCATGTACAGAGAAGGCTTAATTATAGCTTTGGATCTATTTTGGAGTCTAAATTAACACTTCGGATCGATAGATCCAGTGTACTGGGAGACTAAACTAACATGTTCCAAAATGTAACTCCTTGTAGTATAATAAATCTGGGTTCAGTTCATAATTACATTTGCTTAGCACAGGTGGATAAACATTACAGACATAATGTTATTGAAATCAGTTACATAATTTATTTTTTTTTGAAAAAACATAAGAAAGTATTTTTATGTAAGCATCGACTCGTCAGATATTATTCAGCACAAAGTTTAATATATCTTTGTCCATCAATTATTTTAAACATTCTAAAAATATGCCATCATAAATGCAGACAAATGGACTGAGCAAGGTTATTTATTATACTAACCGGCAAGGATAAGAATTTGAACTAAAATGAACTATCAGATATTACTACTTATTATACAACATCTTTCATCTTTTTGTCTTCAGAAAAAAATGCACCGAATAAATTAAATTTTAGATGAGATTGCTGTAAGTTGACTTGAGATATTTTTAATGGGAAACTAATGCTCCGTTAAGTTAAAATATGCCATGCTGCAGGGTGTAAGGCCTGCAACGAAGATGGGAAAAGTAATCAAAAGGCCAACCAACCTAAGGCTTTTTTGGGATTTTTGTGAGTTGGAATACTACGAGAACTGTAAAATTGAACTTGTCATGCATCAAAACTTGTTTCCAACTGTGCTCTCAAAGGACCGGACCAACCAGTTGAATTGGTCAAATCGAGAACCGGCCAAACATCTGGTCCGAATCAATTGAAAAATTCAGAAATTAAAAAAAAAAAAAAATCAAAACCGGTCAAAAACTGAATTTGACTGGCCAAAACCAAATTTGACCAGCCAATGGCAGAACCCGATTTGTTACATTAGCCCAAAAATTAAAAGCGTGTGGCTACACGAGTAAAAAGTCAATCTAATTTTGATCTTTCTTGCATTAGAAATTGGGGTTCACATTGATAAAACCCACCATAGTTGTTCCATCCCATGAAGAAAATAATAAACTATTAGGGCCAAAAATAGTGTAACGCTATTTGTACTCCTTTTTTTCTTTTCCTTTGTTTAAGTGTCTACACACACATATATAGGTACATAATATATACAATATATGTGATTATAGGTACATATATTATATACATAAATAGTTTGGTATTTGGATTGGTATATGTAATACCTATACTTCTATATGCACACACCCACATATATAGGTATATAATATATATATATATATATATAATATGTAAATATTGGTGCATATATTGTATATGTAAATAGTTTGGTATTTGGATTGGTATATATAATACCTATACTTTTATACTTTTATATACCTATAATACCTATACTTTTTTCCTAAAAAAAAAATACCTATACTTATATATGTGTATATATATATATATATATGTATGTATTACACGCACACATACATACATACATATATGCATATATATATATATATATATATATATATATATATATAACACATTTATGACATCATCCGATTCGATCCCGAATTGACCTCTGGTCGAACTTATTGAATCCTGACCCTTGAACTCAGACGAGTCGATGCCCTGTCTGAGTATGAAAACATAGGTTTCCAATGAACTTATATAAAATTAGGGTGACTATCTAACTTTAAAATAACCATCATGGGATAACCAAAAAGGAATATGCATAAAATACATTTAAGAAACCTCCTCTAAAAGCGGCAAAATTTTACATGCATTCCGACTTCAAAAGGAGCATTCATAAAGAAATGAGTCATCAAAAGATAGGTGGAGTCTTACTGTTGATTCTCTTTTAAAGAAAAGGAAAAGAGAAAAAAAAGAGAGTATTCTAAACAAATGATTGTACCAAACATTTTTCAAATCATCAATAAAAGGGCCAGGGTTTTCTTCTTTTTTTTTTGTCGGTTTAAACCTTTTATTCCTGGCAACATTTGCAAACAGGTTTATTATTGAGATTTTACCCTGATAAGTCTCATTTTCATGATTAATCCCACTCTTCGTATAGATAAGTATAGTGCTTGGTGGATCGGGAGTATAGGTTGTAATATTTTTTGCTTCAAGTCCAAATTGGGAACATCGGATTCACTTTTTTATAAGGGCATCAAAAAGGTCCTTTGATGGTTATGAACTCTTATTCGTTATAGCATTCCTTTTTTTTTTTTTTAATTATTTCTATAGCCTTCCAACAGGGCTATGGGTTCAATAAACACCAAACTTTTCTAATTACTTTGAAAATAGTCGTTGAGTTACTTGAACTTTATAGCGTGACCGATTTACGACCCGACCGATTTTTTGGGATCTTGAGCCGAAAAAGGGGAAGCTTTTCTTTTGTTTTTTTGAAGTCTACGGTGTATACGAAGGGTGGAGTTCGACCCCAAGCCCGTAACCTATCATTGACCCTCCTCCCTACCGTATGAATCAGCCTATTTTATAGGTTACAAATATATAAATACAGGATTTTATAATGTTCACACTGAAACAATTTTTTCAAGGAATAAGAATTTCTCTACCCGTAAACATAGGCTGAATTGACTGAACACGTAAATTCTTGCTTTTTTATTTTTATTTTTTGTAATTTTCCTTGATAATTTGCGTAACAATACTGCCAAAATAGGTACCTTGAACTCCAGAAAAGGAACGGATTTTGTTCATTCAATTAATTCGATTCAATTCAAGTTCTCCTTAGTCAATGAGATTTGGTGGGCTATGAACAAAACTTGCTGCCCGAAAATTATTACTTAGTCACAATTCTCTATTCACTTGAACTTAAACATTCCACGATTAATCAAAACTTGACTAATATCAATTAAACTTGTCACCCATGTGTAATATACTCAGTGTCTTCCCAAACTACATGCCAATCAATAATTCATATTGGCATGATTCAACTTCATATTAATTCAACTTGTTACAAAGAATTGCCCGGGGGAAAGGAAAAAGAAAAAAAAAAAGAAGAGAAACTTATTGCAAAGGATCAAAGTCGGATACAATATATGCAAAATTCCTCGTAAAGTGCTACCTTCTCCCCCAAACTCACAGCAGAAAGTTTCAATGCCTCGCAGTCCAATTCTCAAATGTCATTAAAGATGACCAAAAAGCATTAGATAACAAGACACCTGACGGTAAGGATTTTCAATAAATAGTCATAGAGTTCAGTTCTATTCATACGTTCTAGCCTTGGTTTTTCAACGCTCCTTAATTCTCTCTTGTTATTATTTGTGACTAGATGGATATGACGCTATTTAGAGGTGAGTTTGTGGGCTGTGGTTTACGGGTCAGATCTAAATTATGAATTTAATTTTTGTTTTAAATTGAATTTACGGTCTAGATACTGTACGCAACAAATTTTCGTGTCTGCAGAAAAATTAACAAACAAGAAAACAAGGCGACAAATATATAAAATTTAATACAAAAATCAAATATTACAATCTTTGTCAGATCCTTCAATTATTTTCTTCAAATTTGGATTCAAGAGCTTGAGGTTGATTCTCGAATTGGCATTGATTTCTTCAAATCTGGATATGAAAACTCGAAGAAAGAAGGTTTAACCTCTTCAAATCTTAATTTGAGAAGACTGGAAAGGCTTGAGGGCTTTAAAGATCTTGAAGAACTTGAGATCTTGAATCACTTGGAACTTGAAGTTCGAGATCTTGAATCACTTGGAAGTTGAAGGACTTGAAGGCTTGGAGAATTTGTTGCAAAAAACTTGAAGGCTTTGAAGACTTAGAACTTCTGCAGCGTACGCCTTATCTATCCTCTGTATGCCTTTCTCCCTAGGGGTTACCCCTATTTATAGTGGTAGGATGGGAGAAAAATAGGATTTATGATGGCATCAACTTATTTTCAAAAAAGACCTATCTTTATCTCTTTATCATTTAAAGAGATGCATATCTATCGAGACAGTACTATCGCTTCATTTATAATTTAAAGAGATATATATCTTCAAAATAATATTATCTCTTTATCATTTAGAAAGATAAATATAAAGATATAAACATCTCTTATATTATCTTATAATCTTATAATTAACAAAGATATAAACATAAACAGATAATTGTAACTGATAGAAACAAATGGTAAATTAATCAAATAAAAATTCCATTGTCTACAGATACAATTACCAATGTAATTACTGGGGTCGTAAAAGTGTTGAGTTTTTTTGTGAGATGACAAAGTTACATGGATAAATTGAAAAGTTGATTTTTAGTGTGCTTAATCTAGACAAACTTAATATTTGGATGACCAATTTGAAATTGACCTCCCAAAATAAAAGTACTTTTCCTTGCTGTCGTAGCCATTGGTCCTCCCTTAAAGTCTTCGCACCAAACCCAAATGTGATTAGCTACTAGGACTGTCAATAGGGTCGAGTCGGCTCGAGCTCAGCCCTTTCGACCCAAAAAAAGCTCATGAACTTATTTTTATATTGAGCCGAGCGAAGCTTGGGTCGAAATAATAGGCCCGAAATATTTTTAAACCGAACTTGGGCTTCACAAGACTCAAGCCCGTTATAAGCCCGGCTCATAATTAATATATATATATATATATATATTTATAGACACACACGCATACATATATACATACATACATTCATACATATACACATACACATATATACACATATACATATATATACATATATGTACACACACATACGCATATGTGTACATATGTCTATGTACACACACATACACTCTATATATACATACATACATACATATATATAAATATGTACATATGTATATGTACACATATAATATTATATATACACACACACACATTATGTTATATATTATATTATATTATAGATATTGTATATCATAGTATTCTTTTGGTGTTTGTAAGTCTAATGAATTAGTGTGAGTGAAGCTTTTGTGCCATAGATGTAATGCACTTAACCTATTTGATAGAGTAATGTAGAAGATAATACTTTTTTATGCCATATAATTTTCGTTTGCTTTTTAGTTAAATACATACATCAATATGTAAATGAGCTATTTATGTTTAGTAGTAATATCTTGCAGATGTATTTTGTGAATTTTTTACTTGAATACCTGTTAGTACACATTTTAAGATAATCATTTTTCACTTAATCACTTCCAAAAGTTTTGCTCTTCTTTTTAAAAATAATTTTACATTAAAGGATTGTGCTTATATACAGTAATATTAATTTGCTAATTAATTTGTCTCTATTCATCATTTTTGTGAAATTACTGAATTTTAGGAATATTTCAATAGTTTTAGGCTCATAGGCTCGTGAGCTTAGACTCACAACCCGAATATTTTGTGAGCCGCATATGAGCTTCACATTTATAAACCTGAAGCTCATAACCCGAAACTCATAACCCAATTAAATATATGAGCTGAGTCTGAGCTTGTTAAAGCCCAGTTCATAGGATCCGATTGATACCCCTATCAGCTACCGTTGCTTCCCGCCCCCATCTGTAACTAATCTTATATCATATTATATTATTATATATTAGTATGTTATATTATATTTTATTATATTATATTATATATTAAAAAAGGAAGTTTGGCGAGTAGTTCATCGTTTCTTTTCCATAGTGCCCTTCCAAAATAAATTAAGGGATAATTACAGAAACCTCCCCTGAGGTTTCTGACAATTTCACTTGGCACCCCTCAATTTTTAGAAATTACACAAACCTCTCTTTTCAAATTGACAAGACAAGATGTCTAGAGCACGTGCCAGTAAATGACCAAAAAACCTCGCTAGCTAAAATAATAATAAAACAGAAAAAATATCAGATGTTTTAATTACTAAATTACCCCCAAAAAAGGCGCCATTTGATTGGAATATATATGGTGAAGGCGCGCTTTAGCAGAAATGATGAAATCTAGTGAGCTACTGTTGTTGCACTTCCATTTGATTTCTTGCGCTGGAAAAGCAACTGAGCTAAGTGTATCTTGAGATTGGTCCAGCTCATGCTTGTGTTAAAGACTCAAAATAGGTGAATTAAGAGCTATACAGGTAAGAAATTATAACTTTTCTTCATGAATCTGCATGATGCAAGTAAACTTAGCTGTTGATGATGTGTTATGATATGTGTGCTTCAAATGTTTGCTTGTTAAGTTAATAAGATAAGGATTTTAAGCTTAGATATGTTAAAGTTTGAGCTATGAAGATGATGACGACTTAGAACCATACTAATAATGGTCAAATTTGTGATGAAGATGATTGATCTTTAGTCGAATCAAGCCATGCATGTGGTACTTTGTTATTGTTTTTATGATTATGATGTATGATGACCATATGAAGGAAGTAGCTAAGGGCATATAAGTATTCTATAACTGAATCTGCTGGAGCTATGTGAAATGAATCTATTGACGACATATAATGACATGTGTGCTTCATATTTTAGCATGTTAAGTTCATAAGATGAAGATTTTTTACTTAAAATCTGTTAAAGTTTGAGGTATAGAGGTTTTGATGAGATAAAACTATGCTTATGAAGATGAAATTTGTGATAAAAGAAATCTGATGTTTGATTGATCAGGCCATGTATTTGGTGGATGATTTTTTTTTATCTGTATGGTTTACTATATGAAGCAAGTACTACTAATTTTTCAAGACTAATTGCTTAGTTGTAGTATGATACTTGATTATTTTAGTTCAGTTCATATTTTTATTAATTTAGCTTCAAATATTATAGTAATAATGTGTATGTAAAATAGGATGGGAACAGTTGCTGCACATGACATTATTATTCACTACATGGGGAAGAAATTCGAAATTCTGAATGTGGATCCTGATAGATATTCTTATATTGAACTTTTGAGTGATGTTACTGAGAAAGTATTCCATGAATTACCTGGAAATTTGAATGTTCTACTGCACATGAAGTGTGCAATACCAAATACTTATGCAACCATGGATGTGAATAATGATAAATCAGTGTTAGAAATGTTTAAGCTGCATGCGAATGAAATGATGATCAACTTATACATGTCTCACATTGATGTAATCCCTCCTGATCATATCCCCTTAGACAACAACTTAGGACACGGGCAAGAGAACTTAGAATTTGAGAGCAGAGTTGAAACAGGAAACAGTGATCAGGATGATGAATTATTTATTTCAAGTGATGATAACTCATGGATGCAAGCTGTAACCAGTGACAATGAGGATAGCTTAAGTAATGATAGAGCATCACTTTCAATAGAGGATAATAGTGACAAAGAGCTATCAGATTGTGAGCAGAATGATGAAGAAGAAATCATTCCTGATTCTGAATCTGAGGAAGAAGTATACCCTCTGAAACATGCCTTAAGAGAAAAAATGTTTACTTATAATCCTAGGGATGATATTGAGTTTGAGAGAGGCATGTTATTCACCAATGTGGATGCATTTAGAGCTGCTTTGAAGGATTATGTCATCCAAAAAGGATTTCCCATTCAAAGAATTAAGAATGAGAGAGCAAGATGTACAGCTAGATGTGCTGTTGATGGTTGTCCATGGAGAATTCATGCATCTCCAGTTGGTGATTCAACTACTTTTCAGATTAAATCTTACACACCATCTCATACATGTATATTGGATAGAAAAAATTCAGAAGCCACATCTGATTGGATAGCAAAGAAACTTCTTGTGGTGCTTAGAGACAATCCAGATTTGACAAACAAAGCTGTGTTAGCTGAGATGAGAAAATATGGTGTGCAACCAAGTAAGATGCAGGTTTGGAGGGCAAAGAAAAAAGCTTCAGAGGAGATAGAGGGTACGCATTATCAGTCTTATGGAAAACTTCCAAGATATGCTGAACTGCTTAGGCAAAGCAATCCTGGAAGCATTTGTAAAATGCACTTTGATAGGCCAAATCTTGTTGTTGAACCAAGGTTCTTAAGATTGTTTATCAGTTTTAAAGCACAGAAAGATGGATTTATAGGAGGATGTAGGCCCTTTGTTGGTTTTGATGGATGTCATCTAAAGGGACCATTTGGTGGTGTATTACTCACAGCAGTAGCCTTAGATGGCAATAATAGTCTATTTCCTTTGGCCTTTGCTGTGGCTGAATGTGAGAATAAGGAGACATGGGCCTGGTTCTTTCATTTTTTTGAAGAATTCTTTGGTCCATTTAGTAATAATGTTCCACTTACCTTTATGAGTGATAGGCAAAAGGGTCTAAACCTTGCTTATGAAGAAAAGATGCCTTATGTTGATGCAAGGTACTGTTGTAGGCATATTTATAGTAATTTCAAGATCACATTTCCTGGTTTGCTGCTCAAAAATTACTTTTGGCAAGCTGCAAAAAGTTGTGATGAAGTTAGTTTTAATGAAGCAATGGAAAGTATCAAATCAATCAACATTGAGGCATGGAGATACCTCACAAGAATACCAAAAACTGCTTGGGCAAGACATTCATTTGGTCAAGATGTCAAGTGTGATCATGTGACAAACAATTTTACTGAATCTTTCAATGCTTGGATTGGTGAACTAAGAGGAAGACCTATACTAACAATGGTTGATGGTTTAAGGAAAAAATTAATGAACAAGTTACATAGAAGATTCCAAAAGAGTTGCAGTTGGACATCTTCAGTCACTCCAAAGATTGTGGAAAAGTTGAAATTAATTGGAGAACAATCTAGAAGGTGTGAACTTATGATGGCCAGTGAAATATTGTTTGAAGTTGCTGAAATGGATAAGTCCTTCATTGTGAATTTATCAGAAAAAAACTTGTGAATGCGGGGCATTTCAGATTTTAGGACTTCCATGCAAACATGCTGCACTTGGAATTGTCTATAGAAGGGAAAAGCTGGAAAATTATTGTGATGCAGCATTCACTTTGAAGGTTTACCAAAAGACCTATGCAGCTATGATAAATCCAATTCCACATGAAAGAATGTGGCCTCCAATGCTTGATGTCACACCTGCAACACTCTTACCACCACCACTAAGAAGAGCACCAGGTAGACCAAAGAAAAACAGGAGAAGGGAAACTGATGAAGGAGCTCCTTCATCACTGACTAAAAGGTCAGCAACATTTAAGTGCTCAATTTGTCAGTCCTTTGGCCACAATAAGAGAATTTGTCAACGAGGTCCTACCAAAGATAAGAGGGGCAGCACTTCACAGATCAGGTAGTACATTCTTTTTTATTGTCTAATTACCACTCAACAACTTTTTTGAGAATAAATTTTCTGTTTCAGGTCTCTGTTAGAAGAATTAAGCCTGGTAGGGGGTTGGCAAGTACAGGCTTATCAGGAGCAACATTATGGGTTAGTCATTTCATTAATTATAGTGTTTATGTTTTAATTTTAGGAAGCATTTTATATTCTTCTAGCTTTTCCTCTTTTTTGCCTATGTCTAGGACCATGCTACTGGAAATGTTCCTGTTGTTTTCTCAAGCCAAGGTAGTAATCCCAGTCCTCCAAATGTGGATAGTGGAGTTCAAAGAAATCCTACTCTCATTCAAGCAAACATGCAACCTGGAACAACAAGAACAAATAAGAAGGTATGGTTTACTCTTTGATGAATTCTATGATTATATATAATCCATTATGACTGCAACTTTGTTCACTTAATAGAGAGGGAGACCTGCAAAGAATGCAGGATTAAAGAAATCAAGCCAAGTTGGAAGGAGAAATGCAAATCACCCTCCTGATCACTCAAAAGGAAATGTTGGATTAAATTCCAGTGTTCAGAGGTGTAATGAAGCTTCTCAAAGTGGAAGAAGCTTGACTATCAATGCTGCTACAAATACTGAATCACAAAACATCAGTAAGTACCTTTAGCATGCAGTTCTAATGCTTCATTCGTATGTATCATATGATGACTATATAACTAGTCTAGTACTATTTTTGTATAACTGATTAGGAACTATTTTTGTATGACTAATTAGTTATTGTATGACTGATTAGGAACTGTTCTTAAAGCTTTGTAATCCTCACCATCTATTCAACTGATCTAAGATGGTGTTTTTGGTATAAATGGATTACTTAGCAAATATTAAGTGGCACAAACTGATTTTTGTATGTCACTTTTTTGGTATTTGCAATGGATGCTTATATCTAGAATGGATGTTTATACTTGGATTGTTATGGACGTTTACATTTGCAACATGCTTCATAAGTTTTTTTGTAAACAAATCTCTTATTTAAGGATTAAACACTCAACCTAGCTAATATGTCCTTGTAGGTTGGAATCCTCTATAACCATCAAGGCTAAACATGCTGGAACAAATTTGCACATTTTTCATCTGTTCAAATTGATTTTACAATTTGGATGAACACATATATTGCAAACAATACAAGATTGACCATAATTAATAGCCTAATTAGAGAACTAACATTAGGCATGCTCTCTAATCTCCGACTTGCCATAAACAGCTGCTGTGTTTGGTTGTTCATTCCACTTTGCTCATTGTCAACAAACCATTCAAAGAAGTCACATTTTGAACAACAAAAATACAATCTGTCCGGATTCTTTTTGCTCTCAGAAATCCTAATTGTTGCTTTGTGACCACATCCACAAATTCTGTTCTTGATCCTCAATGATGTTGCTGGTTGAGATATGTAATTCCTGCCACATGATGAAGCCATGCTTGTGCATTCCCAACTGTGTTTAGTTTGCACTATGTCTTCTCTTCTTGCCTTTCATTTTGGACTTTGATAATGCCCTCTTCATGTGTTTTTATACTGTGATTTTGCAGAAATAAACGTTGCATTAGCAACGGCACCTTTAACGGTCAAGTTTTTGGTTCAGTCATGCTATTCCTTTTCAACTGATTGGGATCAACATTTCTCCACTTTTTCTTAACTTCTTTTCATGCCATTTTTTAGCTTAAAAAAATTAAGGGCAGCTTGGGAATAAAATTTTGTGTCAGCCATTTCCATCACCTTTTTTCATCTAATTTTCTGACAAGGGATGAAATGGTTACTAACCAACTCAAAGTAAGGGAGGTTTGTGTAATTTTTGAAAATTGAGGGGTGCCAAGTGAAATTATTAGAAACCTCAGGGGAGGTTTCTGTAATTATCCCATAGATTAATAGCAATATCAGGTCTCTAAAATTAAATGCATTTCCTATGAATCGTCAGGGCTATTTTTTAATACTAATGTTGAACATTTACTTTAGTGATGTAGGTTTTACTAAAGCATGTTTCATTAATATTTTTTTAAGGAATAGGTTTGTAAATGAAAGGAATTTTAAGTTTTAGAAATTAGAATTTCTATAGAAAATAAAGAATAATACAAAGATTGGACTTTGGAAATTTCTTTCTACTATTACTTAATGTAATACTATAGAAAAAGAATTGTTGCATTATACTTTCTTATCTTATTATGAATGAAACTATAGAGCGCTTAATTTTTGAAATTAAAAAAAGAAAAAAAAATGAAGGAATTTTTTGCAATAGGAATCTTGGGGCTGAGTTTTGAAAATTTTAAAAATATCCTTAGGTAATTGAATATGGTTTGAGATATTTTAACAATAGCATTTAGAAGTAATTGTTAAAAATTTACATTAATTGCAACTTTCTAGAATCTTGCAGGTAATGTCTCGAAATTAGTACTGCATGACTCTAAGATTAGTTCCAAAAGAATTCTATTCAATGCTTTTTTAGATAACAATTTGAGGTCTTTTTTTTTTTTTTATTGGTAAGAAAAAATCTTACGAGGAGAATTAGATACTTACTTTTTTTTTTCTCACTCAAGATTTTCTTTTTTTTATTTTTCATAATAGATGTAGCCATGGATGATCTGTCGTCAATGGAAAAAAGTAAAGAATCATAAAAAAAAAAAAATCAAAGCAAGACATTATAGAATTTCCGTGATAAGCACAGGATATTTTGAGCCAAAGCAAAAAAAAAAAAAAAAGGTGAAATTAAGTGAAAAACTTGAGTTACAATATTAGTCACCGGTTGCAGTCCGCGACTAGTGTCGTGGTTACTTTCTGGAGATCTCTAAAAATGTGAAATTCTTATATCGATTGGGTTCACACACCTCACCTGTAAACCTTGTAATTTAAAATAGTTTTAAGTAAGCAAAGTGATGCATATTAATGTAAGAAAAATAATGTACAATGATATAAGGATGTTTATGTGATTTTATTTTAAATCACAAAATTCACAAGTAAAGTTATGGAGCGGATCTATTTAAAAATTTTCCTCTAGAAAGTAGATATGGCTCAGCCAAGGGCGCATTATCCGTGGCTCAGCCCGCGGCAACTCTCTGGACAAAATTCCGACAGTAGCCGCAGAAGAAAGGTCTGCAGCTCGATGCTCGGCAGCTCCCGGGACGGGTTTCGAGAGAGTAGCCGCGGACCACCCACCGCTGTGGGTAACGTTCAAATTTTCTAAACGTTTTTTTGCACCTTTTCACTTGGTCTTTCCACCTTTTCATCTTAAAAGGTATGGAGATTATATCTGTATGAATTTGAAAGGATGGAAACTGAACCATAACTATGAAAACAACAAGTCTCTAGAGAAGTAACTAACTTTTGATTCTTGATCATTTCCATTGGAAGAGAATTAACGTTTTTGTTGCTTTTGATTCTCTAACTCTTGTTGTATCCAAAAGATAAATAGCCTTAACCCTACAACAAATACTTTGTGTAGAGGGGGCTATTTTTTTATTTTTAATAATTTTACACTATTACACGGGAAAGGAGAATTTGGCATGGTGGGATTCGAACCTCCAAATTTTCTGATATTCTGAATGTTAAAATCTAATTCTTTTCAAGATATTCTGCAATATTTTCCCAAATTTTCTGAATATTTCTCAAAAAATCTGAACCAAAAACCACTGTCCTACATCTTATTGTATCAGCTGCAAAGAAGGATTTAAAGAAATGAGTGAATTGTTTCTCCATCCAAAAAAAAAAAAAAAATACTGTCCTTGCAAATCTGCAGCAGTGACATGAACTAGCTTTAGCTGTACACAAGTGCCTCAGCAAGAATTTCTGCTAGAACTCTATAGCCTTAAAAATTTTGAGATCTAAATAATAAGTTGTTTGTAAGTAATTAATTGCTTATCTTTAACAAATCCCTCTTTTCTCACTCCCTCTAATTGCCCTTTTCTTCACCTGCAACCTAATGTATGTTACAATATCCAGATAAATGTTGAGGTCGCCAAGTTTGTTTCCTTTTTCTCAGATAAATGTAGAGCTCTTTCTGTCCAAGTGCGTGTCGGGGGAGGGGATGGCGAGGGATGGTGGATATTTCCGTGTACAGCTGAACTTATCTTTTTTTTTTTTTTTTAATGCACAGATAAATCACCTGGCATTCTTGAACCATTAATTATTTTCCAAATTTGAATTGGATATATGCAGTGCATTGAATCTTCCTTGTTTGGCACAGAATCGATCAGTAAACAAATGTGTAATGTTGGAAATGGAAGATTGATTTTGGAAACAGAGGAGTTAAAGTAGAATAGGCATGAGACAGATCTGATAACTGATAACACAAGATGCATTATTTTCCCTAAAGTAAAAAACTTTCTAACAACAGCAGCAAGTTCAAATTAGAAATTTTCAACTATTGACTAATCTACTTTAAATAGATTCTTGGATCATGCGTGTAGTTCGACAGCTATTACGTACTATTTTTTTAGTAAATTCATGAGGGTATAAGGTCTGTATCCAAATATTCCTTTTCGGTTTTTGGCCATCACTTTAAATTTCTCATTCTTGCTGTTACATTTGTGAGTTTCCCAATCTCAATTTATAGCAGGAGGGAAAATCACAAGTTGGCTATTATGTGCTCTTAGGTTACTTCAGCCTTAAACTTGCAATGCCATGCCATTCTACAATTGAAATGGAGCAGGTTCGGTTACTGGACCTCATGTTGACGTAAATCCACCAAAACAAAAAAAAAAGTGGTATAAATTAGTACAAATTTTTGTATAAAGTAAGTGGTTGATTGTCTTGTTCGTGAAAATTAATTTAAATATTACAATGATTTTGTGTAGATCTATAATAAATTGTCAAAAAAATTATATTGTTGAGTGATTTGAATTTTGTAGTGTAATTCGAATTTGCGACCAGCCCCATGTTCATATAAATATGTGGTTATAGAGTTTTACAATGTAAATGTACTTTGTATTAATTTTTTTTAAAGGAATACTTTTTGCTCATGGACATAAAATACATTGACCAAACTTCGTAAATCCTTTTATGCTTTATTTTTCTTGTATTTTTCTTATTAATTTGTGCAACATAGATAATCGGACAATCCGGACTGAAATTTATTTGGATTGGCCCGAGTCCCTCGAGAGTTGGTCAAGTGTCAATAATAGTGACTTGTATCGTCCGCCATTTATGTACCAGTAATATTTAGTTCAAATTGAACATGGATCAGAACTTCTTGTACCGACCAAATGAATACTCGTAAAAAAAAAAAAAAAAAAAAACCTGTTTAATGATGTGAAATCAGGCTATCAGCTTTCAAATTTTCTAAGAAGTTGATAGTAAATTTTCTAAGAAGATGACAAGTTATTGCTAAAATCTTTTTTTTTTTTTTTTTGACAAAACTTATTATTTTTTGCTAGAGTTATGACATCAAAAGTCATTATAGTATTATTCTTCATTCAATTATAACCTAAAGCCTAGATTTTAACATTGAACAAATCCATTTGCAGTGACACTACAAATGGGAGAATTTCCAAAACTATTTTTCACCCTTACTTGAAGGGAGTTTACATAATTGACGAAGGGTCTAGTTTCATTCAACTTTCCTGCTTTTGTCCTCAGAAGTATACACTACATCATATAGCACCAATAGAACTCATGCTGTCAGACGAGAAGGTTAAATATAGATTCGTTTTAAGATGCAGGGCCCTTTATAGCAAGAGGTGTTAACGTAAAATATCCAGAATGGCATAGTATCCTATCAGCAGAGGGAGTGATAAGATCGTCCCAAAAATTACCCTGAAATAACAAAACATAGCAGCTTCATCAGCAAGGAACCAATGTCTTGAAAGAACAATAAAGATTTGCTTATGGTATTTATGTACTACGTAAGAACAACAAAGATTTGCTTATGATAAGGATGTAATAAATTCATGAGTTTAGGAGGAAACTTACGCTGTGCTGAGTACTTCTGCATGCACTCCATATTCTTTGGCATAGACAAATGAGGTAACGGATTGTGGCAATGCAGCCTATCCCGCACAAGGAAAAAAGAAAAAAGTAATAAACAGCATTAATATTTAATACATTTGATCAATAAAGGCAAAATAGACTATTTTGGCAGTTGAGTCAGTGACAAATATAACAATTTTGTACACTAAATTAAATGCTTTACTCACGGTTTGGGATATGATCTTCTGTCCAGTGAGCTAGACTCACTCAACTGTCTCATTGTCATTCCTAGGTATGATTTGTGATAAACTTAGATCAAATTATAATTACTAAATGTAATAGCCTATAGTTGGTGAATCTGGTTCATTAGAGCTCTTTAAGTTCTTTTTTCTGGGCTTTGCTTAACCTTTTATACCACAAAAAAAGAGAAATTTTAAAGATGCAAAACTGATTACCCAATATAAAATAGCTTAGCTTAGAAAATTATGTTTGAGAAATTTTATAATGAATTCGTTTATGTTGCTATTGGTACGTACATTGAACCATTAGGGTATCATTAGAGTTTCTTTGTAATTATGGATCCAATAATATTACAATTTATACATCAAACAGAACTATAGAATAAACCAGAAAAAGAAAAAGAAGAAAGTTAATTATACATGGAGCCCAAATGGAAAAGGAGGGGTAGCGAATAAGTATCTTTTTTTTCTCCAATAAGACATCATGTAAACAAAAACTATTATTTGTCGTGTTCTTTATTCATGCAATAATGTGGAATCCAAGATCAGTTTGGACTTTTGACTTATTTTCAATTGATTCGGACTTTCATAAAAATTGATTTGAAAAAAGTTAAAAATTAGAATCTAAAATCATGTCACTAATTTTCACTTTAAAAAAAAATCCTAAAACAAAGAAAAAAAAAAGTAGTTGAAAACATAACAAAACTGATTTTTTCAAAATTAGAAGTTACAAATAATTATAGAAAAAGTAGTTGAGAACATATGCTCTTGAATTATTCCTCTAATTAATGGAATGGACTTGACAAACCAAGAACATGGTGCTCTTGCTTATGATTGTGGTGCTTGGTGGAGGTGGTAGTCTTGGCAATGAGTAATTAAATGGTGAGTGCTTAAAATTGTATCAAGTTGCAAACATGTTACCTGGATCACAGCAATGCGTAAGACCTCACCATGCAAACCCATGGCCAAAGAGCTAACAGCGATTAATGCTGGTCCTACCGTAAACCTCAAAACCATTGCATACAAGGTTAAACCCACGCCACATGCTATAAATCTTTCTTGCAATGCTATGAAATACCCTGTATGAATCCTACTCATTAGATAAAAGAGATTTTCTAATACACACACACACATGTATTTGAAGAAGGAAAAAAATATTAAATGTTTCTCACCTATCGCAAACATAGACACACCACCTCCGGCTTTTGACATGATCAAAATTGATCCTTCGATTATTTCTGGCATCTTAAAATGCCACCTTAAAAACAACCACGCAAATTAATCAGGAAAACAAAAAAACTATATATACATATCAGGGAATAAAGAAATGTTGTATAAATTGACAAATCTCTTGTGTGTGTATATGTATAACTCCATACCTGTTAGAAAGAAGGGCCCAAATGAGGCCAACAAGGCAAGAATAAAAATTTGGATTTTTGGCAAGTTTTATCCAAACAATCTTCATTACTAACAAAAATGGAGGTGATTTGATCACAACTGGTGTGATGGTATTTCCTTCCAAATCTTTTCCCATCTCGATTTCGATATGTGAATCTCTAGTATTCGTGGATTTTGCATCAAGGACTTCAGACCTAGCTCGTTCCATTTCCAACAAAATAAGCAAAACAATGAACCATAAAAGGAATTGATTCACAGATGACTGAACAACTAGATCATGTCCTAAGTCTCCATACATGGCTTTCAACAGTGGCACACCAAGAACAAGTGTGTTACTTAAACTAGATAAAGAAAAGGTGGTGATAGACCAAGGAAAGCTTCCTTTTTTGCTAAAATTCGCCCACAAAGCAAGAACTATTCCGACTATAAGTTTTGCAATAACATCTGCACCAAGGAATCGAAAATTCATTGTGTAGGGGTTAACATGAGCTATAAATTCGAAGGTGAAGAATGGGACGATATAATAACAATTGAATCGGTTTATAGCATCACACTGATCAGGTTTAAACATGTGCCACCACTTCACAGAGCCATAACCTAATGCTAATGCCATGTAAAGTGGTGCCATGGCTGTCACCACCTTATATATATCGTCACCCCCAATCATTTTCTGATGTTTTGTACAATTTCTGAGTGTGATTTTGCGTTCTGAGAGTTCAGAAATTTTTTGCTGGTAGAGATGGGAAACGAAAGGAAAACATGAGCAGTTTATATAGGAAAATGGTTCTGGGCACGTGGCCAGTACTGCCTAGAATCATTTTAAGTTAATTAAACGTCAAAAAGGTAAATTATTTGTTTGGCACTTGAGGCCAAAAGTGTTACTGTGGGAGGTTAAATACACCTGACATGATTTATACATGCCCTTGGAGTGAAATTCAGGGAGATAAGGACTCTTAATTGCTTTCTTTGTCATCAAGAATCAAACATCTTTAATTAGAGAAGTCCACAATATTTTTGTGTCCAATTATATCTAATATGAAACTAGGTCGTATCAGTGATACGATATCGTAATTTCATATTGATACAATGCAACTTTATACTAGACACAATTAGATACCAACAAATTTTGAACAGAAAACTCAACGTGGAATCCATTGCATATTCATGGTTAGTGGACTATTGTGAATATTGATAAATTCATCTGGTGGGTTATTAAGCAAATTCAATAAATGCACAATCAGGTACATTCTTGAAAAGAGGGGCAACATACATCAGGTTTCCTGTGAATCGTGATAAATAAAGTGATATAGATTTTCCACAATGTTTCCAACTACTTAGTGCACCCAATTAATAAGCAGCCTTGTAGTATGTACACTTCTCCTGTACTTGTTTCCTTGTTTTTGGAAAGCAAAACATCCAAACCCTAATTAAATTATAATTAGACAGAAATTATATTTGATAAAAATAATCTTGAAAGTGTTCATTTACACCAAAAAGGATCCAATTTTGAATATTCAACAATGGCAGAACCCAACATCTGAAGTGCTCGAGTAAAGAAAATAACTTTTACCAATAATAAAAGAGCAATCACTAAGTAGATTTGGAAGCAAACGGAAATAGATATATTGTCTATTGGAGACCAACGCAAGAAGATTGAAGAGGATATATACATGTATCAGGTTTTTATCGTTAAAACATGTGAATGTTTCATGGAATATTCCATGAATAATATCAATTGTTTTCTATTTTTTTAATTTCATATCTGCGGTGACCAAATTTGGTGCGGCCGAACCTGTCAATCGAGATGGATCACCTTCAATCCAAAGAAAATAAGTACGGAGTGAGGGCTGATCTCCTCTAGTATACCGTCGGCACTCAAGCCGGTAAAGATCCGTACGGTGAATAATGAAATGAGAGAGCTCGGGAGGCTTTATTGGTAAAAGAAAGCTTACATCTGTGAGTTATACCTATGAGGGGAAAGAGAAAATGACTAGACCAAAATCCTAGTCTAACAACCTAGATGAAATAGTTGGCAATGACAGAGGTAAGGGACTAATGTGCGACACTTAGACGGTGTCTGTCACATTAATTAAATCAGATTAACCTTGGGCTAAAATTAATTTCTCTCGAAAGCTTAGTGACTATAAATTCGGTTTTAAATTATCCATCACATCTCGAGGTGACATGTAAGGCCGAGGTGTGTTTAGGGCCGAGCTGATATTTGGACCCGAAAATATCATTTCGACCTTTCTATTGGTTAAGTGCAATTATGGGGATGATCAGCATGTAATTCTCTATTAACAACTGTTGGATTAAATAACACATACATATATTCCTGAAACAAATACTTATTATTTCTTCATTTAAATCTTTTACTAGCATTTCTTTGTTGCCTTTTTCCTTTACGAGGAGAGCGAGGAGATCAACATCCATTCCAAAAACGCATATGCTGTCAAAATCTCAGAGATATGTTTATGTGAATCCAGTCCCCCACTAACCGGGTTCCTTTAGTAGTATCATAATGCTACGGGCAAATTCCACGGAATGATGCAAGACCCTGTTTCCTTCACTACTTTCAGTGCCATCCACTGTGAATTGAATCAAAGGACAAATTCCACCATTAATGATTTCTCGCCAGTGAGTAATTGGACCCAATTTATATTCTTGTGATGTTTGTGGTGCAAGTAAAATACATGGTTTAACATTGGTGCTGATTTTAATTCAAAACTATTTATTCACCTAAATCTATTCACTTTAAAATTTTTTCATGAAAATTTAAAAATTTATTGAATATAAATTGTTTATTGGTTTTTAAATGGATTATCTATTAATGTAATTAAATTCAATTATATCCAATTATATACACGTGTGCATAATAATTGTGTGCCGCTGAGGGTAGCAAAGTGATGAAAACTTATTACCCATATGGTTAGATGGATTATATATAAATAATTGATTTTGCTCAAAAAAATATGTAAATAATTTATTTCTGTATTTTCATTTATATCCATCTTTTTATATCTATTTGTCAAATGATTCTAATTGAAAGTTCATCTATCATCCATTTCATCTAATATCCATTCACTCAAAATCATTTACCAAATATTCATCTATTTTGCCACCCGTACTGAAATGACATTATCACCAAGGGTCACTTTTATTCCACTATTTAAATTTTTTAAAGCCCCGTGACGTTATACATACCATATCCTCCAAGGGTTGAATTATAAGTTTGAGTCCACGCAAGCAATTCTGCTCTTCGTTGGTTTTGATGCATAAGCACCAAACTTTTACTGTGACAAACTAGCAATGGTGGGGCTAAGAATATCAGATTTAGTTGACGATCGAGAATTTTTGAGCTAGCAGGCTTGAGGTTTTTATTTGGGATAAATTAGAAATATCCCGTGTGATATCGGTTTGAACACATAGTCTCCCTATCTTTTTATTATGATTATATAATCTCTTGTGGTTTTATAGAATGTGAAAAATAGACAGAATATTTCGCACTATACGTGTGTAACCCATTTGACGTTACAGAATATTCTGCATTAGTAGCGGATTATAAAAACAGATGTGAAATATTCCGTGAAAATTTCTTGGTAGAGTATTGATTCCGTCTATTTTTCATATCCCATAAAAGCACAAAGGAGTTAGATGGTTATATTGAAAATATATGGGGACTATATGACTAAAAGCGATATTACATGGGATATTTTGTATTATCATTTTACTTAAGGAAAATTCCGATGCTTATTGTATTTATCAAAATGTTAGGTGTACAGCAGGTTAGTATTACTACCAAGGTAGACAAGTAGCAATATGCCATATTGAACTCGAGACCAGACTGGCAGTTTTTAATAATTTGAGCAACTCTAGACAACTTATCAGTCCAATTTAAGGGTCCAAACTGGGTTTTGCCCCCCCGGGGTCATTGTAATTTTTTTTTTAAATTTCTAAAAACTTCATTCGAAGTACAGATCGATACACACCGGATTGATTTTTATTTATTCATGTATATATTCATGAGAAAGATTGATTCAATACTTCGTTTGAGACTAAATGCAACATTATATATTAGTGACATATGGATGATCAAGAAACAGAATACAAGCACGCATGTTTAATACCTAAAGGTTATGCAAGACAACTTGGATTTTGATTTCTTTCTGCTTAATGTGCGTTGTTGAGCTGCATTATTCACTAAAATCATGAGAATGTACGCTTTAGTGGAGAGAAAGATCAAAGAATTGCAGGCATTTATTCAAAGAATTGCGGGCATTTATTCATGATTTCTTTGACTTATTCCCATTGTCTAAACATTCATTAGCATACGCAACGCTAAAACTTAAAGCAATATAACTTTTCAGAAGGACAAATAATGTTCGGTGCTTAAATAATTACAAGTCTCATTACGATGACGATGATGTTTTAATGATTCTAAATTAAAGTACTTTTGTTGCTGAATATGCAATGCTGTGTAATGTCGACATAGTTTGTATTAAGGATTTAATAGAAAGTAATCAAAATATAGTGTAGTTTAACGACAGGGAGATGATGTTCTAAGGCATCTAAATAGAGTTCAATTGTTGAGACATTAGGAACAGCTGTTACACTCTTTGATTTCTAGTGAATTAATGTGCACTTTTGGTGCTTATGTTCTATGGCATTTTATGCTTTCGAATGTAGTTATATAATAATTATTATCATTTTTAATCTTTTGACTTTCAATCTGTACAGCTGTTGATACTCTTGAAGAATGTTAGTGTGAAAGTTTGGTTCTTTCATGAGCATTGCTTCTATTTTGCTGTCTGAGAATATATACCCAAAAGATAATTTGGAGTTTTTGATTCTATTACTTTTAACTAATATTGGGATAATGGAAAGGATGTTGGCTTTCTTGATTCTATCAAGTTTTACTAAAATTACCTGAAGAATGAAATGAAATGATGAAATTGGTCCATGTATTGATATTGGACCGATTTGAGGAAATTAAGCACGAGATTGATTCGAGTCATTGGTAGGTACACTACGTGACATGTCAAGTAACACATTAAAACCAATTATATATTACTAAATAATATAATGTCTGATTTATTATCACCACATCGCAATAAATTATCAATTATAAATCACTACGTAAACTTGTACATGCAATACTTCTCCGTTTGATTCCCTTTTTTCCTGCTCTTTTCCTTGGGGTAAAATACGAGGAGACGTGAGCTGGACAAAGAAGTAAGCTCGTAAAGCATTATTGTTTCGTGAAGGTGGAAACTTGTTTATTGGAACCGAATTCCCACTTTGTTTGTCCAGTCGGACCAGTACTTGAACGAAGTTGGAAAATGATGGGCAATATGTTGAAAGCAAGTTCAATCTTTTATTGTTTTACACCAATTCACAATAAGTTTTGGTTAAGAGTGAATAAGATTAACTTTGAAGTGAATTTATTAATTCTTTTTTAATTATAAGAGATAATAAGTATTTCGTTTGGATAGTTTTACATTAAAGTGTAATTTTTGAAAAAATTATTGTAACAATTATACCTATTCTTTAGCAATAGATGTGCATACAAGATAGAATGTAGTTTTTAAAAAAAAAAAAAAAAGGCGTTTAAAATTTTCTAAAATGCTCCTCCTAACACAAAGTTGTGGAGAATCAAATGCTTTTACCAGCTGATGGGCTTCATAAGGACAAAAAGTACCTTTTCTATTCGTCCATTTTTTTTCTGGGTTGAATTCGGGAAACAATAAATCAACAGGGCCCAAGTATTTTGGATGGTGTTTTACAAACAGCAAATCAATTAAACCCAACCATATGGCCCAAACAAACTTTCTTGACCCTGAATCGGCTTTTTTCTAAAAGGACGGATTTCAGCCCATGTCCGCACATCTATATTACTGGGCTTCAGCCCGAATTAAAGTTGGCCCCAACTACACATAATTTTTTTTTTTTAAATTTTGATTCCTTCGTTAATACCTTGTGTTTTATAATTATCTAAGCTTATAGTTAAACTAATTTGATTAGTTCGTGAAAATATGTATCATGAAAATTCTTCGTCACATGTAAATTTTTTGAGAAAATTATCTAAAATAAATAGTTCATAAAACAATTACTTTATTACATTTGAGTAGTTGGAAGTAGTTTAGTCTTTAACATCGAACGTGATCTATTTTCTAATCTGTGTTTAATGTCGTTGTGAGCTAAACAGGCCCAATTTGGGGTAACCAACCCTGTGACAAACCCACCCTTTTGTGACGACAAATCGGGTCTTAAGTCCTTTCTTTTCTATGAGTGGAAAACAATTTGGCTCCATTTGGATTGATTTTTGGAGCATTATTGGGAAAAAATTTTCCAAACCCGTTTGGATGATGGAAATTATTTGGTCAAAAAGTAAAAAATTTTTTGGTCAAACTTTTTCATCAAATTTTCATTCTAAATTTCAAATGAACTTTAGTGACTTTTTACTCAATTATTCACAAAAGCTGGCATATTTATGTTCAAAATTTGTTTAGAAAAACTGAAAAAATTGCGAGTGACAAAATGAAATTCATTTTTTGTAAGTTTTGAGGTCAGATGACGAAACGGACGACGTAGAGGATGACGAAGCATACGTCCGCTTCTTTAAGTGGATGACGAAGTGGACGTCCGCTGCCGACATAGCAGACAACGAAGCAGACATCCTCTTCTTTAAGCAAATGACGAAGCGGACGTTCGCTTCTTTAAGCGAACATCTGCTAAGACACAGAAATGTCTTAGCGGACGTTCGCTTTTTTAAGCAGACGTTCGCTTCTTTAAGTGGACGACGGAACGGACGTCTGCTTTTTTCAAACCACTTTTATGTCACATTAAAAAAATTTTCACATTCAAATACTTTTTTAACTTTCCAAAAAAGTCAATAAAAAACAG
This sequence comes from Mitragyna speciosa, assembly GCA_024721245.1. Lineage (NCBI taxonomy): Eukaryota > Viridiplantae > Streptophyta > Magnoliopsida > Gentianales > Rubiaceae > Mitragyna > Mitragyna speciosa. The sequence goes on along the minus strand of CM045554.1, from coordinate 8,846,546 downwards.
TCCAAATAATTTTTTTAAATAATTATAAAAAAAACACTTCAAATAACACTATCCAAACGAAGCCATTTATTCTAAAAACAAATTCGTAAACTTTTAAAATTGAGCCCAATTCTTAAAGAGAACAAATTTCACAGCATTCTGAATACTATATGCGCATTCTCAAGTCCAGCTCAACTAGTAGAGTAGAGACATCTGTCCAAGTAATGGTCTCCTTCAATTCTGCCAATGACCCTATACTATTCACATTGAAAGAAAATTTTCAATTACAGATTTTCTGTTATTATTAAATGAAGGTCTCAGAAACGTTTAAAAACAATTATGTCTCCAACTGCTTACATATGCCTGTTATCTGGAGATGGTATCAAAAGTCTCAATGCTTACATTGGTCAGTGTAAAAACTCCAAAATTGCATAATATGCAACCAATACAGGAAGAGATACGATCATGCCAAAGATAACCCTGGAAATGGTTTGCAAGGGTCAGTTTTAGTGGATGAGCTTAGATCATATTTAAATATTTTATCTGCAACAAACATTTTTTTTTTTTTTACGTGTTCAGAAATACTCAGTCAGTGGTAAGTATGTCTGCATGCAGACTATATTATCTTGCAAAAATGAAGGAGGTGATTGATTGTGGTAATGCGGCCTACAAAATGAACCATTAAAAGAAAAATGTATACTTTCGTTCATAACATCGGAAACCCACATGAATACTAAGTAATAAATTATACAACTATAAATGAACCAAAAACAAATTTTATGATGATTTTTTTTATTTGTTATACTTGTTAGGGATTTTCTTGAATTTTTTATTAAAAAGTTTAGGTTGGCCAAAATTGAATATTACATTGGATTTGGTAACCAATTTGGTTGAAAATAAACATTTTGGATACTAGACCAACAAACTAGTTTTACCGAAGGGCCAAATTTGGATATAAGAATAGTCATTTTCCTTAAATTCAAACGGGCTAGGAACTTTGGAGTGGTTAACCTCTTTCGTAGAAACAGAAGCATGTAAAAATTTTCAAAATTCAGAATTTTGTCTGCAGTGTTTATTAACTTAAATATGACACGATATACTACTTTTCACGTTTTAATCTTTAGTTCTTCAAAATCATATGTCCCTAAAAGTAAAGAACATCTGTTCCGCTCAGTTATATTCTTCTTCCAATCCGACTGTTTTGATGGACGCTTAATATGCTAATTGTTTCTGTGACTTTGTCATCATTCATCAAGGACTCACTCAGTTGAATGGTCTAGCTAGGTGCACTACCACCACCATGACTAAGTTGGATTTTGAAGGATTGATAGCCAATTTGGTTGAACTTGATTTCCTTTTTCTACGACCAAAAACAAAAAAAAAAAGAAAAAAAAAAGGATGTATGTCAGCTAGTTGGCAGAACTTGAGTGAGTATTGCGTGCACCACGCACGCCACGTGGCGTGTTACGTGACGCATTAAAACTAATCACACATCGCTAAATAATACAAGGTATGACCTACCATTACTACATGGTTCTAGTACACTACGTGACAATGCACGTGGTGTATTGTATACTTTTTCAGCAAAACTCCACGTGCAATTTCACATCAGACTGAAACTTAGAATACCTATGACAAACTGTCACGACAATTCATGATCATGAAAATATGGATGTATACACACATCATGAAATCCATGATATGATAATGTAATAAATACGATTGCCAAGTGAACCAATCGTTTGTTGATTCAAATAAACTTTGATCATGAAAAGGAAATTGTACAATTCTGTCTAATCATTTTTTTTTTGACAATTTGGGAAAAGGGGAAGGGACCTACCTTACTCAACCCACTGTCTAATCATTTTTGGATTCTTGAAAGCACAACCAATAGTCTTCAAGATTTTTGCATGTTCGTCCATATTATGATCAGCAAAGAATGTGAACGAAGAGCATTCCTCAACTCCTGCCGATGCCACCGATCTACGCCTTCAGATGGCTACTAGCTATATGGAACATGATTCCTGTTATTATTAACAATTCAAACCTTTCTTTTCTTTTCTTTTCTTTTTTTTTTCCCTTTTGTTTATTAGAAAATGATAATAATTAGGATCAAAATGTACTGCACCTAGAAATCAAGCTAGCAGGAATAGAGTACATTGCTCTCTTGGGGGATAAGATCCTTTTAATATGGTAAAGAATGAAGAAATTTGCAACAATAATGTTAAAATATTCCTAAAACATAACAAATTGGTGTCATTATGAATTTTGTAATAATTATCGTGAAACACCAAATCCTATATAAAATAATGGGGAAAAAAATCCAAAACCATAAGCAAGAAGCTTCCATGCTAAGAGAGAAAAGTCCCAAATAGTATGCACTATTTGGATTAACTTTGAGATCTGTATGAAGTACAATACTAAGATAACAAATCTTTTGCATAATCAATTTCTATGCTGTTTAGTTCATTAGAAATTGAAAATTGATGAATATTAGCTTATGCAAATTATATTAAGGTTTTATTGCAGTTTCTCGGCAAATTGAAGTCTTTCGGCATACATTAGGGTACTGAATAAAACTTTTGGGTAATTCTTACTAATCATTTTTGTTTCAGGACCTGTTGATTTGTCAAAATTGGTGTAGAAGCCAATGGATCCAATCATAAGAAAAAGACTAAAATGAGCAAATTTAAAGTTGAGTGATCAAATAGAATTTTATGCACAAGTTAAGGAGCTTTGGAGTAATATATATATGTATACACAACTAATATTTTAGTTATGAAGACTGACTTTTTCTTTCTTTTCTACGTATGGAGGAAATAAGAGGCAAGCAATAAGCTTTTGGGCAGTAATAGCACCACAGACTCTGGATTACTACGCCTATTTTAACTTTACTTTTGCATGTGTTAGTTTTCTACAAAACTTTAGACTAATTAGGACAACGAGATTTTGTTTTGTATTGTTGTCTTGCGGTGAAAAATGGACTATAACTATAAAAAATTACAGCTTCCTAAGTTTTCCATTGATTTTTCAAATCTTCAGCAAATTCAGGTACTTCTACATAAAGCAGTAAAAAAAGTAAAGATCCTTTCCAGTTTGCATTTCAGGCCCACCTTATCTAAAAGCATCCACCACATCAAGTATTCTTTTAGGTAGCATTTGGTAAGAGTTTCCAAATAGGAATCATAATAAAATTCAGAATTGTTGTTTGGTAATTGGATTTTGTACTTGAGAATTCAAATGAAATGTTAAAATTTTGAGTTTCACCGAACCAAACCAAATTAGTAATTTTGGTGAAAACTCACTAACGATTCCTAGAGAGGACGTTCATGCAGACGTCCGCATGCACTCTCCGAAATCCAAAAATACATTTACATCAATTTTAGGCATATGCGGACGTCCGTATTTCTTGTTCACACTAGCGTCCGCATGATCAACCAAACATCCACTTTGCTCATCTGATTAAATGAATATGATTTTTATTTCCAATAAATTAAACAGTAATTAAAATAATAATATCCATTTTGCGTAGTGAACCAAATACATGTATTGAAATCGACAGTTTCATTCCAAACCTAATGATTCTGATTCTCGAGTGCGAAACAAACGCCACCTGCAACTACTCCAAATGCATAGAGCAGTAAAACAAATCACGTGAAATTAAAAATGAAAAATAGAAGAAAATTTGTTCTGGTTGCCGAGCAGTTTGTAAAACAAACTTAATGCTATTCTTTAATATGAATTATGTGATACCTATTAAAATTATTTTAAAAAAGAAAGCAATGCAATGAGTGATAACAAATTATAAAATTCACGATTATGTGCCAACCTATCGTTTAGAATTCATGTTGCTCACATACTTCACTTTGCCCTAACATACCTGTATTGGAATTTTTATTTTGCACTCTTCATTTTGCATTAGCATACCCACATTCAGAGGACTCCTGTACCAAAGTCTGATTAACATCAGAATTCATGCATTCCATGCTAGTTCTGATGCATGAAGAGAGGGAATGAGAATTGCGAGCATCCAATCCTCATTTCAGACAAGGAATAAAACCAATATCCACTAGACTATATTCAAATCTCATTTTAATTTCCAAATTTTAAACTCATGAGCTTCCTGATTTCCAGATTTTTGAGTACAAACTTCTTCATTGAATATTTCCTTCCAAATCCAAGAAGTCTGGCAAAAAAGAGACTAAGATGATCTAAGAACCATAATAAGGTGACATGAAGTATTTGACTCATTCTAATGATAACACGTGCAAGTGTCCAAGGAAATAAATAAAGTCCAATGCTCTAATATATGCAGATCAATTTGAAAAGAACAGGGGGAAATGGCTTTAACTTCTACACTGATTCTCTCACACCACTATTCTCTGTATAGACTTCAAGGTGCACCCAGATGACTCTATACAAATATATCTCTACCCATTAAGGTAACCAAGAGGGGACTAATCCAAGTCCAGGACCAGCATTTGACCTCCGTTTTAGCAGTCGTTAGCCATTCTAGTTGTGACTTGGATATTGACAGTAAAGTAGTGCTAAATCATTCTGATACTTCATGTTCTTCTGTCTAAATATCGAAGCCTTAAATTTTATAATAACATTCAAAAGACATTCTACAGACAACAGAAAGACATTCTCCAATTGCTTAGTACAACATACCAGGAAAAACAAAGGCAAATGTAATTTCACTTAAAAAGAGTAGATATCTGATATTTGTTCTTTTAACTAACAGATAACAAAGCTCTCACATCCATATTGTTGCATTTAATTCTCACTATCACAATTGAAGCTTATTTCATTCTCTCATTTACAAATTGAATCATACAAAACACGAATTAAAAACCATTCCAATCCCCTCCCAAGTTTTGTAATATGAACAACCCCAAAACACGAAGTAAATTACAATCTCAAGCACCAGTGAAATATGCTGCATCAATATAACTAACTTCCCATTCTTAAGTTGTCTGGGATTCAGGAACAGTTGTAGCAGGTTGTTTGGTCACCGCAGCCAAGATTTCTACATAACCCACTGCCCCAGCTAGATTGTCCTCATTTTCAGCTTCAGTAACCCAGACATGCGTTGCTCGGTGAGACAACATCTGAGCCATTACTGCAGCTAATGAAGTTGTGCTTTTACATGTCAAGGGTGCACTTCTACCTCGATACATGCTCCTAGAAACTCCAAAGCTTGGGCTGGTTCCAGTGCTAAAGAATCCAATATTTCTACTGCTAAATTTTCTGGGCCTAACACCACCAGCACTATTAGCTAAATTTGAATCTCCAGCGACTGGACTTACTGACAAATCTGGTATCAACCTAGAGGAAATATTATCTTCAACCCCCATAACAAACTGGCCTGCAGATAGATTAGCCAGTGCCCATGCTGCGGCTACGTAATCACATTTCCAAAGTTTGCATGCAGAGATCTCACCAATAATCATATGTTGACCATCAGATGCTGGTTCAACAACAGCAATTGCACTTGGATCCTGAGGCCACTTTAGTGCAGCATCAATGGCAGGTTGGGATGTTTCAATGTGAAAGTAGTTTGGGTTGATGGCACCAAGGGAGGAAATCGGGGTAAGGGGAAGAGGAGCCAATGCACCAAGGCAACCAATGAGGAAACGAAGCATATCCTCTCTGGACAAACAACAGAACTTATCTTGAATTGTGGTAGTTGAAGATGATGAAGGACGGTTGAGGCTAGTAGCCGAATTGGCGTTATTAGCGCCTGAAGTATTAAGGTTCTTGAGCCACTTTCCATTATAAAGAACAGAAAACCGCTTGCTTACGCCTCTCCATCCTCTGCTTTTAGGAACAAGGAGTCGTTTCACACCCTGCTTCATCATTTCTAGTGCATCTAGTAATCTAGCATGACAAAGACATGTCAGAATCATGTAAGGTTGGGAGGAAATTCTATATTATGATTTATACAATCTTTTGACTTATTTATGTCTCTTGAAACCACATATTTTATTTTATCTTCACGCTGCGTCTCTCATTTAGGTTGTCAAAATGCACAAAGAGAACAAGATGCGCACATGAAAATAAGATGGGTACCCAACAGCCAACCCATTATATGCGCAATAGTAAAAGATAATTTAAGGATCGAATAGCCTCACAGTAACTTAAATCTTGTAAATTAATACAGTTATTTGATATTCTTAGCTGAAAAATGAGATAGCAAATCTTCACAGGCAATGCCTTGTTAAGTTGACATTGAAAGAGGAAAGGTAGCAAACTTAGAACTTAACAGCCCATTAGACACTATTGGTCATTTTCCTACTGTGAAGTGCAATAAACTTTGACAGTAGGGAAACACCTATCTTCCAATTATATTGTCACAAGTCAAAACTTCACCAAGTTTCACAAGAAGCAACCATGTAATGATAATTCAACTATAGTTGTCGTTTAAGCACAAACACTCTGAAAGCCAACTTAACGATTGTATAGGCCATGAATGCAGAAGGAACAATAACAGAGGTTAACTAGAAAATAAAAAATGCTGTGAAACGTGGCCAAAGTATCAGAAGCCCACATGAAAAAAATCCACCGAGCAAAACTTTCAAAGTTCAGATACCGCAGAAAAATATAATCTGATTATGAATTTACAAAGTGAACAATCAATCATACCATATCCCAACAAAATGATTGACAAAATGAAGAGTATGCTGCAAAAGAATATTAGAAATAGTAAATGCCACAAAAAAAAAAAACTACATGAGGGTAAAAATTAAAACCAAAACAGCTAACCTTGTAGCCGGGTCAACCTGCTTCAATAAAGCATTGTTGGGAACAACGATCTCAGAAACAGGGGTCCTCATGGCCTTATCCTGATCCGCCAAGCACTCTTCTTTAGCCAAGAAAGCCACAATGTCAAGGGAATTGAGGATCCCCACAAACCTCTGCTGCCTCATTTCTGCATTCTCAATCAGACTCTTCTGTGATCTCTTCTTCCACACAGCTATTCCACCTTCTGTAGACTCTCCAATTGCACAAATGGCGGCCTCTACTGTTTCTGTTTCTGCAAACTCCACCAGCTCTGGCTTCCCCACCGTCAGATCCCCCACCACATGGTACAAAAACACTGATGCCATCTCTTTTCAAAACCAAGTTCGCTTTTTTATATTCGCTATCGGTTGAATTTATTATCTATCCTTGAGCTTTCATTCTGATACTTCTGGGATCCAAATAGCGCGCGTGGAGACTTTTTCAATTAAATTTTATATATTGGATTATGCTAAAATGATAAGAAAGTGACAATGGATCGAAAGCAATCTCCTAATCTCTTCTAAAGATGTTTCAAATCAGCCTGAAAACTTCTTGATTTATCAGCAACCAAAAGGAATAAGGAAAAAATGGGATCCCTGATGGGTTCCTTTCCAAAGCTCAAGTCAAGAAAAGGGTCGTTTTGATTTCCTGAATCTCTCAAGATTTCCTGGAAATCCAAGAGAATTTCACGAATTTTCTCTGATATCCGAACAGGGTATAAGAACAGCAGGGGAAGCTGAAAATGGAATAAATTTTCAGCTGAACTTGAGGGGGCTATAAAAGGGTATGGAGAAAGATGAGAAGGAGATCGAAACCAGTAATGGGCAGTCTGAAAATGGTGACACTCACACAATTAACAGTGATGAAGACAGTGTGAGAATTGGCCATAGAGAAATGAGTTCTTTAAGGTTAAGGTTAAGGTATGGCCCATCCAACAAAGATAAAGATTTTTAGTTCTTTCTATTTTTTTCCGGGAGAGTGGGGGGAGATGAGGAATTCTTTGTTTTCTCTGGGGTCTCAATCAGGTTCTCTGAAGATCGTTTCTTTTGCAATTCTATGGTGGAGAAGAAGAAGGAGAAGTAGATTGCAGACCTGATTTCGTTCTGGAGAATCAGAGCAGAGAAAGGGAAAAGGCCTATAAAAGTCTTAGGGGAGGCAATGATGAGTGTGACTAGAATAGAGGGCTGATTCAGAAAATATTGAATAATATAGAAAGCAATAATTGCGGTGGATGTGATAGTGAGACAAAGCTGGAGCGTTTAAATCCAGAACTCTGACCCGATTCAAGGTACGAGGGACCCACTTTGAAATCTAAATTTGCAAAGTGAAATTTAAGTATTAGAAATATTAATAGCAAATTGATAAAGTTACCCCTATCAATAATTAAATAAATTTATGTACTACATTTACTTATCACATCTTATAAATATAATAATTTTATGTTATAATAATAAAAATAGTTTAGAGATAATATGTATTTGAGAGAGAGAAAGAGAGACTGTGTGTTTATTTGAAGAGAAAGTGTGAGAGAAAATGTGTATGTGTATGTTTGAAAGAGAGGATGTACAAATGTGTGATAGAAGAAAGGAAAAAAAAAATTATGTATGAACGTATCTGCATGAGAGAAAGAGAGAGAGAATAAGTGAGAGTGTAATTGTAAATGTGAAAAAAATAATACATTTATGTGTGTGTATATGCAAGTATGTGGGTAAGAGAGAGAGTGTGTGTGTGTATGCGAGAGATATTGTTATGTGGGAGAGTGTATTTATGCAAGAGGAAGTGTGTGTGTTTGTATGTGTCTGATAGAAAATATGCGCATTTGTGTGAAAGTGTGTGTACGCGTGTGGAGAGAATGAGAGTGAGAGTGTGTTTGTGAAAGAAAGTATACGTGTGATGCAAGGAAAATCTATGTAAGAGAGAGATAATGTGTGTGTATGCTTGTAAGTGTAAATATTGTGTGTATGTGTGTGAGATAGAGGGTGCGTGCACTCGTTAGTGTGTGAGAAAGATTATGCATGTGTGAGAGAGAGTATATTTTTCTCTTAAAAATTTGTACACAAATTAAATTATGTTTAACTTATCAAGCATTTAAAAAGTTCTTAATCCACTAATTTTAAATATTAAATTGGTTATTAAACAACACCTTAGTAGTTTAAATGCAAAATAGCTGTATTGTTACTCCACTTCTTGTTATTGGGATTTTGTTGGAACTTTACTAGCTTGACATTTTGTTGTTTAGGGTGCCAATGTAAGAGCTTATAATTAGGGTTATTAAAAAAAAAACCGTTTAAGCTGTCGAACCAATTGAAACCAATACAAAAAATGTTTTAAAATATTTCAAAATTGATTTGTCCAAGTCGAACCTAAACTGCCAACTGATAACACTGGTTTTTGTTTCTGTATATCTAAAACTGAAAACCAAACCAAATCCAACTAATGCTTAGTAAAAATACTCATGTAGTTCTTTTCATTTAATAGTAACTTCAACCCAAATGGCATGAGCTAGTGGGTCCTATTTTAGGTTCCCATTTGTCCCATTCCCTTAACCTTTTGGAGTTATTTTCAAAAAAAGAAAAAGTCCCACATCAGTTGGGTTTGAGAGCTTGAGTGTATACTTAAGGTCTATTGATTCCTCCTCTAATCAACAATTGCTTGGATGGTATGAGTTAGTGAGTCCTATTTTAGGTTTCCCTTTCACCCATTCTCTTAACTCTTCCAGGGGGAGGGAGGGGGGGGGGGGGAGAGGCCTCACATTGGTTGTGTTTGAGAGCTGAGTATGTACTTAAGGTTATGGTGTGAGTTAGTCGAGGTTATTTTCAAAAAAGAAAAAGGCCCACATTGGTTGGGTTTGAGAGTTTGAGTGTGTACTTAAGGCCATGGTGTGAGTTAGTCGGGGTTATTTAAAAAAAAAAAAAAAAAGTCCCACATTGGTTGGGTTTGAGAGTTTGAGTGCGTACTTAAGGTCATAGTGTGAGTTAGTAGGTTTTTCTTTAAGTTCCTCTTTCCTTCATTTCCTTAACTCTTCGGGGTTATTTAAAAAAAAAAAAAAAAGCTTGAGCCTTGTGTTGTTTTTCAAATTCTAAATGTTATTGCAAATATTAATAAGTTATAATATATTTTATTTTTCAAAACACACATGTATTTTTGTAGTGTTTGAGGTAATATACAATAAAGTACGTACCAGAATTTAAAGAAAACTGAATAATTCATCATAATAGCTGTAAAAAGTGCTACAATTTTACTGAAATATAAAAGTTTTAATATATCAAGTATTACATTTGTTTATAATTCTGAAGCATCTTAATGTGAAAATAACTTAAATTCGATAAAAATATTATAAAATATTTAGATCCAATAACAATAATAAACAAATTTAATTCTGATATTGCTTTTAATTATTTCTTTTTACTTGATTGATGACGTGATACGTGATGTTAACAATTTAATCCCTCATTTATTACTATTCGGGTTATATAGATTTATTGCGCTGTTATAATAAAGTTTAATGTTTCTAATTATTCTGATTTATTGAATTGTGATAGAATTTCATACCTTATGCATGAATAGCTTGTTATAATTATTTGTAATTTTAAACAACGATAGCATAAGTTATTAGAATGCATGTTCACTTAATCAAATATTTGTAGACATTAAATAGTGTTTTAGTAGCTTGTCATAAAGTATCTATAATAAACTGCCAAATGAATCAAATGGTACCAACCTGTACGTAGACCAAATCGACCAAAAAAAAAAAAAAGAATTGAATAATTTGGTTTTGATTTGTGATTTTTTAGATCCATGTTTTCGATTTGATATCAAAAAATTCAAAACCTCACCAACTTTACCATGATCACCTAATACTTGTAGTTAGACAACGGAAGAATTTTGTTCAAGAGTGGCAAGAAATAAAATTCGTATAAAGTCTATGGTTACAAATTAGAGAAACAGCTACTTTAGATCCATAATATTTCTAGATATATTGAAAAACTTGGTAATACGAAGTCAAAAAAACGCAATTAGTTTCTTAAATTTTATTTTAGGATAGAAAATTCACTCACACATCCACTTATGGTCTCCCGAGATGACCTGAAAAGTAGCTAAAGTAGCTCCAATCATTTTGTTTTTCTGCTTGATCTGTAGTCGATATTAGATTGTATTTCGATTAGAGTCGAAGTAATCATGAGTAAATAGAGGAGACCAAAAGCGAGTAAGACTGAGATGTCCTGTGCTCATGGTGATCCAGAGCTTAAATATCACGAGCCTGGTATATGCTAGATTGAAAGCATCGTAAGAACCAATCCAACTTGGTTAGGTTGGCCACCACAAAGTCTTTAAAGGTTAAGTGGAATGGGAAGTCAGGGGTTCAAACCTTAACTCTCATCAAAAAATTTAAATGGGTGCATAATGCACCCGTTTGGTCTGATGGTGATTCAGTCCCATCGGTTTTCCCGGGACTCAGTCGGGTCTCTCCTCTTCAGTCTAAGTTAGAAGTAAGATAGTATATTATTGACTATTGACAAAAAAAACAAAAGAAAGCATCATAAGATTGGCTTAGGCAATTATGAGCTAAACTTAAAATAAGCCCAACATTGCACAAACTGCGCCGTAAAGAATTGTTCTCAACAATACACCATTATAATTATAAAATGTATCAAAATACCTTAAAATTGACACTCATCATACTATATTAAAAACTATGTTTAGGAGAAAAATAATACTGATGTAAACCTTCGAGGTGTTTTGTTTTGCTTAAATAATTCAATGAATCATCTGGCCTCTCTTCTTTCAGGGTCAAACTAATATCTGACGATGTATGACTTTTGACTAATATCAGTGAGACTAAATTAATTAAAAGTAATTAAAGGACAAAGAAATTAAAGAAAACAAAAGAGAGGATTGCACATGACAAAGCTAGAACTAGAGAGGAGCCTCGAGTCTATGACATGTAATGGGAAGTGTAACACACGCGCTAGGAAAAGTCGTTGAAGGATTCGGAAACAATGATACCCCAGGCGACAAAAGGATGAACTCTCACATAATAGCATGAGTACACACGCTTACAAACAGCAAAACAGATTACTACTAGCACAGTGGTACTGTTCGAGAGAGAGAGAGAGAGAGAGAGAGAGAGAGTAAAGCACAGTAACAGAGAATTTCAAGAAAAAGAAAACAAAAGTTGCTAACTTTACTTTATTAGTTCACACCTTCCCATACAACAACACCATACTTGTACTGAACTTTCACTTTTTTTTTTTTTTTAATTTTCTTGTTGATAAAGTATTGTTAGCAGTGGGACTCGAATTCAACAGAATATTATTCTTAAAAACTGATACAACTTTTATGTTCGCTTTGAGAGCTTTAGTTAGTGGTTAAAGAATCCCTTTTTATAGCAATTCAAGAAAGCTAGAAAAGAATGTCTGTTCTTCATACCCCGCCTCCCAATTCAGCTACCTTACTTTAAAGTTTTTCAGCTTAAAGGTACTAATGACATTTTTGTTTTGACACAAAACACACACACACACGCACACAGAGTGAATGCATATTCTTGGTTAGCTTAGAAAGAGCCCATCTTTCATTCATGGGAGAAAGATGGGATTTTGATATTATGACCTTCAAGAAAAGCTTTGTTTTTGTGCATTGGTCATTCTTCTTATTGTTGTTGCTGTTTTTGTTTAGCCCATTTGCTGTTTTTGCTGTTTCTTTGAACCATGATTTTGTGAATGTGGGTGATGAGGTTGAGGTTGAGGTTGAGGTTGAGGTTGGTCTTGATTTACAAGACAGAGCTGCACTTTTGTTGTTCAAGTCACAGCTCCTAGAACCATCCCCGAGTTTGTCAAGCTGGGATGGTGCTTTTGGATGCAACTGGACTGGTGTCACCTGTTCAAACCATACTGGCAGGGTTATTGCACTTAACCTCACTGGACTCAACTTGTTAGGTCAGGTGCACACCTCTTTGTGTAATCTTACATTTCTTGAAACACTTATTTTGTCACATAACAGCTTCAATGATTCTGTTCCATTCTGCTTTGGGGGGTTTCCAAGACTTAAAACTCTGGATCTTAGCTATAATACGTTTAGCGGGGTTGTTCCTAGTACACTCATGGAGCTTCATAATTTAGTTCAGCTTGACCTCAGTCATAACATGTTAATTGGTACAATCCCATTTTGGATAGGGAATTTCTCTGTCAAACTCGAAAAGCTTGGTCTGAGTTTCAATAATTTTCATGGTGCGATACCAGAAAGCTTGTTTAACTTGGTCGCATTGAGCTATTTGGACTTATCCCACAATTATTTGATGGGAAATGTTGGTGATTTCCGTCAAGCTCTAGTGCGTATCAACCTCGAGGCTAATTTGCTTTCAGGCACCTTGCCTTGTTTCTCTGCCTCCTCTAAATCACTCTCGGTTCTTAATTTAGCCAATAATTCGATTATTGGAGGGTTACCAACTTGTATTTCTGCCCTTCGAGGATTGAAAGAGCTCAATTTGTCACTTAACGGACTAAGATATGGGATTTCTCCTAGGTTTGTGTTTTCGGAGAAATTAGTTGTCCTAGACTTGAGTTTCAATGAATTATCTGGGAGACTTCCAAGCAAGATTGTTGAGACTTCAGAGAAATCTGGGCTTTTACTTCTTGATCTCTCGCACAATCACTTTTCTGGGAATATTCCGGTAACAGTTACAGAATTGAAAAGCTTGCAGGCATTGTTCCTTTCCAATAATCTGCTTACTGGAGAGATACCATCAAGGATCGGGAATTTAACCTATCTCCAAGTGATTGATTTGTCACATAACTTATTGTCAGGCTCAATACCTTTGAACATTGTTGGCTGCTTTCAACTACTTGCCCTGGTACTGAACAACAATGACCTTTCTGGTGAAATCCAACCGGAGCTCGATGCTTTAGATAGTTTGAAGATACTTGATATTAGCAACAATCAGATATCTGGGGAGATACCACTCACATTGGCAGGATGTAAATCTTTGGAAGTTGTAGATTTTAGTTCTAATAATCTCTCTGGATATTTGAACGATGCGATAACTAAGTGGTCTAGCCTCAGGTTTCTTTCCCTTGCTCAGAACAAATTTAGTGGAGTTCTGCCTAGTTGGCTTTTCACGTTTGCAGCAATCCGTACCATGGACCTTTCAGGGAATAAGTTCTCTGGCTACATTGTAGATGGTAACTTCAACAATAGTTTAAACTTCAACAATTTAGGCGCTGGCAGAACGACGCCTACAGTTTCATTGGTTACATCTCCAAAACTGGAGATCAGAATTTCTGTCATTGTTGCTGGTAAAACTGAACTGAGCTTCAACTACATTCTCTCAACTGCAGTTGGACTTGACCTGTCTGATAATCAACTGCACGGACAAATTCCAGCAGGTCTATTTGGATTGCAAGGTCTTGAATACCTAAATTTGTCTCACAATTTTCTTAATGGTCAAGTATCTGAAAATGTGGGAAAGATGTGGAGCTTAAGGGTTCTAGATTTGTCACACAATTCATTGTCTGGTCAGATTCCAGATAACATTTCCAGTCTGGAAAACTTAACTCTCCTGAATCTTTCATACAATTGTTTCTCTGGGATTGTACCTAAAAAGCAGGGGTATTGGAGATTTTCTGGAGCATTTGCAGGCAATCCATACTTATGTGTGGAGTTCTCTGATGATGGCTGTAACAGAGAAAGCCTTCCAGAAGTTCCAAAGACATTTGAAAGAGAAATGGATGAAGGACCAATATCAGTTTGGATATTTTGTGTGAGTGCTTTTGTTAGTTTTTATTCTGGTATCGTAGCTTTGTTCTGTTCCACTCGAACAAGAAATTACATTATGCTAACGAAACTATAATGTTTTTGTACATGTACTCAGACCGGGAATGATAAATTTCCATTGTACAGGAACATATGTGTTTCCCTTTTAACTGATTCCTGTTAATCTCCTTTGTCCTAGGGAAAGTAAAATTTTGCACAGGCTTAACAATTCTGCTACAGATTCATCCTTCAGAACAAAGGCTTTTAGATTCAAAACAATAGTAAAATTCTAATTGGTTAGTTGCAGCTTGCATATTTAGTTCACGTAACAGGCAGAAATTGAAGTAAAATATGACTCGAAGTTGTCATGCGTCCCGTTACTCAGCATCCGCACTCACTCACGTTCGAAGCCCATGGTTCCCCTCCAGTGTACTCTGAAAACTGGGAAGCAAAAAAAACAGAAAAAAAAAAAAAGAGGTTACAGGTGATATTCTTTCTACCATTCATCTCAAAAAAATAGAAATCACAGAGTTTTTTTAGCCTACACTCCGAAACAATGTGATTTAGGCATTCCTTTCAGGAGTGATATGGCTTGTCAAATTTGATTCTTTCTTGTGCAATTTAGGACTCAGAGGATCACTACCTGTTTAGTCAGATTCTAAAGAATCTTGAGTTATTCTCCATTGGTCAGTATGATTTGTTTGAGGCATGTTAGCAACAACTATGTTTAGTTTGCGCAGAGAAAAAGCCACCAACCGAAAAAAAAAAAATGAAGATGCCTATGATATATCACTTATTATGAGACTCGTAGTCTTATATATTTTTACTGGAGTCATTGAAGCCAAAGGGATCATCTGATTCAGCAATCAGGCAACCTGTAAGCTAAAAAACTTGGGTACTCTCTCTCTCCGAGTCCCAGAATTCGCTGTGCTGGTACCTTTTGGATTTGTTAATGGTTCTTGGTCTGATATTCGGGAATATGGATTGTTGTTATATGCCTGCATTGTGTATGTAATATTCCTTTTAAGATGGAGAGTTTGTCTTGGTGATTTGAGGGACTTCCATGGTCGCTTTCGAGGCCAATTTTGCGGGGGACCAAAAGAAAAAGAATATTTTTCGACCGGGAAACTAATGGCTAACTATGTGTCACGAGGCACGTTTCTAATGACTCAGTAACGCTATGGCAGATTTGAGGCCATTCATATTATGGGATTTTACTAAGAAGGCGATTCCGTGAAGAAAGAAAAGATAGAAGTCAGTAGTAGAGAAATCTCGAGCTTGTCCTTGTAGCAGGATATAAGAATAATGATGTCATTGTCGCAATTATTGATCTTTCTGCTTTAGCTCTCACTAAAAATCTCCTCACCAACAAATGCATCACCTCATCAAGAGGGAAGCACCTTATTTGTGCCTTAAATTTGTTAATCTCTCGAAGATGCAGACTTCTGGTTTTATCTTTTTCCATCATTTGTTTGATTCTTGTTCTCTGCATCATCTCATCCAAGCTGTATAAGCATCTAATGCTATTCTTGCAGCACAAAACTCCATATTATTTCATCAAGTGGTGCAAAATGGAAATGTCATTTTTGAAATGCAAATTGGTGAAAAATCACTAAAAAGGGAGATACCTCGAGCATTTTTGTCACTTATATTCTATAATGTTAGTTACATCCTCTTATCACAATTCAAAAGTCTCATCCAGGAGTTGCCGTAATTGAATTTTAACCCAATTTTTCCTATGTCCACAGTTTCTGGAAATGCCACTCTATTTTTCGGGTTTGATTACATCTTGCAACTCTTATACCCCTCAAAAGTTCAAAGACCATCACCTTCATTTGCATCACAATTCGTTTTATTGACTTTTGACACGAGTTTTCGTTACAAATGGTGCCCATTAGACACCCAAATGATTCAAAATTACAAGGTGGAGCTCTATAGAAGAATGATCACAATGAACAAAAAGGCCACAAGATGGACCATCACCTTCATTTGTGTCCAACCTGCAAAATAAAAGCTGCGGATGCGGGCTCACAAAATAAAAGCTGCACCAACGCCACAAGGATGACACGTCTTGTTGAGGCTGAAATGTTAGCTGGTTCATTCCAATCACATTGAGTGGATTGCAATCAGAGGAAAAAATGACCCACTCGACCATTCAAATTCCCTCTCCAACGCAGACTCCGTTGGCATCCAAGTTGAGGGAAGTCAAATCATTTTCATGCTAAGCACCTCCATGCTAAGCATATTTTATGAACTAATACTTAATTGGCCCATCCAAACTCCCGGATGCAAACTAGAGCAATTACAAAAGAAAGTAAATTATTAAGAATTAACTCAATATTTGCATAAGTTATGAATCAAGCAATTCGAAACTCCATGGAACACAACAGATGGGATTTAAGTACTGTATGTCCGTGGGGAAGTGCAAAGTGAGACAGAACAGAAGTGCATTTTGTAACTCTTTAACATTTTCTCGGGACCAAAAAACAAGGTACATGGTACAATAAATGTATGTACTTAAATGACAAATTTATTTTATGAAGCTTCCAATACTGAAGGGTGCGGGAAAGGTCAGGTATTTGGAGACTTAAGCCTCGGAACCAAAGCATTTATTCTGCACAAATAACAAATAAGCTCCAGGATAACAATAATGATGGAGTAACCTGGTTGTTGAGCCAAGCCTTGTAACGCATATCACCCCTATGTTTCCTTCTATCAGTGTGTGCGCCATAGTCAAGATGGCACATAGTTATTATCATAAAATACTGCCACTATATTAACAAAAATATAAAAGGCTACAATGAACATTCTAATCTTTGCTATGATCAACAATTGCTATCCCACATATTCCCTTCTTTCTTAGCTCTTATCTGATTTAGAAGTTTCCAAAGCTTGGTATTTCTTCCAATTAACATGACAAATTTAGGACAATGGAAATGAGAAGACAATTTGATCAAATGCTAAGGTCCTACCTAAATTAGAGTAACTTCACCATTGAATATAAAGCAGATCAGTATAGACACAGGGATTCAGCAACCTTAACAACAATGATAATATTCCCTCCGTCCCGTTTATATTATCATGCTTTCTTTTTGTTATCTGTCCCAATATTAATGCACATACTAGAATTGGCTACAAATTTTCATTCTCTCTCCTCTTTTACCCTTGCATTCGCCATCTAAAGAGAGAATTTGTCATATTTGCAGGCTCAGAAATCATCTTCAAATCTTTGCCCAGTTGCAAAAGCGCATTTGAATAATACACAATTGCCTGGAAATGAAAAATGCTATGGGCATTTTTACTGCAGGCCTTTAATTCAAACTGCTAAGACTTCATCAAATATTATGTGCTAGCCACTAAGAAGAGACAGCAAAATTGGGAAACTGAACATTAAGTGCTACCCCAAATGCCATTTATTTTACAATGGAGGAAATCCACATGGGTTTTCATTCTTAGACAGTGAAACAAGATGCAATTAACTTGCCTCTCCCTCCAGAAAATACTTTTCCCTTAGGAACTTGTCTTCTTATCACAGTTTTCAAAAGAAAGACCCAATATTGTCCAAAAACAAGAAATAAAAATATTCTTAAAACAAATAATTATGAAAGACATCAGCAACGAAAATTCAGCATCCAACCAAAAGTGGCTATTACCTGCTGCACAATAGGGTTTGCAGATGAAGAGAACTCATGAGTCATTCCTTGCCAAACGACCTTTCCCTCATAAAGAAACAACAACCTAGACACCGCACAGTAATATTAGGACAAGGGCAAAGGCAAAGCAGAAATGCTTAATTTCATGCACACAAGGCTTTGCAGCATCCTATTAAAAAAACTTGCAAGACAGCAAACCTGTCAACAGCTCTTTTGATTGTACTATGTTGATGAGTGACAACAACATAAGAAGCAATCTTCCCAGGCTTCCTAACATCATCCTCACCTTTCATATGCACAGAGCGTATGAGATCTTCAACTACAGTTGATGCAATTGGATCAAGTCCAGCGGTAGGTTCATCATATAACAGGACCTGCTCAAATTCGTAAAAACTATCACCATTGTCAATAACTACCAAATAAGTTTGCAATATATAGATATCATGAGGCAGCTAAACAATGAATACACAATCAAGAGATTTGGATTAAACCTCAAGGGAACAAAAATAATATAAAACGACAAGTTGGTCATCTCTATGCTAAAAGAAGTGCTGACAATCATGTGTATGTGAATTTTTCTATCTCACAGAAGCAACTCTAATAGTTAGCAGAGAAAAAGTGATACTAAGTCTTGGAAAAATGCTAAATATCTTGACTAGGTGCCACACTACTTCAAAAATCTTATGAAAGTATCTTTCCCTTTTAAAATGGTGAATGAAACATTTCACGCGCAGGTCAAATAATCAGACCTAAAAGAGCACAGGCAATGTCAATTTCTGCAGTTGGAATCTGGCTTGCACAAGAAGTTTCCTCCTTTTTCTTGCTAATTCTTTTTGGTTCTGATTGCATCTGATATTTGAGTGTGAAAAACAAGTGTAAAAACCACCATAGTTTTTGGAAATCATCCCTGCCACTGATAACTAATTCAAAATCATCCACAGTCCCATGCTGAAGTCAACTTTGTGTGAAAGAGTTTAGTCCAGAAACAGATTAATTTGCCAATTAGAGTTGAGTCCGAAGTATGGTAAGACAACAAATTGACTGCATCCTATTACCTCAAACCCTTTTTCCTTTTCAGTAGGCATTATTTAATAAACTGAGATTAAATGGTGTTCAAACAACTGGGAAGCTAGCCATAACAGCTGTCATTCACAAATTAAGCAATGATGGGTAACTTCAATTTGAGTTGACACAGTTTATTGTCATATGGGACACTAATAATATCAGAGCCACAATCAAGCAAGATGATTTGCTTTCTGGAAAACTGCAGGCAATTTTACAATGTGAAATGAGGAATCAAGACCTAGATCAGTAATATCTCCAGTTCAGGAACCAAAATTGGCAAGATTTAATACACAATCATGGACTTTTTGAAGAGCAGAACCTCAGAATGCCAGTAAAAGTAGCCAGGAAAGCCCCTCAGTACATACCTCTGGTTCCACTACATCTTTTGTTGTATCAAAAATTATAGAACGGGCTAAGGCCACCCTTTTCTTCATCCCACCAGACAATTCAGAAGGTAGTCGATCTTCAACTCCCTGCATAAACCATCAACCAACCTTCTATATAAAGTCAAAATGTTAAAAATCGTAAGAAACCTTATACAAATTTAATTAGAATTATTTGGACCACACTCCTTCCATTTTAACATTTGATATTTCCCCATATACAAGTACAATATTGAAGCATTATGATGCCACCAGGATTCAATTTACTTGATTCATCAGTGCCAAAATGCATTGCAAAAACTTCGTAGATGAGGTAAAGAAACATTAGCATACATTTCACAATTTATGCAGAACCAATCCATACATAGTCATTACCTATTCCACTTAGGTATATCAGCTTATATCAATTCATGACAAGTATAAAGTGATTGACCTGAGTATCTTGGATTCTTTTATGATAATAAGCAACAAAATCACGGGAAACAGTTAGAATAAAGTGTAATTCTCCATGATTTATGGGCAACTAACGTTTTCCTTTATTTCTTTATATGATCCTGAAATATACTTAGGCACACTGTTACCTTCTATAAAGTTGAAAATTACTGTATCATATTTGGCCTCTGAGAATTAAAATGACAAAGGAAGAAGAAATACACAAGTGATCTGGGTTTACTATTCTTTGACGTTTGATTAATTTTCAAAAAAAATTATCTGTTTGATTAATCTTCAAAAAAAATTATCTTTTCCACATACCTTCAATCCGACTGCAGCCAGAGTTTCAGTTACAAGCTCTGAAATTTGATCCTCAGGCATATTAGAATTCTCGTATCTGTTATGTTTAGGATGAATAGATGGACAAGGTCAAAAACAAGGCAAAACAAACCATTTTAGTAATGATGAACAGAAAAATTTTTCAAGTTTTAGGGAAAAAAGAAGTAAAAACAATGAGTCACTGCCGTTTAAGAAATTTAGAGTATATCTTACAGCAGGAAACCGACATTCTCACGAACAGTTAAAGAATCAAATAGTGCTGCACTTTGAAACACCTGTCATACAATAGGGAACATTAAAGGTTTTTTCTTTTGAGACCGTATTGTTTAATGAATCCAGGACAGCTCTTTAAATATGTCAGCTGAAGTTAACTTTAAATATGTCAGCTGAAGTTAACTTTAAATATGTCAGCTGAAGTTAACTTTAAATATGTCAGCTGAAGTTAACTCACTAAGCCAATCCGAAGGCCAGAAATTTCCTCATCACTGATCAAACCATGACGTGTTCTGCCACGTATCAAAACCTCCCCCTACTCATAAAACATGGTCCATGGAGGAAACCATGGAACAACATTGTCAGATCAAGCAGGACTCATCAAAGTTACAATGTAAACTCAGAGACGATTTTATACCTTGTCTGGAGCAAGAAGTCCAGCCATTATTTTCAGTATCGTTGATTTGCCGGTGCCTGAAGGCCCAATTATTCCGACAGCCTCTCCATGCCTAATCTACACATGTTAACGAAGTCTTTAAATACCATTAATTTACAGAATAAACAAGTCAACAAAAAGCAGGATGAATCCATTTCTCACACAAAATCATGGATTTAATTGGTTAGTTGCTCTTCAGGATAGTCCATATATGTTTGATAATATTTATAACCTCTTGTCCCAGATTACATATCTCAATCAGTTCTCGAATGACCAGGAGTACCCACTCTTTCCGACTAAAATTCTACTTGCATAGATTAATTGCCAAAAGTTACAAATTTACAAGATCCGGCAACCAGTTCAAAAACTGTTTCAAGATGCACAAAGTGGCAAAATATGATAGTTGGACATTACTGAGCAATGAGCTCTCGGTAGGATAACTACTAAATTTAGAGGAAAGGAAATTTAAAAATAAGAGGAAGAGGGAAAAAATAACTATGTATTACTATAAATATTTTGACCATGACAGAGATGCAATGGTACAGTATCAACTCCATCTATACATGTTAATCTATCTCAACTACTAGAAAAAGCAACCATTTAGTTTTCTAGAACTTACGGCATATGGAGAATAACTGTATTAAATTATTTGAAGCACTTACCGTTAAAATGGGCACTCATCTGAAATACTACCTTCCAACCATATAAATCGAAGATTATTAGAAGAATTAGACACTAATTCATTGGTGGAAATACTGGGCACATGGTTAAAGCATCCAAGTAATACCAAAAAAGGTAGTCGATATGTCTTCGGGTGATCAAGAATAAAAGAAAAGCCTTCTGCTGGACAATCAGAGAGAGAGACAGAGAGAGAGTTCACCTTGAAGCTAACACCACTTAAGACATGTTTCTCCCCAAATGACTTGTAGACATCTCTACATTCAATAAGCACATCAGGTTCATCTGGCTTCCTCACCATGCTCAGACTCTCAGCTTTAGATGAATCCTAGCAACCATAAACAGATAACTAATATCAACATTACAATATAGATTAAAAAAATCCAATCTTGGGGCAAAACCAGCTTTACAAATAAACTAGTTCAAGACAAAATTATCTCAAAAACAAGTAGGAGAATATAGATTGAGATATGTGGAAAGAATAGCAAGAAAAACAGCAAACATGCCAGACATCTCCATGGATCCTACAATTTAGAAAGCAAAGTAAATCAATATAATATGCCACAATAGCATTCAATCATGAAAAATCATGAATCGGTAATTTTCAATACTAACTACTTCAAATAGCAATGTAAAATCACTAATAGCTAGAAAGGGGCCTCCAGTGGCATACTTGACGTGGAAAACAAGTAAGCGAATAAAATCTACAGGATAAATCCGAAAACAGAGAAAAATTCCAGGCCAACATAATCTAATCATTATGGGTTTAGTATTGATCCACAAGCCGTCATGTTTTTGAGGGGAGACAGTTGAAACTACCAGACTATCAAGAGTAACCATAAAAACCTCCAACAAGAAGCATTTTAGCTGTACTTTAGAATACCTGAATTGAGTGTTAAGATTTATTGGAGAATCAAATTATCGAAAAAACAAAAAAAAAAACGAAAGATATTGAACAGAATAACACCTACAGATTCATAATTTTAGAGAATGCACTACTCTTCTTAATCATTATCTGCATAAAGACCACAGAACTCTACCAAATGAACAGAAATTTAGCACATATCTTCCCTGTCCATCAAATATCATACACATAGTTACAGTCACCCAAACATAAAATCCCACATAGGACAAGTGTGCCAAAGATTAAGAGCCAAGATATACGCCAAAGTGAGAAGGAAAAAGGACTATAAAACCAAAATCTTCAAATCTCCCAAAAAAATAAATAATAAACCAAGAAATGGAATTTGGTCTTTACCTTTGCATTGAATTTGGTGGCTGAAAATTCATCAGCATCAGTTGGCCTCAAGTCTCTAATAGGAGCCATACAACCACAAATGATCCTCCTCTTTCCAGAGAACCCCAAATTTAATCGCCTCATATCACGAAAGACAAAAGATTTGGCAAACCCAAAAGAGTTGCTTTTGCGGCATAAATTCAATGGCAGCAAAACTGAACTTGTTGCCATTCTACCCAGTTCCACTTCTGGGAATTCAAGAACGACGATTTTCAGGGCGGCCCAGATTCAGTTGGGAGCTCAAAATCATGAATAAAGATTGATTTCTTATTTTTTTACCAAGCAAAAAGATTGATTTTTTTTTGAAGTTTTACAAATAATTGGCTTGTTTTCTTGGTTGCAAGAAGTGGTGTAACAAAGGAACAAGTTAATGGGGCAGTCAAAATTGATTGGTTAATTAGGGGAATCACATTTGTTTTAGTTGCTTTTCTTAGCTTGTGTTAAACGAGGTTTTTCATTTTTCTAGAATGAAAAAAGAAAAATTGAATTGGATTTGGGTCTTCAACTGCTCTTTTCTTGTTTCCTGTTTTTGCTTCTTTTGTTTGTTCCTTTTCCTTTTTCCTTTTCCAAATAATATGAATAATTCAACAAAGAGGCATCAATGGTTTTCGTGTTTCGGGTAATATGCTTTTTTTATTTAAATTACTTTTGCATTAATTTGACTTAAAACTCTTTTAAGTAGCTAATATGCTTACTTTTGCTTATATTTAGGAGAAAAAAAAGTTATCCCATTTCTTATACATTTTCGCTTTATCATTTAGCTTAGTTTATATTAGTAGTAAATAAATATATGACAAATTAAAGAACACTGCAGGGGAAAAAAAAAAAAAAAAAAAAACGTGTGACTCCAGCAATAGGCCCATAACTTGGAGCAAATCTTGGCTGTTATTTTGGTGAGAACTAAAGAAGTGAGAAGTGATTTCTTCAATGCTTTTCATAGTCTTCCCAAACAAATGTACATCTCTGGTAAAGGGAACCCGTAAGAAACGAGGGACAGATAAATGAACTTCCTCTTCCCAAACAAATGTACTTCTCTGGTAAAGGGAACGTGTAAGAAACGAGGGACAGATAAATGAACTTCGGGGAAAGGAAAGGTATTATTCAAAGAATTCTATATCTTGATTTTCATTGTTTTCATTAGTTGAAATGTCAATGCCATGGATTGACAAATCTTTGCGCAGCAAATCCGCATTCTTGAATTGAATACCTGTGAAACCAGCTTCAATTGCTGCTTCAACATTCCTCATTCTGGTGCAAACATTATTCAATCATTAGTCATTGAACATCGTAATAGAATTGAGATACTGTTAAATGACTGCAGCATGACATAATGTCACCTGTATATATAGAATTGAGGCGAAAAAAATAACACACACATATTCGATGAATCAACATTCAATGGTAATAACGCATTTGGTTGACGAGCCGCTAAGAAATCAAACATAACAAGATTAACCAAGTATCAAATGTAGAACAATAGTTGTCCAAAGAAGTACCAAGAAAGAAAGTCAGTTGTTATTAACAGAAAAGCGCCTCCCACATGACAAGACATAGAGAATCTCCTTTCCAACCTTTTGTCAGTCCAATTATCACTTTGAGGTTATTAATAAGTTCCCTTTATGATAAATAGTTCAAAATTGCATCCTAACCATTTTCACAATTTTCCCATAATTGTTATAGAATTGTCAATGCCTTCCAGAAAGCAAATTTGAATGGCAGGTTTTTGCACCTCTCGATTAAAGCTTAACTGCGTTTTTATTTTTTATTTTTTAATTTTTTCCCTGCCACCTTCCTGGCAGCCTCAAGGCGCACAGAGAAGAGAAGGAAAAGAAGTGGTAAAAGTAGAATTACTACACAGAGAATGCACAAGTTCCAGGCTAGCTAGAATCTAGAAAGAAGGCATGTCTTCATCGACTAATGTACCAAGCTGTACAACACCATACACAAAATTCTAACTTATTGAACAATTCTAACTTATTGAGCATGTCCGTCCTTATTAGTCTCTGTTTCTAATCATGTCAACCAAATTGAGACCACTTCAGATATAGAACTACACCTGTCATCAATGAAGAAACAACTTGCCGGATCAACCTTGAGGTAGTTGAGAACTTCTAGATAAAATTCAGCTTCAGGTTTTCTTTTTCCTGTATTTAGAAAAAATCAACAATCATTATCATGCTAAAAACAGAAAAATGTCAAGGGGAACCCCTGCGAGGCCCGGGAAGGAGAGGGATTGGAAAAAGTGGCTAACTTCTTGGTTCTTTCCACACTAAACACTAAAAGAACCTACCAATATTACTTGAGTTCTATAAGAATCTGTGGTAGAAATTCTGATACAAAACTAAGTCAATCTACCAGCATAAAGGGAATTTTCCAAAGAAATTCTAGAGTCTGAAGCACAATGATCCTTTTTATCATGAACCACAAACTGGCTAAAAAACTATGGTCTCAAATACTTTAATCCACAGGATTAGAACTGAAAAAATTAATATATCCTGCATGTGAGGCACATGGAGACAGAACAGAGAGTCGGAAAAAATCGGAGCAATAAGATACCAAATGTACATGAACAGAATGTCCAGGATAAGTAAGTAGAAAGTTTTAGCTTGTCCTCAATCATCTTGTACCTGCACAGGAGAAAAAATCCGGTCATAATTTCAAACAACTGTGTTTTTAGCAAAATTTACAATATAGAATATACCAAATGGGATAATTGGTGAAAGTATGCATTTCATAGCCATTTTTCTTCAAAGCATGAAGTAACTCTTCAACACCTTCTATGTAGAAATATCCTCTTTTCATACAGTGTTTTAGGCCTGCAATGAAAATTTAAATGTCACTCATAGACCAAATGGAATAAAAGAACTGCAGAAGGCCAGCCCAGAGCATCATCCAAGGGCTTAGTCTGACACTAGAAGAGTTTCAAGTGTAAACAGTTCGTGCAGATTAAGCTGAGAACTAGGCAGTAATTTTCCCCTCCACTCAGAAAAAAGTCCTGAGAGAAATTACATTCATAGCCTTTCAACAACCATTGTTAACAAGACTTACAGTGAATAAGGACTTGTCCTCCTTCAAATGATTTAGATCTCCACTTATCACTAGAAAAGGAAAAAATGGAAACCTAAGTTTATATACATGAAGTCATGCATAAACGTGAATATCCACATCACTGCTTTCTCAACCTCCAATTTCATATCATCTTATCTTAATATCCTTCATTCGTTAGGCTTGCTTGTCAAAGGAAATTGAAGACCAAGGATCCAAGGCTGAATTATGAATGCCTGCTTATCCTTTTTGTGTAACTCAGTGGTAAGACTGGTAGACCTATCACTGTTTAAATTCTTTTCTATCCAATTACTTGACGTGTCTAGTTTGAGGGCCTAGGTCTGATGCATGTCTCAATTTATGTTAATGGGACTCGAGCGCTACAGTATGTAGACACAGGTACCAATGAAAAATCTGACACAGGTATGGCAAGGTAAAGTATAGAACACAGGGTTAGAGTGCACCAGCATGCATATAAGGCAAAATATACTAGAAACAAATACAAACAACAACAATTACAAACTCTAAAAAAGATATTGAGAAAAAAAATTGCCCCAACTTTACATCATTCTAAAAGAAAAATAGAGAAGTTGCCCAAAGAGTAATGCCATCAAGCACCATAGTCAGCTTAGTTCTCACGAGGGGGAAGATTGTATCCAAGATCAATTACAAAAGCTATTGAAAGGCCGAATAGTATCTTTAGAAATTCTATGTAAAGATTACTAAAATTATGTTTTCCCACAGGCAAGAGGTTGTATCACGGAACAATTGCAAACTTCTGAAAGGTTGAGTGTTATCTATCACAATTCGAAGCAATGCTTAGTAACATGAAATTATCCATAAAATGTATTCCATACTGATTGCGTTTCAGCAAAATTTAATTTTAGCCACGAAATTTGCCAGTCACCTTCCAAGTCGAAAGACCTCCCATCTTTAAAAAATTTCCTGGCCAGCTCTGGCTGAGAGAGAAGAGGTGTAAATAGTTAAAACATAAAACAAAAGGGTAAGAAAATTCTTGAAACTTCAACCTAATGTGCAAGTAAATGAAAATATTACTGCATATTTAGCCTTTCAACATTATGGAAGGATAGTATAGCATATTCAAACTACATATGTGTCTGTCTGGTCCAAAATGGCTCCTAAATCTGAATAACATTATGAAGGAGGAGCTGTGCACTTCATGGTAATTAGAGCCTGTTGATTAGTAAAATATTACTTCTTTGGGTTCCATAGGGACACAGCAAATATAGAGAAAACTGCCAATTGGTTGATCTTGGAAATAATCCTAAAGGCAGTCTAAAGCAACAATAGCCAATGAACATCGGAATCTCCAATACTACAGAACAGGTTATTCCTGGCCAAATGGTTTAGTGAGTGCACCTATCATCACCAAAAAAAAGGAGATTCCAGTAAACTCCATGCCATCCCAAATCCAGGGTCATTAACAGCATCCCCTACAGCAAAAGCAGGCATCCACTTGCAAATCCTCACATACTCCACAAATATGGCATATTTCTCACAGAGGCAGCCCGTCATTGCCTCATCAAGTTAACACCAGCTAGAGCATTTAACTCTGGCATATTATATGAACATCAAGAAGATAAATGACATTTTTAATTCTTCATTTCCATTGCTGTTATGTGTTTTATACGCAATTCTTATTTTGACAATCATGGATCTCAACAGCACAATTTTTTCAATGATTATTCTTAATTTGATAGGAATAATGAATTTATAGGCCTAGTATCTTGTCTAGTTGATGCGGGGTCCCGGTAATAGGAGGGCATTAAGACTGCTTTGTATAATTTCTCTTCATACTAAAGAAATACAAAATCTCATTCGTGTTATAGTAGCTTTCTGGCCTCTCAGTTTGGATTTCCCAAAATTTGTCAGCTGATGCTAATATACGAGCAGCTTGAATCACCTTTCCCGTTATAAAGGAACACAAGAAAACCCTACACATAAATGTAATGAACTAAAGGTTCCTCTAATTCCACTAGGATGTAACACAAAAAATTCGTACACATAAATGTAATGAACTAAAGGCTCGTCAAATTCCACCTAGGATGTAAGGAACACAAAAAACCCTACACAAAAAATTTAATAGGCTAAAGCTCCTCAAATTCCACTAGGATGTTTTACTTGATTTGTAGATGTTGGCGTTCCTCAACACGCTTGAAAACACAAATCAACATGATACAGATGTAAATGTTAAAAAAAAAAATCAAATTTTTGGTTATGTACCTCATCAATGAGACCCTTTTCAAACTCAATCCAGGCAGTTGGGTGCTTGCATTCTATTAGTTCCTTCATAGACATTCTGAACGCAAAATCTCAAAGAATTGACAGAAAATAAAGCAAAGAAAAATTAGAACTCTAAGTTATTAAGCGCCCTTTACATATATCTACACAAAGAATCAGACAAATATTGAGAACTTCACAGCCTAAAGAACTACTCATATCACCCAATAATAGAATAAAGAACGGTCTGAAAAGATCAAATCTTTGAGTGAATAACATAGGAAACAAGAGAAAATACCGGAAGAAAGCAGGGACATCCTGGTAAAATGGGTCACGAACGATTGTGTCCATTACATCAAACAATAAAATGGGCAGCTTTCTTCTGCTTCTAATGTTGTAACTGCTACTCATATTGGAGGTGGTGGTATTATTATTGAGAGCCATTTTTGCAGAAATTTGATGGGTTGGTTTTAATGTCAGAGAAGAAGTGAATGAGGAAATGAAAGATGGTTTACATGCCAATAATGATAAAGAAGCCGCCATGCCATCAACTCTCTTATTGTTGAACTTAGCTGTTAGGTGGACTGTGGTAGTACCATGCTATGCTAAACTCAAGGCCTTTGTTGCCTCGATTGGCTGCAATTGGCTGTTGAATCTAACCAAAGTATTTGTCATCCACGAGAAAGGAATAGATGTACCAATGCTGTATTATGCTGATCTACCATAAAGTTTGTCAAATTGAAGATATCACCCATTTAGTTTTCGCAATCATGTTGACTTCATTCCGATTTTGAAAAACATATAATTTCTTTTATTTTCTTTAAGGAAAATACTGTAGTAATATGGTAAAGTCAGTTTTTTCTTTTAAAAAGTGATAGAATAAGTGAATAGTTTATTATATTTTTAAGAAAATATATTTTGTTGATTGTATTACTATAGTATATTTATTTTATAAATGCATTTAGTAAAACAAATTCGTCACAACTGAATAATTACCTTATAGTACATAACTTTTATTTTTTTATATATAAGTATTATTTTCAAAACTTAGTTAATTTTCTTGCTAAATTTCAAATAATATTAAGTTAAACTCGAACATAGTCTTCACGGTTGGCAAGGAAAATAATAAAATTAGTATTTTAATGTTACTGTTATTTTATACCCCTAACTTAATCAAAATTTAGGAGGAAAAATGTCCCTTCATATACACAACCCTTCAAACAAAAAAAAAAAAACTAAACACAAACAAAAGAAAAAGAAAAAAGTTGGACTAAATTGCAAGCTTTTGAGTTCTAGGTGCTTGAGTGACAAAATTGAAAATTCCCCGGGTGACCTACAATCAGGGCTGTGTTCACAGGAGCCAGCCATTAATCGAAGTTTCTACTGAAAATTGAAAAGAACCATTCAATCCAATTAAAGAAACAGCAATTAAAGAATCAATCTACTCAGAATTTTCTCTCTCTATCTCTTGTACAATGAGTCTCAACGAGTTCGCTATGGTAAGTGATTTTATATATATTTTCTTGGTAATTTCTGCTCTTAAATTCTTTTTGGCTAGTTATAAGTTGTATTCCAATTAAGCAGGTAATATTTTTCATGGGCTTCCTCATAATCAACCAAGAACATGGAATAAAGTCTGGTTAAGGAAATAAAAACAAGATTTTTTTTATCATTAGACCATGGTTACTGGCAAAGATGTAATCTTCACAAATTAATATCTTAAATTTAGCTAAATTAAATTAGAGTACCACAAATACTTAGTTGTGCACTCTGTCTTTGTTGCCATCTGAAGGGAAAAAAAAGTGTAATTTTGCTGTCTGCAGAAAAAAAGGGTAAAAACTGTGTTTATATTTGGAAAAAAAATTAAATGTAATTTTCTTTTTCTTTCTCGGCTAACTAATGTATTATTGAATTAGGAAACTGTAAATTTCACCATTATGTTGAAGACCACAAAGGTTGAAGGCTGCAAAGGTTTTTTGCAAGTTATCCTTAATATATTGCTGACCCCACATAGTGGGATAAAGGCTTAGATTGTTGTTGTTGTTAAAATATTTTAGTATGAGTATGAATGATGTATTAAATTGTCTGGGCAAAAATATTTAATTTGAAAACTTTTGTTTATTGTTCGAGTTTTTCCCCTAATGTACCTTGAACCTGAAAATTTTGGGGTTCGATTTGTTGTCAAGTAAATAATTTTACAGTAATGATTTGTTGAATTTTAAGGTGAGCAAGCATTCGTCTAGAGCCTTATAAACTAATGAAGATATATACGAATCAATGGCTAACTTGAATAGATGAAAGTTATGGATATAGCAACTAAATTCAGATGGGGAAACTGTCAAGGAGTCATTTTCTTTTTCTGTGCTTTTTGCCTTTCATTTGTTCATGTTTTTGGATTTTCACAGAAAGGGGTTTATGATCAGGGAAGTGGATTACAGTGGTTGCTCATTTTGTATATTGCGCAAAGTGGTTGTTTGAAAATGCATACTCATTTGAACTACATGCTGCTGAATTTTAACGATGCACATGCTGTTCATTCTTAACCTTTTACCTTTAAAGTTTCCTTCTTTACCTCTTCTTCCTTTTTCCCCCTCCTGTTTTGTGACATATTATTGTGCTGAAATTTGATCTGTTTGAATCGTACAAGGAGAGTTTGTCTCTCAACAAATCTTCCCTTTATCAGTGCAACACAGATAAGTATTTGTATAAGAAAATTTTGTTTATATGAAAAAATTGTAGTTTTAATTAAAATGGACTTCATCTAGTATCTAATGTAATTACCGTTATTTTTACTTACTGGCTCGGTGCTTCTTTATTGGCATTCTTTTAGGTGCTTCTTCCTTTCTGTATTTACATGCAGATGTTTTTGTTTGAATTCATGTGACTTTAATGCAAGATATCCTCCTATCTGATGTATACCGACTACTAGAATGCTTATCACTTGTTATGAGATTTAACAAGTAAACAAACAGATTTTACTGCTGTTTAGATATGATATCTGTATAGTCTTATGCTGGTTGATGCCTTATCTCAAACAGTCAATTCAGTGCTGCATTGTATTTATGTGCATGGTTCTCTGTTGATAACCATAATGGCACCTTGTTGTAGGTTGAAGAGTTGGCTTCTCTAATTAAAGACAATCTTCGTTGCAAGCATCTTGTTCTCTCTGTGGAAGCAGCCTTGGTAGATTTCCTTCAGGATGATACTAGGTAGCATTAGCTGATACAATAGGTGAAAGTTGCTAGTAAATTGCTATGATTAAGAAACTTCTTTTGTTTCTCAAAAAAAATATATATATATATATATGTAAAACTGGAGACGTGCTATATCTGAAGGTGACTCAGAGTGGTTCCTCGATATGACCTATTAGTGGTTGAGTTGCAATGTCCAGCAACATAGTTGCATGCCACACTCTCAGTCTGCATAATAACTAGAAATGGGAGATATCAGATGGCTAAAAGACAAATTGTAATAGATAAAGTTGGGATTTAGATGTTTTTCTTGTACACTGATTGATGATATTTAAGTTCTTGAAACCATGGTTAGATATTTCGAGAAAGAAATGAGTCCAAAAGATGGCTTTTTATTCTAAGTTCTTGGACTTGAGAAATGTTATTATATAGTCAAGTTCATTGAATCATTAAATATTATTTACCTTAAAAATAAAAAATGAGGGCAAATAATGAGTTCACTGAGGTTTTCATTGGGACTTATTTTGGAAATATGTTGATGACATTGCATCAACCAGCTATACTTTGATATCTCTGTAGTAATAGTTGCAGAACACCTTCCTTACCAAATTTAATAGATATGAGCTTCTTTGCTGAAATGAATGTTAACACTTTCCATTTCCTTTAGAAACAGCGGGAGTGAGGAAGTTGTATAATTTTGGTGACAACATATAATATCTCACAATTTCTTGTAAACATATTAGTATATTCTGATCTAATCCATAATTAGAAATGTTGTAGATACTGATTAAGAATATGTGCAGCATATATCATTTTCGACACTCATGGATATCATATAAGATATTGATCTTTGGTTTTCCGGAAAGTGTGATGTGACTTTCAGTTGGGCTATGCACGGCAGATTGAAATGTATAGGATGATTTCAAGTTGTCAATTTACTAGAAAAATCATTTTTATAAATTAACAGATCAAGGAAAGCTAATGTTTTATAGTTTTGTCATAACCTGATTTTTCTAAAATCATCGTATGTCTAATTTGATATGTGTCTTTACTCTTTCGATTTGCTGAATGATGGTAAAGATTTCTTATGTTTATACACTAAGAACGAGTGAGACTGATGTTGTTCTTGAAGGAGTGAAGTAGGGAATTCTCCTGTTAAAATTTTCAATTCTGTGGATGACATGATTTTGAGGTAGATTTTGGTTTTTCGTGGTTGCATTTGGGCTTCGGTACTTCTCTCCTTTCCTGCTGGTAGTCCATAGTCATAGAGAGGTTGCTAAATGGTTGGCCATGTCTTTCCAATTGGTGGCTCTTCGTTCTTTTCACCATCATTCTTTAGTTGCAATGGCCATTGATTTCCTTTCTCTGAGTTTGCTGTTTCAAGTCCTGGAATATATTATCAAAGACACCTTAGGAATTGATTGTAATTATAATGGATTTGATCATGCATATGCAGTCCGGATGGTGTGCTGGAGCTGGAACCCATGGATTCCTACAGTCGCCTTCTCTTACATCGCCTAGCTGATATTTTTGGGTATGAACTTTTGAAGCCTTTCTGAGGTTATATATGTCGATAATTTTTTGTGGTAGTTGGCTGTCATTGCTACTGAGCAATTGATTTTTCTCCAGCTTACGGTATCATTTGATTTCTAAGAAAGGTAATAATTGTCCGGTGCCAGGTTTTCTCATGGATCAGTTGGTGAAGGAGATGCAAGACACTTAGTTTTGGAGCGATGCCCAGAGACTTCAATGTATGTAAATTGCAGTGTCGCTTACAGTAAAACTCCTTAAATGGCTTAAAGTAAACCTTTGCTAATTTTTGTCACCTGAAACATGAATCGTTAGCATGATTATGGTTTATCCTCTGAGTTATACCCGAGGCATGCCTTAGATGGCTTGAACTTTGAAGTGTCTTTACTAATGTATTCCAGCTAGGTATTTAAGGATTATTATCTTAGAATTTTTGGAACTTCGGATGCAAATGGTAATGTAGTGAAGACTTTTTAAGTATTATGTGGAACCTAATTTTGAGAGCAAATTTCCAGTTCTACTTTAATCTAGAAGTTGCTTGTTTGCTTTTCTAAAGTTTGAAGTTTTAGGTACAAGCTTAATTTCTGACATGTCATGGTATGAATTTGCAGACCTTCCATCCTTGTTGGTGATCTACTATGGCAGTATGATGAATTGCCAACACCAAAGTTTCTAGAAGTACTAGGGAAGAAGAAAGCAGATTCATCCGGTATAGATTCTTTTCTAGCCAGCTTTGAAATTCTTAATAGACTATTTATTTAAGTTTACCTCTTTACGACTTGGCAGATATATCTATATGGCCTTACATTGCATTATGCTCGTGCTATTGAGATCATCAGAACAAAGGAAGTACATAAGAGAAAACACTCCATGTCTGTCAATTCCAATGAATTTTTTCTTATTATTTTGTAGCATGTGAAATATTTGTTTCCAACCTCACCTTTAGGGGCAAAATGCACACAACAGAGAGGTAGAAGTTCAGTGGGCTTTGATATTGTTTGGTTTTGAATACCAAATGCACTGCCTTTTCCAGATTTGTCCCTAGTGCTGTATTTTGGGGGTCAGTTTGAACAAACCTCAAGTGTCTATGCATGCTATGATTTATGAGCATACGAATTGCAAGAATCTTGACTCACAAGTATAAGTTTTTTTGAAAGAATTTTCCTTCTTTTGGCAATGCTGTCTATTTTGGATTATGTTATAGAGTGCCATCCTACCTTGCAAGCTCGTGCTTATTTAGTCCTAATATGAGTACTTTCTGTCTTTTTCATCTTCAGTTTTTCTTGTAATGAAGAGAAAAAGGATATATTTTTAGACAAAATATATTTGCTACTAGGATTAGAAAAAGCTCAGTTTTGGATTGATTTCACCTAGTGATATTGGATGTTAGGGTACTTGGATTAGAGAGAGAAAAAATGACATCTACCAATGCCAAAAAGTTCACTCACCATTTTGTTTTAATTAATCAATTACTTTGTATTGCCTCTTCATCTACCTTCCCAGAATTATCCGCCAGAACTCTTGAGGGGATTCCTTAACAAAGCCTTTGTTCCTTCATTTACAGTTTCCTTTGCCTTGTTTTGATTAACAGAACCCAAACCTGGTCCCATAATCTTCGACACAGAAGAGGCCTAGCACTACTCCTCTCACTTGATCACTACATCCATTCTTAGGACTCAGTGGCAAAAACCTATAGGACAATTACTGTCTTTCTCCACCACCTTGGGCATGGTGCTGGCTGGCACAGCTGTCTTTACTACCACCATAAAATCCCTTATCATTTCCTCAAACTGCACTCCTTGTATCATGTAATAACAGTAAGAAAACTTGGTCCAAAACTTCCCTGAATGTTTTTGGGGATCTTCACGTCATTTTCTGTATTTCATCATAATGGCTTCGCTTGCTTATGGTGAAGGATTTGTTCTTGGATTTCAGACATCTGTGAGGAAAAAGCTTTTCCTATTAAACCTCTGAAGTCCGCCACTCTTAATTTGCACAGAACAGCTATTTTCCCTCCCTCACTGCTACTTTGCATGGTCGAGCTCCTTTTCCTTCCTTTATTTCTTAGTCCTGCATTGCAATAATCTAGTATTTTCCTTTCAGTTAACATGAATTCATTTTCAGATGAGTTGCGTGTCTTTAAAGTTATTTATCTGGGAGAACATGTGAGTTTGCAAATCAAGCCTTATTCAAGTGTAACATGTTTATGTCTCCTTGACATGCAGGGCTGAATGCAGAAATACCAAAATCTGAACTTTCACTCGAGGAGAGAGAAGCAGCTTATTTGGCAGCTCGTGAACGGATTTTTTCTGTAGATGATTGTGGAACAACAGAGGTGGTAAAACAAAGACCACCAAATAATCCTACGGTTGCCCGTCGAATGATAGCACATGCTCTTGGACAAAGAATTAAGCCACGTGATGATGATAACTCCTTCAGATATCCTAATGCTTACGCAGAACAGGCTAACAATATGATGATCCAAAATGAGGAAGATGGTGCCTTCAAGTCAGACATTGAGGTTTACACTGAGAGGAATGCCATGCCTGACGAAAATCTGAACTCTGTTGGCAATATAAAAGAACTGAGGCTTAGTGACAGCGAATCATCATATTCTGGTATGAAGATACCCCAAAACGAAATTGATGAATCCAATAAATTCAGTTCCTCTGGTACACAAAGAAATCAGACTAATATTCGGAAGGACAACTTTAAAGAAGAACATATGGGTGCTGCAAAGAGAATGTTTGTTAATGCTCTGGGATTTCATCCTAGAAATGGCAACTTTTCTAGATCCAGACAAGCAGATTGAAAACAGAGGAAGCTGGAGCTAATCCTCTGACCTGATTAAGTCCAGAAAGGCATTATTTTGCTTGGCAAGCTTGAAAGGAAAAGGTAATTTAAACCAACAAATGATATGGGTATAATTCTCTCCTTTCAAGTTATCCTTTCAGATTGATGGTGGCTTGTGGCAACTTTGATAAATACACTGAAAGATTTCTTGATCTACTGCCATGGATACACAACACTGCGTTCAGGCACAGTGGTTGGATGTCTCACCCAACCTGAGTCACAGCAGTGTGAAGTCTGAGCATAAGGTTAAGCTGAAATTATGCTTACATTATGGCCCGTTCCCTCTGCAGCCTTCCTTATCATTTCTTAGCACCAGATTGGCTTTGTTTAATTCCATTGTGTTTCACTTTGGCTGGGAATTTTTTTACCTTTTTGCTGTTAAAATTGGGGAAAATGACAAGATTGAGCTGTTACTAATGTATTTTACCATATTGATGTTGCCAATGGAAATGCCTGATTAGATATCGAGAACTTTGCATATTTTTGGCCTCAAATTTTGGTTGATTGACTAAGATATGAAAAACAACTCGTCTAAGGCAAGTTGCCCACCGTTCGGGACTTAAGTCCACCCTAGGCTCTAGGTCGCCGGCCCTGCTGTTTCACGCACGATTTTCCTGTGTTTGCTGAGAAGCAGGTTGTTGATGCTGGGCCGTCTCAGCTAGGACCTTGTTCCATCTACCCCTACATCCCCCTTTGGTTAGATTTGCTGGGGAAGATGGGCTGGATGGCCAGGCATCCCCAATGGCTTAGAATATGGTGCTAAAAGTCCTGAACTAAGGGAAAGCTCCAGGGAAGAACCCTAGCGGTTTGTACGGGCTGGGTTCTCTCCCTCTAGCCTCCACGTTCCCAGTTGAGTCCTCCTCTAGTATAAATTCATGTAAGATTAATAAAGATATTTTCTGTTTTGGGGTTTTTTTTTTTTTTCCTTGGGGGGAATCAATTTCCTAAAGTTGAAGGGATTTTTACCAATGCAAGCGTATATTCGAGTTTTCAAATGCATAAACAATATGGTATATAATAAAAGTCCAAAAGAATTTTGTGGAGCTTTAGCAATCGAACCTACATCCATTGTTTAAAAAAAAAAAAAAAAAGCAACAACATTATTGGGATGAGTAAGAAAAAAAAACGTAAAAAATGAAATCAAGATTATGGTAATCAAGGTAGATGCGTTATGCCTGCCATCTCGGAAGAAACAATATACAGAACCATGGAATTAAAGTTAGATTTAGATTTCTTAGCCTTCCATACGTTATTTCCGTTTGGCGAAAAGCATCCAGCAAAAGGACCATAGCGCATTTTGTCTGATTTATTGCCAGAATACTGTTAAACAATTTTGGACGTCTAGTATAATTAATAAACAGAAAGACGTCATATAATATGTGCCAATCCTAAGCACAATAGGAAACGATACGAAGTTTCCTAATCTCGAGCATTCTTTTTGTACACATGTATACAACATAAAATGCAGAATTCGAAACGACTGGAATTGGTAATTCAATATGCAAGACTCTTGTTCTTCATTAACTCTTCTCAAGAACTGGCTCAGCCAAAAGAGTGACTTATATACTACAAACCCATCAATGAATCTCATTAAGAAATGAAGTAAGCCCTCAATGTTATCTGCACTATTTGTACATAATATACAGATACCATCCAGCAATTTTGCCCCAATATGAGTACATTTTCCCCCTGATCTCATCGCTCCCGCTGCAAGTGGAAATGGCACCAAAATCAGGATTTTGATTAGAGCAGACATCTCCATGCATTTAAAGCTCTTGAGTCAGTTCAACTATTTCTCCCACTTCATGTAATTCTTGGAATTTCTTCAAAGCACCCACAGCATTACCATTCCAAGCAGCAAATTTTTCTCTGAGACCGACGTGCAAAACTATGACTGACTTTTGGGTGAAGAAGATGACTTCTTTTCGCTTAAAGCATGAAGTATTGACTGAGCAGCAACCAATTTGTCTCTCAGGATGACATTATAGTTGTACATATCTTGAAGGCTCTTCTGGAGGTCAGTGACACTAATCTCACCGGCAGCTTTAGATTCTGCAAACATCAAAAATTTCCAAAAACAACAAAGAAATTAACATTTGAATGAATCTCAGACTTCACATGCAGCAGACAAACTTATTAACAGATCAAAAGGTTGTATGGCACTTAGCTACTTTGGTTGGATTTGCAGTCACAATATGCCTATCTAAATGTCGAGCCTACACCCACAAATAAGGAAGATGGGGCTATTGGAAACAGAAAGCTTTGATGCATCAAAACCTGTAAAAATATATTTTCTATTCCACCTGGGGAGAGAACTTCAGGCATAAGTATCTCCGACATCAGTATTACTGCAAATTTTGCTAATGAATCAAAATCAATCCTCATTAGCTTCAGCAATATGTTCAGGATGAGGAGTTCCAACAGTTATAGACCACAAAAGAACAAATTTTTTACGGCATCTAAAATCCAAAATATGCAACATGTTTCTCTGATATGCCAAAATTCAAGGGAAGGTCCCAACCTAATTCAGCATATCATTTCCAGTAGAACTAATGGCAAAAGGAACTTTTTGAATTGGACCCAAATTAAGCATCTCTTTAGGTTTAATGGTCTATGACCTGAGTTCATTATTTCCATTCTCCTTCGTTAACCCTCTTGACTCTGATTTTTATCATGGTATCAGTTGATGGAGTAAATAATCAGGCATACAGCAACCTCCGGCAATAATGTTAGTGAATATCCAAATGGTTAAATCTGAATAATGCAAAAATCTCTTTCAGAAAGCACAAAATTAGCAGGTTTAAAAGAAAAAGAAAATCTGAAATGAATATGAAACAGCCATAAATATCAAAACAACAACCTAAGCGAGGTGCCTCTTCCAATTATTTTCGTTTATCTTCACCTTCCTTCTCTCTACCATTTTCTAGAAGTGTAGAAACAAAAAGAAAGAAAAAATTACAGAGCTGAAGGTTCAAAAAACAAGTACTCACCTAGAACCGGAGGCGGTGGAAGAGTTAAATCATCCAGAATGGGGAATGCTTTATTGACTTCTCCAAGATGTGAACCAATGTTTGAACCATGTTTTCCATTTTTGACGTTTTTGTACCCTATATGTTCCTGAATTAGGACAAGATAAGAATATAAGAGAGTATACCAGCTTCTGATAGCTAATAAGAACTACAACCAACAAATAATTCTTTAGGGGAAAACAGAAATTAAATTTAGAAGTGCAGATACAGAGGAAGTGATATATATAGAAAGTTTACAGAAAAGGGACACTAAAACCAGAGACTGATAGTCAATGGAGATATCACTATACAGCATTCACAGCAACTTTTCAAGCACTAGCTTCGCAACAAATTATGAAATTTAGACTAATCTAAATTTCAAGCACATACGTCCCATTAAAAGCTTGAGTTTTAATTCTGCTCTTACAGTCCATGAAAGAGTAGCTCTAGTGTTCTACCTTTTGTCATGAGTTGGTCAACCAGGGCAGAGGAAGATGACATCTTGCCAATGGGATGTGTGTGTGTGTGTGTGTGTGTGTGAGAGAGAGAGAGAGAGAGAGAGAGAGAGAGAGAGTTCACAACATTAAGGTTGGTTATATATTTCATACCATTAATGGTTAACCCATTTTATCCAAATGTTAGCAGTGTGGTTTTGACTAGGGGTGGCAATTTCCGACACGACCCGAAAACAAGACAGAAACCTAACCCAAAAATAGCGGGTTTGGGTTTAAGCTTGGCAGGTCGGGTCGAAATCTGGTCAGAACCGACTAACCTGGGGGTTGACCTGTGAACCCGAAAAAAAAAAAACATTTTGTAGCTTTGTTTCATCCATCTATATTCAAACACAAATTTCACCTATTAGATAATTAATCAAGTAAATTGTAAGGGAAATTAAAAATTCTACCTAGGTTTATCAAGAGTAAATTGTAAAAGAAATCAAGTGTATGTTAATGTGTGAAAAAAATGTGTTTGATCCTTGTGTGTGTGTGAAAAGTATGTGTTAATCTCTTTTGTTCTTCTTCTCTTTCCTCTTTTCTTCTTCTTCTCTTTCCTCTTTTTTTTTTTTTTTTTTTTTTTACGGGTCAGCGGGTGGCGGGTCGGGTTCGGGTTGGGCAGGTTGACTGTTATACTTGTGTCTCACCCTGAACCACCAACCCGAAACCCGACCTGATTGCCACCCTTAGTTTTGACAACTAAAATTGTCATTACCTGTCTATGGCCATTTTATTGTAATTAAGGATATGATCAATGATTTAAGAAGAATACACACTGTCATTTGCTTGGCATTTCTACATAAAAAATATAAACCAAACTATAACTACAGAGCAAGCAATAGTTTCACACGCAAATACAATCAAGACTACACTACAGTTATGGTTTTAAAGAACAAGATACAACATAAGTTGAGTGTCTGTGTCTGTTAAAAATTCCTACAAAAAACGAAGCGAGAAAGAGAGATCACATACAGGTTCATTAGTGGAATATGAGGACCTCTCTTCAAGATTTGATGTGGGCTCAGTTGAATATTTAGATACCTGGGCATGGTTGATGTCAGAAACAGCTTGCTGTTGAGCAGATAATCAGTACACTCAATTAGGGACTTTAAACTGTATTAAATAAGAATAAAAATACATAGATGGCATTTACTGATGTTACTGTGCCACTATCATAATTACCTGATCACTAGGTAGGTTGATGTTTCTGCTAAAACTGAGCATCTCCAAATTTTTACGCTGCCTTACTTTCCGCGATGATTTGCTTTTCTGGAGAGATTCCACTGTAATGCCACTGCAGCACCCATCATTTTTCACGCTTGCATAGCTGTCATCCAATGAGCTATGTCCCCATGTGTACATCACATATTTTCTCAACTATTTGAGAAAAATATAACTAGTTAAAGAAACGGCTTTGACCATAATTTCTTGTGTCAATGCAGTACAAAACAGGTTCAACCCAAAACAAGAGATTCTTTTTTTTTTTTTTTTGGTAATCTGTAAGTAAGAAAACTCACTTTATCCCAACGTTCTTGAGCTTTTCGACGATTTCTGATGTTTCTCATTACACTATCCTCATGTCGAAGCTTTTTAATTCTGTATTCACACTATCAAACAAGATGGTTAGAAAAAATATAGGACTTTTTTTTATTTTGTATAACTGAATAGTCCAAGCAACAAAAGTAGTACACAGATTTGACCATAAGTAATTTCAATGTATTCCACACTTTTTTCTACACTATAACATTCTCACTTTCCTAACTTCCATCGTTAAGTTAATTAAATGGCCAATCACCACCAGAAATCTAAAACAAAATTTTCAGCTGTTACTAGGGAAGATTTCTCGAGATCGGAAAGCTTTGAAGATTCGAATATATAGCACCACAATTGAGACAGCCCAACAAAAAGTTGATGAAGATTAGTTTTAAATCGATTACAAAATAAATGAGGATGCCATTCAAATTCAAGGAAGAAAGAATGTAAATCCAATATTATCCAATTTCAAAATGCAGTGGCTCTTCGCAACCAGTAAACAACAGGAGGCAATAAGAATCCCTGTCAATCTCTGGTGAGCCTCTTCAATCAGCTGTTCAAACCTTGAAAAATGAATACTAAACCCTATCCGCAAGAATGGTGATGTTGACATCTGTGGCTTCTCCTTCAAACTTACTCAAAATTCTCCTTTTCCTTTTTCTTCCCAGGTTCATGTATCTTCTGGCTTTTTGTATTCCTTTTTCTTTCCAGGCAAGTGGGTGC
Source organism: Mitragyna speciosa (assembly GCA_024721245.1). Taxonomy (NCBI): domain Eukaryota; kingdom Viridiplantae; phylum Streptophyta; class Magnoliopsida; order Gentianales; family Rubiaceae; genus Mitragyna; species Mitragyna speciosa. The sequence goes on along the minus strand of CM045554.1, from coordinate 8,804,921 downwards.
ATAAATCAAGCATCATGTGTCTTCTGGCTTTTGCAACAAACTTAATGTTAAAACACTCTGGCAATGTGGGAGAAGGTCTCACTAGCAATTGCTTGTAGTCCAACCCCCACCTCTATGGTCCCTAAAAGCTACAAACCAGTCATGTACTTTCATAACTCGTTGGAAAAACTACTGGATGGATTTCTTCATATTTTAATTTTATAGTAGGAACATCATGGGCATCTAAGCCATTATAGCAGTATGTAATACCTTGAAACTTCCAGGTTTAATGCCATCTTTGGAACCTTAGAGCATGGAACACTACAGATATCCCACATGTCAATCCTGACTCCTCCCGACTCCAAAGGCATTTGTAAGGCTTTAGAACCTTAGAGATTTCCTGATGCATGTAGTGTTGATGTGGTCTTACTAGTCTAAGATGATCAGACCTCAAATTTTATAGATGCTAATTTTGATGCAAATACATACTTTTGTCAACATGGAAATTAAAGCAACATAGCCAGTAATCACATGGTTTCTTCCTAAGACAATGTCTGATGCACTTGAATGGAAAAGAAACAATTCGAACATGAAGCCTAAGGTTCATAATTCAATGATTTCAAGATAAAACTTGAAAAATAATAAACTACTAAAAGATGACTTCCCTGAGTTATGCTCAACAACAGAATGACACAGAATATCAAGTTCATTGGAAAATAAGAAGGAACATTAAAGAAAACACTGGATTAGGAAAACATACTTGCACCAAGAAGTAGAAGAAAATACAGATACTGAAGCAATAAAGGCCACCCAAATCCGCCAGGAAGCTCACTGCATTCTTGGGAAAAGGATACAGCGTCAACTTATGGACTGAAAAAACTTTATTTGAGCATGGCTGCAAATGATGTCAACAGGCAAGCCAGTACATTTTTTATTACAGAGATAAAACCTCCAAAGATGAAAATTATAAGAGAAAAGCTATGAGCTCCGGTCAAACTATTAAGTGCTTGAGGATGCCAAGAACAGCATGATGTTCTGAAAGTGTATAAATGGTGGCACTGACAGAAGGAACAGATGCAGAACGATTTTACAGGCATTATTGGCTACCTCAGCAAGAGAATTTATGCAGAACAGGCCGACAACTGGAGAATATAAAGAAACGTCACCAACGACAAAGTGCATGTAACATCTTATCCAGAAAGCTTTAGTTGAAAAGAATTCAGCAATAACTAATTGCAAAAGGACAAAGTCAGGCTGCAATAACAAAATATTCCAAAGAATTATCATGATTTAAAATCAAGAAAATCACTCACCAGGCCCCATAATGTTCTGATTGTCAATCTCAATAATATAGTCAGAGAGAAAATTAACATACAGCGTGGTGTTGATCAGCCCATCACTGGATCTTTCAAGAGAAGCTCGAAGCTGATTAATATCAGTAAAAGATGAACCCGGAAGAAAGTTGTGAAACAAAGGTTGGATGAGCTTTAGATCATGCATATTCCGGTATAGTCTAGGAAATAGATTGAATTTCAATATATTTGGCTCTGCCCCTCTAAATGTAACTGGTTTGCTGTGGTCATTGCTCCTGCTGTTTAATATTCCACTGACAGAACTTAAATGCTCGTTGTCACCATGCCTTTTAGCAGTTAGGTTGAACTGGAATCCAACTGCAGTAGCAGGATCATTTAGGAGATCAACAAACTGCCACGAGATAAAGGCACCATCTGGGATAAGCTGGCATCTGTTACACTGAAGGGTGATGGTGGGTCCTCTGGTGGTATTCAGACAAGAAAAGTTGGCAAAGCTTGAGAGTGGAGCAACTTTATAATCAATGATTCCTGGACTCTCAGCAACTATTGTCCCAAGACCACGTAAATTTGAACAGCTCATGCCAGAAATAGTCGTGATATTAAATTCCAAGTCATTCAAGAAAGAGTCTAAATCAGGTGCATTTGTTGCTCTAACATTATGCACTTCAACGCTTCTCTTAGATATGATTTGGTACAGCAACCTGTAAAAGTTAACAAACAAGTCTGTCATTGTGAAATCACGGGTACCTATGGAAGAAAAGCAATAATTTCTATCATTAAACAAAAAGAATCCAGTCCGTGGATACAAACGACTCCAAAATAAATGCATAATTACTAAAGAATAAACAAAATCATTACTTACGCAGCAAACAGACCAATAAAAAGTATCCAACTTGCAATCGAGAAGGTTCCACCAAGCTCTGTTTTCCTCTTCATAACTACGTTCTGATCATCCTAAACAATAGTATCATATCCATGAAGTCATGAAAGCAGTCAGATGCACATAAAGTAATCTAAACCAAAGTTAATAATTACACAACCAGGTCAAGAAGTTACATGTTTCAAATAGAAAGCTAAGATGATTCATAATGACCCAAAAAGAGATAAACTCTTTCAAAAACATGTACTTCATGTATAAAGTGGTAATTTGGAGGCATTGATAAAGTAAACAAAAAACAACGTGCTTGTCAAAGCAGTGCATTTTAACATTATCAAACGCTTTTACATTATCTGACTCAATGGTACTATTCTAAGCCGCAAACATATAACATATGCGTTTAAAAGATTAAAGTTTCATACAGCTATCATCAAAAAGTTATTCCAGGTACAAAATAATGGCTTCAATTATTATATGTCCAGCACTTGGGCAAACAAATCATGTAATCTCACATTTAAATCTTGGTTTTGATTCTAACTACTCCTTTATAAGCCTATATTCATACATGATCTTTCTTTTTTTTTCTAGATTTGCAAAGAAAGTAAATGCATATTCCCAAACAAATGGTAAAACGCTAAAAACAACCAACTAATTGCACATTATGCTACAATAACTGCACCTTAGCTCTAACTTTATATAACATATAGCACAAATCAGCCGAAAGCAAAAATCTTACAAGCCAGTGGCGGGTAGCAAAGCAGACATCCAAGCGGCTAATCCACCAGCGGATCTTGAACCACGGAGAGTCCCCATTGCGAAGAGGGCCCGCAATGCGTAAAATTAAACAGAACAACAACCAACCCAGCAGCATCCCAACAGTGGCCTCAAGAAACACAGCTTGTGACTGAGTAAACTTCTTAATGGAGTTAAAATTGAAGATGGTCTCCGGGAAAGCAATTGAATAGTCCACCCCTGACCGCATCTCCACCGGGGTCCAGTCAGAAAACAGTTGACAGTTCCTGCTACTTCCATTGAAGATAAAACCTGGGTTACAAGCACAAAGACTAGTATTATAAAGGAAAGCATTACTTGGACATTGCATTCTTTAGTTCTTCTTTCTTGCTTGTTGTTTACTGTTTTGCGGTAAAAATTCAAACTTGGGATTTGGGTTCTGCTTATTGATGATTACTAGTTCAGGGATTTGTTCAGTTGAAGTTTCAGGGGAGTTACCAATGAAGTGGAAAAGAGGAAAAGGGGAAACGGAAAGACGGAAGAAAGGGATTCTTGTTGTTGAGAAGTGTTGCGAGGCTTTGTTGGTTTGAGGGGAAATAAAAAGGTGGAGAAGGAACTGAGAAAAAGGGGGATCTTTATTTAAATCTTTGAGTTGTGGAAATATCAAGATGGGAAGACAAAAATATTTGTTTTACAGGTAATCAACACAAGGAAAACAAAGGAAGAAAGCAAACTGAAAAGCAGCAGCACAAGGTAAGAGACGAAAACGAAGAAAAAGAGCAGCAAAAGATAAAAAGCAAGCAAGGAAATAAGTCGTGCAGGCCAATGCTAGGTACTGTAGATTTTGCGGATCTTTTTGGGGTATCTTTAGTTAATTGATAAGATAAAGGGATCCAAGTGCAAATCTTGCTACTTTTCTTTTCCAACTCAACTGACACCGTTTCTGTTTGTTGAGCTCCTTCTAGTCAGGTCTCAACTTTCCTGCCATTCGATTAGTACCATGGCTAGTTTATTTCCAGATGAGGGAAAATTTTGCTTAATGGTGACGAAGGTTTAAAATAGTGGTGAGCTAAGTCTGATCTAAGGTCTTCTTGGAGTGGATGAGGTCAGTGAGCTACCTAAGCGTCAAGTGCCCTTTTGGTATTGAACTTTCATTAGTATTTTCAGTTTTTGGGATATCAATTTGTTCCTTTTTCATTTTTCTCCTAACTGTTATGAGCTACCTAACTGTCAAGTGTTAACCCTTTTGGTATTGAACTTTCATTGGTAATTTCAGTTTTTGGTTGATCAATTTGTTCCCTTTTCATTTTTCTCCTAACTGTCATGAGCTACCTATATGTCAAGGGTAAACGCTTTTGGTATTGAACTTTCATTAGTAATTTCAGTTTTTGTTTGATCAATTTGTTCCCTTTTCATTTTTCTTCCCCTTCTTTGAAGAAAATGGGAATTCCGCTTTTTCTCTTTTTCTGGTAAACAAGAATTTGAATGCCGGAAAAAAGAAATAAATAATACAAGAACAGATCTGTTTACGTAATTAGTAGAATAATTTCTTGGGTTTTAGTTCCTTTGGTTCAAACTATCACATTTTTACATACCATCTATGCTAGTCCAAATTTTGTGGGTTTTTAAAGCAGCAAGAAAGTAATCAAAGACTGGAAGGTTTAGACAGCAAAAGGGTTGTACATTTCTGCGTTTATTGTGAAGTCTTTTTCAGTTGATGTGTGGGATGGATAAGCTAGAATCCATTGCTCCTGTTTGTTTCGCAGAGTATTCATATAGCATTTCTAGGCATGTGCTTGCAGATTTGCATTGTGGAATCCTTTTGCTGCAAAAGAAACCAGCTGCTGTCAACCATGCCAGGAAATGATTTTCTGAAAATACTTCCATGTTAGCCACATCGGCTGCTGTTATCCTTGGTGGAGCATTTACTGTATCTGCTGTCCGCTCTTCAATTGTTTGATATAGTATCTCAAAGAAAACGGTTGTAATGAACTTAGTTCAAGTTCCACTTAATGATCAGTAATTGATAATAAGTTGGGATAAGAAGGAAAGAGGGAATCAGAAAGAAAGAGAAGAAATTGGGAGAGAGAGAGAGAGAGAGAGAGAGAGAGAGAGAGAGAGAGAGAATCAGTGAAGAGAAAGATTGAACGAGAAAGAGTACATCCGAATTACAGTCACCCAAAAACTCATCCTACTGATGCTAATTTGTTTATTTACACAATGTTGAGAGACAAATTCAGCTTAAGGCCGTTTCCCACCATTATCCTAGTAATCCTAACAGATTAACTGTCTAGGATCCTAACTACTCTACCCATCACAACTAACTCTTCAGAATATGCCTTCACTGGTCCTTGATCTTCCAGCTGCCTCCTGCTTTCTTCAATTGCTACTGCAGCTATTATTCTTCTTATTTCCTCCTGAATCGCTGTTCATTGTATTTGCTTCCTTCATTAGGCCACGTTCATTACAATGGTACTTGATATTATATTATTAAACTTCGTATAGTTGTTTCTTGTCGAGAATTAGGAATTTCAATAGATGTGCATAGAAAGAAAATGCTTGTGCGTGTAAGTAAATTTTTTTGTCTGTGTCGGGCTGCTTGTGTTCAATTTGTGAGCCTTCCTTTAATTTTTTTTTTTTTTTTTAAGGTTTATAAGAATGAATAGAACTATGGTTCATTGTATTATTGAGTCTTCAGTCCCATATTGTGTATATCTTGTACTCTTTCATTGTTGTGTATATCTTGTACTCTTTCATTATTCTTTTTCCTTCACGAGAAAAATATGGAAGGCCTTGTAGGGCATGCAAAGGAAAGGGGGTTTGTCCTTGCAAGCTATGCAAAGCAAGTGGTACCATACAGTGGTCACGTTTGTATGATCCTTCGGTCATAAGTCCATGTCTTTGCCCAACTTTTGATGGATTGAAGTGAGCGAGAAAACTGCCATTTTGATGTCTGTGAAAATGAAATTTTTAGAAAGTGAGCATTTCTGTTTTATTCTTGGTTGTAGGAATCTGGCTTTGTATAACATATGGGGCTAAAATGCATCGAATTTTTTTATTGGCATTCTGTAACAGCGGGGAATTTGATGGCATTTGTCCTAACATGGGATTTACCTAGTTCTTTTTCCTTCTAATTATACAGAATCGTGTGGACTAATATTTCTAGGAAATTGTCGTTTTATTAGTTTTTCTCATACGTTGCTCAAGGACGTCAACGTAATTGGGAGTTATTATTCTTGTTCCAGAATATTAGTTGGGAAAAATAAATTACAGTTTGACTAGTAAGTAATGCCATGGAGAAGTGAAGCATAATTTGTATTTATGTCTTGTGTTTATTGTAAACTTTGGTCACAAAGGGACTAAGATTAGCTGGCAGTGGAGGCAGGGGCACTTGAAACTCAATGATCTAGTGACAGTGACAGCTCCAGTGATGAATCATAGCAGTCTTTTGATTTGTACCACTTTTTGCTATATCTTTTGATTTGTGCGACTTTATGCCATGTATCAGCCATTTGGTGTAATAAGTGAAACAAAATCGAGACATTGATGAGGTGATGAATCGTGCAGAGCAAGGATTGTAGTAAAGGGTTTTTGATGAAGCCTTATAAAGAAGTTGAAGACGTTTTCTTATCACTGATTTGCAGCAACTAAGGGCACTCAGGACTTCTAATCTGCTAAATTATAAAATGCTTAATTAGCAGTATGTAGAAGTCCGCACTGACCCAGGGAATACGCAAGTAGATGGAAAAAAAAGTTAATTTGGTTTCCCTTTTGTGGTTCGACTTGGTCACTATTTTTTTTTCTGGTAAGCTGTAGTAGCAACTTTTCTTACATAGCTGAATGTTTCATAGAGATTCAGAAAGGAAACAGATAGGCTTTTGATTGAATATTTACATCTCTCTCTAATCCACAATCAAGCCACGAGTCACTTATTGCGCAGACAATTGTTTATCTTGGAGATATACTATAGCTGAATAGAAATCAAGTTGATTTTGATAATTAAAATTCCTTTTCAGCGGATGAAAATCACGAAGAATGCATTGTCAAGTTTGAGTACTATTGATATCTTGTCCTGTACCATGGAACACGAGTTTTCTTCATTTATCTAATGGAGGCTGGTCATAGTTATTCAACGAGGCTGGACCCTTATCCAGGCCTTACCTGTTTTTTTTTTTTTTTCTTTTTATTAATCACTGTTGTATTACAAGTTTGTTGCCTCACACAAGTAGGGTGAGATTTCTTATAGTGTGCTGGGTGAAGTACCAGACTGTTTGCCATACATAATTGGGGAAAATGGCTCCCCGAAATGTACATAAAAGCCCCCCTCCCTTGATCAAGGCCTTACCTGTTGATCTTATCTTTGGAAGAATTTGGTGCCTTAGGGATCAGTAATGTCTGGTTATACCTACGCAATGGCTTTGTTGCAATAGTTACTTACCATTCGTGCATGTGGTACTTGTGATAATCGACTTGCCCTAGCATGGCAAAGCCAAGGTCTTTTTAGCCGAAACTGGATGGGAAACTCTAATCTGGTCAAAGCCAAAATTCTCAATTGCATGGATCTGGCAGCCATGATCAGTAGCTTAAGAATGATCAGTATTCTTTAATCCTCTTTACTTAAAACGAATGTTTATCGTCCTTTGTATACAACGTTTCGGTAAAGAGGGAGAGGAACTCTAAACCCAGTAACAAAAAATTTTACTTCTCATGGTCCTACTCAATTGGCAAACTAGCAGTCTTACTCATCAATGTTGATACTCATTCTCTCAATTATCTTTTTTTTTTTTTTTTTTTGAGCAAATTCTCTCGAGTATCCTAAACTGGCTAAATTTGTATCAACAAACAAAATGTGAGAAAATGCACGAAACTATGAATTTGTTCTCAATAGCTTCTGATTTTTATAAAACTGATTTTATACAAGTTGAAAATCAATTGTTTCTAATTTTCGCTTAAACAATTCAAAAGAATAGTAAAACAAAAAAAAGCTAAAATCAAGTAAAAAAAATCTATTAAAAACAGACCCTATATTGGTACAAAAACTGCAATTTCCCAGTTAGAGGGTATTTCGTCTATATGGCTGTTAATATGGACTTCTCAAAATTCTTTATCCCACCTTAGGGTAAAATTCATAAACAGTAGGAAGGGCAGGGGACAATTCAGCTGAATTCATGAAGATCATAACCTACTAAACAGATTTCACTCCCATTGGCATATGTATGCACAGAATTCATGAATTTGTTCTCCTACTATTGACAAGGTCACTGACAAAATCCTCGTCATTTTCACATTGTTCAAGAAATTTTCCATAGCGATCCGGATCATACGCAGCAGCCCTGCGCAAGTGTCCAGCAGCCTCCGCTTTTTGACCGGCAGCATATAAAGCACTGATAAATCATCAAATCGTTACATACTGTCAGATTATTAGGAATTAGAAATTAGAAATTCTAATGCCAAATACATAGAAAAGAAACAGGTTATTACCTAGAGAGCACTAATAACCCATCGTAATAATGAGCTTTGCTCTTTGGATCCACCGGCTCTTCAAGAGGAGCTAATCTTCTCAGGTGTACCATGCCCTCTTCATTTTTTCCCTGAAAAAAAGGAAGTCACGAGGATGTGAAAAAGCGGGGCTCTTTCTTTCAACCAAGGTTTGTTCTTTCCAACAAGCATTTAAGATTATCCAGGGAATGATTTTTAACGGCAACAATTGGAATCAAAGAAAAGAAAGAACGTTCCAATCAAACTGTGATTCTTCTTTTTGAAGCAACATTTATTACAGCACACATAAAGCTGTACAGAAAGAGTTTAAGGGAACAAGGAAACCATGACAGTTTCAAATATCACTTTAGTGTTTGTAGTTTGAAAACCATGCCAAATTGAGTGTTTCCAAAATCCACAAATATTCTTACGGTGAGAGATTAAATAGACAGATGCCTAAGCTTGTAAATTTCAAGAACATGCAATTCCTCTCATTAACTTCTTGCCTCAAAGTACACACAAGACAAGTTCTTGTTTACAATAAGTCGGCAAACCAGGGAGGTCAAACAATACAAGTTCTTGTTTACCAATAAATTTGCAAACCAGGGCAGACAGAGGTCAAATAATACCTGACGCATAAAGGCACTACCAGCCCATGTAGATGAAAGAATTAAGAGATCAACATCCTCAACATCTGTGGGATGGCCAGCTACAAGAAGCTGAAAGAAATGACAATAAACAACTACTTAAGGAAGAGAATGACTGCTGAGTTCAAGCTTAATTGCTTATCATAGTGCAAAACAGTAACTCCCAACAAATTTCTACATTCTACAATCATGAGTTAATAGATATGATCTACATGATTTCACAAATTAACAAGGATCTGGATTAAGTTTCAGTAAAGGCTAAATGGAGACAGCAGTTAATCCATAACCTTTGCTAACAATAAATGTCGGGAGTTTTATAACAAAGCTATGGTGGAACTAATAAAATGGGGTTAGACTTGGGTAACTTACCAAAACCAAAGGAATAGTGCAACAAACAAGAAATATACCTTAGCAATGGCAAGCTCCAAGTATTCAATAGCCTCATCCAGGTGATTTTTTTGCAATAGTGTTTGCCCCATGAGAAGCAATGCTCTTACATAATCGGGATCCTTCTCAAGAGCAAGTCTGTAATTAAAACTTACAGATGCACTATGACACAAAAGTTGAAGCCAATATCTATTAAAGAAAGAAATCATACCTTAAGAGTTGAATGGCCCTATCTTGATGCCCATTTGCCAAGTACTTTACTGAAAGCTGTTAAATTTGCCAAATATATGTTGCTGACAAATTAATACAAATCTTAATCCAATTCGCGTGACACAGAAGATTTGAAGTTTATTTCACTTACAATAACCAGGTCTTCTGGTGATAGATTTTGAACAGAAACTCCGCCATGCACTCTAGGTTTATTTGTCTCCACACCAATTTCCCCTCTCTCATCACGGTTTACTTCTGCCGCAGGAGCTTTATCAGGTAGACCTAGCTTCTTGCGAACATCTGGATGGTGGAGGGCTAATTGCTGCAGTCACACCAAGTTAACCAACTGCAGATTGATCAACTCTAACTCAAAAGTAAAATAGAAGTGACAGAGATTATACAGAAAGACAAAAAGGTTATATGTCGCCTTGGAAATCTCATTCCCTGTATCATACGGATTTTGTGAACAGAAGAAAAGATGATCCCCCAAGGCGAGTGAAAGGATAGTTAAACAGTGAAGAATCTTATTCGCACAACACCTTGGTGTGATTCGGTCAGTAATTCGGTAATTCAGTAAAATAAATTCGGTGCAAAAATGCGACGTATTTCGATTTCGAATTCAAAATTACCAAATTCGATTTCATAGTTCGAATTCAATATTGAATTGATATTTATCAAATTACCGATTTAGATTATTGGGTTGAACAAAGATGTGGCCAAACAATTATACTCCAGCATTGAAAAAACATATATTAGCCCCAATAAGTATTATATAATTAAAGAATTCACCAATCAATTGTCATTAATTAACAAATTGTCTTTGATGCAAGATCAAAAAGGTGAAATTTATGAGTATAAATTTTAAGTAGTTAATATACTATATAAATATAAATTTTTTTAATATACATTAAATAGTTGCATTTGATAATTTTGTAAATATTGTGTATTTATTCATAAGTATAAATACAAGTTATTTATTAATATATAAATATTTATATACCCTTGTAAGTTTATATTACAATCACTATAATTTATTATTCATAAATTTACATATAACCCTTTATAATTAAAATTTAAAATAAGTTGAGCTTATGTGTGTGTGTGTGTGTGTGTTTGATTATATGAATTAGATCTCTTTAATTGTACTTAAATAGTTCTGGTTACATTAGATCTTTTAATTATGAAGTTTACTTAGTCATATTTTACTATATATGTGTTGAATTTATATATTTAATCAGATATATATAAGAATATATATATATATATATATTGAAATATAATATATATATATATTGAAATATAAAAATTTATTAAATTGAATTTGAAATCGGTAATACCAATTTGAAAATTCCTCTATCTGAATACCAATCTGAATTTGACTTTTTGAATTTGGTATATACCGAATACCGACCAAATTGCCAATTTCGGATTTCCAAAATCAATTCAAAATTGGTTGATAAATCGGTTTTTTCCGATTATGCACACCCCTACCTTACATTGCCAAGAACCTTTTTGGTTACCGAAGTCTACAAGCTGCTAATGTTTAATCTACTGTTTGTTTGTATACTATCAAAGGAGCAGTTACCAAAAAAACAAGGAAAAAAAGAACTAATGTTACAATTTACAAGTAGCACCGTGCGAAAAACTTTTTAAAGCTATCTAGAACAGGTGTAACCATATCTATTTCTGGTTGTTAATGGGGCACAACGACTACTTACCTGAATGGTACTTAACGAACTATTGGCAAGCCAATAAACTAAAGATCCCTGCAATATAGAAAAGTAGAACCAGCAACTTTTATGTCATAAAATAAATATGTATTCCAACAGTGGAATTTGAATTAATTGAGAACAGCAAAAGCAAAGAATGAGTAAAACAGACACAAGCTGAGCATGTGCAAACAAGAGAGAGTCAAATAAGCATCACATCTTCTTTTAGTTCCAAATGTTCTGTAAAAGTAGATTTCTAAACAAGCCAATATTAGCATGCCTAGTATTTTCATACTGTCAGATGTCATGGAAAGACGAGCAGAAAATCACCAAACCAAAGAGCATTTGAAGCACATAAATTTACGGTTACAAAAACAGAATTTATTATCAGAATTAAACAGCCAAGTTCTCTTTTCTTTTCCGCTTAACAGTAGTTCTGTGATTCACTTTGTTTCAAGCATGCCTTGGCACCTTAATGCACCATGAGCCTAAAATGACCAAGCCCAATGGAGATCCAAAGAACAACTTAAACAACTAAGATGGGGCTGAAGGTATCACACTCAACCTGGACTAGAAGGACGCAGGGAGGATGCAGTAATACATGAGTTTGTGTCATGTGGACGTGATTAAATTTGGTAAAAGACACTCATGTGGACGTGATTACAACGAATTAATTCAAACTTAAAATTTAATTATCAAGCACTTAGCATGAGTTTGTGACAGAAAATGAACAAGAACAAACCAAATAATTTCTACAACAGGATGTCACGTCTTTTTGTTGCGATTAAAATCATAAAATTTGACCGACAGTTAAAAATACAAACTAGAAACTAGATGGAGCTCAATAAAATGTCAAAATCTGCATTTTATGAAAGTAACATAATTTTGGAATAAAGAAATAACTCTCGTAGACAAAAACCCTTCTATGCTAACAACAATTGGAGTTCACAATGTCATTGAGGACTAGAATCAAGGCCTATATATTTACTTCTGCAAGTTTCAAGAAACAGCCATTCCAAACAGAATATCCAAAAGGTATCGAAGTGGTAATAATTTTGGCTTATTTTGAAGGACTAAAGTTAGTTTAAGTCCAATAAAATCCTGAGATGCACAAGAAGGTGGCTGATCAGAACCAGGCTTGAACCAAAAAAGGCCCACTAAATATACCGGCAGGGCAGGGCAAGGACATGGTCTATGTAAGACCAACACATTGGGCTTGCCATGATCCAAGACTCCTGATTACTTAATCAAAAGATAAGCTCGCATTCCCTCTTTTTGCAATGGATGAAAGGAAGCTCCAATTATGCAAGCTTCTGGTACACTTCTAAATTCACCATGATTGCAAAGATAAGAAATTGTGTTACCTGAGGGATGTTAAATGTAATGAACAACATTGGAAATGTTAAAAGTTCCAAGTATATCTTGTAGTACTGCAATAACAAATAAAGGACAACTATCAGCAGTTTGTCCCAAAGGTCAACTTGAGAATTAAACACCAGAACCACTATCAGATTTCTACTAGCGAAAGGAAAAAGAGCATCTACAGGGATTATCAGCAAAAGATTACTACATAAATATGTCAAAGAGTAACAGTATCAGTAAAACCTACCTACTATAATTCGAACTCACCTTCGCCAATTTTCCAAAGACACCAGACACTTTTCCAATTGATGATTTTCGAAATGAAATCTGGAGAAATGTACCCAAAAAAGAAATCACACAGGTCCAAATTTTAGATGCAACATCAAAAGATGGCATCAGGAAATAGAGCAATCAGTAAAAATATCAAGTGCAACTCTCTCTTTCCCATTTTCAACAAAATTCACTAAAAACAGTAGTCACGTATAGAAATTTCATGGCACCAGCAAATAGTTTTCTGAAAGTTAAATAGAGTTTAAGGGTAAATTCATTGATCAGCAGGATACATCTTGAGTTGAAAAATTGTTCCAAAAGCTAGAGCATTTTTAACATAAGAGGACAAAACCGTCTTGCAAGCAAAGCAACTGAAAGCAAAATGTAATAACTAATTAAATAATTTTAGTAGCCAAGATACCAATCTAATGAAGGAACAATTAAAGAAATGCATAACTGTCACATATTCCTGGCCTTACATAATTCCAAACAAATAATGGCAGACCATCATTACATATTTCCTTAAATTCACATTCAATTGCTATGATCAAAGAAAAATGAGTTTAAGGAAAATAACATAAGGGAAAAAAAGATAAATTCCATGTCTTTTTCAAGCTAGCTTAAGAACCAAGCGTCCATCATATAAACATAAAAGTGCCCCAGAGTATATTATATTTATATAGAAAGAAAGCATGTTCAGTAACAAGAAACAAAAGATCAAGGGCAGAGTATTACCTGAACATTAGTGTAATGCAATCCAGCAATTAGCAAAGGAAAGATGGGTCCCAAAACACCATTAGGGAATTCAGACAGATTCTGGAACCAGAAAATCCCACCCTGTATTTTTAACAATGAATTTATAATTATTATTCAAGTATTTTGGTCTTAGTGTGGCAAGAGATGTTCCATTCCAAAATTTTAATATTAAAAAATTACATAAAGAATGCAGATAATAGTGATACTGAATGGCTTACACAATCAAAACCAGGGTGATGATCCAGGGACATTCTACGAAAAGTGGTAATCCATAAGAGAAATAAGGGAACCTACAATTAATGAAGAGACAAAAATACAAATAATCAGATTAAACCTCCATCATAGGTATACACCTTGCACAAATTTCAAGTTTCCACCCAAAATTGAAAACATGTACACCAGTATTTCACTATACATGTGCATGACGACACTATATAATGAATAAGCTTCACGTGAATTGTTCACCCTCACAAAGTCAAAAGTTTCTACACCACGGCATATATCAGATGCCTATGGTTCACAGTCCAAACAAAAATCTAATCACATGCAACCGTCCAAGTCCATAAAATTGCCTTCTCAAAATTAGATGAAAAGGAGAGGAGTGATTTCTAAAAGTGAAAACATGGCTTCACACAACTTGCACATATTAATTTCTTGAATTTAAAGAAAACATATTCTAGTGGGAAAAATTAGTAGATTCATTCTCCAACAAGTCCAATTTTGACACAACAGACACTTATTGTGCAAGATAAATGGATTAGACAAAATAACCATAGGACATGCAGTTTGGTTATCAAATGATTTCGTTAATGCAAAGAAATAATAGGCACCTGGTTTTCTTGAATCTGGACAAAATGTGGGTGAACCAATACATTTTGTCTCATTTAAAATTTCAATCTTTTACACCTTGTAATTTTTCTGTTCAAGGATCTTAAATAGTTAAAGAAAACATTTTCAAAATTAGTTGCTGTGGAATGACTAAATACTTATTGACAAGTTTAAAATAGTTATGTCTGATTGGTGCTGTTTTCTTTCCTTTTTCCCTTTTCTGGTAATGAGATTACCTGCAAAGGTTAAAATTCATTAAATTTTAAAAATGTTAAACAAGCAAATGTCGTACATAAATTTGCAGAAGTAGTTGAAAGAAATAACTACAGGAAATCATTTCCACAGCTGAATACGAAGAAATTAGAATGACATGATAGAAGCTCTACTTGTTCTACGATAAGCCTTTTTGACATATCATCTTGAACATGATTTATGTGAAACTTCCAACAGTTCCTGAAACCAAATTCCTAATATTCACACTTCAACTAACACTGTACTATTATATTTTAGCTCAGCCACATATCAAACTGTACTTCTCAACTGAATTCCCAGCAATGAATATGTTCAGATCAATTTCTTAGTAGGTAGAACAACATTTTTCTCATTTCTAGATGAATAAATGAAAAGAAATGGTTAACTCCAAAAAATAAATAAATAAAAATCCACCACAGTAAAGGCAGGAATGATCACCTGGACAGCAAAAGATGCAAAAAACCAAACAAACGACGGGCATCCAACTGCTTTCCTTTCTCTCTGGAAAAGTGTAAGTTGGTCTTTCAAACTCCTTCCTGACAGAGGCGGTGGCAATGGAGGAGGCACTTTTACAATGTATAGGACAGTCAGGAAAATATCAAAACTTAAATACAGTATTTTTTTTCTTTCTTTCTGATTTATCCCTTACTTTATGTCTCTTTTATTTCTGATTTATACCTTACTTTATATCTCTTTACTTCTCACCTTTTATACCTTTGAAATACAACTGAGTTATTCACATTCACATTTTCTTTTACTTTTTTCCATTCAACAGGAGTCACTAAATCGTATCAGAATTCTAATTAATATAAATAATATAAAAAAAAATCAGAATGAACAGTAAGTAAATTTCAAGAACACAATTTATCAAATTCTCACATTTGGGGAAAACTTCTCCAATCCTCTTCAACTTGTGAAGTTGTAGCACAACAAAGGGAAATAATGTGAGTCTTAGCGCCAATGTTGAAGAAGCTATCACTAGCCACCTGCAAATTCAATTTAATCAAAATCAATTCATCAGCCTAATCAAAAATTGAACTTCCATGGATAAAGAAACCTATTGCTATTAAAATGGAAGTTACCAAGGGAAGCCGGTGAGATCGTGATAACCATCGAGCAACGAAATCAAGGCACGGACCGGAAGGATTAACTCCTCACCACTACTAACAGAAATTTCTCCAGTTCCGGTGAGGTCCATGGCGGAGATGAGCTCGGACTCAGACTGAGTGGTGAGGTCCGAGTCACGGTCGAAATGGCTAACCGAGTCATTGGTGGAAAGGGAACGGGTGAAGAGGAAATTATAAGGTGCGAGATGCGGCCGCCTCGGTAGAGAATTCAACTGCGGAGCAGATTTTAGGAAGTGGTGGTGGTGGTGGCGAGAATGGGTGGAAAAGTAGAGAAGGGAGTTGGAGAGTTGACGACGGGAACGACGGAGGAGGTTCGAGAGGGTAAGGAGTTTAGGAGTTGCCATTACTGGCAAAGGTTTTAGTCGACGGCTGCAATTTAGGAGAAGAGCTGGCTTCTTTTGGGGAAAAAAAATTTATTAACTTTTTGCTAAAGTATTCATAAAAAAAAAAAAAAAAAAGCTAAAGTATTATTAAAAAATAAATTCTATCTCAATAATCCGTTGTGATCGCAAAAATAGTGTACAGTAAATATGTTAAAATAAATTTTGAAAAATTATCAAATCCAAGATCGGTAAGATTATCCAAAAGGGCGAGCCAAGTGAATTTACTGATAGAAGAATTCACTTCATTTAGCTCATTTCACTCTTTAACTTTTTAAATTGGGATAACAACATTGATAAGCATAGACAGCCCGTTTGGATAGGGGTGGGCATAAACTGGTTAACCGGTCTACACACTTAATATTTTAATTGGAATCGTTTGTACCAGTTCGCCTAATTTATAAACCATATCCGACCCTCATTAATTGGTTAATAGCTTATCGGTTACCCGGTTAAAGAATGTCGGGTACCGCGAGTAACCGGAACCTTATAGTTTAAGTTAATTTGACAAAATAGATCAAAATATTATAACATAAACCTTTGCTCAAATTAAAAAAATACTTATACAATTTCAATTACTTTAAAAAACAAGCAATAAGATTATAATTGAAACTCTTGCATCCACTCTTTTTAAAAGTAAAAAATGTTAAAAAAGATTGCTCTTTTTAAGAGTAAAAAATTTATGTATTTCAATTATATGAAAATAATTTTTTAGTTAGCATCAAGAAATTAAATTGAAAGAAAAATTAAATACGATATTAAAGTTTTAAAATAATCTTAAACTTGAAAATGAAATGAATTAATACTCCTCAATTCCTCTATAACATGACAAATATTAGAGTTTAAGACATATATATGGACCGGTTCGGTTAATCACGATTTTTGAAAATTGATACCAAGAACCAGAACCGCTTTTACAAATGAGGTTCGGTTAACCTAACCGCTTTCAAAATTCGATTCGGTTACCCTCATTTTTCGGTTTGGAATAGACCGGTTATTGCGATTTTTCGATTTTTTGATTATTTTTGCCCACCCCTACGTTTGGATGGTTATTTTTTGATATATTTTTTAGAGAACATAGCAGTTTTAAAATTTTTTTTGATAAATATATTTTTAAAATAAAAAATTAATTAAAAATATATATATAATTTAAAAAAATATATATTTTTAAAAAACAAAACCAATCAAACATAGCATAACTTCTTCGTGCAACTTTTTCACTAATGTTTCCCCGAAGAATACTGTATTGTACGTCACAAATTGGAGTTTGTACTTGCATTTTCTCACCAGGACTTCAAGAAATGCTAAATAAAATCTCCATTACTTCCACCTATAACCCAAAACATTGTGCAAATACTATAGTACACAATATTTTTTTTTTTTCAAAAGTTAGCTTTATATCATACTAAATTTGATACAGTGTCACGTACATATACTAACCGAAAACTATCAATTTATCATCCTATATAGATTAAATCACTCACACCGAGCAGTTGACCTTCCACTTAATTTCATTAGTGAGTTTGGTAACAAACTTTGTTAGCTCATAACTACATATGTTGTTTTCTTTTAACACGTGAGAGAGCAACGCCAAGAATTTACAACTTAGAAGAGTGAATTTAGCTATTATATGCAATATGGCCATCAGAATGACATAGGTTTCTTAAGCCTCAAGCATATTAGTACAAAAGAAAATTCAATGACAATTATTCCATTTGCAAAAGAGAAATTACAGCAACAGGCAGTCTTCAACTTGATGAAATAACTTAAAATAGTCTATTTCTATAGCATTTTTCATCATCTTCATACTCCAAACAAACAAACATTAACTAATTAAATTCTAGTCCCTTAATTAATTCTCTTCATTCTCTTCTTCATCCTCAAAGGCAGAAATCGGAAAGGCCTTAGAAAGTCCAGTAGGATTCTTGAATGTAATTTTCCCAGAATTTGGGTCTTCAATATAAATATCAGAAACAGTGACCCAAATCAAGAATTCCTTGCTTTTAACACCCCTCAGTTTTTTCATCCTACGATCCTCTACATAGGCTGTAACCTCCGTATCATATGATACAGTTCGACCAATGGCTCGAAATTTATGCTCTTTTCTGTACATCTGTTTCAGCCACACAAAACCTGTAGATTCATTGTAGCCCACCTCGAAGATCTCGTCCAAGGGCAGTAAGCCCTTCGGGAGGTTCATTTTCTCTAGGAGTTCACGAGATTTTTGTTTGCAGAGGGAAAGGTCTGTATATATTTCAGCATTTTCTCTATGGCTTTCAATAAGCTGGGATGACATTTTTAGATTGAGGGACTTTGGGAGGAAATGCAGAGGCCAAAGGAGTTTTTTTTTTTTGGCTTTTTTGTTTGCCAAAAAAGGCAAAAGGAGATTGAATAAAGAATACTTGGTGTAGAAAAAGATGGTGGGAAAGGGGTTTATATAGGAAATCTTTGGTATTAAAAACAAAGTAAAAAAATGACATAATTTTATTTGAAAGGGCTTTTATATAATAGATTCAATAAAAGAATATGTAGAAGGGAGATTGTATCATTACGTAAGATGCACATTAAAATGGCTATCAAATGATTCAAAGCAAAAAGAAAGTTCTCTTGCTCTAAGCGGTGGAATAATACTAGTACAATCGCCATTACTTTGGTGGTTAGTGGTTGCACTTTTCATTCTCAACTTCTCCCATTTATGCTTTAAAATATGTTGCATCTTTCGTTCAATTTTGTTGATATTGTAGTGCTTAGATGAGACCATAAAAGTAGTTGGCTGATATGACATGATGTAGTAACACTTATACAGATGTTGGTTCATGATGGTTGTGGGGTGATGAAAATTAGTATAGATGAATATTTATCAAAAGAAGCAAGAAGCTACATGATGAATCTTCAATAGTTTAAAATCCTGCTTCAATTCTTATATACTAGCTTTCTTGTCCTTTTTGTCCATGGAAGCTCCTCACCAGTCTACTCCCAACTAAAGCCATATCAATTAATCTTTTACGTCTCTTTTCTTTTCATGATGACATATATATTAGCTAATGGAACCAGAATCTACTGAAGAATTACATATACACCCAATGACGTATATACGCATAGATATCTATGGTGAAATTCAAGTTATCATCAAGAGTGGTACAAAGAGAAGTAAAGAAAATCAACAACCAAACTAAATCAAATAGAAATCACAAGTTGTGGTACCACAAATTTGCAGCCCACGTAACTTTTGGGCACAAATCAATTTCGAATTGATTTCAAAAATTCAAAATTAGTAATTTAGTAAATTGATCGGTATTCGGTATATACCGAATTCAAAAAGTCGAATTTGGATAGATGAATTTTGAATTCAGTATTACTGATTTCGAATTCAATTTAATAAAATTTTATTTTTTAATATATATATTCTTATATATATCATATATAAATTCAACATATATAGTTAAATATGACTAAATATAAACTTCATAATTTATGAATAATAAATTATAGTGATTACCAAATACACTTACAAGTGTATATAAATATTTATAAATCTATATATATTTATATATATAGCTTATATTTATATTTATGAATAAATACACAATATTTACAAAATTTTCAATTGTGAAATGCAACTATCTAATGTATATTAAAAAATTTATATTATGTAGTGTATTAACTACTTAAGATTTGTAATCATAAATTTCATTTTCGATCTTTCATCAAAGATAATTTGTTAATTAGTGACAATTGATTGGTGAATTATTTAATTAGATAATACTTATTGGGGTTAATATATATTTTTTCAATGTTAGACTATAATTATTGAGCCCCATTTTTGTTCAATCCAACAATCTAAATCGGTAATTTGGTAAATACTGAATGCGATACTGAATTCAAACTGTGAATTCGAATTCGGTAATTTTAAATTTGAAATCGAAATCGGTCACTATTTTTCTAAGCAAAAATATCAAAATCACCAAATTTATTTTACCGAATTATCGACCAAATCACACCCCTACTTTAATGGAATTTGTCGCTGAAGGGGGATTTCCTATGCATCTTTGTGTCTAAAGAATCCAAAAGCTGAGGTCTTTAACATAATGTTTATTATGATAAATGTGCTAAACCTGATAGACTTGATACATGGACTAGAATGGGCTGTAATTTAAAAAGTTAGAACAATGATGCTAGCCTACCGCAGTTTTAGTTTTACACTTACGGAGTTGGTTGCCATTTCAAGGAATATAATATGGTCCCATATTCTACAGAAACAATGAAAATTCTAACAAAAAAAAAAAAAAAAAGTACTATATTCTACAGAAACAATGAAAATTCTAACAAAAAAAAATTAACAATTTTCAATTAAGTGGACAATTTTTTTGGTTTAATTTGAATTTTTGCATAATAGAGTCTGCTACATACTAATGGAAGCTTTTGATCTAACCCACGTTTGGTACTCAGGAATGGGGTGAAATGGAAAGATCTTTCCAACTTATCCATTCCATTCTCATGTTTGGTATAAACATTTTAAATTGGAAAGGCATTTCTCACTTGGAATGCCATTCTAGTTTTTTACTAGAATTCCATTCCTTAACAAAATTTAGGGAAAAGTCTTTCCAACTTCATTCTAGAAAGGCTTTAAAACTAGGAGTCAATTTTATCTCTCACACATTTTTTTGCTAATTTTTTTTCTACCTAGGATACATTCATTAATTTTGATTTTTAAAATTTAAAAAAATACTAATTTTTTAATAACTTCAATTATTAATTTTTTATGAGTTTTAAATCACAATCAATTTAATATATGCTTAGAATTTTTTTCTTTTTGCTATAAAATTGTTTAAACTACTATTTTTAAATTTTATGCAAATGCGTAAAAACTAAACTTTTTATTAATCAAATTAAATTGTGAGTGTAGCTTCATTATTAATTTTTTCACATTTTTAATTATAATGTTAATAATTATAAAAATTTTAAAATTAATTAAAGAGTATAATTGATTTAATTTTAGCAAGAATATTAAGAATTTTAGACTTAAAAATCTTAAAGTCTTTTGTTGGCATATAATTACAAAAAAATAAAATAAAAATATGATATATTCTAGTGCAAAGAATTAAGGGCAATTAAGTCAAATTAATATATATTTTATTCCATTCTGACACCTAAATATGATTATACTAAATGTTGGAAAAGGAATAAGTATTCTATTCTGATTTGAGTTACCAAACAATGGACTGAAAATTTTTTTTTTAGTCCATTCTGAGAGGAAAATCATTGTGAATGGAAAGTTCTTTCTATTCTGAAGCATTAGTGTACCAAACGTGAGGTAAGTGGAAAATAACATTTGGCAAAGCTTAGATACAAACGTGAAAAGTTAAAACCGCGTTTAAGCCTGTTAGATGTAGTTGCAGTGTAAGCTAATGTTTTGTTACTCTGTAAAATGTTGGCAAACAGTCCTTATTTGGTGTAGTTTTCTTTCTTCTTCCTTACTTCTAAAAAAAAATCTTTCGAAAATATTTTATTCTATACTCTTCCATTTCATGAATCGTAATTGTGGCATCGCAAAATCATGATTCACAACCACGTTCCCAATATAATGAGCAGAAAAGAAAAAAAAAACATAGAATTTGTCCCTATTAATCATTTTGTTTCTATTTTCTACTCGTCTTTATGTTTGGCACACAATTTATCAATATCTCTCATTTTATATTACCGTAGATAAATTCTACAACGTTTACCATATAGTATTGTTTAAGTTTATGATATATGTCACACAATTACAGAATCCATCTTAGTGTATAAAAAAAGCTAAAAAATAATATCATCTATTGATGATATTCTTCAATTCCATAGTAATTATTCGTGGAGGGTAGAAAAACCAATATTAAAAACCTTTCTAATCATTTTAGAAATAATGCAAACACAGCTTCTTCTTCTTCTTCTTCTTCTTTTTCTAAGGAAAGAAAATTCAGCTTGTTTAAGGGCAAATGTTAATCATTTTGGATTTTCAACTTATTATATTAAAATTTTTAATAATATGATTAGGTGGAAAAACAAATGGAGGAAATTGAATTGGATATATAATCAGATATCGGCAGTTGATGACGGATGACAAATTAGTAGTATGGTACCGTGTATCGATATGGTTATTGGCTAAATGGCGGTAATATCCTTGAAAACTTCCAAACCACTTCTCTTCCACTCAAAGCTCCTCTGTTTCTCCCTCTTCTACCTGTTCACCTCTCTGTCCTTGGCTCTCTACACCTCTCTCTCCACCACCAAATGCCTCTTCAGATCATCCCCTTTTGATCCTATTCAATATTCTCTCTTCTCTTACCCTTCTTCTTATGGAGAACATAAGTATGCCGTTCCAACCCTTCGTTCCTCGTGTGATTCCCCTGTTTACTTCTCAGGTACTTGTACATGTCTCCGTCGATTTTGACATAACAGAATTATGATTCTTTGATTCTTGATTCAATTATGGTTGCCGTTGGATAAAGGGTTTTGTTTTTGAATCCAGATTATACAGCTGTTTCGGAGGAAATACAAGAATTGTGTAGGAATTCAAATGCATTAGGATCCCGGACTCTGAATTATGTGCAGAGGAAAGCTCAAAGTTTTGGAGGCAATTTCAGCACTCAGAAAAGATTTTCCTTTTTTGATCATCGTGACGATGGGACTGAAATCCCTTGTGGATTCTTTCAAAGAATCCCAATCAAATTCTATGGTTAGTTTTTTTTGTTAGTAGTACATAGAGAAGGCCGAAATTTGTTCTTGAATGAATTTGCTAAAAAAAATGTTACTGATACTATGTTTTTTTGGATGTTATTGTTGGATGGATTTTCAGATCAAGTGATCATGGACAGATGTGACGGAGTTGTGGTAGTGTCAGCTATATTTGGTGACCATGACAAAATTAGGCAGCCAAGAGGCCTAGGGGCCAAGACACGGGACTCTGTATGTTTTTTCATGTTTGTAGATGAAGTGACTCTCAACAGAATTGAATATCACAATCTAATTTCAAGAAAAGCTAGTGAACATAAGATTGGTGTGTGGAGGATTGTGAAGGTAGCAAGTGAGGAGTTATATGAAAATGCAGCAATGAATGGAGTGATTTTTAAGTACTTAGTTCATAGGCTTTTCCCCAATTCGAAATATAGTATTTGGATTGATGCAAAAATGCAACTCGTGGTTGATCCACTGTTATTGATTCACTCACTTGTGATTAAGGAGGATGTTGATATGGCGATTGCGAAGCATCCATTCTTTGTTCATACTATGGAGGAAGCTATGGCAACTGCAAGGTGGAAGAAGTGGTGGGATGTTGATACATTGAAGACACAAATGGAGACGTATTGTGAGAATGGCTTGGAACCATGGACCCCAAAAAAGCCTTATCCTTCAGGTATTCAACACTTTCTCATGCCTGCTATGAGTTTACACTCTTCAAAGTGGATTAAGACAATCCTTCCCCCCAGCGCCCCCCCCCTCCCCCCCTCTTCCTTTCTCCAACCCCTCCACAAAAAGGAAAACATAGTATTAACCGCCCCCCTTCGAGGTCTGTATTGGCGGTTGAGTATATAGTGGCTTGCAAGCAATCTAGGTTCAACATAGTTGACAAAATGACGGCAAAGATTGCTTTAAAGTCTGATGAACAACCTTGTGGACTGTAATCAGCTTTTAGAATTGCTTCTTTGAAGTGTGTTAGCTGTACAAGATTGAGAAATACATTAGAGATGTTTCCAGAATAGAATCTTCAATCTAGGATAAATAAGGGAAACACATAAAATACTATGCGTGATATAATTGGAACTGGAACTTGAGTGCAAAGGTTAATTCAAGTAGTAAAGTTACTTTTACCTCAAAAAAAGTAGTGAAGTTACTTTTGTGAAATGTCAGAATTCGACTCTAAACCTCCTCCTAAGGAAACAGTGATGCATGCACTGAAAAGAAGCTAGACAGGAACTTATGGATCCCATGGTGAAAAAACGTATTCTGGAAAAAGCAAACTGAGAGAAGAAATTAACTTATGGAGCGGAGGCTAGGAAATCAATTAATTCTTTGGATTGTGCAAACAACTTAGAACTTCATGTTAGATGCAAACAAAAACTTCATATGGTAAAAGGTTCAATCATATGCAACATGAGTACTGATTCCCTTATTGGCCTGTATTGGGCCAAAAAGTCATTAGAATGATATGCGCAATGATTTCATGTTTGAGAGCTACTACAAATCAGCAGCATGTTTCTTTTGCTTTTCAAGCTTGTTTAGAGCAGGCCGGAAATCATGATTATATTTTGCAAATGTAAAATGGACTCGACATTATTGAAGTATCTTTCGAACCATTCTTCTTTTGGATTTACATAGCAATCAAGTTTTGCATGTTACCTTTATGCATGTTGCTTCTTCTAGGGTATTTTCTTTATGTGAACTCCTTTCTTTCTTTATGAAGATTTTTGTCTCTAGGACTAGAAAGTGAATCTCCAGAGGAACGCTAGCTAGCTAATTTCCTGAGTAATATCATTGGACCGTACCAAGAATGTTCATAATTAAAACTTAAATAGGATATCTAAATCGTACTGGAATGCATGTGAGTTCTTGTTTTATCTATGACCTTAAAGGGGACGTTTGGTTCAAATTCCTCAATCACTATCACTATGGGTATCATTAACCCTATTATGAGTATGGGTTTTGATGATTCCCCCCAACATGTTTGGTTTAATAATAGAATGGGTATCATTATAAAAATACTTGTTTGGTTTACTGGAATGACTTTCAAGTAAATTTAAAAAATTTTAAATCTTTATTTATGATATACATATTTTTTCTATTTCTTATTTTGTATCTTTTTAAAGAAAATTGCTAAAAAGATTTCTTCAATTTTAAATATAACCATAATCTAATTTGAGTTTTATGCAAATGATAACCTTAAAAAAATCATTTTTATTGCATTAATAGGAAGTATTATATATCTTTGATTTTCAGTTCAATTTTTTATTAAAAAAATTTGAATTTAAAAAAATTTATTTAAAAGAATTTTTATAAAAATTTTATAAAGTACTAATAAAAAATATTCAAAATCAAAAGACAAAATAGAGAGAGAGAGAGAGAGAGAGAGAGAGAGAGAGAGAGAGAGAGAGAGAGTATATTAGGGGGGTATGTAACTTAAAATATTTGTATTTTTTAAGTGGGTGTGTTTTTGCCTTTAAACATAAGGGGTAATGGGTTTGATAGAATAGTATTTTGAGGGGAATCATTAACACCCCAATTAATCACTATCATTCCCATTGAATGATAGTGATAGTTGTTTAACAAATATCAACAATAGGTATCATTACTTATGATACCCATTCCCCTCCTTGATTCCCCTAAACCAAACACCCCCTATAATTTATTGAGAAGCCTGTTAGGTAGAAATGGCTTCATTTTGTAGTTTAAATCACCAATTGTGTGATGATGAAAGAAAGTCAGTACTTGCACGGCATCTTTAGCCTTGGTGGTAGAGAACTAACAATCGAATCCTTTCTTTAAATAGAAAGGAATGATATGGCAATGTTAGATGAGGAAATTTAAATGGAAAATGCTATACCACTTGTTAGGCCACCACCAAACCTTTAAAAGCTAAATAGGGAGAGGTCAGGAGTTCGACTTTTGCATTCCATAAAATTTTTTATAGTGGTTCAGTCCTCATCTGTCTAAACCCAGTTGAGCTCAATTGAGCTTCCCATAGAGATACAAAAATTTTATAGTGGTTCAGTCTCTATCTGCGTGAATCCAGTTGAGCTTTCCTATAAAGTAGGTTAGGAATTTGATAAGATACTGTTGAGGATTAACAAAAAAGTACTTGTTAGGACCCTAAATTGTTATATAGGAAAAATAATAATTCAAGGAAAAATCAAAATTAAAAAAACCGCATGAATAAAGAAAAACAAATAGCTCTGTTTTGTCTTTGAGGGAAACGGACAGAGGCAATTGAAGAAGAAATCACGTGGCAATTGGATGATTTAAAATCTCAATATGACGTTGACAATCGGAGATTGAATTTCGGCCAAAAGGATAAAAAAATTGAAGACGAGATTTTGAACCTTGGATTCTCGGACGTCTCGGCCAAAGAGTCAGAAGTTTGACGAACGGAATTGAAGGCAACAACAATTTTTTTATTCAAACAAATTTTTGTGGCTTTTATCACACTAGCCATCCGTCCAACCATGCACATGTATATAGCAATTCACTCTGTAAAAACCTTATCAAAATAAACTTCCTAATTCTAGCATGAAAATTCTAATTCTATTCTAAGTAACAAAAACAAATCCCAATCTAAAACAATTTCCTAAACTAATAAAACCATTGGTTATATAATTTTGGTTTAATTCCTACATTGCCTCCCTAAATGTAGAAATTAATTTGGGATTATTGCTAGTGACGATTAAGTCATCCATATATAAGCATACAATGAGAACATCTCCTTTGGGATTGAATTTGACGTACTAAGTATGCTCATAGAGGCATCTTAGAAAACCATACTCAACAAAGTAAGCATAAATATTCGTGTACCCAACTCGGGGAGTTTGTTTCAAACCATATAATACTTTCTTTTGCCGCCAAAAAGTAATTAGAATGACATGTGCAATGATGTCATGTTTGAGAGATACTATAAATCAGCTGCATGTTCTTTTGTATTTCAAGATTGTTTAGAGCAGGCCCTAAATCATGATTATATTTTGGAAACGTAAAATGGACGCGACATTATTGAAGTATCTTTCGGAACCACTCTTCTTTTGGATTTACATAGCAATTAGGTTTTGCAAGTTACCTTTATGCATGTTGCTTCTTCTAGGGTATTTTTTTTTTATGTGAACTCCTTTCTTTCTTTATGAAGATTCCTGCCTCGAGGACTAGAAAGTGAATCTCCATCTGAGGAAGGCTCGCTAGCTAATTTACTGAGTAATGTCATTGGACCGTACCAAGAATGTTCATAATTAAAACTTAAATAGGCTAACTAATTCATAGTGGAATGCATGTGAGTTCTTGTGCCAACTCGTCATAGATATTGTCTATGATCTTGTCTTACAGAGAGAGAACTTTAGTTAGTAGTTTCAATGATTAATTGTGCGATGACGAAAACAAGTCAACACTTTGCACCGCAGTTCTAGCCTCGGTGGTGGAGAACTAATAATAGAAACTTTTCTCTCTCATTTAAGAAAAGGAAGGAATAATATGGCAATGCCAAATAAGGCAGTTTTTTTTATGGGAAATGCTACCATCTTACTGCACAGTGGGCAAGTACCTAGTTTTTGGGATGTCTTCAGGCCTCATTATCTTGTCCTTTATGCCAACCTCGGCTCCCAATCACCATTTTTGCCTTCTGTAGTTGAATTGTAGACTAGGTTTGTTTCTCATGTTTCACCTACTTCTGTAGTTGTTTAATTAGGTAGGGCCAAATTAACAGAATTGTTCATTTTTTTGTCTTTTGCAGATGTGCCAGATACTGCTCTGATTATAAGAAAGCATAGTATGGCAACAAATTTGTTCTCCTGTCTTCTATTCAATGAATTGGAAGCATTCAATCCTAGAGACCAACTAGCATTTGCATATATTAGAGATCACATGAACCCAAGGTTGAAGTTGAACATGTTTGATGATGAAGTTTTTGAACAGGTTGCAATTGAGTACAGGCACAACCTTAAACAAGGAGGTTCCCTCGTGACAATGGGACCCAAGATTAAGAAGGCTAGTTTTGACTTATTTATGAAGGGAAGTTGCACCAAGTGTGAGCATTATCTCTTAAAAATGTGGGGTGAATCTCATGGTTGAGTTGTTGTCAATTCTTTTCAGAAGAATTCTTTTTATTTATACAGAAAAGGAAATTCATGAAAGGGATAGAATCTGCACCTTTTGTAGAAAAGCTGACAGATCAGAAACAGGTTGGAGTAAAAGTTCAGTTAGAAAGATGAGCCAATCATGTGAATTCAGTTTTTTTAGAAGCATTTAGCTGAAATCTGATAAGTGTCTCCTAGACATTGGTCCGACAGGAATCAGAATTTAACGAGCCTACTTTTTGGTTTTATTCTCTTGCATCTGCAGTAAGTTCCAGTCGAGCCGTTACACGGAAAAGTATACAATACACTACGTGCATTGCCACGTGGTGTACTAGAATCAATAATTTATCACCATGTGGCAACGGTGGGTCATACCTTGTATTATTTGGCGATGTGTGATTGGTTCTAGTGCACCACGTGGCACGCCACGTGACGCGCGTGGTGCACGCAATACTCACTCCCGTTACACTCTATCCATTGGTGAAATCTAAATGCGGGTACGGTAACTTACGTACGGTACCGAAACCAAGGAGTGTATGCAAATAAATATACTTTAAAATTATATAAAATATCATATTGTAGGATATTTGTAAATGCGAGCGTTGTATATATTACATTTAATAATGTAACAGGGTTGTAGGATTTCTTTAAATACCGTCTATTCTACCGTTAATAACGATTTTAGGTCTTACTTCTGGTAATGGAACCCGTCACTAATTATACAAAGTCTCAATTGTCTCTTTTTGGCTGTAAAGATCATACATTTATGATTGCATGTGTATGGTCTGTTGTGATATTGACATATGGTATATAATTTATTGATTAGTGTAGGGGTACTGTTTATATTTTTTAAGTCTTGACTTACACTACTCCTAATTGTACAACAAAAGATATATATACCAACCTAAATTTTAAAGTTATACTAATGCAAGTGCTAATTGGTTGTGTCTACTAATGGGCCGGGTCTACTATTTATGGTGATTCATTGGATAGATAGCACAGAAGCATAACAAAATTATTAAGCAAGTTGTGCTTACAGCTTATATATATATATAACAAAATTATTAAGCAAGTTGTGCTTACAGCTTATATAACAAAATTATTAAGCAAGTTGTGCTTACAGCTTATATATATATATATATATATATATATATATATATATATATATATATAAGCTGTAAGCACAACTTGCTTAATAATTTTGTTATGCTTCTGACAGGTTATTGAATTTCCATTTTTCAAGCTTAATGAACATAGGGACACTCAATGAAAAGATTATAGTATGATTTCCATTAACTTGATCTAGCCCCAGCATGAGATGGAAAAAGGACCAGTGAATAATGGTTTAATCCATTAAACTCTTGGAACAATTAAAAATATTTGGACATGCATTGCATGCCTAGTAATAATATGAACTTTTATTTATCATATTATTTGCTTGTAACATAATGGATTTTTCACTTTTTTACAGCAGTTTGTTTCTAATTCATGATTGATTTTTCTGTTCTTTTTTTAATATTACAAATAAGCAAATTAGACTAGAGACCTTTTATTTTATAAGCAAATAAGGGTTGAAAACCCATTTTTAACTTAGAAACTATGTTCCCTAATCCCATAAGTAGGAAGGGACTATTACCTACTACTATAACTTTCTTAGGATTGGAACCATAAATATTCTGCTCGTGGATGAAAGAAATGTAACTTAATTTTTTTAATGGGACATTTAAATCCAAAATGAATTAGAAGAATGAAGAGGAAGAAATATATGTTTTTATTTTATTTTGTTACTTTTCAAGTGCTTTTGAAGCATTTTCTTTTGGAACTAAGTATTTTTTAATGTACAAATGACTAACCTCAGAGGCTGTAAAGCCATATAAGTCTACTTTTCAACATGCAAACTTTAGTGTATTCCCTAATTTTCACCAATCCCATTGATCTAATAACTATATGCAATGCATCCTGGAGTCAAACTTAAAGCATTACGCGTGCTATATATTATATAATTGATGAAAATTGCCATATAGTTTTAGATAGGAGAATTCTTGAATTGTGTCTATAGTTGTTTTTCATTCACCTTTTAGAAACTTGTAATCATAGCAACTTGGGGTACAGAACTGGCCATATAATTCCACCAAATTTAGTCTCCATTAATCATAACTTCTTTTAAATTTTTTATATGCATAACAGCAAGTGATCTACCCCAGATTTCCAAGTTCAAGCCACAATTCCTTGAATCCTCTTGGAAATGTTGAAGGAAGAAACCGAGGTGTCAAAATTTATTTCACAGTTCATTTATGTTCTTGAGCATTCATTAGTCAAATTCGTAGGTTAACAATGAAAGATCGGTCCCTCGTAGTTGAAAAAAAAAAAAAAAAACATTGATAACAATGGTCAAATTCGCTGGTTAACAGTGAAAGGTCAGTTCCTCGAAGTAAAAAAACTTTGATAACAATTCCACAGTGCCACTTCGTTTCCAGCAGTAGCAGTTCAGTTCTTACTCCTTAGAAGCACACACGAATCACATTCACCTATAAATTTGTAGTACATCATTGAATTTAGGTATGCCGTCAATTATATGAAGGCGAAAATCATTACATTTTTCTCCAATCTATTTTCCTTCCTAGAAGCATAATCAGGCCAAGAACATCAACAGACATGGGTGCTTCGAATAAACCAATTGCACCAAAGAGCAAAATAGTAGTTACAAAGTCTCCCATAGTTGATGGAAACAGTTCTGCTCTTGTTCCGATTGTTCATGCAGAAGAACCATTGGCAGTGGCAGTCAATGCACTGCCAATTGTATCATCGTATAATGACCAAATTCGGCCATTATTGGACTGTGTTGACAGGTTAAGGAATCTGAATATAATGCAAGAAGGCATTCAACTGCCAACGATTGTTGTTGTTGGAGATCAGTCTTCCGGTAAGTCCAGTGTTCTGGAGTCATTGGCAGGCATTAGTCTTCCAAGAGGACAAGGAATCTGCACCAGGGTACCGTTGATTATGAGGCTCCAAAATCATCCCAATCCTCAGGCGGAACTTTTTTTAGAGTTCAATGGAAGAGTGGTGTCGACAAACGAGGACAATGTTGCTGAGGCAATTAGTCTTGCAACCGATGAGATTGCTGGCCGAAGCAAGGGAATTTCGAACACCCCTTTAACTCTGATCGTTAAAAAGAACGGTGTTCCAGATTTGACTATGGTTGATTTGCCAGGAATCACAAGAGTTCCAGTTCATGGACAGCCTGAAGATATCTATGAGCAGATATCAGAAATCATCATGGAATATATAAAACCCGAGGAAAGTATCATACTGAATGTTTTATCAGCAACAGTTGATTTCACAACTTGTGAATCAATTCGCATGTCTCAACGAGTTGATAAAACAGGTGAAAGAACACTTGCAGTGGTTACAAAGACAGATAAGTCCCCTGAAGGCCTGCTTGAAAAGGTAACTGCAGATGATGTGAATATTGGTCTTGGTTATGTATGTGTGAGGAACCGAATAGGGAATGAATCCTACGTGGAAGCTCGTGCTGAAGAAGCTTTACTCTTTGAAACACATCCTTTGCTGTCAAAGATTAACAAGTCTATGGTTGGTATTCCAATTTTGGCTCAGAAATTGATGCAAATTCAGGCAGCCATAATTTCAAAATGCCTTCCGGATATTGTCAGTAAGATCAATGATAAGCTTGGCGCAAATGTTGCAGATCTAAACAAGCTGCCTCAAAATTTGACCTCGGTTGACCAAGCTATGACAGCATTTATGCGCATAATATCTTTAGCAAAAGAATCTTTGCAAAAAATTTTTCTTAGAAGGGAATTTCATGAGTATTCTAATCAGAAGCATATGCATTGTACTGCAAGGCTGGCCGAGATGCTGAGCAACTACTCTGACCAATTACAATCAAAATTTATTGATGAATCAAAGCAAAATTTCTTGATGGAAGAAATAAGCATTCTGGAAGAAGCCAAAGGAATTGGATTACCGAATTTCCTTCCTCGCACTGCTTTTCTTTCTTCTCTTCATAATAAGGTCAGTCGAATTTCAGCCACCCCAGTTGAATTTGTCAGCAAAATCTGGAACTATGTGGAAAGCGTGTTAGTCCCAGTGTTGATGAAGCATTGCGATAACTACCCTCAACTCCAGTCCTCGATTAGAAGGGCTGCACTGAACCTTATTGAACAGAAGAAGCAGCAATCTGTTGTTTGGGTCAGGGAGATCATTGAAATGGAGAAACTGACAGATTACACGTGCAATCCCGAATATGTAGCAACGTGGAATAATTTAATGGCGAAACAGGAGTCATTCATTAAAATAATGAATTATCATTCAAAGCTTACGATTATAACTCTTGATGGATTTGGAGAAATTGATGTTGGTCATCTTCGCAATCATGCTGCTGTTGCACAAGAAGCTTTTGATTTGAAAATGAGAATGATTGCTTATTGGAAACTTGTTCTGAGGAGGTTGGTTGATTGCGTTGCTCTGCATCTAGCGTTTAGCATTCATAATCTGGTGAACAAGGATATGGAAGCTGAAATTATCCGTGAACTGATGGGAGCTAATGGTAATGGTTTGGAGAAGTTGTTAGTGGAATCTCCAATGGTGGCTGAGAAAAGGTACAGACTGAATCGGAGCATCATGTTACTAAAGGAGTCCAAAGAGGTTGTGGCTTCTATTATGGACAGGGTAATGGTTTGATTCGAGCTCTCTTGTATTTGTTCTTCATGATGGTTTTAATTAGTAGTACTTGTATTTGCAATGCTTTTGAAATGGTAGGTCTATGTAGTGTTATTGAAGCTTTAGTGTTCAGCATCTTTATGTTACTGCGAACGTTCCTTCGATAAAAACAGCTATATGGTTACTTGGTACTTACTTACTATGCACTACTATATATGGAATTTGGAATGCAAAGGTTGCAAAATGAATTAGAAGAATCAAGAAGTAGAAGTAAAAGCCCAAAAGAGGTTGTCAATTCTTTAATTGAAATAGAAAGAATAAAGAATATTATCATCAAATAAATGACAATGTAAAAGGGGAGAAATTTAAACGAAGTCGAGATAATAATAGTTTTTCATAGGTACGACTTGAACGCATAAAAGTTTAAAAAAAAAAAATCCTACAAATACTAAATCTAAACTTTGAATCATAACTTTTTCAGATACGGGAGGCGGGCTGTTTGTGGAGTGGCTCCCC
This sequence comes from Mitragyna speciosa, assembly GCA_024721245.1. Lineage (NCBI taxonomy): Eukaryota > Viridiplantae > Streptophyta > Magnoliopsida > Gentianales > Rubiaceae > Mitragyna > Mitragyna speciosa. The sequence continues at coordinate 8,771,608 of CM045554.1, read as the reverse complement.
CTAGACTTGTCTGTGTTTAATGGGCTTGGACTTTCTTTGTACCAAAAAAAAAATCTACACATGTTTGCGGCGTCATTTTTCAAATTTTGAATGTTGAGTAAATGAATAGTGAAGTGAAATATAGAGAGTGGATGCTGAAAATCAGGAATCACAAGATGTCAAATCTGCATGGAAATAAAAGAGTCCTAGAAAGTAGAAACAAGGAACCTGGAGAGTTTACTAGGTGAAAATCCATGGAGAAATTGATTCTCTCCCATTTTTCAAAAATTTCCCAACTAAAACTAATCTTTTTTAGTACAACCATTTAATTGCTTACATTTCTAATTTATATATTATACTATTTTAAGGAAAACTCATTATCTGTTATCGTATGCACTAAGGAAAAATAACAAGTGATAAATTTTAGTTAAAAAAATAATAGTTTTTAATAAAAACTTATTAATATTTCACAGAGATATATTATTATTATTTTTGTAACTCTTCGTATCATTTCTCATTCCTTAATTAACATTTCTCATTCCCACGATACAATACCTCTTTTCCTTGGAAAAAGAAAAGCAACGGCCATGGCGGGTCAAAACGAACGCTCTGCTGCCCCAAAGAGAAGAAAAATGAACAATAACAACACTGTAGTTGATGAAAAGCCAAATATACACCATGCCCCGCCAATCGTGTCATCCTACAATGAGCGGATACGGCCGTTGCTCGACTGTATTGACAAACTTCGAAACCTTAAAATCATGCAAGAAGGTATCCAACTTCCCACAATTTTTGTTGTTGGCGATCAGTCTTCTGGCAAGTCCAGTGTTCTAGAGTCACTAGCAGGCATTAGTCTTCCTAGAGGACAAGGAATTTGCACCAGGGTTCCACTGATCATGAGGCTTAAAAGCCATCCTGATCCTCAGCCAGAACTTAGCCTTGAGTACAATGGAAAAGTTGTTCCGACCAATGAGGCCCATGTTTCTGATGCCATTAGTCATGCTACTGATGAGATTGCTGGACAAAGCAAGGCGATTTCTAACAACCCTTTGACTCTCATTGTGAAAAAGAATGGTGCCCCTGATCTTACTATGGTTGATTTACCCGGAATCACTCGAGTTCCTGTTCGCGGCCAGCCGGAAAATATATATGAGCAGATATCGGCGATTATTCAGGAGTATATAACACCTGCTGAGAGCATTGTACTCAATGTTTTGTCTGCTAGTGTTGATTTCTCTACTTGTGAGTCCATTCGGATGTCCCAGAAAGTCGATAAGACGGGCGAAAGGACTCTAGCCATTGTCACCAAGGTAGACAAGACCCCTGAAGGCCTACTTGAGAAGGTTACGGCTGATAATGTGAACATTGGACTTGGTTATGTCTGTGTGAGAAATCGAGTTGGGGATGAATCTTATGCCGATGCTCGTGTCCAAGAAGCTATGCTTTTTGGAACCCATCCTTCGCTTTCAAAGATTAGCAAGACTATGGTTGGTATTCCAGTTTTAGCTCAGAAGTTGGTTCAGATTCAAGCAGCCATAATTTCAAAATGCTTGCCGGGTATCGTCAGGAAGATTAATGAAAAACTTGCTGCAAATACTGCAGAGCTCCAAAAGTTGCCGCTAAGGTTGTCCTCAGTTCCTGAAGCAGTGACTACATTTATGCGGATTATGTCTTCCGCTAAGGATACACTGAAGAAAATATTTATCAGAGGGGAGTGTGATGACAATCCAGATGAGAAGGAGATGCATTATACTGCAAGGTTAGCCGAGATGCTGAATCAGTACTCTGATAAACTTAATTCCATTAATGTTTCAACTAAATCAAGACAGAACTTTTTGCTAGAAGAAATTGGCATCCTGGAAGAAACCAAAGGTATTACATTACCCAATTTCCTCCCTCGGTCTGCATTTCTAGCTTCATTGCAGAAAAAGGTAAAGTCAATTTCTGCAACTCCTGTTGAATTTGTAGACAAGATCTGGAGCTATATCGAAAAGGTATTAGTCTGTGTGTTGATGAAGCATAGTGAAAACTACCCACAACTCCAGGCTTCAATAAGAAGAGCTGCTGAGAATCTGATTGAGAAAAGGAAGGGGCAGTCAGTTGATTGGGTAATGCAAATCATAGAAATGGAAAAACTGTCTGACTATACTTGTAATTCTGAATATCTGACTACCTGGCATAGTCTCATGGAACATCAGGAACGATTCATGAAATTCATTTATGATCCTTCAATGCCTTCAAGCGTAACCATTGATGGACTTGGAAGTGTTGAAATCGGCCACCTACGAAAACATCATCTTGTTGTACAACAAGCTTTTGATTTGAAAATGAGGATGACTGCATACTGGAAAATCGTGTTGAAAAGACTGGTTGATGGCATGGCGTTGCATATAATTTATAGTGTTCAGAATCTTGTTAACAAGGACCTGGAATCTGAAGTTGTCAATGAGTTAATGGGTGCTAATGGAGGTGGCATAAAGAAGATGTTGGAGGAGTCTCCCATGATTGTCGAGAAACGTCAGAGATTGACTAGAAGCAACAAGCTGCTGAAGGAGTCTAAGGAGATTGTGGCTGCGATAATGGACAGGGTTGCTGCTTTTGGTGAATTGCCTGTTTACTTACTAGTATTTATTATGGTTCGAATGGTGTCCTTTTGTTTGCAACACTTTCTTCTCTTTCTTGTGTTTGACTTCTGATCCCATACAGTTGGACGGTTTGAGCTTTTGTTTAGATTGAATATATTTACATTAGTATGCTGTTATCAGATATCATTTTTCATCAGTTGATTAATTCTGATATTTATTTTTTTTGACGCTGTAGAGACTTCAGGGGTGGTTGACGAGGATCCCATCATCAATTTAGATTGAATTTCGACTATTTTTAATAAAGGCTTTTGTGATGGCAACAAGTGGAACCTGCTAGGCTGCTATTAATTTGAACTTTTATTTTTATTGGGCATGTGGTGTCTTTGAATCGAGCTATTGAACAGGTTTTTTTTTTTTTTGAACAGGTTGAGTTGGTTTTTATGATTGACTTTAGTTGTCAGTTTGTTTTAATATGTGGAAAATACGCATTGGATATTTTGATTGGATGTTTAATTTGTTATGGATCATAGCAGCAATGATGGTTTTTCGCTATCTCACTGTACCTCCAAAAGGGAAAAAGAATTGATTACAGACTGGAAGAAGAGAATGTAGTGTCTCTCTACATTATGATTTCATAATTGTTTATTATTTTTGCGATACTATGTACCATAAGCAAGAAAAGTGGCGTAGCGAAATTGATGCTGAATTGTTTTTGTCCCTCGGTAGACAAAATAAAATACAACAAATTTTGTTGGTGCAGTTTTAGCTATTCTGTTCTTGGAACTTTGCTGTCATTTGTATTGAATAAGTGTGAATTTTTGTTAGATGTTGCAGGTTTGTCTGTGGAGATCACGAAATATGTTGGATGATGACTAATTGGCGCCATAGTCCATTAATAATAAAAGTGATCGGAAAGTACCTAATTGTCTTATTAAGAATTGGCTAAAATTTTCATCATCAGATGAGGTTGATAGAAGAGTTGCATTTTTTCAGCCAGCAGACTGACATGATTTGCCTCACAAGGGAGAACCAAGCATAGTCATTTTGATATCATGTTACATTTCTTATCAAGTAAACATGAACTCACTAATTTCTTTCAGTGAATTTTTCACAATGAGATTATTTCTCTCTGAAAAGTGGTTTATTTACCCTTCAACTTCATGCAGGATATACCTTGCATGCTGAAATATCATGGTTATTAAACTCCAAAATTGGTCGTCAATGAGTTATAAGAAAAATAGGTAATTTGCGCCAAAAATATGTTAAGTAGTAGTGGTACAATTCACTCTGCAACTAAGTTCCGGCAATATGGGTCCAAGGGAGCTAATGAAGTAGATTTCAATTTCATCCAAAACACAATAAGCAGATGCTTTTAGTCCTCTGAGCAAGCACATATCCTGGGCAATTGTCAAGAAAACTAAACAAGGAGAAGTTAGCAAGTCAGGGCCGAGTTTCGATGCATGAATTTCTCAAATCATCAGCCCAAAAGAGAAGATTCTTTGAAGAAACTAAAGCAAAAATTGAAGAATAGATGTTTCAGGTGATTTCAGGTCTAAATTCATGGATGTGTTTATGGGTAATTAGTCATAAAAAATGAACTCTGCTGGAAAAAAAAAAAAAAAAAAAAAGGTGCCAGAAGTCATTTTATTATTGATCATCTAAGACTGACCGTTCAATGTTCTAGGACTAGTTTGAGTTGAACTTAACCAATGACTAGTTTACTCCTCGATTCAGGATTCATGGGAATGCTGCTTGCGACTCTGGATGCTGCAAGTCCTACATAGATAATAGTTATCTTTTACTGGCATGAAAGGCTGGGGATATGGGGTTTAAGTTGAGGAAGGTTTGATCTGCATAGTAACTCTGGAATAATTATGTGACCAGCTAAGGTTCAGGGCTTAAGGTGAGGAACTTTTGATCTGCAATTCTGCATTGGAAATTTTGGAATAATTATGTGGCTAGATGGTTCAGGGTTTCAAGTTAATTAGGAACTTTTCATCTGCATTGGAACTCCTGAATCATTCTGTGGCCATTTCCAAGAGCAGTGATAAAAATTTTCAATGCTGTGTTATTTAATCGAAAGAAGGTAAAATAGAACGGATTTAGATCAAATATCCTCCAATACCAAATAGACACTGTTTGTGCAATTTTCAAACACAAACTGGTTCACATGACAAATGCATTAATCAGCTCATAAAGTTTGGAATTTTGAGCACAAGGGATTTCATTTCCTGACAAAAGCAATTACCATTCAGAATGAAAACAATCACTCTCTTAAACAAAAGGGATTGACCAACTTAGATTTTGAACACAAGGTATTGACCATAAGGAATTGATTAACTAAGATTTTGGACATCAGGGATTTCATTTTTTGACATAAGGAATTGACCAACTTAGACGTTGAACAGAAGGGATTTCACTTTCTGACAAAAGTAATTACCATTCAAAATGAAAACAATCACACTCTAAAACAATATGCTCATATTACTCTCGAAGGGTTAGCTGGTTTACTCACATCCCAAATTTTGTTATTGTTAATTGTTAATTGCCGACCATCAGAAATATTGCTCCCTAGTTAGTGTCTTTGTTTCAAAAAAAAAAAAAAAGTATTTCTAAACGAAAGAATACTACTTTTGAATTGGAACTTGGAAATATACGGTATTCGTTCTGCTATTTTACTTCGAATTCAATGTAAAAGATGGGATTTTGCTGTCGTGATGAAAAGTCATGAAAAAGTTTGTAAATTTTTATAAGAAAGTGATAAAGTTTTGTGGACATTTATTACTTTTTTATAAAAATTTAGTATTTTTATAGTTGATTATCACAAATTTTAATCACTATAACATTTGTTAGCATGATTGTAGCATAATTGATTCTGTGTAAAAACTAGTTTTCATTACGATATTATCTTGTCTAATATTAGCATGATTGTAGCACAGGAGATTGTGTGTATCAATAAGTGATTCATTAGGATATTATTTTGTGTAATACTAGTCTAGATTCATTGATGTTTAAATGTCCAAATTCATTTTGTAAAGTTATCCAGGTTCAATTTGTAAAGCCTACTGGCATTATTTGGTTGCACATAATACACATAATTCTTTTCATAACCCTTCGTTCTGTTCCTAATGAACACTAATTGATACACATAATCAATTATACTACAATCATGCTAACAACATTAAATCTTATTGTTACTAAAACTTACCATTTTAAACGGTTAGTGACTCTTCGTCGCAATGCTATTGTCCGTGAGCTATGACACACACACTCTCTCTCTCTCTCTCTCCCTTCAATTCCCCTATGTACCTTTGAAAACTCTCCAACAGGGTTCACAGGTTTACCACCACCGTTAATACCACCAAAAAAGGGTTAAAACTTGGGTACAGATGGAAAATTTTTTATGTGTATCCTGTGTATAACCCTACACGTAGATCTTATAGTTTAAAATAAAGTAACATGAGTATTTCTAAAATAAAATTTACTCCACAAGTGAAGTCGATAATCGATCCACTCAAATTTGGACAGTGACTCTCCACTGCCACCTTGAAATGCGTAATGTAATCCTCCTGCTGTACCACCCGTGGTTTCTGTCTTGCAACTCCTTGGTTACCATGTTATTGAATTGTTGAATGGGATTGGTTTTATTTGTTGGCAACCTGTCATGCTGCATGCTGCATGCTGTTTCTGACGTCTCAAAAACTGACGCATGCCTTCTTCTTGTCTGTCCATCCCATTTTTCCAACGCGTGTCATGGCCGATAACGGAGACGGATAGCCCCAGCCCATTGCCCAGACCACCCCTCAGCTTTACTCTTCTACTAGGAGTATAAAAGTTCTTATCCTGCAAACCCTTGGGAAAACCTTTTCCTTTTCTACTCTTTATCAGCCGCAGAGCAGACCAGTCACTCGGTTTTAAGTTCATTCCTGCTTGATGACATTATTCAAGTACAACTGCTAGGAGTTATATAGCCATCATCAGGTAATATAACTCGTTTTTTTTTTTCATCATTGATTGCTTCTTTTTGTTTTTCTTGACCAATTTTTTTCATTGCAGTGGGAGCCTTGTGATTGGTATATTTTTTCTTTTGTTCATTTCGTTTATTTAGCCAGATTGCAGTTTTTTTTTTCCTTTAGTTTTTAGGCAATTAACCAAAAGGCTATAGCTTTTCTAATATAAAAATGTGCATTGGATGCTTAATTTCAATCCGTTTGGTTGTGGTTCCTCAGGAAAACAAAAGGTTTTTGTTGTGGTTCCTCGGGAAAATAAAAGGGCTAACTGTTCTTCTTTGTAGTCTTGATGTTTCTTTGATGCTTTCTGCTTGTTTAGAATTTCCACATGAATAACTTAAAATTTTAGTTTCTTTTCCTTGTCTAGAGATGGAAGATCCAGGAGAGAAGTGGGAGATAGAAGCATACCATACTTCTTCAGGAGAAGAAGAATGTAAAAGTAAGGTCAGTTGGATTTTGAACAGAGGACTGCAACTAGGGAAAAAAGTTGTGATCACAGGTGTTGTAATGTCATCTGCACCACTGGTTCTTCCTCCACTTGTGGTCGCGTCTGCTATTGGATTCGCCATTTTAGTCCAATTTGGAGTTGTTTTCGCTACTAATGCGTGCATTGAGAAGCTCATGGATAAATTGTTGCCATTGCCAGCATCATCTCCAACACTGGAGTATGAAACTGGGCTTATTGATAATAAGGAAGTAGAAGAGGAATCAGAGTTAGGTGGAAAATATCTTCAGGAAGAAGAGTTGGAAAAGCAAATAGCAGACACAAATGAAGACCTTGAAATGAGAACTGAATTAGTGGAGGATGAGCAAGAAGACGATGGGCTTAGAGATATTGAAAAGGTTGAGGAAAAAAAACTGCACAAAGATGGCAACTTCAAAGAGAAAGGGCATGAGGAAGATGTTAGTGGATACTTGGAAGGGGACGATGAGGGATTGCTTAAAGTGGGAAATATCAAAATTGAAGATGTGGATAAAGAAATCGTCCAAGAACCTTTGACTGGAGAAAGCAAGAATGAGAATATATCACCTGAGGTAAAGCAAGTCGTGATTGCAACAGCGGGAGACAAGAAAAATGCTGATGAAATGACAAAGACAGATGAATTAATTGTAGTGGCTGGAGGAGTGCAGCATGACATTAGGGATGTAGAAAAGAAAAAGGTGACTAGCAATGAAAAAGATAAGGAACTAAAAGAGGGAACTGCATGTTTGCTGGAAAAAATCAGGGATGAGGGTGATGTTGGTGAATCTGCAAAGAAGAATAAGAAGAAGAACAAGCATCGAGGGAAAAAATCGCATGGAGCTGGGGAAAACAGAGACAATAAGCACGGGAAAGTTACAAAAGAAATGGATGAAAAAATGAACAAGCAATTAGGCGGAAAGGGAGATGAGACAACTCCAGATGCTAAAAAAGAAAGCACAAAAGCAACTGCTGAAGGTTCATTGACTGAGAACGTAGTTGCAAGTGATAAAAGCAGTGTCTTGGCTTCTCCCAAGACAGTTGAGTACAAAGGAGCATTAAACAATGGCAACCACGCTGCTGAAAACTGCAAAATTGTAGAGGTGGAACTGAAACCTGGAACAGTTACTCAAGGAAGCAAAGTGGACGCTAGTGTTTCTGTAGAAAAGGAGGTTAATTCATTTGGGTTAAAAGCAGAAAGGAGTGAAACTACTGGTTAGTAATCTTCCTTTATTTTTAGTGTGGATTTTGAAGTATGACGACACAATTTAGCAAAATAGGTTTAAAATAGGTTTACTTCCTATTCTGTGATTTAGTTATTTAAGCACGGTAGGTTGTTATTCAGAGAAGAGCATCAGCGGAAAAAACTTGGATATTCTGGAGAACGTGTCTCCCAAATTCAAGGAGGGAAGTCCAATTTCTTCTAATGAGGTAAATTCTTAATAGGCATATTTAACACCTCTTTTACAAGTACACTGATCTTAGCATGAGATGATAGTGTTGATTATAGTATCTGTGCACCACTTTCTTTGTGGTTCTAGATCACCCTATGAAATTTCTCCTTTCGAAGATTGAATGGATGGGATCATAAATGGTAATGCATGAGGTTTATGGGCCTAGTTGTGGCTGATCTTCTTATTAGCAGTTATTAAATTCATAAATGCAATGCTGGTTATTACGAGTTCTTGATTGTTGCTATGGATGCTCATACATGTGTACATATGTCTGAATTGGCTCTGGAACTTGTTCGAGGTCTTTTGTTTTCACATACCAACATGTAAAAACGGGCGTCTGGGAATAAAATTTACATTCCTGTTGATTGAAGGACACAAACACAAAAGAATCTGCTGAATGCAATACTTTTGCTTATTGAAGATGCACGGAGAAATAAATAGATTCTGATGCAATTTGCTTTGCTGTAGATTTCTTTCAGTGCAGGGAAGATGTAGGAGCCGATAAATCCAATGAGAATAATAGTTGGACATCAAGCAGCTCCTCAGTTATTGTGCATCTAGGAACAGAAAGCTTTATACATCTTCACTGGAGTTGAACCACCATTGACTTTTGACGAGTCTTCAGACCTCAGGGAAGTTGAGTATAAACTTCATTTTCTCATGTCTATTATAGGAGCCAAGTAGAATTCGATTTCAGTAATATTTGCTGGAGAGCTTTGCTGTTCGTGCTCCTGATTTGTACTGTTTTTAGTCACGGAGCAGTAGTTTGTTCTGAGTTTGGAGATGTCATTGCCTTGGAAGTTTAATGTGTCAGGTAGCAGTTCGAGAACCTAAATCACCAGGGCACTTTTATGCTATTTTCTTGATTTCTCAGCAGAGTTTCTGCACCTCCTTCCTTGATCTCTATCCTTGTGTAGTATAGATTGTTTGATGGGAAGAGGAGCACTTTCAACAATTTACTTACCATCTTGCTTTCAATGAAAAACTTTTAAAGGTTGAGCAATGTCAGTTGTGCTTCCACTGCATGAATACTGACATCTCTTTTGATGTTATGTGAAAAAAGGATTCTTTAATTCTGAAAATTGAAAGGCACCAGCAAAGAATTTTTTCAGAAGTTCCAACCTAATTCGCATACTAAATTAAATTTTTATTGTTTTTGTTTTCAGATGAATCGAATCGATTAAGTGTGTAATATAAATTGTTGATATTGATGCGGGTTTTTGTGCCCAAGATGAAAGTGAATCTTGCAATTTCAGGGTGTGATATGACACCTTTCTTCATTGTTAAGGATCATCTAGAAATAAACCACTTCTTCTCGGGCCTCGTAGGAGGGTTGAATCATGAATTTATCAACCTCATTTCTTCATTGGCTTAGAAACACCAAATTTTAGATTCAGATACCAATCTTTTTAGCCAATCTAATGATCTACGTTCAGCTTAAAAGTTGTTGCTCCCATTTCACTAAGATTTCGCAAGCCAAATTCAAACGGAAGCAACCTCTTTCTTGATTTTGATTTTTTTCATTTCGATGAGGCTCAACGTTTAGAATATAAAATGGTTATTCTTCATACAATTTGATTGGTAATTTTATATAAGAACTTAAAACTTTTTTGCCTAAAAAAAAACATAAAAATTTTATGATATTAATTATTCTATATAATTTACATTTCGAGAATATGTGGTCTAGTAATATATAATCATAACAACTATTATACACGTTATCATTTATTATCCATTTTTATATAATCACACTCTTGGGTTCGGAATCAACTCAGGCCCAAAACACACTTCAACCTCATAGTCACTTTAGAAAATAGTAGATAACTCAAAACGAAGCTCCTTATTACTGAGTTTTTTAGAAAATTGTCAAGTAATAATCTTGAGGTAGACCAGATGCGATTGATTAAAATAGGCGTCGCTTATGTCAGAGGCCAGACCCACTCTTGTCACATCTTCTCCCTTCTAGGTATAAAAATCCCTCGTTCAGAATTGTACGCTTTCTTTTAGCCTTGCAAGCCTTTTAAACTCTCTTATTTCTTTATTATTTTTGAATTCTTATTAACTTGAGCATTGGAGGAGCATTGGAGGTACATGAGGAAAAACATCCATGTCTTTTTCATCTTCTTTGTATTGTAGGTGACTTCGGATAGCCACTTCCGCCAATCAATTTGGCCTCGACCAAATTCGGTCACCACGCTGACCAAATTCATAATTCAAATAACTTGCGATGTTCGATCTGTTTGTATTCTATGCTAAAAATTATATCAAAATATTCCCTTTTTATTCAATTTATGGTAGATGAACAGTAACATGGAGCCAAAGTTGTGGGACGTACGAAAGAGCGAGACCCATCTATGCCTAATTAAAATCAGTTAACACAAGAGAAAAATGACGTGCAACTACTTACTGTTAATATGGAAAATTTGTCAAATTGGTCCCTCATATTGTCACAAAAAACTTTTTTAGTCTTTAACATTTAAAATCAATCAAATTAGTCCCTAACATATCAAAAGTGTATTTCGATTAGTCCTAGTGATTATTTTTGCTCATTTTTTTGCCAATGGGAAATGGATAAGTTTCCTATTTTGCCTCTGATATTGCTAGAAAAGTGAGCAAAAATGATCACTGGGACTAATTGGAATACACTTTTAATATGTTAGGAACTAATTTGACTGATTTTAAATGTTAAGTACTAAAAAAAATTTTTTGTTATAATTTGAGGGACTAATTTGGAGAATTTCTCCATTGATATTTGTACTGAAACTATGGCACTAGATATTCAAAGTGAAAGGAATCATGTCACGCGCCGCGATAGTGACATGCCGCAACTGTCATCAGCACAATACTTGGCGGTGGAATAAAAGAAGCCATGAAGATTGATGGCGGGATGGGCGGAGAAAAGACGAAAACTCGCATCCTCGTTGACTCAATAACCGCCCTTCTCATATAGTACTATCAATTAAACAATTAAAGAATTAGAGAGAGAGAGAGAGAGAATCGCCGAAAGAAATGAATTAGAGAGTGGATCACACTTGAATTATTCGTCTTGGTTGAATTGAATGAGAAAGCCACCTACACTTCTTTCGCTAGCTATAGGTTCAGCTCTTCTTAATCTTTCCCACATCTCCGATCTCTCCTTTTTACCCGAACACATTGTCCTCGACCTCTTCCTGGTTCGTTACTTTTCCCTTATCCCTGCCTCGACTTTCTCTTTCTTTATGTATATTCGTCTTCTAGATTATAACTATTGCTACCTTTTTTTGGTTTTTGTTTTTTGTTAATTTTTCTGGGTTGCGAATGGATTATGGTTTTGGTGTGTTGGTTCTTGATGATTTCTTGATGGCTTTTCTTGAGGTGGGATCTGCAAATTTTTTTTTTTTTTTTGGTGCAGGGGTAATAGTTTTGGCTTCTGTTGTGATCATTTTTATTTGTTCTGTCGAGGCAATTAATTTAGATCAGTTGTTTATTTGGTACATTGCTGGTTAAAAGATTGAAGAAATCTGAAAAGGGGAAAGAACAAAATGCCCCAAAAAGGCAAAGCAACCCTAATTAGATTTTAGAGAATATTTGGTGAATATGTTAGTAAATAGTTGGTGCATCGATGTTTTTAGTTGTTGTGAATAAAATTTGGCAGTTCGCACTTGCAAGAAGATGTGGATTTTAGAGCTTGATTTGATACAAAGACAGGAAATGGTCACAGTTGGTTGGGCTTTTCATGTTTTTCAATCTGAGATTAAAATTTTGTGTAATTAAGTGATCCATTTTCTAATGGCTACTCGCAACGGGTCAAAAATGGGAAATGTGGACTTTTGAAAGCACTTCTTGTAAAAAGTAGAAAATGATTTATAACTTGCCAAAGGAATGGTTATTTCTAACTTTGCTCATACCTACAATTAGCTTGAAACTTGTTCTGCCGTATTTCCTTGTGCTCATACATGTTCCAGTTACTTGACTAGAAAATACAAATTGAAGTGGTAGGTTCACCATTCACTGGTGTTAAAGTTGATTGAAAAATTATTTTTGATACGCAAAATGGTTATCCTTTCTATTCTAGTTATCAATAACTTTACTCTTGATGATAGATTGCTAATCTTCGTGTTGCATTTAAGTGAGGAATAGAACAGTGATGCTGCTATGGTAGTTAAATGACCAGATTGAGCTGTATGTTTGTGCATCTTTCATGGGAACTATGTAGGAGTTTGAAACCATGAGTTCGATTTAGGCTTCTAAATATCTTTATATAAACGTTTTTTTTTTTTTTTGGCAGAGAACTTTAAGAGCTGGGAAGCTAACTGAGAAGATTTTGCAACTGTTCGTGGCTACTGACAAAGACGAAATACTTTCTTTGATCAATGAACTTAACATCCAACTTGTGTTAACTCCTGTACTTCCCACCAGTAAGTCATTTAATACATTAATGCTCTATTAAACTTGAAAAACTGTATCTGACCTTTCAATTTCCTCAGGTTGCTCTGAGAAATTTTTGTGATCCTTGGCATTGTCAAAGTACCATTATTGTATTGGGATTCAAGCAGCTAACTGTTTTAAGGAGAACAAAACCACTTTCTGCTTTAGTTGTCTGCTTCTTTGAACCTGAATAAGATGGCTCAAGTTAACATTAGTGATGATGAGGTAGATATTGTGATAGGTGCTCTCCACTCTGATCTTACATCATTCATGGAAGGCTGGAGAGCAGTCTTTTCTCGATTCCACCTGATAATTGTTAAGGACCCTGATCTCAAAGAGGACCTTAAAATTCCCGGAGGGTTTAGTGTTGATGCCTATAAAAAGTCAGATATACAGCGTGTTGTGGGATCTTCTTCAATTGTTAATTTTTCTGGCTATTCTTGCCGGTATTTTGGCTATCTTGTGTCCTGCAAAAAATACATTGTTTCAATCGATGATGACTGCATCCCTGCTAAGGATGATAATGGTGTATTAATAGATGCAGTCGCACAGCATATTAGCAATCTTAAAACTCCTGCCACTCCATTTTTCTTCAATACACTTTATGATCCTTTCCGCAAAGGAGCAGATTTTGTCCGTGGTTACCCCTTTAGCTTGCGAAGTGGGGTTCAATGTGCTCTGTCATGTGGATTGTGGCTTAACTTAGCAGACTATGATGCTCCAACACAGGCCCTTAAGCCAGGCCAGAGGAATTCTAGATTTGTTGATGCTGTTCTCACGGTCCCAGTTAGGGCAATGTTGCCTGTGAGTGGAATCAACATAGGTTTTGACCGGGAGTTAGTGGGACCTGCTTTGGTTCCAGCTTTTAGGTTAGCAAAAGAAGGGAAGTTCAGATGGGAAACAGTGGAAGATATATGGAGTGGGATGTGCGTTAAGGTAATCTGTGATCACTTGGGATTTGGTGTGAAAAGTGGGCTTCCCTATGTTTGGAGAAATGAACGAGGTGATGCAGTTGAGAGTTTGAAGAAAGAGTGGGAGGGAGTAAAGCTTATGGAAGAAGTGGTTCCATTCTTTCAATCAATGAGATTTTCTCAAGCAGCAGTTACAGCAGAAGATTGTGTGGTTGAGATTGCTGCAGCAGTGAAGGAGCGACTGGGAGCTTTAGATCCTGTGTTTGCTCGGGCTGCTGAAACAATGTTGGAGTGGGTCAAGCTCTGGAAAGTAGTTACATCTCGCTTGTCCATTGCTTCTGCTTGAAAGGGTGTGAAGCTTGTCTGTTTTCTTCCTTCCTCTCTTCTGCACCCGCAATTAGTGCTGTTATGCTCTAGTTTTTTCTCTTACAATCTGTGACCATGACTTTAATACATCTTACCCCTTTGGAGGGCAGCTTGACATAGCAGATGTTACATATAGATTTATGAACTCTTATAACCTTTCTAGTTATTTTCTTTTGATTATTTTAAGGAGGTATTTTCGTTTGCTCATTCTGTTCAGTTTTGGTGGCTGTTTGACTTGCTTAATGATAAAAGACAACTAAAATATGAATTGAACTTCAAGGACAAAGTCCTACATCAATTTTTCAAATAATCCTATCCTAATTATTTTATTTTTTTTGAAAGAATATCCAAATTAATTTTGAGATTGAACTATATATTGTTTATTATGAACTTTTATGAATCTATGTGCTGTTTCTGCTTTAGTAAAATGTCTTCCGGGACAGACGTGAAGATTGATAGAGCACCATTCTGTTTTTCTATCAAATGACAATTGATTACTCACGTCAATGATGTGCTAATAAATTCATTCCATCTCATTGAGGGCTTTTGCCTAAGCATGGATGTCACAAATGTTTATTTGTACAAGTTCTGCACGTAATTGGTCTAGGTAAGTTAACTAGATCCCAATGGCGTCATCATAGATTTTCATTTTAAAAATAGAAGTAATTTTTTCCTCAAAAAAAAAAAGAAGTAATTGTCTTTTACATTGGACTTAAAGATTTTAGAGTAATGGTAAAACTGATTGGGGTACATTAGGGGTGGCAATTTTTGACACAATCCGAAAATACGATACGAATCTAATACAAAAATAATGGGTTTGGATCAAGGCTTGGCGTGTTCGGGTCAAAATCGGGTCGACCCAATTAACTCGCCAAACAAACATGTCGGGTTAGGGTTGGAATTGGGATGACCCGTCTGACCCGAAAAAAATAAGAAAACAAGTTGAGTTTGGGTTCGGGTCGACCTGTTTGACTAAAAAAAAAACTTCACATGAAGGAAGTTTCGGATCAAACAAGTTGGCGGGTCGACCCATTTGATCAGAAAATTTCCTTAATAATAACATGTGTGAAGTTTTTTTGGGGTTCGTGGATCGACCGGTCAACCCGTGACAGGTCGTGTTCGGGTTAACTCTTTTCGAGTTTGCAAGTTGACTAGTCAGGTTCGGATTGGCAAGTTAGCAATTATACTTGGATTTCAATTCGACCCGCCAACCCGAACCCGACCGATTGCCACCCTGTACATAATGAGCTCCTTCCTTCTTAGGGAGGATTTTATTTTGACGCATAAAAACAAGTAAAAACAGCTCAATGCAAATGTAACATGTAAATGGTAAAGTTTTAATTTTTCATGGACCATATTTTCTTTTCTTCTGAAAAGGATTTGTAAGAAAATATTTTTGGTTGAATGAGGATTCCTCACCATATATGTGCAACAATGATATGCACAACATTAAATATAGATGACTAGTTGTGGATACCATGCTGTTGTTTTTAACATGTTCTAGATGGTACTTATTAAACCTCTGGGTTGATTTGATGCCTGAGGTTATCCTATGACACTTGAAGACTTGCTAGCATGGACAGTGGTGACATAGTATAGTTGACATAATGTTATCATAATTAGGGATGGCAATTTCCACACGACTCGAAAATACGACACGAATCTAAATCGAAAATAACGGATTTGGGTTGAAACTTGGCGGGTCAAATTGAAATCAGGTCGGACCCGACTGACCCGAGAGTCGACCCAAACCCGAAAAAAAAAAAAAAAAAAAACCTAACATGTTGTAGTTTTGTTTTATCTATCTATATTCAAACACAAATTTCACCTTGGATAATTAATCAAGTAAATAGTAAGAGAAATTAAGAATTATACTTAGGTTTATAAAAAGTAAATTGTGAAAGAAATCAAGTATATGTTAGTGTGTGATTTTGATATTAGTGTGTGAAAAATATATATTTGATCATTGGTTGTGTTAGTTTCTTTTTCTCTTTCTTTCTTTCCTCTTTTCTTCTTCTTCTCTCTTTTCTTCTTCTTCTTCTTCTTCTTCTTCTTCTTCCTCTTTTTTTTTTTAGGTTAGCGGGTCAACCCGCCAACCCGCCAACTCGAGTCGGGTCAGATTCGGGTTGGTAGGTTGGGTGTCATACCTATGGTTCAACCCGAACCGCCAACCCAAAAACCCGACCCGATTGCCACCTATAATGTTCATAACCATATAAAATTTATTATTTTATAAATAAACTTGCTACCTATAATGTTTCTAAACGTCAAATAAAAATTTTATGACTTTGATAAAACTTACTACCTTGCAATCAAACTTACAACTTCTCTTACAAAATTTGCCATTAGTTTTGCCGGCCAAACGATGATACAGCAATTTGCCTTGTACACAAACAACTTTAACAGGGAAACGAATATAAGGTCGAGCAATTAGAGCTCTATAACTCTATCTCAGAGGTTGGGAGTTCGAATTCCACTAAAACTAATTCTCCTTCCCCATTATAATAGTATAGGTTAGATTCAAAAAAAAAAAAAATCAACTTTAACGAGTAATACATGTTGGGTCCATGGTGAAATCCTCGCGGCCCTATACAACATTAATGCCAAGACACGACTTGCGGCCAATAAGGCTGCAAACGAACCGAATCGAACTGAATTTTAAAGCTGTCGAGCTCGATTCGAAAATTCGAGCTTAGATTTGGATTCGAGTTCGAGTTCGAGTTCGATACGAGCTTAAATATTAAGTTCGAGTTCGATTCGATTTTGTATTTGATAGGCTCGAGTTCGATTCAAAAGCTCGAATTTTTTAATTTTTTAATTTTTTTTGTATTAATTTATTAATAAAATATATATTTTATATAAAATATATAGTTTCATATAAAATATTATTATATATTAAATGAATCTTTTAATTGTTAAATAAATTTATTAATAAAATATATATTTTATATAAAATATATACTATTTTATATAAAATATTATTATATATTAAATAAAAAATTATTAAAAAATTTTTCGAACCGAACTCGAGTCGAATATATACAAGTTCAAATTCGATTCGATAATACAATCGAATCTTATATTTTGTTCGAGCTCAGTAAAACTCGAATCCGAATCGAGCCCTTAACGAATCGAGCCGAAACTATTCGTTAAGGGCTCGA